>OY728122.1:188682348-189932348 GCA_963277665.1 Viscum album
ATGCAGTATTTTTTTTATTAATTTATGATGATATAGGTATAAAATTGATTCTCACATATAATTATTATACTTATATAGATGGTCAGTCCAAGAGAACGATTTTAAACATTGATGGTATACTGTGATAATTTTATATGGATTAAATAGGTGTATGTGATCAACAACCACATAAAAATGAATATTCATGACATAATTAAATTTAATTAATCATTCATAAGTCCATATATAAATCCCTTTATAGAATGGATTGTAGAAACCCAATTGAATGAAAATATGTTAAAAAAAGAAATATTTTGGGACCTAATCAATTTTAAGAAATGTAATAGAACATTACAAACATTTTTCTAAATGTAAGGGTAATAAAAAGTTCACCAAATGATTTGTTGATAATTATTGAAAAAATATTGAATTTTATTGGTTTGTAGAATCTATTTCTATGAATTTAAATATAAATGGAATAAATGAAATTAATTCCCCTGTATATTATTCCATTAATAATTAACGATTTTATTCTAATGGTAGCCTATCAATTGGAAAAACCACTGATCCTCTCTCTAGTTTAATATGTGATACATATATATATTCTATTGATGTAAATACCAAATTCATCACGTGTACTAAACATATATGTTCCATAATTAGGGAATGATAATTCATATTAGGAATAATTGGTGGTGCATAAACATCATATAGGAAAGGGTTTAATAAATAAGACTACTCACTTGGTCCATATATTTTTGGTAAACCCACTAGATTAATATAGTTATTGGTGAACCTAGTGATTTAATTATGATTATATATCCTCAGTTTTTTGGACCCATGTGAAGAGTTCTGGGGGGGAATTAATTTATAAGGGGGTAGATGTGACACCATGAGATACGTATAAATTTTATTCTAATAAATTAAATCACATGAAATCATTCGTTACCTAAAAATATGTTTCTATCTTTCTTTACTTGCAACATCATGTTTTTATTTTTTAAACACATTTTCTTATTTAAAGGAAATGTTTTATGCTGTTAAATTGTTATTATTTAATTTTATAGTTATCACTACATGTTTGAATTTATGGAATGAATAGGATTAACAAAATTGTAAAAATATTGGTTTTAAAAATTTTTATAAATGTAATTATTTTATTATAAATTAATTAGAAATAAGATAATAACCATTTGAAAAATAATTTAAACATTTATTATAAAATCATTTATTTTATGAAAAAATATATTTATCATAAATATTTTAACACGAGAACTTTTGGGAAATTATTTAAATTAGATTTTTAAATTGAATATTCGATAAAAAAATTAATGTTTATATAATTATTTTTAGAATAAATATAAGAAAGAGTAAAATTTTAATCTTGAAAAGTATATGAATTAATAATTGAATTTTTTTCTTTCATATATAACGTTATAATAAAAATAGTTTTTGTTATATTTTTGAAATTAATTTTAAAATATCAATATAATTTCATATTTCATCATATCAAAACTATCATAGGGATATTTTGTATGAATCTATTTATAAAAGATATATTATTTGATAAATAGTGACAATTATTAGTATGTATAATGATTTTTAATTTCATTTAAAGACCTTATTAAAATAATTTTTTTTTCTAAAGTTGTTTTGTGTAAAAACAATTCAAATTATTTATCTATTATTCTAATATATGTATCATTAATGAATATTTTTATGTTTCATATGAAAACATTGTAAATATTTGAAAAATATTGCTTTGGAAACACGTTCTCTCAAAACAATTAGTGATTAAAATTAAATTCTAATTTCCAATTATGTGAATAAAATTTTAAAGAAATGATTCAATATAAATAATTAGATTAATTATATTATATGATTATGTTTACTTAAATTTTGTCCGTAATAATGTGTAGAAACAATAAAAATTATTTACCACTAATAAGATAATAAATGATTTACCAGGGTGATAAAATTAAATTATAGTTTTATAAAATGACCCAAAATGTCCAAAAATAATTATGATGAAAAATGTATACCTTATATATAATATTATATATTATTATTAATTTTTTGACTCTTCATTTCTGATTAATGTTGGAACACCTTTTTTGATAAATGACATGTGTTCCACTCACCTCATTTATAAAAGTTCGTCCATTCTCATTTTATATTAAAATATCAGAAACCACTAATATAATATAATACCTTCTCAAATAACCTCATTTCATACATTATATCATCATACAAGAATTATTTTCTCCTAAAAGAATCCAATAAATCCATTTTTTGCAAAACAAATGACGATGTCGAAAGAAGATTCTATATCCCTTATTATCTCCCTTATGTAATTTCTTCCAAAAACTACATAAATTATAATTAAACCATTATTATAAAAGTAAATTAAAATAATAAATTTAATTACATTGTATTATTTTAAATTAATATCATAAATCATTCTTGTATTACATCAAATGGATCATGAATTCATCATTCGTTATTACAGATGACTACTGTCTCACAAACTCAAGTTGTTATTTTCCCATCCACACCAATAAAAACTATATATAATTATGGATACATTTTTTAATTATTGTTCCCCATGAATAATTATCTATCATTTTACTTCTCAAATTCAATTATATGAAAAAATATATATAATGTTGTATCTATGTGTGATGGAGTACCGCCTCGTTAAATGATTTGATTCATTTATACAATACGTAGAATGATATAATATTGGTTTTAATGAAAATTTGTAATGAATATTACTCAATAATGAATCTATACTGGTAATTTGTTTACTATCTTTATTTAATCCTACACATAATATGAAATAACTGTTTTCATGTTTACTTATGGCCTACTGCCTCTATGATTGGTGTACATTATTTTCTATCTATAAAATTTATATATTAATTTATTAAAATATATAATTAATATTTATAATTTTTATACCATGTTTGTAATAAATCATTTCAAAAAATAATGATCAATATATTAAGAAAAAAAATAATAACAAAACATAGAAATAATTAATTATTTTATAAAACGGGAAATTATCAAAGAATTATTAACATAAATGTAATAAAAGGTCATAGGTAAATAAAAAATTATTTGAAGTAAATAGTTATGTCCATAAAATATATTTATTAAATATTAGTTGAAAATTTGTTTTGAAGGTAATAGAGATGTTTGGTAAGTTATTTCTGCATCACTTATTACATTTAAGAGACACATGTCATATTCAACACTTATTTCATTTATCTGATGCATAATTCTAATGAATTTATTTCATTAATAATATAAATAAATTCTTTGTGATTTAAATATCCATTTGGGTATATTTATTCCCTGGGGAGTATAATTCTAAATTTACCAAACTAGTAAGATTTTTCATGTCAAACATCATTATTTGATACCTAATCCATGTTATAAACTAATATTATTCTATGAGGTGTATATTATTCCCCATTTAAATCCTTTATCATTATTATTTTTTTATTAATAATATTATTATAATAAATATATTTTATTATTTATATTTGATTATTATTAAATGTTACAAATTTGGAAATAGGTTTATGTTATAATATCATAGTTTAGAAGTATTCTTTTTTATTATGCAGTATATGATTTAATAATATTTTAAATATCTGAAGAAAGTATTGAAGTTTCCCATACAATGGTAATTTATAGTGAATACATGTTTTCCCTTTTTTCATCTATAAATTTAATCCTATGATTATAATTATATATTTTTTATGAAAAATCATCTTTATCTCTAACGTTACTCTAAAACCCTTTTTCTACCAAAAATATTCTAATATTTATTTAAAACGTATCTAAAAAATTATAATTTTATTTATAAAGTATATATTTATCAATGTTTTAAAATTTACAAAAAATAATAATTGTGTATTCAAGTTTTTTTCCAAACAGTTTATGTTGGTCTTTTACCAAAAATATTAATGGAATAATTACTTTAACATATATAAAATGAACGCAATTTAACACTATTAAGACCATTTTGTTTCATTAATTATTTTTATATATGTTTTTAATAATATTTTATGAAAAAAATGAGTTTGAAAATGTTTTATGTTTTGGAGAAGTGTTTTTTGTAGATAAAATTATACACTCATAAAAAATAGTTTAAATGGTTTTTAAAGGATTGTTTCTGAAAAATAAATGTTAATTTCAAAAAAAATTATGTCATAAATAAATTTTAATTTTTTAGTTTTAAAAACTATTTTCATTGAATAATTTTGTCCTCGAGAAATTTTTTATAATATTTCAAAAAACAATTTAAATATTTTCTTATTTATTTTCAAAGAAGAATAATTTATAATATTTATTAATTAAAAATAGTTCTCAAATTAGAAATGATATTTTCTTGTTGAAATAATGTAATATTTATTAATGACTCATTTACAACAGTCAATATTTATTTTTTAAGCCAAAAATTTCAATAATGGTTAATGAATCTATAGTTTTAAAATTTTATATTGAATGAATATTTATTTTAACCATTATATTTTCCATGTGTCTTATAAAAATAATAATACATCTAATATGACAAATTTTGATGTTAATTTTTATTTTCTTGGGATATCATTGGTAGATAACATTTTTAATATTTCACTGAAAGTATTATTTTATTTGTAAAAAAATGATTATGAATACTATATCTCTTGAACATGTTATTGAGGGTAAATTTATTTTGAAAACTAATAATTTTCCAATGTTTTTTCCAATAATGAAATTATTAATTGATTAATAATACATTATATTTTCCATAGGTTTTGATATTATTTAATTTATATGAACCCCATTATAAATCATTAATTATAATATACAGAATTTTTAATGATATCATAGAACACAAAAATATTTCTTTCGTTATGAAATTGTTGGGACCTATATCTCCCTCTTGGTAATATAGAAAGGATTTTTATTTAATAAGATTGGCATGACTGAAATTGGGAGTGATACTTGTCCTGTAATGTAATTTAACCATTATGATTGTATATGTCGTAAAACATATCTACTATGATGGTTTGGAGAGTGAACCATTATACTATAAAAAATATGGTACTAATCCTCGATTACTATGGAAATGGGTTTTTCTATTTATGTGTATTCCATATTTCAATTCAATGTGCCAATGGTGAACTCTTATTGCTCATGTTTTATGATTTACTTATTATTCTGGTGTTATGAACTTTGAAACATTATTATTTGACTAGTTATTATGTTATTTGATTAGGTGGTTATGGTTATCAAATGACATGTTCATACCTAGATATATAGTTCCCCATTTTATGATTATATATCTCATCTTTGACTCGTACTAAGCATATGACCTCACCCTTTCTTTTGTGTCATTTCCCTAGTTTATAAAAAAATGTTTTAGTTAGTGTAAAACTATTAATTGTAACAAATGGGGAGATAATTTCTGTTAAATTTGAATAAATCTAAAGTATTAAAATGATTGTGCATCTTATCTCTAAAGACACTAATCCAATATAGTCTTCAATTTTTAATTGTAATTTATTATTACTTTATGTAAAAAAATAAATATTTTTTTATGAGAATCATTTTTTACAATATTCATTTTATTATGTTTAACATTAACACATAAAACATCGAATATTATTAATCTATTAATAATGAATTATTTAATCAAATTAATATACCATATTCAAAAATAATTTTAAAAAATATAGATGTTTTTAGGAAAATTCTAATCACCCACATTAATGTTACCATTAAATCTTATATAATATAAATCATAATATTAAATGGTCTAACCTCATTAAAAATATTGATTCATTTTTTTTCATAATAGTATTTATGATATCATTTAACCAAGAACATAAAAACTAACGAATGATCTATTTCATGGATTAGAATTTATGATATTGATTTACATTAATTGGCGAGACCACCAAATTTAAATCGACAATATAATGGTCCCAAAAATGATTGAATGGGTATATTTTTAGAGAATATTTACAAATTTTTGTTTACTATCATGGATATCACATATAGAATAGTTGTTGATGATCATGGACAAAAACTAAAAATGAAACTGCATATTATATCTAATTGTAATGTTTTGATATTTATTTAATATTATCTTTGTACAAGTATTTATAGTAATATATCCTATCATAGAGATTTTTTTTGATTCTTATGAAAATTAAAATTCATTTATCATGGAATTAAAAAATTGAATTATTATAAACTTGAAATTCATAGTGAAAAATTTCATGAATTTATAATTTTTTCCAATAAATATATCAAGGTGATTTATAAAAAAAAGTATCTCCACAAAATTCAATGACATGGTGAAAATATAATGATTGAACTATTGTTTGATTGATTTATTTAATTAATACTATAAAATTATAATTCAATAAACACAATTAATCATGAATGATATAATTATGTTGTTTATTCCATGTATGGGATGATGTTAAATATATTCGAAGAAAATATTTAATTTATGGTTAGTGATCATGTCTCCACAGAATATTGAATGAGAGTTTCTTTAAATTTTAAAAATATGAATTCTAACACATATAGTGAATCCTCATATACTATTATTGTAGATAATGTTTATTTTCAATTTTATGTTGAAAAATGAATTTAATTTCTCATAAAAAATGAAACAAAAATGGATATTTAGAAATTAAAGAGATATAATAATAAAATAAAATGAAAAAATTAATGAACAATAAATATTTTACAATCTCTGTTTAATGAATGAATTAAATCCACAAAAATATTTTGTTCGTGATATTGATAGATCAAATAGAAAAAATAGAAAATGTTATAAAACAATGAATTTTATTGAAGGTGTAGTTTTACTAATGATTCACACATCATAAAAGATTCAACAACGGATAAGTATATGTGAAACATTTATCTAATAAAAACTATCTATAGAAAGAAAAATCATTGATGATTTATTGAAATTTATATTTTTTAGATCCATCATGTATGGTTAGTTGTGGTATTTATTATTATTCTAATTATGAATCATTTTCTATAACTGATTGTGATAAATCAGTATATTAATAAATGAGATAAATGTTTAATGAGTTTATAATGGCGTTGATAAAATTTCTCCAAAATAATAATCGTTTACTAAGTTTATTAAGATTGTTTTTAATTTTAAAAACATAATTTGTAATATTATTATTTATAAATATCATTATGATTTTTTAAAGAATGATATAAAATATTTTATTTTAAAATATAATTTTTGAGAAATGAATAGGATAATTAATTTTTGATGAATTCCTCTTCTAGTGTAAAATTATTCATACTAGATGATTTTTTATTTGTTAAATGTTTAATTTTAATATGGTGGGTGAAATTATCTATCTTAAAAAATAATCTAAATAATCTACTATTAGTAAATAAATAGCTAAATTCATGTTATTTTAAATAAATTGTCTAAATAAAGGAAATTTTTTAAATATTCATATATGTTTTAGTATATTTGATGAAATTTATACGAATATAATTTTATTTTAAATAAAGTAGTTATGACATCCATTACATAATATATAGATTTTTTATTTTCAAATTATTTTTTTTATTATTACTTATAAAATTCTTAAATCATTTTTTCACAAAAAGGACATTATTTATAAATTTGATTATTTTTATAAAACTAATAACACTTCTACAAAACATGGAATTGAAGGAAACTTTTTTGATCTAAATGTATTCAAAACTATATTAGTTTCACAATAATTTTTTTTCCACGAGGTACTACATGAATATTCACATTATTTTATCAGGTATTATATTATTACAATCTAAATTTTTAATCAGTTGTTACCTTTATTGATGAGAATATACATGTAAATTCACTATTTATTTTGTTATCTTATTCTCTTAGTATTTTTATATATTTAATTAATTACATATCACTCTATCATTTTTAATATCTTATTACTTGAATAATTCATATAATTTTTTATGGATCCTTCTAGGTAAAAATAATGTCTTAGGATGACCTAATTTTTTATAACGTTTTTTATATATATTTTTGATTTAATTTTTTAATTTATAAATATTTTATGTTTGTAAATTTTCAAGAATTCCTTTTTATTAAATATTTTGAACATTATGATTATCTGTATAAAATTTATTCTAATTATAATTTATTGATCAATTAAAAATTTTGTTAGATTTTTTGAAGTAGATATGTTGGTTTTTAGTTATAAAAAATAGAATAATGTTGTAGTGGCACCTGAAACAACATAATATGTTTTTTGGTTTCACATATGCAAATGTATTGTTGTTTTAATTTCATAGAAATATATTATTCATTTATATATTAAATTATTATTTCGATATATTGTAATATCTTTCATATAATTCCTTATACTTATTTTTTTATTCTTTTTTGAAGAGAATATAAACCATTTTATTTCACATATATAACTTGTATTTAATATATTTGACCATTATATTAATTTTAAAACTATATCATTCTTTTCCAGAACATATTTATCATTCCTGTGATAATTATAAAGGTGTTGTGCATTTTTTATTAAAGAGTTGACATGAATTTCTCGACTAATTCATGCCCCATATAATTTTATTAAATGATAAAGTAGCAATAACATAATGAGGTGTATAATAATTACACTAGCAGGGATTTAGGGAGATAAAATTGAGATGTTAATAAAAAAAATAAGAAAATGATCTAGAAACAACAATGATTTAGAAGTCCTTACATCAATCAATCCATGATCTACAAAAGTTCAGATAAATTGTATGTGCTCCCATAATCTCTACTAAATATGGCAAAAAATCATCAAGTAGTTTATGAGAGAATATATATATTATAGTCTGGAGAATTTTTTAGATGGACTGACTCTACAAACATTTAGGTGACACAAATAACCCAATGACAGATAAATTCCATGCATTTCTGACTGTATCTGCTGATTTCAGAATTGTGAGGCGACATGGAAATCATCTTCTATTTAAAAGTGAATGATTGATCCGAAAAAAATCATGAAGTGTTCAATTAATGAACTTCCAATAAAGATTAACATGCCTCCATGATCTAGCCGTGAACAAAACAAGTCCAAAGGTTTTGAGAAAAGAAGCATCAAAGAGCAGCATAAGTAAGTACAAAAAAACCATCAAACAATATATTAATATGATATGGATCATTCCAATGGTATTTCAGTAAATTTAATATTATGGTTCTTTTTTATTTATAGACCATCATAACGAACATATTCTTCTTAATTTGGAGATACAGCTCAGTTAAAATGTCCCCATTTTTTGTATTTCTAGAATTTTATTTCATCATTTTCATCCATCAATGCATCCAAAATGTCGCTCACATAATCAATAATCTTATTGTAATCCCTATATAGAAGTTAATTATTTGTATCATATTCATCATCTTCTAAATTTGGGGTAAGACAAGTTCAAAAACTATCAGTTGTTTTGGAGGCTCTATAATATCCTTCATGGAGACATCGATTGATATTGTAACAGATGTTCTATCAATGTTATAGTAGTGCTGGCATTTCCAAGAGTATTCTGGGATATGGGGTGATGTAACCATCAACATCCACCATTTGTTTTTTTCATTTCATACTTATCAATTTTAGATATGCTTCCTCTATTTGGATAGATTGATCAACATACTCCTTTAAAGAATCACTTGAATCAGAGAGTCTACCTTGCTCCTTGTCCCATTTATCACATGATTCAGATTTTTCATCCTACTCCTCCACCAAAGTACCCGTAGCCAGGATATCAAAAAGATATGACAACATTTAACATTATGAAGCCTGTTTAGGAAAACTCAAAATATCATTGTTCATATCTGTATTTTTTCCTTAATTAGGAAACACAGGTTCCCAACATTAACCTTGACATTAGCCTCATCCATTCAACTCTGATGATTTCTTTTTTCAACCAATGTTATATATTTGGCCTCAAGATGTTCATTTGTATTACCATAGTCATTCATGGCATGTATTAGCATGAGGTAAGAAAGGAAGTAATCATGGAGCCTTTCGTAGACAAACACAATAATTAATCCATTATCACCATTATGGATCCAGATATGAGAGTGTAAATCTTGAGAGACATGAATTTTAACACATATTCTAGCAGCCAATAGACTTGAAAGAGTCTTGGTCACTCATTCCATCATCAAAGGATTACCAATGAGCAAGGAGATCAGAAAAAGAGAATATTTTTTAAATAAATGTAGTGGAAAACGTGAATGTAAATTAACAATTATGTAGGATTGAAAACCAGAATTTTCATTTTGGACTATTTCATTATTTTTATAGTATTTTTACTTAATTATTTAGTATATTAAATGATAAATTATATTTAATAATGATATATTTCACCATAAAAAATAAAAAATATATAGGAAGATTTTTTGGAATGTATTTAGGAGATATATCAACGATATATTTTATTCGTTATTTATTCACAAACCTACTGAAATTAATTTAATAATAATTATTAATATATTATATATGTATTTATTTTAATTTATTATTTCAAAATTAATCATTTAGCTATTAAAATATTTTCTTTTTTAAAATAAATTAACATAATTACTTATACTATCAAATTTATTAATATATAATTTTCTTTAAATTCAATATTTATAATGGATTATGAGACTCTGTGTGATTCTTGTGAGTTGTTTTTACTATAGCTTATTTCTATTTTTAAAAAAATAATTATTGACATAAAAAAATATTTACTAAAAACATTTAAAATTTTAGAAGATTATTTTTATGGATATTCCTTACTCTCTCCCCCAATAAAAATGTTTTATTTTCTGTTTTTATTTTAAAATTTAATTTCTTAATGAATCATATGGACATATAGAGTTATTTTTATTAAATTGAATCAATATGTACTATGTTAGGACATACAATATAATTCTGATCATACATTTTGATATGATAATAGAATGGGTAACTACCATTGCCTAAAATGTTTATCTAACATAATTACTATTAGAAAATATATAATGATAATCCAGATTTTCGAATATCATTTTCCAAATTAATATTTTAAATTTCACATAATATATAATTAAAATATATTTGATTATCCAGGAATAACTATTCTATGATGGAATATAAATCTATAACTCATCAATGGGTCATTTTTTATTTTATGTATTCTATTGGGTAGGGGTGTTTTCTATAATTATTCTTTTCCAAAATATGTTTTACTATATAGAAAATGTATTCCATGGTATTGGAAACATTATAAAAAACCACTAAATATTTGTTTATGTTTTCATTCATACCATTTATATAGTTTTGGAATTCTCAAATATAAAATAATAGGTTATTTCATTTCACAAATGTATATGTGTTTATTATTCGGGATTAATCAATATAAAAATTATTGGGTTTATAAATTTTACCATTTTAAATGTATCTCGATATTATTTTGGTATTTGTACTCCATTAGTTGGAATGAAAACAATTCAACAAGATCATTTAGATGCAAACTATGAATTTAGTCACTGTGTTTATCTCATTATTTTTATGAATTGACTCTCGAAAAAAATATTTTTTATATTTTTTATTTAAAAATTATTTAATCTTATTAATGTATGGAATTACACATTCTTTAATGACACTATTTTTTTATTAAAAAATAAATAACCCCGCACTTAAAATTTTCTATCGACACTCTCAATCATAAAAAATGGGCATTTTAATTAATTTCATCATAGAAAACATAAATAAGGTTCTTAATAATGATTGTGATTATGATTTTCGTTTATACCAAGGAAATCATTATTAAAATACTATTATTTACTTGTTAAATTATACTTCGGATAAGTATAATTTTAAAATTTAAAATATAACCAACCATGTATGAGATTTTATAGATTTATTACCTGTAAGGTTGTCACTGAAAATAATATCCTCATTCCCGAAAATCAAACTATGGATAAAAAATCTTAAATGAATTAAGAATAAATATAATTAATATAAAAAACATTATTAGATTTTAAAACTATGTTAAATAATTAAAATTTTGTATTCAAAAATTAGTTATTTAATTACATATCAGAATTTATATAATGATCTTGTTGCTATAAAAATGGTTTTATAAAAACTGATGTATATTTATTAGAGGAGGAGTTTAAAAGGATTATCATAGGATTTTAAATTTTATGAATTTATCAAATTTTAAAATAAGACTAGAAATAGTGAGAAATTTTATATTCAAATTTTAGATAGAAGGAACCAATGATGTATATAAATTTAATTATCAATTGTAATTGTGAAATTATTTGACATAATAATTATTTTATGTTGCCATAATTTTGATATATTAGTGGTGGAAATTTATTTACATGTACACCATTACTTGTTTATAAAAAATCAATTCAATCAAAAAATTATTTCATTGTAAAACATTCAGTTAATTATACAGAATGGTATCCAACATGATCAAATAATAAGTGATTTTTTTAACCTACATATAATTCCAATGCATAGATTTATTTTTATTGAAATTATTCTTACACTTTATTGTTTTCATTTTCAATATGTTGGAATGATATTTATCTTATATGTTTTTATAATATCCATTAAACATGTTTTTATTGGATTTCTATTTTTTCTATCCTTAATAAAATATCTATTGAATTAGTTATTTTAAATTTCTTAACAATTCCTAGAAAATAATGAACTCTTTCATGGATCATTATAGTTTTTATTTTTATATGGTATGATTTTTTATGATTATTATTCATATTAAATTCATTTAAATAAATGATATATTTGATTATTTGGGATATTTTACTGTCTCTAATAATTTTTTTTCGTTCATGTAGGTAAATTTATTAAAATATTTTTGCTTTTCGCCAAAATTATTATCCTTAATATTATTAGGAGTACTAAAAATAAATTTTTATTATATCATATAAAATTGCATTACTTTTTTACTCTTTAGTTATTAACATTGAAAATTGTAATTTAATTTTTAGACAATATAACGATTTATTAGTTGTTTTATTCCATATCGTAGTTTGGTTTTCTATTTCTATGTACATGGTTTTGTATTTTTTTCACGAACTATGTTGTATTCTATTTATATATTTTCTAAAATGTGTACAAATGTTCAAGATATTTTTATTTTTTAATTATAAAAAAATTAAGAACAGTAAGTGGATCATTTACACATTACATATAATTTTTATATTTATATATCTCCCCCATAATTTTTTTTGTTTCATATTTTATTATGTTTCTTTTAATTGAAATTATTCTGTAATGAGGTAGATATAATTGCTTAGAGTTAAACACGATGGATATTTATTTTATAGTAAGGGTTGATTTTTCATTTGAATTCGTATAATCAATTGTATTATAAATCAAATATTATGATCCTGAAGGGAAATTTATAATTATAATAAATGGTGATTTTCATATAAATATTCCATTAACAGAATAGGTTTTCAAAGGAAAAATGGTACCCTCATAAAATATGTGAATTTCATATTTTAAAATTTATCAAAATAAATTTATTAATCATTGCATGTCTATATATGATAATTTATATGGAGTTTTCATATACGTTTTCACTTTTTTTCCTAACTCAATATAGTTTTAAAATACATTATTTGTGGAAGTAAAAATAATATATAGTCTTGTTATTACGGTTATTAACATAAATAAATTATTCTCAATAGTTAGGTTTATGCAGACATTTATTTTAATTCAATATCCAATATATATTCAATATAGAAGATGAAAATTTAATGTATCAATATAGGAGTATTTAAATTATCAACTTTTATATTTATTTTTCAATAAATATTCATTGATTCATTTCAATGGTTGAATTATTGTGTGGATTTAAGGATTTTTATGGATCATTTGGACTACATAAATATGGATTGATTTTACTTAATATATTAGAAAACAATTTTCAATAGATGAGAAAATATTGTATTAATATTATGAATATTTTATTAGTTTCACTGTGATTTATATCATTAATGGTCCATACAAGAGATACATTTTGTTATTTGGAATATAATGGACATAGAGATTTAGTATGACATTATCCACTAATATGGAAATTATTCAAGTCCGATGGGAATTGAATCAAAAATGATAGGAATGATTGAATATTGTAAAAACAAAAAAGGGAATCCATGGAATAGAAATTTTAGTAATGTGGTGAAAAAAATATAAAATGAGAAATCACAACGGAACAAGGGGATTGTATAAGGCTCAAGTGGGAGAGAATCCTCTTTTTAGAGGGGCCAAGAACGCTGAAAATATTGAAGTTATACTTTCATTTAGCAGGGAAGTAGTAGTCATATAGGGGAATAGTTCTTGAGTTTCATGATAAAACTTTATCAAGGAGAATTATATATATGTATATGATAACATCATTGAGAGTTAAAAATAATATAAAATCATCCAGTTAATTTGTTTAAGTGGAAGTTGTCACTAAATGGAATGAGCTCCTATATGCTATATCAATAGGAAATAAAAAATTATTTCAATATTGTATTTTTTATCTATTTAGTATAGTGGAGGTGTAAATACATGTAGTAATTATTGGGATTATTATCAATGTACAATCTACCACTATGGATGCACCAATTTCAGATCAAGTTGAATCATTAATTGACAAACACATGTATGTTTAAACCTCATTATTTTTTTCACAAGTATATAAAATTGATATTTATATGGGGTCAAATTTTTATAATATATAACACTCATGTGGTATGAATTCAATATCCATGAATTATATGAAATCAATTTACATTACATTAATTGTTAGGGGTAGGGTATCTTATCAACATACCATACCAAGAGAACCAATATTTTATTTCATCTCCATTTATTATGGTGTATTTATATATCCATGGAAAACTTGAAATATGTTATATGTTTCTTAACATTTATTACCTTGATTATATTTATTAATTTATATCAAAAGATTATTTTAGATTAGTTTCTAAATGTTTCCCAGTCACAACACTATATATTTGATAAGGAAGGTGGTTTATTACCAGGTATATATCATTATTCATATATTAAAAGTAATGGTTAATGAAAAATTTACTATGTCAAATTATGAATCCTATATTTTAAAAATTATCTCTTTGATTATGGTAAAAAAATTTAAGGAATCTAAAATTCATGATTCTACCATAGAGTAAATAATCTATAGTATGAATATAATAGATACTTATTATGAATTTGTATCCTTTAACATTACAATATCTAGCTATATCAATTAGATTTCAATTCTTTAAATATGAAAATATCATTTTGGTATAGTGTATTATAAATTAGTACAAAACTGAAAAAAATCATCCCACAATTATATAATGTGGTTACCAATACAATAATATCCATTTATTTGAAGACATAATTTTTTGACACAAACAATAACATTAATTTTTTTGGCAAATATTCATAACATTTTACAAAACTTTCTCTATTCTCATTTACATCTATATAACCTGTGAAAAAAATGTAAAACATGGGTTGATAATAATAGTATTTTTAAGGGATAATTAAATAATTAACAAAACCATTTGTCTATGAATACATATAATCATATGAAATCATTTTCATGAAGACATACTTCTCACAAAAATATACTTACTTTGTGAAATGTTATATTTCCATAAATCATTAGAGAACATATATAAAACTATAAAGCTATCTTTGGAATTAATAAAATATATTTTAACACATGTGGATACCTTATAATTAATATGCTTCATGGCTACCATACATTGTAAACTGTATGGATACATTATAGTGTAACTAAAAGGATCTCTCCTTAAACATTACATAATCTTGAATTATGTCAAAATTTCACATTGTGGATCTTTTCATATATAGAGTTTTGGAGAATTAGTTCATAACTCTTACATATCAACTTGAAAATTACTTGTAGACACTACTAATCAGAATCCATTTTTTCATAAAATAATAAAAAATAAAAAGAAACTTGTCTAGTTCCATGTTTTAGACATCATGACTTTTCCTTCATCCCATCCTTGACCCTTTTCATCTTTATGTCATTTGGAAAAAATATCCAAAACATTGGATGCGCATAAAAACTAACTAAGGGTGACAAAATTAGGAAAGGAATCATTATCCTATTAATAAATAGAAATAAATGAAACCATACTTCTCGATTATAACAAACCTCCTGAAATCATAAAATTTAGGAATAACACATAGAAATCATAAATAATAAAAGAAACTTATGGAATTCATAACATACATATGTTGTATTTATCACAAATACATAGGGAGTCACATTTGGAATACCCATCACTATATATCCATAAATTTCTTAAGATAAACATTAATGTTAACCTCTGTCATGTTACCCAATGCTTTAGAGACCTATCTCTGGCTCACCCACCCTAGTATTATCATAGAGCCACCCGTATACGTAACAAATGAAAAAAAACATAACATATTCATACCACATAACCAAAGAAAAAAGGAATGATAAAATTCCCACATTTTAATAAAAATATATCAAATGAAGATATTCAAATAAAAAATGGTAGACTAAATAATTTTTGAAACCTTTTAACACATTTAATAAAGAGATTTTTGAATCAATGTGTCTAATACCAATTTGAAGATTTTGAAATAAATTTTTATTTCTATACATTCATTCCATTATAAATAAATCCATAAAAACCATTTTAAGACATGGACATTAATGGGAAAGATATAGAAGAATAAATCTTTAAATCATTTATAATGATAGTTTAGTTAATGTGTTCCTAACCAAATGAGAGATGCTTGAATAAAAATAATTGAGGAATAATTTTCATCAAAGATTATAATATAATGAGAAAAAATATATTCATGATATAAAATGTAAAATGTAAGTATATAAAAAATTTAAAAGTAAATTGGTGTACAATGAAAAATAAGTTTCAAAGTAATGTATGTTGAGACAATGACCATTATAATGACCATATCCTTCGATTATGTACGAATAAATGACATGATTATGTGAGAAAAATAATTATACACCCTATTTAAGTGTACATTAATTGTAACTCAATCATATTTCATTCACAAATATTCATATAATGACATAATCAATACGTAGATGTTTGAACCAATGAATTGAAATTTGGTTAAGATGTTCTCTTAAAAAAATTCGACAGCCTAATGACAACACATAAAATTTTAGAAATATAATTGGATGTGAGAGAAAATATTATCTCATCATCTAGAAATTATTTTTAACGATATAAGGAAATATAAGAACATATCCCCACATAATAATGTGGAAATTGAAAGACATAACATAAATGAAGTCTTTTAAAGAGGATGATGAAAGGTTCCCTTAACGGTTTGGTAACTTACGAAACATACAACCCATGAATGAGGGATTATACAATTAGGATTAAAATACCGATAAATATATGTTTATTACACAATTAATGCAATAATGGTCAGGAAATAAACCACACAAAAGGATATAGTGGCAATATATCATGAATATCACAAGAATTAAAACTGTAATGAAAACCCATTTCCACATTGTAATCAATCGAGTCATATGACCAAAAGCTAATAACAACAAAATTAATTACATAATACCATGAATATAAATAGGATCATGGTAATATATATCAAATGGAATAAAAAACACAACATATTTCATAAATAAGTGGGGAATAATGGAATTCTCACAGAATTAAAAGTGAGATAAGAAATCTCATACATCGTGACCGACATGACTTGTTTATTCCTTGTCCTTACTGAATAAAAACATAAGTTAAACTAGACATGATTAAAAATAATTTTTCATGTTTATTATTCTTTTTTATCACTTATTTCCATTTTATAAACATTATGTAATCTTTTATGTTAATAATTGTTTTTTTGTTGATATTTGGTACTTGAGTAAAAAATGAACACCTTATAATTACATGTAGTACATGTGGAAAATAGTACATTATCTCCAGAATTATATTAATGATTTAGATATCAGATATATAATATTTATCTAGCATATATATGTATTTATATCAATACATAACATTTGGATATAAGAAATGGAATGCACTGTTCATGGAGACGGTAAGTCGTACGTACGCATGAATGCTACTTTTGTTTCTATTTCATATTTTCATTGAATGAAAACAAAATGATACATCATTATATTATAATTACAATATAATATCTAATAATATTACAATGAATCCATCCTTTATACATCCCATGTATGGTATGAACTAGTCATAAAACATTGAGGGGTCGTAGTCCACACTTCCTAAAATGAAATTAGCGGGTTAACTCATAATTGAAACCATAATGGTATACTATAAATTAAAAATACAAAATCATAAAGAAAAAACAAAAATAATATATATCATATATAAATATATTTCCATCATAATGGCCTCCATAATATACGGTAGGAGATAATAGAACAATCATCGTTTCGTGAGGCGTTAGTATTCCATCCACAAAAACAGTGTGTTCTTTAACTATTATATGGGGAAGTGTGTAAGTGTAGTTTGAATCCTCCTCATAAAAACATCCCAGTGTATTGAAGATACTGGTTTTGTTATAAAATAAAGTAATAAAAAGATTTTAGTTGTTGGAGAAGTAAAATAAAAATACAATTATAGAGAATAGTTACATTTAATTCGGGTATCCCCCTTTGGTTTGAACCAAAATGACATCTTGAAGTACCATCTGCATAAGGTAAGTCTTCATGGAGGAATAGAGGGGTCTTGAGAGCTTATTTGTTCAAGGGATGTAGGAGAAAAAGGGCTTTAGAGGTGTGAGGAATGGTTTATAAGCTAGGAATTTTTATAAGAGGGAGGAGCGGTTCTTTAGGAATTTGTGAAAATATTATTTTATTATATAATGATTTTCGGTTAATAAATGTCCAAACCACTTTCTGGTTGAAGATAACTAAATAGTTATCGAAATAAATTCCTCAAAATTGAATCTGATAGGTTTTTAGGTAATTTTAATATTTATAATCTTATTTATTGAAATAATTTATTAATGAGGTATATAATGCATCATTTTTGTGTCATAAATAATTTTATTTATTTTATGTCTAAAATTTATTAAAAATACCATGATTTAATAAATATTTTTATATTTCCAATGAATATTTGTAGTCTAAATGATAACTCATATAACCCCATGTAATAATTAATTTACTAAAAGATATTTGTTTGTGTCATTTTTGTCTTTACATTAAATTAATTATTCTAAAGTGTCATTATCACTCCCAAGTGGCTCCATGGTGTCCCAAAATCAACCTAATGATGATCATAGTAGACAATGACACATGTAATAATGTTAGGTCAAATGTTAATGTAATTTTGGATTATTATAATATTTATTTATCTTGAATTACCCTATTTATCTTTAATCACTGTAAATAAATGTCAAAATTTACTATTTAGAAAAAAATTATTTTCATCCTATTGAACCACAGTTTGCCTACTAAAAAAAAGAATGTCGGATTTTCAAAATTTAATTCACAAAGTGGTAAAATATCAATTAAATGAAAAATTCGTTTTTTTACTACTACTTAGTGGATTCACTATTCATCCAAAATTATTGTTTTTCAAAAATATACAAAAACTTCAGCCTATGCTATGTCTGATATTGAAAATTTAAAAATGAATTCTATTTTACATAATTAAAAACATTTGAGTTTTATTAAATAATTTGAAATTAATTCTCCTTGTCAAAACAAATAATGTGTCTTTAAGAAACAATATCTATCAAAAGATTGACCATAGTTTATGCCAAATTTCAAAGTAAAATTTCTTCCAATGACCAGAATTTGATTAAATGGTAAAAACATAATCTAATTACACAATATAACCATTTAAAAAAGATAATAAATCCATATAAATTATTTTTATTAAAATACAGTTTTGAATTAATATATATTATTTTTCAATATTCATTAAAAAATTAATTTTATTAGAAAAAACCAAAAATTAATCCAAAGTAAATTTTTATTTCCTGATTATAAAGAATAATTTTATTTTGTCAAATATATCATATAAATCAGTACAAAACTATATTGAAAGAGTGATTTCCATCAAAGGCGGTAAATCATCCTTTTAAAAAATATTAGAGTATTTATGCTTCAAATTATATAAATTTTTATTATCATCCTCTAAAATTAATTGTATAATGTAAAAACATTTAACAAAGATTTGTAATCATATTATAGTTAGCTATTTTCATTACTTAAATTACAATGGCTAGGAATTAACTACCATTTAAAATTATATTATTATTATATTATTTTTCAGTATTACTCAATGTGATGAGAAACATATGATTTTAATGAAACCTGTTGTAGTGTATCAGGTATTCCATAAAACCTAGAATCCCCTTTAAAGAAAATTTAATATTTAATTAAAAAATATTAATAAATATGAAAACCTCATATTCTTTATTTACCTGGGATGTAACAGTAACCATTATAGTTACACATAGAGATTCCATACTAATGACCTTCCACAAACATGTACCCGATGACTTCAAAGGATATCTATGACTCACCATTCATCAGATTCAATTCCCAAAAATCATTAAATAGTCATAAAACATGATGAGAAGAATAAATAACATTGATTTTGAATTTCTTAAAATAGAGGTTTAAATGTAGATTTCTAAAGGAAGTCCCCCTACAAATATCAATTTATTAATGTGAAAAATATATAGAATGAAAATAATATTTGAATAAAATGTAAATATATATAATAAAACATAAATAACCAATATATTCAACACAATAAATATTATTATAACGACATAATTAAAAATGTATATGTTTAACCCAATGAACGAAAAATTGGGATAAGAATTCCCAAAACTCTGGTTTGTCTTAATTAAAACATGTTTAATCCTCCTGTATAATGGTTAAATGGGAGTTATTAAAATTTTTAAAAAACAAAATAATTTTTATAACACATTATATGGTCATTTTATTACATCATTCTACCAATTTATTAATGATATTTTGTTATATACATTATTTCGAGCGCATTACATACTTGATATCGATGGTGGATTGGTAAAGTATATTTTATTCAAGTGGAATTAAAACTCCATAAGTAGACTAAAATGGTGGTAATATGTATAAAAAATATTAAATTATTACATAAATCATTTTGGTTATATGTTATGAGGATGAATCGTTATATAATTACATAGGGATATTCCTTTAAATCATTTTTTCGGTTGTTCGATAATCACAAACATGGTTAATCATATAACATTAGTATTATGAATATAAATAAATTAAAAAACATAGTAGAGGAAATATAAAACACATAAAAATATATTACATCAATTAAAATGGTTTTAAAATCATATTTAAAGGAATTAAAAGAAATTTAAAGCACATCATAACCGATGTATGTAAATCATCACATCATAGACATTGTTTTTATTTTTAGAATAAGAGGAACAGGAGAAGAAGAATGATTAAGAGTCCTTCCATAAACATGATAAGAATAATAATAATATATAACAATGGAGGTTTAAATACTCTTGGATATTGGGAGGATAATATTTTATATTGAAATAAAATAATATAAAACAAAACATATGAAAATGGATGAGGTTTGTTACCTCTTGATCCATTATCCATGAGATCCTCATTATGGTCTTTGGTTGTGGCCTTTGGGGGAGACCAGTAGGTCGTGGACATGGGGAAAAGCCTTATTAAAGGGATTTCGCAGAATTTAAGAAAATATCATAGCTTTTAATATTTTTCAGATGAGGGGGTTATAGTGTTATATTTAGTGGAGGATATGAGAGATTTGCATTATTTTAATAATTGGATAATTATTTTTGCTCAAGAATATGAATAACCTTAATTCATGTGACCCAAAACAGTAATGAGAGAATTTTAGTTTGAAATAAAGATGATTAAATAATCGATGATGATGGAAATAGTGTATTTAACAAATAATGTATATATACTTTAAATTACTATATTTCAATATTCATAAAAAATTCGAGTATTTTAGAAAAATCCCAAAAATTCACCCTAATAATTTTAAAAGGTGTAGAATTCAAAAAATATCTCTATTTTATGAATATAATTTTCTAAATATTATAAAATTTATTTTTCAATAAAATCATCATTTATTCAAAAAAATAAGAATTTTAAAACTATAACTCATTCTACAACACCTTGAAAATATTATCAAGATCTCATTATCTTATAACCATAACGAAATTAACTAATAATATGATTTAATATTCATAAGGGTCATATTAATATTCATAAGCATATGATATTATTCACCAATTTTTTTTAGTTCTATCAGACACCAAATAAGATAACGATCACAACAATAAATGTCTATTTTTCTAAATTCATGTTCATAGAAGAGGTTAATTTTTTCAACAACTTGTTTAGAAATATATCATTGATAAATAATTTATTATGTAGAGACATAGTGTTTCATGTATTTTTTTTCTTCAAACCTTATTGTGTTAGATTCTCTCAACCTTTTGAAAATTGTGCTTCATAATTTTATTTTCTTATTAAACAAGCAAGGTACCTTTCTATCATAGAATTTTCATATTCCTATATTTCTTCGTCATCAATTTGGTTTCTCCACAAAACATTTACCAAGTGGATTAACTTATTCGTCAATACATGTTCTGTTTGATCAAAGAATATTAATTGGTTTCTCTTTATAAGAAAGGTTCTCTTCCTGTTGAACTACTTCTAGGCTTTATACATTAGATGACTCTAAAACAAACTTTCTCAATTTAAAAATAAAATCATAATTTTATACCATATATAATATTTGATGAAGTTTTACTTATTATTAAACTGGTCCATCATTATCAAGGATTTCATATGATACAATTATCTGAGGACATAACATTCCTTTCTTACCAAAACACACAAACATTACATGGTCAGATTCTATGAAAAATATTATCACTTACCTAAAAAATTTCTTTCCTCATATTATCTAAAAAAGATTCCTACATTCTCTGAGCTATAATCTCATGTTAATAGATTATAATAACTTTCCCAGCAACATCATATTCTAATTCTAATCATATCAACTTCCTTATCCAGAATTCATCCAAAAAAATATGGAGTTCAATACCACTTCCAATATAATTCCTAAAAAGGTTTCATCTGTTTAATTGAAATAATATTGATTTTATAAGAAAAATCAACTAAATAAATATGTTTTTCCCAACTTCTATGGTATTCCTTAGAAAAGTATTGAAGAATATCCTCTGATGTCTAAATTGACCTCCCAGTCTATCCATCAGATTGAGGATGAAAAGTAGTTGTCAAATTTAGTTTTCTTCCCAAAAAAATATGAAGGCCACAAAAAAGTCTTAATTTAACCTAGGATCATGATTAGATATAATTTAATATTTAAATCCATGTAATTTGACAATATCTTTGAGGTAAATTCAAGTAATCTGATACAAGAATGACATGTTTACTTCAAGAGGTAATTTCTCTCCCTCTTCTTCTTTAATTCCCATCCAATTTAATGTTTTATCTTATTCCCTCCCCAACTATAATTTCCCAAATTGTATTTTAACACTAGTATAGTTAATATAAAATAATGTTATTATAATAATGGAATATTATATTATCCAACCCATTTCCCTCTTTCTTTTATTTTATTAAAGAGAATGTTGTTCGTGAAGTGTTAATTTATCACCTTCAAGAATGACATGTTTACTTCATCCATTTATAACTTTAGATCTAGTAATGAAAACCATTTTATGGTTGAAACAAAATATTATATATGTATTATGTCCTATTTAATGTTCTGGAACTAACTTATTTACATATTACTATGTGGTAAATTAAAACAAGTTCGTAGTGATTGAAAAACCGCCCAAATTAACCCAAACAGTCATCATTTAATTTTAACTATTGATTCATCCACATGGTATATAATATAACTCATTTTAGTATCATTATAAATTATGTAATTTCATTAATGAAATGTAATATTTGTTCTGGATGTTTACCCATGTTCTACTCGAACATCAATTTCTGAATACAAGTGAACCGCTCAACAAGACCATAAAAACGAACATTCCCAAACAATGTTTTTAAAACCTATAACTCGTAAAAAGTCCTATAAAATGACAAAATGAAACCAAAATGAACAATATTCATGTATAAAAGGTTATTTAATATCTAATTAATGATGGTAATGCCATTATACAGGGAATTTAAAAGAAGAATGCATTCAGATACAAGGTAGTGGGAAAATTGCTAGCCCAATATTCATTTGTCAGGTTCTCCCTCTTTCACTCCATTTTTTATATGGTTACTCCTAAAAATAATTTGTTCATCATTTTGTTTACGTTTTGTGATATACATGTTGACCTATATTTTTTGTGTCAAACAAAATGTTTTCCAAAAGAACTCTTCTTTTAAGAACTCACGTTTTACTTCTCATTCATGTTTGATGTTTCTTGTATCAAGTATGTTATTCCCTCTTTTTTTGGGAACCCAATGATTATGAATGTGTTCTTATGAGAAGAAACTCATTCCTCTCCATGTGTTAGTTACGTTCATTATTGCTATATGTTTTATGTGGTATGCATTATAATGATAATATTATGATTTGACGGGTGTGCCCGAAATTATACAGCACTCAAATGCATTGGGTAAAGTGATGAATGTCATGAGTAAATGTGAATTTATTTGGACAAGAAGATAGATTCGTTGAATAATATGTGTGTTAGTTTACCAATAAGACATTATGTTTCATTTTTATGCATTTATACACTTCTAGTATTTAATTTATCCTTCCTCTCATGTTCATGATCTTTTTCCAATGTTATGATTATGCTCACCCAATGCTATATTGTTCTTATCTATCCTCTGACTGGGATTTTAGCTCACCCCTTTTTATATATATCATCTAGTGTCTACATGTTTTAAAGAGAGGTCAAGTGCCAATAATATTCTAGAGAAGTATAAATTAAAAAAATATTCTTGATGATCTAATTTCTATGTATGGGCATAGTTTTCACAAGACACTAATCCTTTGGATCATTTACATGTAATACTATTTTGTTTTTTGTCTTAAAATAATGTAATAGTAATGTAAGAAAAGTATGGGTAGCTATATTTGGTATCAGATTCAAGGTAAAGTTAATTTAGGAATCAAGATTTGTAAACCCTAGAGAATCCTATAGGATGATACTATGTACAAATAAGCGCACATGAATATTTAAATTGGGCTCCAATATGTTATGCTTTTATTATAAGTTGTGAAAATGAATTATTTATGTATCCAAGACTTTTTTACTTATGTTTTGTTCTAACCTTTTTTTTATAAAATGGTGGGAACCAGGAGAAATCAGGCCAACAACTAGTGTGAGGGCAATGCAATGATTGAAAAAATGACATCCCTAATGATTTGGGTGGTGGAGTTCAGAACTTCACGGCAATTCTTACCCAATTATATCAGGTTATGAAAAATACCCATAATAACGGGGAACTTCCTCCTTCACCATAGAGGGAGAAACTAGCTATCGAATGTTTTATGCAGCAGAAACCATCGATGTTTAATGGATCTTCTAATACACTAGATGTGGAACAATGGGTCAACTCCATGGAGAATATATTTTCTATTCTTCAGATTTATGAGATGTAGAAGGTGGCCCTATCCATTTATCATCTAGATAGAGAAGCCGATCAATGGTGGTATTAGATTATGAACTCCATGAAAAGGGAGGAAATTGAAGAATTGTAATGGGAAGACATTAAGATATTGTTTCTTAATAAGTATTTCTCACGATCTCTTCGTACGATGATGGAGAGATAATTAATAAAGCTCATGAAAAAAGAACGATAATCTTTCACAACCTATGAACAAAATTTTACAAGGCTTGAAAGGTATGATTCGGTTTTTGTTATCATCAATGATAGAAAAATTGATAGATTCATTGGTGGATTTAAACCATTCCTTCGAAATTCTCTTGCAATTCATGACATTGGGAGTTATGAAGATGTTGTTCAGTGTGCTCTCAAAGTGTAGATGGAGTTTTTAGAATGGTCCCATGGATATGGTGATAAGAAATGAAATATAGAATTTCAAGATTGTGGATCTAATGATAAAGCTGGGATGAAAACTCATCGGCACACATGCCAAAAATTTAGGATGTTGCACCATGGGAACTGCCTCAAAGGGATGGGGAAATGGTTCAAGTGTGGGAATGAAGGACATCATGCTCAAGAGTGTCAAAAAGAAATGAAATGTAAGGGTATTGTACTGGAAGAAAAAAGAGAACCACCCATGGTTCAACGCAGGGAGCTAGGGAACTATACAAGTCAGTGCCCTAAACCTCGAGTTCTCGAGGGTAATCAGCGTCAGCAGCCACAAAATCCAAAGGAACAATGGAAGGCTTATGCCATCACTACTGTGAAAGTGGGGAAAGATAATGAATTCATACAATGTACACTTACTATTCACTCAATAAAGGAAAAAGACTTATTTCATTCTAGTTCTACACATTCCGTTATATCTTGCAATATTATTAGAACTATAGAATTGAATCCCTGAAACTGTGAAGTAGATATATATGTAAAAACACCAAGTGTTGAAATCATTGAAACCCAATTGATTGACTCTTCTCCTATTGGTTTATGTTGGAATATTCTTTTGGAAAATCATTTAGTACTTCCCATAGTGGAATTTGACGCCATAATTTTAATGGAATGGCTCTCATTATATAGATCACATACCAAATTTCTGGAAAAGGAAATATCTTTTCATATTCCAAAACATCAAATTCTCTTCTACAAAAGAAAGGAAGATCATAAATATCCTTTGAAATGTTCTTCATCTGTGTGTATGTTGATTCCCCATAAATAATGATATCTCTCCCAAAATGTTGAGTCAAACGAAGGTTCCAGCCCTGCAGAAATGCCCATCGTGAGGGAATACGGTGATGTATTTCCTGAAGAGTTACCATGAATTCCCCTAGATAGTAAGGTAGAGTTCTCAATTGAACTCATACCCATAGCTAATCCTATCTCAATGTGTCCCTATATAATGGCTCCTATCGAACTAGTGGAGTTAAAGAAGCAGCTACAATAGCATCTGGAAAAAGGGTTCATACGCCCCAGTACATCACCTTGGGGTGAACCGGTGCTCTTTGTAAAGAAGAAGGATGGAATAATGCGGTTGTGTATCGATTATCAGAAACTCAACAAGATCTCTATAAATAACAAGTATACTCTCTATAGGATTGATGACTTGTTCGATCAGTTAAAAGGAGATCAATACTTCTCAAAGGTGGATCATTGTTCTAGATATCATCATGTACATGTGATTAAGTATGATATTCAGAAGACTGCCTTCCGTACAAGTTATGTGAAATATGAGTTTTTTGTGATGCCCATAGGTCTTACTAATTCCCCTAAAATCTTCATGGATTTAATGAATATAGTCTTTAGACATTACCTTTAAAAGTTTGTGTTATTTTTTATTGATGATATTCTCATCTACTCTAAGAGAGGGGAGGAACATGACGAACATATAAGAGTTGTTTTAGAGACCATTTGAAAGGAGAATTTGTATGCCATGTTTAGCAAGTGTAACTTTTAGATGAAACAAGTCATGTTCATGGGACATGTTATCACAAGTGAGGGAATTTTTGTGGATCCTTCAAAGAAAAAGGTGATTGAGGAATGGCCTAGGCCCTCCATTGTCACCGAAATCTGTAGTTTTCAAGGATTAACATGGTACTTATAATGTTTTATGAGAAACTTCTAACGATTGTCAATCCCACTAAATGAGTTAACAAAGAAAGTGGTAAAGTATGTCTAGACAGAAGAATGTGAGGGAATCTTCGAGGAGCTAAAGAGAAGGATGATCATTGCACCTCTACTCATACTACCGAAAAGTGGAGAAAGTTTTGTGATATACATGGATGCTTCAATGAATGTCTTGGGTTGCATACTCATGAAAAAATATATTTTGATAGCCTACACCTCACGGCAGTTGAATATCCATGAGAGGAAGTACCCGAAATATGATTTAGAGATGGGAGCCATGATTTTTTGGTTGAAAATCTTGCATCAATACTTTATGGTGAGAAGTGTGACATATACACCAACCAAAAGAGAAGAAAGCATATATTCACAAAAAGGATATCAACATGAATCAAAGGAAATGGTTAGAGCAAAACAAGAATTATGATTTCTCTATTCATTACCATCCTAGAAAGGTGAACAATGTAGCTGATGCTCTAAGTAGAAAATAATCTGCTACACTATCCATGTTACGGGTTGAGAAAGTCCCTATCTTCATAGATATGAAAATGAAGTATTTTGAAATCATAAAGAAATGGGTTAGATACTACCTTTCCCAAATGATTGTGCAAAAATTCATCCAAGAGAAAATTAGTGAAGTACAATGGGATGATGTAGATATACAAAAGAGGGTGAATGCATTAATAGAAGGAAAACTGCAAGAGTTCGATATCAACAATGATGGAGTGATTCTTTTAGGAATGCGGCTTTTTGTGATTTAATCACCGAGGATAAAGTTGGATCTATAGGAAAATGCACATAGCTCAACGTTCTCTATCCATACTGGGAGAACCAAGATGTACAGTTATCTTTGAAAACACTTCTAGTGGGATAACATGAAGAAGAAGATTGTGGAATATATATCAAGGTGTTTGGTATGTCAACAAGTTATAAAAGAGTCTCAAAATTCCAAAGGGATGATGCATCCATTTCCTATACCCATGTGGAAATGGGAAAATGTTACTATGTACTTTTTCATGGGTCTCTTGAAGAAGTCAAAGGGAAATAATGTGATATGGGTTGTGGTTTACCTACTCACCAAGACTTCCAATTTTAATGCTATTCGGTAAGATCTCATTTTTGAACAATTTTTAGGGATATATGTGATGGAAGTGGTGAGACTGCACAGTGTTCCACACTCAACTGTCTCTGACCGTGATCTAGGGTTCACATCTATATTCTAGAGGATCCATCAACATTCATTGAGTAGTGAATTAAATTTCAGCATGTCCTAACACCCCCAAACTGATGGCCAGTCTAAAAGGACTATTCATACGCTTGAATATATGTTAAGAGCATGCTCTCTAAAATTAAAAGCTAAATGGGATCAGGATCTCCCATTTTTCGAGTTCTCATACAACAATAGATTCCACTTGGGTATTTAGATGGCTCCATATGAAGTTCTGTTTGGAAAGCATTGTAGAATGCCAACCTGTTGGGATAATGTTGGAGAAAGAAAGCAACATGGACCTGATCTTGTTCAAGAGATGACAGAGAAGGTTCAAGTCTTCCAGAAACACATCAAAGATACTCAGAGTCGGAAAAAGTGCTATGAGGACAATCTTCGAAGGGACTTGGAGTTCGAAGTTGGAGATAAATTCTTCCTTTGAATATCCTCAAGGATGTGAGTCATGTGATTTTGGAAGAAACAGAAGCTAAGACCAAGGTACATTGGCCCCTTTGAGATCCTTGACCGCATATGAGTCGTGTCCTATCAACATTAACTTCCACTAAATATGGCTCATGTTCATGATGTGTTTCATGTATCACTCCCGAGGAAGTACATATCGGACCCCTCACATGTACTAAACTCAGAGGTGGTACAACTGGAAGACGATCTCTCTTATGAGGAGCTGCCAGTAGAGATTTTGGATTGAAGAGATATGGTTCTACGCAACAAGACAACTCAACTTGTTAAAGTGTTGTTGAGGAACAATAAGTTTGAGGAAGAAACATGGGACCTAGAAGAGTCAATGAAGGAGAAGTACCCTCCCATGGTTTTGTAATGTGAAATTTCAGGGGCGAAATTTCTTAAGGAGGGAAGAATATAATGACCAAATATTTTTCAATGGAAATTACCTTATTATAATTATGTAACAAAATCACATGAAAACAAAACATAATGAACTACTAAGGGATAAGTGATTTTAAACATACCTTTGTCACTTCTGTGTTTGGAATTTTGAAAATCTGACATACACAATTGTGTTCAAGATGATTTTTGGAGTCTAATAAAACAAATTTTTTTTGGTGAATAGTAACATACCATTATTAATAGTAACTTACCCTTTTGAATAGTTATATACACTAAAGAATAGAAAACTTACCTATGATAGTATAAAAATAATATTCAAGTGAATGTATGGTGTACCTATATTTTAGAATAAGTAATTGAATATTTTAAAACAATTTCTAAGTAATAAACCATGATTTCAATTAAATAATAAAATAATCATATTTAGAAAACTATTTTTGAAAAATGGATTTCATTTTTTGTAATCTACACATCTAACCATTTTTGGGGTGAAATTTGGGGATTTTTCTGAAATACATGAATATTTTATAAATAGTGAAATACAGTAATTTACAAAACTAAGCTAAATAATCTAATTATAGAGTCATGTGTGATGTTCTTCTAATGTAAGACCACTTGGTTCGATAACATATGATAACATTGCTATTCTTCATCATAAATGACTCACTATTCCTTGTCTTGTGGAGAAATAATAAACTAATGAATTTTATATTAAGGAAACCCCTCTTCCCTCGACTATAAATACCACCCTTCACACCCTTATTTCCTGACACCTCTCAAGCTTGAAACCTGCTATAAACACTACCCAAAAATCTTCCCTAGCCCCTCTCCCATGTCCAAGATCTTCTGGTCTCATCAAAAGACCAATCTTAGAGCCATTATGGAGGATCTCATTAGGATTATTCGAGATGTAATTTATCTCTCTCTTCATCTTTAATTCCCATTCAATTTCATGTTTTTTCTTATTCTCTCCCCACCTATCATTTTCCAAAATGTATGATAACTCAAGTATCTTGACAATAATAGAATTTTATGTTACTAAAGGTATATTATATCATCCAACCCATTTCCCTCGTTCTTTTATTTTATTGAAGAGAACGTTGTTTGTGAGGTGTTAATTTATCACCTTCAAGAATGACATGTTTACTTCTTCCATTTTGACCTCCAGATCTTGTCATGAAACAATTTTTATGGTTGAACCAGAATATTATATATCTATTATCTCCTATTTAATGTTTTGGAACTGACTTATGTACATATTACAATGTGATAAATTAAAACAAGTTCATTATGATCGAAAAACTGACCAAATTAACCCCAGGAATAATCATTTTATTTTATCTAATGATTCATCCAAATGGTATAAAATATAACTCATTATAAAATCATTTTGAAGTCTGGAATTTCATTAATAACATGTAATATTAGTTATGGATGTTTTCCCATGTTCTACCAGAACATCAATTTATGAATACAAGTGAACCTCCTAAGAAGACTATAAAAACAAAAATTCCCAAAAAATATTTTTAAACCCTATAACTCATGAAAATGCCCATAAAATGACATAATGAAACCAAAATGTACCCTATTAATGTATAAAAGTTTCTATAATTTCAAATTAATGAATATAATGTCATTATACATGATATTATATAGATGTAATCATTTAGATACACGGTAAGGGGAAAATCTTGAACCCAATTTTCATCCTTCATGTTCTCCATATTTCAATCCATTTTTTATATGGTTACTCCTAAAAAATTTAATTTTTTAACATTTTATTTTCTTTTCTGGGATATACATGTTAACCACTATTGTTTGTGTCAAACAAAATGTTTTCTAAAAGATCTCTTCTCATAATAACTCACATTTTACTTCTCAATCAAGGTCGATGGTTCTTGTTTCAAGTACGTTATTCCCTCTTTGTTTTGGCAACCTAATGATTATGATTGAATTTTTATGAGAATAAATCCATTCCATTCCATGGGTTAGTTATGTTCATTATTGATTTATGTTCTATGTGGAATGCATGATAATGATAATATTAAGATGTGATGAGTGAACCCGGAATTATACAGCGCTCCAATGCTTTGGGAAAAGTGATGAATCCCATGATTAAATGTCAAATAAAGTGGAAAAGATGCTAGATATGTTCAAAAATATGTGAGTTAGTTAACAACTATGACATGATTTTTCATTTATACGTATATCTACACTTCTTGTCTTTAATTTATGCTTCCTCTCATGTTCATGATCTTTTTCCCATGTTATGATTATGCTCACCCCATTCTATATTGTACTTATCTATCCTCTTGCTGGGATTTTAGCTCACCCCTTTTGATGTATATCCTCAGGAGGCTACATGTACTAAGGGGAGGTCAAGTTCCAATAAGAATCTAAAGAAGAAGAAATTAAATAAATTTTTATGCTTGATGATGTCATTTCTATGTATGGTCCTAGTTTTCCCAAGACACTAAACCTCTCGATACTCTATTTGTAATACTATTAATTTGTTAATCTTAAAATAATTTAATAGTAATGTACGAAAAGGATGGGTCACTATACATAATGTACATACTCAGATCACACCATGTATAACTTATTTACAGTAGTATGGATGATTATATGGAACTACTGAATCATCTTACGTTGTTTAGAGGCTCTACTACTGACCCACACAGTATCACTCGGTGCTAACCCACACAGGATCGTTTGGTGCTGACCCACACGGTATCATTCGTGGATAACCCAAAAAGGATCACTCGGTGTTGACCCACACAACATCTCACAGTGCTGAACCACACAGTTTTTCTAGGTGATGATCCATTGAGGATCACTCTTCATTATTCCAGTCACAGTGAGCTACAGGGTTCCCCCACTACACTCGCTTATCTCCGGGAGGGTCCGCTCCACAAATCACTGGTTTATACTCCAACTTCCAAGATGTCTCACAACGAAGTATGTCCAAAGACCACCACATCATTGGGTTCTCCAGGCAACATTCAGTGCATCAATCAGATGCCTAGTCTGTGAGTTATTAGTGTTTTAGTCCTAAGGGACCAGTTGGATTCGTTCTCTATCCAACCCGACCGTACTCTAATATTATCCAACAATTTAGTGAGGTGTAATCAAAGGGACCATCTCACTCCAAGGTTTTTGGAACCACTAATGGTTCGTTAAATGGACTTATGTTGCCAATGTTATGTATCAAATATCGTAAATGGGTTGTACTGGGTCTGGGTCCAGTCTGACCTGGTTGGACCGACCTTGTTAGGGTCGACTTGGCACGACCCACTGTGTCTGCCCTGGCCCACGGGGTGGTTTGGCTCGCTAGGTCCATCTTGGCCCATGAAGGGCGGCCCATCCTTGAAGCACGGGGTGGCGCGAAGGCCATGGGGCCGCGAGGGCAGCGAGCCGTGGGGCAGTGCGGCGAGCGCGCGGACAGGGCGGCGACATCACGGGGCGGTGTCACCGCTAAGTGGTTGTCCGTCGAGACTGGCTGTGGTGTGCGGCCTGCAACGTTCCGTCACAGGCTGCTGATTCGTCCGACCGTCCATCCTTCACCAATGCAGCATCAAGCCACTGTTCTCTTCCGTCATGCTGTGAGATCGCATCGTCTCCTTCGTCCTAATGAATGCAACAAATAGACACCATAAAATGCAGAGAGGTCGGGCTATGTTTGTTTGGCCCGCACTCTCCACATTAGAGTGGTAGTAAGTGGCTCACAAATTTTGAATCATGAATGTGTTTGGAAGATAATTATACCATCAAATCCCACTAAATCCATCGACCACTATTCCAAACTCCAGATAAGAAAACACTTGCGGATCAACTAATTAGAGGGAGTTGATCCGCTTTGATTGTTTATAAGGGAAGAACATGGGAAATATTAATAACATATAATTAAACACCTACCATGATTTCTCATTGACATTGGTGAATTCGGTGACGTCAGTGTTTTTGGCTTCCCCAAGATGTGTCTGATCCGCACTCAGGCATTGACCTCGTTCTTTGTTGGGGATGGTACATTCTTCGTTGGACAGTTAAGAATCCCTCCAAGGTTCTCTCTCAATTTTCCTTTTCCAACCCTTTCCCCAATTACACCCATAAAACTTAAAAACCAATATAATTTAATTAATTAGATGAAATATAATGGAACAATTTCAAATTGGCATAATTAATTTATTGAGTAGGTATAATTAATCAAAGGGGGTGGCACCTTTAATGTGGGGTAAGTTCCAAAGGCTTCCCCAAATTTAAGAGGGAGTTCAAGGGTGTTTTAGGCTCTGGTGGTCCACACCACCGAGCTTGAAATTTTGAAGACAAAACTCCTATGGTCCCCAGATTCATAACCACACATGGGAGGTTTTTTTCTGGTGGTCCCCACAATTAACATCCACATGGGGTTTCCAAAAAAAATTTGGAAATTTTTTATTTCATTTTAATTCTATCATGAAAAACCCATATTCTAATTTTTACCCTTGACCAACTATAGTCGAGGTGAATGTCCCCATAAATGAACATCGGCTATGCGAGTTCAATGGTGCTTCCATATTTAAATTCTGAGCACCGGTTCATGTGTTACAAAATCCCATTTGCACATTTACTGAACTTACCAAAAAAGATCACAAATTCATTCCAGGCACAACGGGCCTCGGAATCATGTGTCGTTAGTTTTCGAAGACTCATAATGTTCCCATATATAAAAAATTTACATGTAATTCTGGGTCTTTACATTCCCCCCACCTCAGGGATTTGCATCCCTGTAATCCACAACTCAAACTAAGGGAACACGTGAGGGTACTGAGCACATATATGAGTATCCTACTCCCACGTGCCCTCATAGAGGTTCCCGTGTTGCCAATGAACGCGCACTAGAGGTATCGACCACCCATGAAGGACCCAATCATATTGATCCTCAATCTCAACTAGAACCTCTGTAAAAGTTTCCAAATCATATACGTCTAGCTCACCATGGTCGATGATGTGATAAGGGTCATGCACATATCACCTCATCTGGGATACGTGGAAGCCAGCATGAAACTGGTGCAACTAAGGTGGAAGAGCTGAGCAGTAAGCCACCTTGCCAACTCTGCTTAGGACCGGGAAGGGTCCATTGAACCTCAAAGTTGGCTTGCTGCCTTAGAAAAATAACCATAATCCTCGTCGAGGGGCGACCAGTATAAAGAATGGTCGCCTTCCTCAAAATCCATAAGACTCCATCTCCTGTCGGCATACGATGTTTTCCTGCTCTTTGCAGTCTTAATCTACTCATGGATGATCTTCACATTCTATATGGTAGCCCATAACATCTATGGTCCCACTAGTGCTGACTCCCCTGGGTCAGTCCAGCACAAAGGTTATCTGCAAGGTTTCCTTACAATGCCCTAAAAGGTGACATCCAAATCGTGGAGTGATAAATATTGTTGTATGTGAACTCCACCAATGGAAAGTGATCCTCCCAGCTATGACTAATGTCTAAGATTCAAGCGTGCAACATGTCTTTGAGGGTCTAAATGGTCTGATCATTTTGGCCTTCCATATTAGGATGGAAGGCGGTTCATAAATGAAGTTGCGTCTCGACATCATCCTGCAACCTCTTCCAGAGCTATAAAGTAAATCATCTATGAAGATCGGAGACAATCGTCGATGTTACTCCATATAGCCGAAAAATATTTTTCACATAGAGTCATACAAAGCACTCTACTGAACCCTAATCTCTTAACAGAAGGAAGTGGGCCGACTTGGTGAGTCGGTCGAAGATCACCCAAATCAAGTCACGTGCCCTGGATGATTATGGAAGTGATGTCACAAAGTATATAGACATCCCATCCCACCTCCACTCTCAGACCTTCAAATGCTGAACCAAGCCTGCTGGTACCTAATGCCCCACCCTCACTTGCTGAAATGTGAGGCACCGAGACACAAACTGTAATACAAATTTCTTTATTACCAGCCACCAGTACTGCCGTCGATGATCCTGGTACATCTTCACCTCTCATGGATTTACCTCTAGAAGGAATCTGTGTAACTCCATCATCACATCCTCCAATAGTTACACTGGTACCATGGTACGTCCTCTAAATATGATGACTTTCTCCCCACATTTAGAAAATCCATCAGGTGCATGCCCTGTGGATATCTGATCATATCAAGCCTCACAGTCAGTGTCCCCATGTTGCACCTTCCCGACTTGCTAAAGAAGTGGGGGAGTGACTATAAGAGAATGAAGAAAAAATTCTGCTTCTTGATCCACAAAGGATAACTGCAAAGCGGCCAACTAATCTGTCGCCTTGGCTAGCAGATGTATACTAGACCTCCCGCTGATTGAATCTTCTATAATGTTCCCCTTCACAGGAGTATAGAAAATTTTGAAGTCATACTCATAGAGGAACTCAAGCCATCGTCGTTGTCTCAAGTTCAGGTCCTTCTGAGAGAAGATATACCTGAGACACTTGTGATCAGAGTATACTGTAAAACTTTTTCCCCTCAAATAGTGTCACCACATCTTTATGGCGAAGAAAAATACTTCTAACTCCAGGTCATGGGTAGCGTAGTTCATCTCATGTTGTCTCAACTATCGAGAACCATATGTGATCATTACTCGCTCCAGCATCAGGACACATCCGAGATCAGTCCCTGATGTATTTTAGTAGACAACATACCATATAACCTCCTCTAAAATCCTTGTTTAGGGAGAACTAGTTAGCCTCTACCTCAACTCCTAAAAAATATATTGGAATATATCTGGGTTTTGGAAGGGTTACCCCTTTTTTTCAATGCCTTTAGTGGTGCTGCAACTCTGGAGAAATGTGGCACAAATTTCAGGTAGTATCTAGCTAATACCAAGAAACTTTGTACCTCCATCACACTCCTGGGTGGCTCCCAAGAAAGAACCACCTCAATCATCGCTAAATCTACTACAACTCCAGCCTCTCATATGATATGTCCCAGAAAGTGAACCTCTTAGATAAAAAACTGGAACTTAGAGAGCTTACCATAAAGCTATTGCTCTCGGAGTGTGTCTTGTACTACCGGTAAATGATAGGCATGCTCCTCCTTAGTAGTCGAGTATATTATAATGTCGTATATGAAGAATTATACAATGTGATCAAGGTTTGGATGAAAGATCATGATCATGAGTGTCATGAACACTGATGGGGCGGTGGTTATGCTGAATGGCATAACCAAGAAATCATAATAGTTGTACCATCATCTGAAAGTTGTATTCTGCACATCCTCATTCCTTACTCTGAGTTGCTAATAGCCTGATATGATGTCCATCTTGGAGACCCCCTCGCCCCATTCAGATGATCAAAGATATCGTCATTCCTAGGATTTGGGTACTTATTCTTCATGGTCACCTGGATGAGGCGTCGATAATCTACAAAAAGCCTCAAGCTCCCATCCACCTTCTTGGTGAAAACAATCAGGGCTGCCAAAGGTGATACACTAGGCCAAATGAATCCCTTCCATTGCAATTCCTCTAGTTTTACCCACAGCTGACGTTGCTCAGTGGGAGCCATCTGATACTCTTATGTAGATATCGATGCCATTCAGGGGTAAAAGTCAATGTAAATGTCCACCTATCTACAAGGAGGTAGACCCATGACATCATCAGGGAAGACATCAGTGTACTGGTCCACCACTACAGGATTATTCGGACTCTCCACATCAACTGCTCGTAGGGTAAGGCTAGAAATATGATGGGTGATTGGATGCAGTCTCCTCCGAGTAAGTCTATCCTGTGCTGCAAAGGCTCCCTTCATGCAAGTGAAGCTAAACTTGGTCCCATCCAAGCAGACACACTATATATTGCGCCTAATATATTCAATTTGAGCATGGAATGTAGATAAAAAGTCCATACCGAAGATGATGACATAAGGTCTCGACGCTACTACTAGGATATCTCAGTTGAATATCCCACCTAATAGAGTACGCTCACACTTCTGGAACCAGTGTGTAATTTTTGAATCTTCTCTTGTAGGAGTTTTTAGCCGTAAGGATCGAACCAACATCTTCGTTATAATCTCCGAGCTTTGAATGAGGGTAGTGGAAATAAAATAATTACTAGATCCTATGTCAATAAGTACTAAAGCTAAAGTGTAGTAGACATAGATTGTTGCTCGTATCATCTACATAGCCCCATGATCATAAGCCTCAGCTTCCTGGATATGAGTTTTTCCCTGTCCTCCTACTCCCCGCAGTCGGGGTGGACCCCCTGGTGGTGGTGGCTGTAACATCTCGAATTGTCACCCACCACCAGCTGCACGGCGAGCTCCTCTTCCATGTCTGCCTCCTCCATGAGGACTTCCTAGAAAGAACCTCTATCTCTTCTTGATCGGTCCTTCGATAGTCTTCTAATCATCAATATGGCGGGTCGGATAGTCACGAGCTATGTGACCATGCCCGCCGCATGAGTAACACTCCTCGCTCCTAGCATTACTGGATCTACCTTGGGTGCCCCGCACATCAGACCCTGAATCCTGTTGTCGTCAACCTGTAGTTCTGGTCCTAATGGACCTTTGCGACATATATCTTATGCATTCTGTAGAAAACCCCACTACATGATGACTAGTTGTGGGTCTCATTGATGTTGAAAACTCAAGAAGAAAACTCTCCACAAAGTGGGCTCTCTCTAACACCCCTTCCTGTATCGAGATGCTATGATAATTCATCAAATCCCTAATCTCTTGTCTGAGTCCCTGCTCAAAGGTTCAGGCCCTAAAGAATGGGTCTCTCACCTTATGAGTGGAGTAGCATGAGAGTTCAGTGAGCCTCGATGAGAACTGACCAAAATCATGTTTCCTTAATGCAGATGAAGTAGCTCTGGAATGTCCACTACGCGAAGAGTCGCTGGTACAAACTCTGAGCGAAACTGGTTCTCAAAGTCTTCACAGAGTAGCATCACCTCATAATGAACCTGGATCATCATGCTCCACCATCCTCCTGCTACTGCATGTATAAGGCTGGCGTTGAGGATCACCATGGGATCAGCTCGTGTCCCTACCATTCAGAAATCTCCCACCATGACCTCTAGACAATCTTCAGCCGCCTGTGGGTCTGTCTCCCCCCTGAACATTGGTGGCCTCTGGCACTGGAACTCATGCAATTTGCTAATGCGACATGCACCCTCTACTGTTGGGGCTGGTGGCAACAGTGGCCCAACGGGTAATGGTGAATCTGGTGCCTCTTCTAAAATAGGTCCCTGCATCGAGGCCTCATCGTTCGGTGCGCTATCATTGCGTACTATATCAGGAACCATAATTGAATCTCTATGTGGAGGAATACTGAAAAAAAGGTGTGACACGATCAAAAAAATTTACCTGGTGAGCTGACTCAATGATAACACAATGAAAACTCTTGAAAACACACACACAATCAGTGTTTTCTTGCACTATGTTATAAACCAGAAGTCAGGGTCCTAGTGTATGGATACGTCGGCCACCATACCAACACTAGTTTCCCTGAACTGATAACCACTCTCACAACACATACCACTATTGTCATTAAACAAAGATAATAGTTTTATGTCCTATGGTAGAACCGACTCCTATAATAACAATTTGTCACGACCCTTCCCTCAGTTCTCGTGTCGTGACAACCCCAAGACCAAATTCCATTGGCTAGAGGGATGGAAATGAGCACTGAAGGTGTATTCCATAAAACTAGGAAGAAATTTCCTTTATAAAATATAAGAACATGAAACCAAGAAAACAACAGGATAAAAACTCAAGTAAACTAAATAGTAAACATATTTAGTGCAGTAATGAAAAGGGTCCATAAAACATGACCAACTAGATTGTAAAAAGAAAACTAGAAAGTACAAGACATATGATAGGTGAAAATAATCTCTTGGAGCATCCACCATGAATCCTACCTGAAGGGTATGCATAACTCGCGAAAAGTCGTCTCGGTGGTTTACCTCGTCTAACATACACCTCTGAGATACCTCCAGTCCTGGTACTCTCATCCTCAGTCAGCGATGTCCATCGTCAGCAACAAACACAACAGGGTGTTGCCATAGCCCATGTAGGGGTGAGTATAATGATACTCATTTGGGACCATGAGAACATCAAGGTCTCACAAAATTCAGAAAGGATAAACCACAAAGCATGAAGTCAATTTTCAACCCTATTTTGGTATATGCCCATACCTAATCCTATGTTACCAAGTATACGCATCTCAATCGTGACGAAACATAGGGTCCAACATAAGTGCCCAAAGCTCATCCATTTCACAATGGAAGGAATACCACGAAGTTATGTACCACACATATAAAAAAACAAAAGAATACCACCAAGGTATTACCACAATGGAATGTACCACAACATGCCGACTCAACTCACACCAGGTATAAATTAACTGCAGAAGTAGAGATGATTATATGTTACTTCTGAATCATCTTACTCTCTTAAGTGACTATGATATTGACCCACCAAGGATCTCTCGGTGCTGACCCACACATGATCGCTCAGTGCTGACCCAGACATGATTTCAAGGTTCTGACCCACACAGGATCGCTCTTCATTCTTCACGTCACAACCGACTACAGGGTTCCGCACTATGCTCGGTTGTCTTTGGGAGGGTCTGCTCGACAATACACAATACGATACTCCAACTGCAACGAAGTATCACAATGATGTATCTCAAAGCTCCAACACAACATAGGGGTCTCAACGCAACAGATGGTGTATCAATCGAAGTCATGGTCTATGAGTTATTAGTCTTTCTGTCATGAAGGCCCGTATAGAATTGTGCTCGATCCCACCCGACCGTACTCTAACTTTATCTAAAACCCCATTCAGGTATACTCAAAGGGACCATATCTCTCCAAGGATTCCAGGACCACTAACAGTTCTTCAAATGGATTTCTGGTTCCAATGTTATTGCCAAAAGAGTGTAAATAGGTCACAGTGGGTCCGGGTCGAACCCGTGGTGTAGCTCGGCCCGTTGGGTTGTCCGGCTCACTGGTTCCGGCCCAGACCGCACTGGACAACCCAACCTGGAGGAATGGGGTGGTGAAAAGGATGCGGGCCCACGAGGGTGGCGAAGATGCGGGGCGGTGTGGTGGGGCAGCGGGGCCATGAGTAAGGCGAAGCCGCGGGGCAGTGTAGTGGGGCTACAGGCAGCGCGATGGCACCACGGGGAGGCGGTCCGCCAGATCCGGCCATGAGGCGCGCTGCGCAGCGTGCCATCACCAGAAGTCAGTTCGTCCGACCGTCCATCCTTCACTGATGTGTCAACATGCCACACTCCTCTTCCGTCGGGTATCGTGATCACGTCGTCGCCTTCACGAATAACACAACAAATAAACACTAGAAAATGCGGAGTGGTTCAGCCATGTTTGTTTGGGCCTCACTCACCGTGTTATAGTGGTAGAAAGTGGTTCACAAAATTTGAATAAATATCATGTATTGAATATAATTAAAACATCAAACCCCACAACCTTTGTCAATCATTATTTCCAAACCTGCAAAAGAAAACATCGGCAGATCAACTAATTAGAGGGAGTTGATCTGTGTTCTTTGTTTAGAAGCGATAAACATGGGAAATATTAATCATGTATAAATAAACCCTTACCTTGATTTCTAATAGAAGTTGGTGAAGTCAGTGACTTTGGCGTTCGTCGCTTCTGCAAGATGCCTCTATTCCAGCCCCAAGTGTCAACCTTGTTCTTCATTGGGGATGGTACATTCTTCGTTGGAGAATGAAGAATCCCTCCATGTTTCTCTATGATTTTTCCATTACCAACCCTTTCCCCAATTCCACCAAAAAAAAAATTAAAAGTCAACATAATTTAATTAAGTAGATTAATTATGTGGGCAGAATTTCTAATTGGCTTAATTAATTAATTGAGTTTTTATAATTAATAAAAGGCGATGGCACCATTAAAGTGGGGTAAGCTGAAGAGGATTCCTTACATTTAAGAGGGATTTCAATGATTTTTTAGGCCCATGTGGTCCCCACCACCGAACATTCAATTTGGAGGATATAAATCTTGTAGTCCCCACCTCCATAACCTCACATGGGAGGTTTTGTTCTGGTGGTCCCCACCATTAACATCCACATGGGGTTTCAAAAAAAAATTTATAAAAATTTATTATATTTTTATTCTTTCACAAAAAAACCCATATTCTATCACTCACCCTCGACCTACTGTGTTCTAGGTGAATGTATCCTTAAGAGAATATTGGTGCGACAAGATCAACGGTGCCCTCAGATTTCAATTCTTATCACCGGATCAAGAGTTACAAAAATCTTCTCTCATGATTACTGGATGTACCTGAAAAAAGTTCAGAAATTAATTCCAGGTACACCGGGCCTCAGATTCCCACACCGTCAGTTTTCATGGACTCGTAAAATTCCCATATTGAAAAAATTTTAGAAGGATTTTTTTTGTCTTTACACAAAATAAAAAACTTATAAACCTTTATTTGGATTAAAATCATATCTCTAAATGGATTTATCTGGAATGGACATCAGTAGTTGTGATGAAATATTCTTATGTAATAACATTGAAGGAATTGTAATTTTTGATATCTGTTGATCTCATGGGGTTTAATTTCAATGAAATATGTAATTCAAATGGAATTTTAAAAAAAAATCCATTTAGGGAAGGAGAGGATCTTACCATTATTCTCTAATTATGGATGAAGATAGGGAGTGAATTTTATTAATGGGACTAGTATATTATTTTTGGATGAATTTTAATATCCTCATGAATTCAAAATCTAATGTGATAGGTATAAAAAATAAAATGATGGAGGAAAATCAAAGAAAAATACACCACCCACACCTCTGTGTTTGAAATTAAATGATTATTATCATTATTGTAACAAGTATTCAAAATTGATGGGTAATGATGGTTATCAACGTCATCAACCACATAGAAATTTGTAAAGTTTTAAATCTTATGTTATCACTATTGGAGACGAGGGATTCGATTATTACATGGTAATATATAATCATACCATTAAATAAATAAATATAATGTCTTATATGAATCATGGTCTATTAGTGATATTATCTTAATTTTTTTCTCTCACACGAAACCTCTCTCTTTGTTAGGATGTGTTCCTCGTATATCTCTTGAGAATATGTATACCAAATTAATAACATGTACTATACTCCATGTATTTATTTCTAGATAGCAATTAGTATAATAAAATATTTCTATAATTCCTATATTTTTTAGATTATGTTCATAAAAAATACATATCATAATTTTAATAGTTTTTTTGGGCACAATTTATTCCAATGAACTACTTGGGAACTCTTCTATTTTATGAAACTAAGATATTAAAAAATTTTATATTGTATTGAAATAATTATTGAATAAAAATTTTATTTTAATGGTTATCAAATTTTCCACCTTCTAATTTATAGATATAGTTCTCTATAAATATTATTCCATAGATAGAAAAAAATATAAGAAACCAAGACTTTAAATTAGTTGTGATGCACAATTTAAATTTTATTATTTATTGTAATTGGTATCACCTAAACCTTGTATACATGGTTATGAATGTAAATAAATAAAAATATTTAAAATCTATTTTATAATAATATATAAAAAAATTCACTAGTTATCAACTAATTATATGTTAAAATATAAAACATTTTAAAGTAAATGTAATGTTTTTATAGGAATTTTTTTTATTCCATAATGCATTTTTATGGTGATGAAATGTATTAATACATATTGGGTATTATCTTAATGAAATATATATATTATATTTTGATTCAAATTTTTTTACATTAATCTATTATTTGGAATCAGGTTATTCATATTTGGTAAATAATTCCCTTTTCTATTTATTCATTATGAATAGTTGTATTCGTACATTTATTACACCTCACAAATGGTAAACACTATAAAATATTGTAAAAAATATGGGATAAATATTTAAAAATGTTTTATTACATTAATTTATCATATTTATTATGTCCTATTTTTAATTTCTCATCAAAATATGAAAAATATTTTTCTCGGTTCCATTTGTCTTAAATAATTTCTTTTATATTAAGAAAATGATAAATAAAAAATTTCACTCACTTCAAATTAATTACTATAAATTATTAATGTAAGTCTAAAAATGTGATATGTTTATTTATATATTTATACATCAATGTGGAAATAAATATTTATTCTTTGAAATTTTAATATTGTTTTTATTGTTTTTATTATTTCATTAAATATATATGCATTTCCAAATAAAAAGTTATTCAATTAGTAAGAAAATAAAATAAATGATTTTAAATTAAAAATAGAAATGAAATATTTAATTTTAGTTATATTCAAATATTTTTTTAGATTTTTGTTAAATATTCATAATTTGTTAATTTTATATATTAAAAAACATAATTATTATCTTGTATTTTTTGACTAATTAAATTAATAGTGTAATATATTACATTAATGTTATTTTTTAAAAATTAAATTTTTATTGAAATATTTATAAATAATAAAAATATTAATATAGTACATTTAGGATGAGAAATTGTTGAAATGTTCAACTAATGAACACTTGTGAGTCTTTTGTTCCTTATAAGTAAAATAATAACCCCTTAATATTTCAAAATACTATACCATATTTGTGATTAATATATCTTATGAATGTGTTAAAATAATAAATAAGGATTAATATAAAATATATTTTATAAATTTCTTTTTTTAATATTATTCAAACCTTGTACTTGTTTTATTCAAATATATAGTAATTGGTAAAATATTAGTTTTAGAAAAACTTATTTATGTTTTTTATTATTTTACAAAATTCAATGTGTATCATTTCTCTCACATATAACCCTTTATATGTTTTCATCACACACATTGATCCATCTATCATGAAAATCCCAATAAAATTATCATCCAATTTCAAAAGAGATAATATAGAGGTGATGGTCATCACAAAAGTCCATTCCAGGAGACATTATGAAATGATCTAAAGGATGTCACTCAGAAAAGTTTTAAACATTTTACCCAACATCTCTTAATTTATTTCTTCATAAAAATCGTCTACATGTGTTGAATTAATTGTATAATAATAATATAAATATCATCATTATTAAAAAAAATTATGATAATCAATCAACCATTATCAATCCTCATTTCCATCAAATGGGATGTGAATGAGGTTATGTTGGAATATAGAAAAAGACACAATAAGGGTAAATTGTGTCATTTAAAAATCTTTTACAATCTATCCTTTTGATGCCAACTATATATTATTTAGATAATATTTGTTTATCCTATGTATGAATGTATGAGTAGAGAATAAAATAAATATATAGGACATGACTGTTTATAGCGGTTCATGGTGTAAATACCTCGTAGTCCAATCCACCAATTACTCTCCCTGTGAGTTGTTCAATTTAACTAGTTAGGTCCACATATCATAAGACCAATCCAAAACTGAGTGTAGGAAGACAACGCCTTTATAGAAAAGTATAAAAACAATGTATTCCAGTTCATTAACAGATTACAAAATATTCCCATCATAGACCGAGAAGCTGATGCTCCAACAAAACTAATTAAGAGTTGTTGAAAATATAAATAAAAAAGTATTTATTTAAAATAATCTGATTGAAATTCAAATTTGTAACATCATCTAACAATATATATATCTTATTCTTCATAGAATAGATTATTCACTAAAGAGTTATTCTGAGGAGATCTGGTGGCAATACATAATTAATAAAAATTAACAATAATTATGAGTAGTAGGTTTACATCATCCATGACATCAAAAAAATAAATATCTACAAAATGCAGCCATTTGTATATATAACAGAGTCTGATCAATTTTTGAAATAGATATGTAAAAGATCATCACAAGAATTTAGTTTAATATTAATATGAAAAATTTTTATTATTCAATAAATTATATGTATATTGAAAAAATACACTAATATAAAAAATAACACAAAGAGTCGCCTTCACAATTATTGTTCAAATAAATACACTATAAAACTATTGTGAATTCAAATTCATAAGATATCTCAGAGTCGTGGTTACATAAAAAAAATGAGAGAATTTATCTACTTAATATGATTCTTTGAATCCATCAAAATGAGAATTGAATCATTTGAAAATGAAATTTAAATTGGTCAAAAATGAGCTTTAAATCACCATGAAATTAAGCAAAGACCATTGCATGAAACTCTGATAAAACTGAAAATTCAAATCTCCAATTTTGAAAAATTAAAATGTAGTTTTCCTTTATAAAATGAAAAAATAACAAATATAGGGTTCAAATACATAGATTTTATTCTCTGAACATTTGGATGAGTACATAAAAATGAGAAAAATAGTTAGGTTGGTGATCCATATGATTTATTCTCAAACACAGGGTTCCAAACGTACATAGGGTTCTTTTCCCATGCTATTTATCTTTGTAAAAACATATTGTCCCATCAAAATATAATGTTCTTTATCAATAAATTTATTTCAATGTAGGGTTTTCTATAAATTACTAATTTTATTCTTACTTTTTTTATATAATTTAAATATTTTTTATGATTTTTGTTTATTATAATCTTCTCAACTATTAATAACTTTAAATTAATAATAAAAAATCAATCAATATTATTATTTTTGTATCAATTAGAAAAGTATTTATTATAATATTTTATTATTTAATTTATATTTATTAGAATATGTTAACGTTGTTAAATAATATGTTTGTCCATTCTAATAACTAATCAAGTTAAGATATTTAGTTTAAATTAAAAAAATAGTGTGCTTATAACTTTATGTAATCAAATAGTTATATAATTTATTAATTTAGAGTCATTGAACATTATTTATTTAATCCAAATTATGCAGTTAGATTATTTATCCACTAAATCTCGAGTTTATTCTACCGGTGAGACAAATGTGATCTATCAGTGACTTATTTAGTGACAGATGTGATCATTTTCTTTCCATTATAGACCCCTTAATGAATTTTAATTTAAGACTTCATTCAATTTGGTTTAACTATAATTTAGATTCAAATTATGTTTTATCAATTAATAAATTATTTTGAAATTTTGATTATTAAGGATTAATAATTATGATTTTAATTTATTTTTCTTAGTATTTGTTCAATTTCTTTTAATGAACATATGTATTAATTTTACGTTTAATTTTTGAAAATTTGATTTTTTTTCTTACTATTACTTTTTTTAATTTCACTGATGTGGATTCATACTTATATTAGTGATTTCTTGTCATCTGTGACTTTTACTGCATCAGTGACCTTTTATTTTTTATCATCGGTAAAAAAAATTAATGCTATCAGTGACCTTGTTATTTTTTTAACTAACTGTGTCCTATTTTATTTATCTCCACCATTAACCTTAATTTTGTGTGCATCATTGAATTTATTTTTTGTTGCGTGATGGTGAGCCGTTAATTTTATAAATATCAGTTGACTTATATTTTTATAATCCAATATTAAACTTTATATTTTAAACTATCGGTGAGCATTAAATTTTAATGCCATGAGTGGCTTTTTTTAAACTAATGGTGACCCCACACCATTGCCCATATCATATGTGTTGCACTTCCCGGCTTCAATTATTCTTAGTGTGAGTCATTCCTTACCGTTCCTTGCACCTCACCAATAGTATTACTCTTCATTCACCATTTCTTCCCACCTTTTCTCCCCTGATTTTGACTGGCCGATCCAATCCTTTATCATCGGTTCCATCCTCCAATATTGATCCACCCCTACTTCTCACATTGAGACCTTTCATCTCCTCACATTGATCCACTTCCACCATTCAAGCACCAAAATCCCTATATTCAACCATCAATCTACGGAATCCCTTCATTTCCACCTATAGAAACATATCGATGTGGGTCCTCAACTTCTTCACATCAATTATCATTTTCATTTTCATTATCAATTTCAATCAATATAATTTTAACCCACAACCACATAAGAACATGAAATCCACATAGATGAAAATTTTTGTTAGAAAATTAAATCTTCCATTTGAAGCTGCACATCCTAGGAAGTTTGTGTTTCACTACATGCTCTAATGGAACCCACCAAAAGGAAGACTTCATCGTGATTAGAACACATTAAGGTCACCGAAAATTCTTCTAGGGGTCTCACATTCCAATAACTGTTGATACTTCCCAAATATTCTTTCTAAAACCCCATGCCCCGACGCTACAATGCACCGTTGTAAATTGGGTCGTCACAACTGTGGGAATCTGGGGGAGTGGTAGAGTTGTTGCAACCCTTGTTGCACTTCTGAAGAAGAACTGATGCCAAATAACTATAAACTATTGTTACACCGCGAAGAGAAGGACGATGCTACATATAGAGCATTCGTTATTGTCTGATCTGAAGTCGAAGAACCGTTGCACCACTGATAGAGGATGTTTGGCTGTCGTGGGAGTCTGTTTGAATATAAGACCTCCCCACTATTGTTCCGTGATTTGTGGGCGATTTAGTGGTAAAAAAATTAGATAAAATCAAAAGAAAAACATGCTAAATTAAATTCTAAAATAAAATCAAAATTAAATCAATATTTCATTAATTATAATAATTTATTAAAAATGAGATATTTAATATTAACAAAACATATTTTCTAATTAACTTAAATAAATTTTTATTGAACTAAATTAACTAATATTTTAAATTTGATTTAAATAAAATATTATTTAATATTTCATATTAAGTAAGTATTTTAAAGTAGAATGTATTAAATAACATACAAATAATAACATATAAAATTATTATTAAATTAACTATTTTAGAAGATAATAATTTTTTAATTAAAATTTTTTATTTAATAATTGTTATTTAAAATATTAATTAATTTCAAAAATATAAACTTATCTTTTTCATATAATATTTAAAATTAATATTTTGACAATAAATAAATTTTAATGAAGTAATGTTATTTAAATCATTAATGACCTATTAGATATTTGTATTCATAACTAAATTAACATTAATAAATATATTCAATTAAATAATTTAATTACTTAATTACTTAATAATGATATTTAATAATTCATAATTTATATTATGGGTTAAAAAATAAAAAATATAGCTAAAGATTGTTATGTAATTTATCTATTGTGGTCAATTGTTTTACTATCAGGTTTCAAGTGTTTTAACTTATTTTAGTAGTTCTTTAATGTGTAGGTTCACACCAAAGCCTAAAACACATCCAGGTTCACTCAATAACTCAGCATTAGTTAATTACTTGAGAAAAACTAGCACAACATGTTAGTCTCAAAAAAACCATGTGTGTTGTGCAATAGAAAAAGGGAAATTCAAGAAGCTGAGGAGTCATGGTGACGGGTATCAGAAGATAGTTGGTAAGTAATTTAGACTAAGTGTCGGATTTAGAGGGACATTCATTCAACACTTTGGAAGATCATGTTCCAAGAAGAAGAATATTAGAGGGAGACTTTGGAATCTCTTCATGGAGCAGGAGGAGTTCAGGAGAAGAGAATTATTATGAGAGTTTATCTTCAAACTTAATTCTAGTATCTATACTCTGTTCAAGTTTGATTCTAGTTTTTTTATTTATATAGTGATGTTTTATAGTTAAATCAAATAGTCCAAGGATAAATTGAAGTTCAACTGGTTATCTTTTAATATAATTTTTTACCTTAACATTTCAATAAATTTACTAATGATTGGCGAGATCAATTCAAAATTGTTCAGTTTTTTGTATCACTAGAAATTAATCTCAAATTTTCACTATTAGTCTATGACATTGATTGTGGAAACACTTTTTAAAATGATAATAAATAAAATAGAATTTAAGACTTATAGTTAGTTCATCTTGTTTTCATTGTTCCAACTGTTCATAATAAATTAATTTTTGGGTGGTGAACTCTTAAATTGATTTTTTTCAGTGACTTATCTCCTGAAAAGAGACGTGAGTCATTATATTTAAGGTGGTACTATACAACCAGAATTATGTGATTCAGAATACCTTTAAAACCAATAGAATTGAGATTTTTTCCAGAGTGTTTTGTTAGATTGTTCATTGATAGGCATTTTATATCTCTGTTACATGCTGTCTTTAATCTGTTTTTTGTTTCATTATAGTTTAGGACTAAAAAAACTGAAAAGGATTATGGTGTCTCATTTGTGCCTTATAATTAACAAAATAAGTAAATTTAGAAAGTTAAAAAAGATATTCCACTCAAAATCTAATAGTAGTACAGTTTTCTGATGTTTTTAGATGAATAGTGGTAAAAAATCATTCTCTATGGGTTTGACACTATTTTCTACATATACAATAGTCATAAGGATTATAAATTTTACACATTGACTGAATTCAAAGATTGTTTAGGTCATGTTCTTGGAATTGTTATTTGGGAAGGAAATATCAATTATTTGTCTATAAAAACTAAAAAAATCACATATATATAATTCATCTAAAAAAACCACAAAAAATTGTAAAATTTGAAAAGTGTAAAAAATTGTTATTCTTTTCATACTAATGAGTGATGTCTACTTTTTTTTTCTCATGAGAACAAGAACTTCTGGTGTTATATTATAGCCCATAAACCAAGAACTTGATAATCATTTAACTGCTCCAAGACAAAAAAAAATTAAAATTGAAAACATAGATGAGAGAGTCCATGAACCTAATAACTTCAAAAATCATCCATAATTCATAGATGAAATTGAAAGGCCTAGAATGAGGGAGTTCCAACATCCTCAAGTTTCAAGAAATCCTTCTTCTTTTAGGTTATCTCATAGGGCAAAAAATTATGAACATAAACAGTCCCCCATTTCATTGATGCACACTTTTAATGGACAGTCTAATGAGTTTATTCATGCTGTTATTTGAGACTTCTATAATACTATGCAGCATCTACCTCTTATAGGAATCACAAAAAAATAGCTAAGAATGATATTATATTCCTATTTTCTGTAATGGCAATGTCAGGAATTGGATTCTGAGTCTAGATGAGAACATATTTAAAAATTGGTATAATGTATACAATTATTTCATAAATAAATTTTATCCCAAAAGACTTAGAGGTGATCTAAGATAGATAACTAATTTTTATCAAGAGGATGAAGAAGCTTTTAATGATGCATATTACTGATTTAGGGATCTTCTTAGGCAGTGTCCCCATCATCCACTCCCATCCCACATTCTCATGGAAACCTTCTATGGAGTATTGTCATCCTCGGGAGAGAATCTAGTTGACCAAGTTGTCGGGGGTAATTGTAATGCCTTGACCCCAGTTACCCAGACTCGGTGCATTATTACAGAACATTGGCCTGATCATAGAATATCAAATCTCCAAAGACCAATTAGTTTAGTATCCTTGGAATCAATATATAAATTCATAAAGTTTACATTACATCATAAAGTGAAAACTATAAAAACATCTTGTTTCCACACTCATATCCCCTTATACTATCCCTGCAGGTCATTAATAAAATACTTCTTCACATCCTGGAAAATATAAATCATAGAAAGGGGTGAGCTCAAATACCCAGTAAAGATATCAATATAGCAGAAACCTTCTTAAATAAGCATAAACATTTAAGGAAATGTATTACTAAAAAACTGGCCTTTTAAACTTGAACTTCTGCATAATATGGTAGAAATAAAATTAAATAATTCAATTTACTTATTCAAATGGATATTTAACTAGTCGAATAATCACATGCAATATCAATAACCACTTTCATAATGATGGAATGCATAATGTCAGACTATCATAAACACATAGCCTAGGACTCGTCCCAAGACTACAAATATGATTATGTCAAGGCCTTGTTCCATGACACTAGATTGTCTAATGATACCTACCGATGCATCGAGGGGCTATTGCGGGCTCCACCCGTCACTTACTATGTCCAATGCATTCCTCATATGACCTGGTTTAAACATAACATAAACATTCGTATTAAAACTACCATGTGAAATGTAAATAATTTCCCCTTAAACCACTAATGGTATAAAAATAACACATCCATAGTCAAACATATCACAAAACCTTCAATAGAATATCGATGTTTTGTATCATACTTAATCAACTTCAAATAAGCTTAAAATCCATCAAAGGATTTTGACATAGATGAAATCAAAACTATTTGAGAGAAGTATCTCTTTTTTTGAAATCATATAAAAGTTGCATAAATATAAAATAAAACATTTACATTGAAAATATCCTTATAATATTGTAAGGGAAGATTATATGATTTTTTAATGGTGGAAAATATCCTCCCTCGCCGTATAAGTAAAAAAAGACATTCTTACCTTAATTCTATCAAAAAGGTTAAAAGGACCTTATTTGGAAGAAGATGGAAACATTCATTTATAAAATTCTTATAAAAAGTGAAACAAGGGTATAAATGACATTATCAAATATTCTGTAAAATAGTAAGAATGTTTTGAAATAAATTTTTATGAAACATGGATGTGGATGAAAAATATTTCCCAATAGATAATTACATATAAACAACCTCGAATAATGAAGAGATTGTGAAATAAACCCTTAACTTTTAATTTTCCCTCGTTAAGGGTAGGTTAACCAAGTATATAATGGGGAAATAATTGTTATTAAATAATACGTGAATCATATACATGAATATGATATCATATATAATATTTTTAACATTGATTTGTTAATAATATCTTAGTATTATCATTGTTTCAGGTGTTAACTTACACATTTTCCTTTATACGTTTTGTTACTTAAGATGTGTTTGTTATGGATAGGTTGTATCTTATTCATATCTAGAATGATATCAAGTCCTTAAACATTGTTTCTAATCATTAAATGAGAAATATACTTGAATGGATATGATGGGTAATGAATCTCATCACGTTCGTGGAGATGGTAGTCCGTACGTACTCACGAGAAAAAATATCCTTCTTTTGATATTAAAATAATATATAATTGAATGTTATATCATATATACAGAGTCAATATAATGTTATATTTATTATTTAAAGGAATTACACATCATTATTATTCCCATCCAAATAATAATGAATTGAATAAGAATTACACCACGACGTGGAGACAGTAGGTCGTACTTACGCACGTATGGTGACATGTCAATCAAAGGATTAATTGAATAATGAATATAGTTATAACATATTTATAATAATATCATTGTATATAGATGATAATGGAGTTATTATTTTAGAATAGAAATAACAAAGAAAGAAGAAGGGGAAGAAGAAAGGAACTTGGAAGAGGGTGGTGAAAACATTACCTCTTCTTCTTGTTCTTACTTTTGATTTGCCCAAAAGGGATATATAGGATGGATTTATGACCAAACTAAGTCCTCTCGGATGAATAGTGGGACGATGAGAGAATAATTGGGCAGGGGTTGGCCTAACCAAAAGGCTTTGAAGGTGTGAAGAATAGGTTAGAATTGGTGTCCTTTTATAAGGGGGAGGAGGGTCTCTTTCAGAAAAACATAAACTATTATTTTATAATAAATTCATTTTTGGTTTCTAATGGCTGAAAAGTAGATTATTCAAATTATAAGGAGGGTATGGGTCTAAATACTTTCAACCAGTAGATTTTAGACATGTTTGGGTCATTATATTAACCTTTTCATTTAGTTTTAACTCTTAGTTAATTAGTTTGACTTTTAACATGTCACTTTGAATTTTTATATTATATAGTTAATGAACATACTATATACATACAAGAGACCCCAAAGTGGTCCATTAATGATACACATATCATTATATAAGTCCTTTTTCCAAACCATATATTTTTAGGATTGTAATATCAATTAATAATATAATATTTGTTTTAAAAACTCATTTATTTCAATTTTGACACTATTCAATAATTGATTTTGGTAAATTCTTAAAAACTTTATTAATTAGAATAAAATAAATTTAATCAATACTAACATGTAATATTAACTAATAAAATTCATTGACGTTAACAAAACTTTCAAATTATATTTATTTTAGATTTTATAATACCAATTATTTGATTCTTTCATTAATAAGGAAAATACTGCATAATTATTATGTCATAAATAAATTTAATTGTTAAATGTCTAAAACTTATAAATAAAATACCATTATATATTAAATATTTTTTTCTTTCTAAGGAATATTTATAATTGAATTTATATTTTTTATAACCCTATATTAAAAATGATTTTGTAATTAAACATTGATATTATCTCTATTAATATTTCTTTGAATTAAATAATAATTAATGTCCTAATCTAATCTAAGTGGACCTAAATGATAATAGTTTATTCCTAAGGATGTTTTTGGTCGAGATACACTTGTCCAATAGAATTATGCCATGTGTTATGGTAATATTAATATCATTTTTACCCTTTATTACCCTATTTACTTTTAACCGTGGTAAATAAAATTAAAATGTTACTATTCACCAAAAATTATTTTCATCTCATTAAACAAAATTTTAATCAATTATAATAACCGTGTCACTTGGATTTTCTAAATTCCACTTATATTAGTTGTAAAATTAAGTTTTATGTGAATTTTAAAATCTCCTAGGTGGTGGGCAAAAGGCAGTGAAAAGTTCAATAAAATTGTTATATATCTAAAATTATTATAAACTGATTACATTGAACATATATAGGTACTATGTATCTATTTTGACCTAAAATAAATTTAATTAACATAAATAATTATTTAAATAAAAAATCAGTTTTAAACTATAATTCATTGTTTTTTCAATATTTATCAAAAATTGAATGTTTTCAAAAAAATACAAAAAATTCACTCTATGCTAATTTTGATATTCCGAATCCAAAAATAAAGTCCATTTTGAAAGCTAAAATTTATAAAATTTCAAAACGTGGGTATTAAAATTCATAACGGCTAGTTTGATTGGTTGTGGTGTGTGTTAGAACTCGAAGTTGCGTACAACACACGCTACTGTATTATTCAAAGAGAAGTGTACCGTGGAAGATTGGGGTGTTATATTCTCCCCTCCTTCAAATAATTTCATCCTCCAAATTTCTAGAATAATACCACATGAAAATATTTGTGTGGTTATTCATCATATGTTCCTTGGGTTACCACGTTTCCTCTTCCATCTTATGGTTTCTCCATAGAAGTTTTACCAGATGAGTCATCCTGTTTCTCAGCACATGTTCTCTTGTATCAATAATCTTGACAGGCTCATCGCAATAAGACATATCGGGTTCTAGTTCTAATTCCTCATAAGTGAGTACATGCATTGGGTCAGGCATGTATTTTCTCTTTGGTGATAAGTGGAACAAATCGTGATCTTTGTAGAGACTTGGCTGCATTGCAAAATTGTAAGATACAACCTCAATTCATTATAGAATTTCGAAATGTCTGATGTACTTGGGACTCAATTTACCCTTATTACTGAAACATATAACTCCCTTCCATGGAGATACATGCAATAAAACATGATCTCCTACCTGAAATTCCAAATCCTTCCTTCGGTTATCGGCACAGCTTCTATGCCTACTTTGTGCTGCTTTGATGTGGTTTTCGATTACCTTTACCTTTTCCATCATTTCCTCCAACAGTTCTGGGCCTACATGTTTTCTTTCACCAACGTCATCCCAGCAAGTTCGTGTGCGACATCTCTTTCTGTATAATGCTTCATATTGTGCCATTTGAATAATTTAATGTAAGCTATTGTTATATGAAAATTCCCCCAGAGGTAAATATTGATCTTTCATACCCAGAAAGTCAAGTGAGAAAGATCTTCACATGTATTCTATGGTTTGAATAGTCCATTCTAATTGTCCATCTATTTGATGGTGGTAAGAAGTGCTAAAAAAATTTCAGTATCCATGTCCTTATGAAGAATCTTCCAGAATCTTTATGCAAAATTGGGATCACATTCTGAAACAATTGATAGGGGTACTCCATGAAGTCTCAAAACTACATTAATATACAGTCTTGCTAGACGTTCAAGTGGTAAATCTTCCATTATTGCAAGAAAATGTGTTGACTTTTTAATACGATCAACAATGACCCATATTGCATTGTTGCTTCTAGGAGTCATTGGTAGTCCCATGAAAAAGTCCATCGTGATATTATCCCATTTCCGCTCTGGTAAGGGAAGAGGTTCCATGACTCCTCTAGGCTGATGCCTTTCATCTTTGACTTGTTGAAAAACCATACATCTTGACACAAAATCATCCATCTCCCAGTTCATGTTGTCCCACAAAAGCGTTCCTTCAAATCCCTATACATTTTGGTGCTCCCTGGGTGTATAGAGAAATTGAAACTATGAGCATCATCCAACAATTCCCTTTTTAGATTAGGTATATTGGGCATAAAAAGTCTCTTCTCAAATTTCAAAATTCCATCTTTATACACAAATTCATTCAATCGCCCATAATTCACAGCTTTAATCTTTTTTTCAAACTCCTCATCACCGTTCCGAGAACTCTTTATCATTTCTTGTAAAGATGGTTTGGCAACCATTTGAAAAAAGTATCGATGTTTCACCTTCCATGGTAATTCCCATATCCATATTCACTAGATCCATGAAAATATGATCCCTTTCAATTCACATCATTTTCAATACTCCATGATATTTTCTACTCAAAGCATATGCCACCTTATTTTCCTTCCCCGGGTGGTAGTGAATCGTGCAATCATAATCCTTCACTAGTTCAAGCCATCTCCTTTGCCTCATGTTGAGTTAATTCTGTGATAAAATGTACTTCAAACTCTTGTGATCAGTATAAATATCACATTTTCCACTATAGAGATAATGTCTCCATATCTTCAAAAAAATGATTACGACAGCTAACTCAAGATTAGGAGTAGGATTATTTTTATCATGAATTTTTTGCTGTCATGATGCATAGGCAATAACCCTATTATTCCACAAAAGGACAAAACCATGTCCTTTCATTGATGAATAACTATAAATATCAAACCCATCCTTCTTGATGGTAGTGTCAAAATAGGAGCATTGACTAATATTCTGATAAGTTTTTCAAAACATTATTCACACTCTTTTGTCAAAACAAATTTAACCCCTTTACGTGTGAGCTTCGTTAATGGATTATCCAATCAGGCAATGTTCTGGAAAAAATGTCGATAATAAAATTTTAATCCAATAAAAAGGCATACGACAGTTATAATCATCAGGGCTGGCCATTCTTGGATTTCTCTTGTCTTTGAAGGATCAATAGAGATTCCATCCTTAGAGACAATATGGCCAAGAAAATAAATCTCCTGAAGCCCGAATTCACACTTTATAAACTTCTCATATAATTCATGTCTTCTCAGAGTCTTCAGGATAATGCACAAGTGATTTTCATGATTCTCGTAGCTTTTGGAGTATACCAAAATATCATCAATAAATACCACCCCAAAATCATTGATATATTCCTTGAAAACACTATTAATTAGATCCACGAATACAGAGGGTGCATTAGTCTATCCAAAAGGCATTACTGTAAACTTGTAATGAACATACCTAGTTCGAAATGTTGTATTCAGAATGTCTTCCTTCTTCACACACAATTGATGGTATCCAAATTGAAGGTCAATCTTTGAAAAGTATTTATCTCCATGCAGTTGGTCAAATAAATCATCAATGCGAGGTAGGGTATACTTGTTCTTTATTTTTATAGCATTGATTTCCCTGTAGTCGATACATAACCTCATAGATCTATATTTCTTCTTAACAAAATGGATAGGGGCTCCCCATGGAGAAACACTAGTGTGAATAAATACCTTATTACTCAATTCCTCTAGTTTTTTCTCTATTTCAACTAATTCCATAGTTTCCATTCTATAATGGGTCTTCAATATAGGCCTTGAACCACGAATTAAATCAATGGAAAATTCAATTTCTCATTCTGGAGGATGTCTAGGTAAATCTTCTGGAAAAAAATCAACATGTTCTCTCACAATTGGTAAATACTCTATTTGAACATTCCTTTCCACACCTACAGTCATTTAATTCTCTTCCTACCCAATAATTGAATTTAGTTGAGCTATTGGGGGTAGATCTGGGTAAGAATCTGGTGGTGATGTTTCTGCTCTAAAGATATAGTGTTCCTTATCATCATCATCAAAAATAGTAACCTTATTCTTCTTACAATAAATTTTTTCATCATGGTGTGAATGCCAGTCCATACCGAGAATTAAATCAAATTCAATCCCATGTATGAAGATGAGATCCACAGATAAAGGAAATTTATGTGCTATAATGCAAACTGATTCACAGAACATTGTAGCAATGATACTTCCCTTAGGAGTTTTAACTGACAACTCCCTTGTTAAATATTATTTAAAATATCTAATATTCTTATCAAAATAGGATGATATCAAACAATGTGATGATCCAGAATCAAATAATTCATTTTCTAAACTTGAGGGATCCATTAAATTACCTTCCACCACGTCTTTTGGAGATTCTACCTCAGCAGTAGTTATATCATAGGTTGTCCCTTGATCCCTTGGCCTTTGCTGAGGTATGTTCCCCTGAATCTTATGACATTAACTTTCATAATGTCCCATATCCCTGTAGTTGTAGCATTGAACCTCAATATCTTCTTTCTTCCCCTTGCAATCATGAGTTTGGTGGCCTTTTTCACCACACTTCTAAAAGACTCTCACTCCTTTCAAGAAAGTACCAGGTTGTTTCTTCCCAAATTTCCTATAGGATAGATATTTAACTTTTCCCTTATTACCCTTAATTACATTTCCAGAGTGATCAGCATATCTCTTCTTCTCTTGCTTTGCCTTCAAGTAATAAGACTTAGAGAATTCCTTTTATGTCTTGATAGAAAATGAGACAATATATTCGTACGACGAGAATGATTGTGAGACTAATCCTTGACCGAGAAACAGTTTTAACCCATAAAATAAATGATCAATATTACTTATTGGTTTATGTATATAATCTGCTGTAGTCCTCGCAATCATTGTATGTTTATCCTCATACATTGCGACATTCTCATCTTCCTTTTGTCTCAGACATAGAAATTTCCTTTCCATATCTGCTCGATGGTCACAAGGATTGTATTTTTCTATGAAAATCTCTTTGAACTCCATCCATTATTTATTTGATACTTCATCATCTCCCTTTATGTTTTGTATCAATGACCACCATTGATCAGCATCTCGAGTGAGGTGATAAACTTCCATGAAAACGTTTTCCATTCACTACTCCCCAAAGCCTGAAATATTTTATCTAGAGAACTTATTCATATCTCAGATTATAATATATTTGTACTACCATTGAATTTTGGTGGTTGTTGCCTCAGGAAATGATCTAACATAGATCCTCCATGTTGTGGATCAGTGTGATCTATATGCGTAAGGGTATTATTCATACCCTGAGTGAGTTGTCCCAGTATGGTGATAAGCTGATCAGCACTAGTTGTATCACCAGCTCCACTATAATTATCTTGACCAGGAGGCAAATACTTACATGTAGTGTGTGCATTGATACGGTTTCCATTCCTTGCACTAGGTTCCATTTACAAAAAAATCATAAACTAGATCATTTTATGAATCAAAATACATAATTCCATGTCTGTAAAATAGTTAACATAAATTTAACTATGTATGGATATAATCCATAATCATAAAAAAATTCTTTGAGGAAGTATATACTCATAAACACTTCATAATGGTTTGTATAGAAACTGAGAATTATTCTAAGCATATCACCTGGGAGTGTAATAACCTAAAGTAAAGTAAGGCAAGTTGTCGTGCACCATTTCCCGTTCGAGTCTATCTCAAAGCGTTGTTTTAAGGGTTTACCCCTAGGTACATCTGTGTTAGAGCTACCTCCACCTGCTCGAATAAATACATGGATTCATTTATCGAAAAACTCACAACATATCTATAATACCAAAATTCTAGGAAGTTCTTATTTATTAATCCTCAATGTCCATCATAGGTCTATGTGCTCTAATCAGAGTTAATCGAAGTCTAGCTTCAAAGGTTTGTACTAATCTTCTCTGATACCAAATGTAATGCGCCGACCCAAGTTATCCAGATTCAGTGCATTATTACATAACATTGGCATGATCACAAAATATCAAATCATGAAACACCGATTTGTAGTAGCCTTGGAAACACTAGATACATTCATAATGTTTACATTACATTAAAAAGTGAAAACTACAACAAAATCATGTATCCACACTCATATCCACTTATACTATCCTACAGGTCATTCATAAAATACTTCTTCACATCCTGGGAAAAATAAACATTGGAAGGGGTGAGCTCAAATGCCCAGTAAGGATAACAATATAGAGGAAACATTCGTAAATAAGCATATACATTTAAGGCAATGTAAAACTAAAACAAAAGCATTTTAAACTTCAACTTTATAATAATATGGTAGAAATAAAATGAAATAATTCCATTCAATTATTCACATGTATATTATACTAGTCGAATAATCACATGAAATATCAATAACAACTTTCATAATGATGGAATTCATAATGTCAGACTATCATAACCACATAGCCAAGGCCTCGTGCCAAGACTACAAATAAGATTTTGTCGAAGCATTATTCCAAGACAATAGTTCATCTCATGAGACCAATTGATTCATCTTGGAGCTATAGCGGGCTCCACCCATCACTTACTAAGTCTAATGCATTCCTCATATGAATAGGTTTAAACATAACATAAACATTCGTATTAAAACTAGCATACGAAATGTAAATAGTTTCTCCATAAATAATGTATGGTATAAAAATAACATATCCACAATCAAACATATCAAAAAACCTTCAATACAATATGGATGTTTTGTATCATAATATATCAACTTCAAATAAGCTTAAAATACATCAAAGTTTGTTGACATTGATGAAATCAAAACTATTTGAGTGAAGTATCTCATTTTTTTGAAATCATTTAAAAGTCACATAAATATAAAATAAAACATTTTGGTTCAAAATATCCTTATAATATTTTAAGGGAAGCTTCGAATATTATATAACTATGGAATATAGCCGTACCCACCGTATAAGTTAAAAAACACATTCTTACCTTAATTCTGTTGAAAAGGTTAAACAGAACCTTGTTTGGAAAACGACAGAAAGATTCCTTTATAAAATTCTTATAAAAAGCCCAACAAGGGTATAAATGACATTAACCCATATTCTATAAAATAGTAATAATGTTTTGAAATACATTTTTCAGAAATATTGATGTGGATGATAAAGAGGTCCCAGTAGATAATTACGTATAAACAACTTCAAATAATGAAGAGATTGTGAAATAAACCCTTACCTTTTACTTTTACTTGGTTTCGGGTAGGTTAACCACCTGTATAATGGTGAAATAATATTTATTAAATTATAAAAGAATCATATACAATAATATGATATCATATATGATCTTTTTAACATTTCTTTATTAATAATATCTTAGTATTATCGGTGTTTCGGGTGTTAACTTTCTCATTTTATTTTATACGTTTTGTTACAAAAGCCATGAATGTTATGGATAGGTTGTATCTTATACATATCCAAAATTATATCAAGTCCTTAAAATTATTTTTAATCATCAACTAAGAATTATACTTGAGTGGATATGTTGGGAAATAAATCTCATCGCGTTCGTGGAGACGGTAGTCCGTATGTACATACGAGCGACAATATAATTCTTTTAATATTAAAATAATATTTAATTGGATGTTATATCATATATACATTATCATTATAATTTTATATTTTTTATTTACAAGAATTAAAAATCATTATTATACCCATCCAAATAATAATGTATTGAATAAAAATTACACCACGGCGGGGAGACGATAGGCCCTATGTATGCACGTATGGTGACATGTCATTCAAATGATGGATAGAATAATGAATATGGTTATAAAATATTTATAATAACATCACAGTATATAGAATATACTGGAGTTATTATTTTAGAATGGAAATATCAATGAAAGAAGAAGTGGAAGAAGAAAGGAACTTGGAAGTGGGTCATGAAAACATTACCTCTTCTTCGGTTTCTTCCTTTTGATTTGATCCAAAGGGATCCATAGGTTGGCTTTATGATCAAAATAAGGCCTCTAAGTTGAATTAAGGGAGTTTGAGAGAATAATTGGGCAGGGGTTGGCCGAACCAAAAGGCTTTAATGGTGTGAATAATTGGATAGAAGTGGTGTCCTTTTATAAGGGGGAGGAGGGGCTCTTTAGGAAAAACGTAAAGTATTATTTTATAATAAATTAATATTCGGATTATAATGGCTCCAAAGTGGATTATTCAAATTATATGGTGGGGATGGGTCGAAATTATTTCAACCAAAATATTTTAGACAGGTTTGGGTCACTATATTAACATTATCATTCAGTTTTAACTCTTAGTTATTTAGTTTGACTTTTACCATGTCACATTGAATTTTTATATTATATAGTTGATAAAAATAATATATACATCCAATAGAACCCCAAGTGGTCCATTAATGATTCAAATATCATTATATAAGTCCTTTTTCTGAACCTTAGATATTTTGGAATAGAATATCAATTATTAATATAATATTTCTTTTAACAATTCATTTATGTCAATTTTGACACTATTCAATAATTGAATTTTGATAAAGTCATAAAAACATTATTAATTTGTATTAAAATAATTTAAGAAATCCTAACATGTAATATTAAATAGTCAAATTCTTGGATTTCATCAAAACTTTCAAATTATATTTATTTTATCTTTTATAATACCAATTATTTGATTCTTTCATTAATAAGGAAAATACTGTATCATTATTGTGTCATAAATAAATTTAATTATTAATTGACTAAAAATTATAAATAAAATACCATTATGTATGAAATATTTTTATCTTTCTAATGAATATTTATAATCGAATTTATATTATGTATAACCCTATATTAAAAATGTTCTAGTAATTAAACATTCATTTTATCTCTTTTAACTCTTCTTTGAATTAAATAATAATAAATGTCCTAATATAATCCAAGTGGACCTAAATGATAATATTTTATTTGTAAGGTTTTTTTGGTTGAGATAAACTTTTCCAATAGAATTAGAAAATTTTTTAGGGTAATATTAATATCATTTTTATCTTTAATTATCCTATTACTTGTAACCGTGGTAAATAAAAGTAGAATGTTATTATTCACCAAAAATTATCTTCATCTCATTGAACCATAGTTTCCTCCTTGATATTAACCGTGTCTCTTGTAATTTCAAAATTTCACTCATTGAAGCGGTAAAATTATGTTTTGTGTGAATTTTCATATTCTCTTAGGAGGTGGGTAAAAGACGGTGAAATGTTCAATAAAAATTTTATATATCTAAAATTATTATAAACTGATTACATTGAACTTATATAGGAATTATATATCTACTTTGACCTAAAATAAATTTAAATAAAATAAATGATTATTTAAATCAAAATTCGGTTTTAAACTATAACTTAGTGTTTTTTTCACTATTCATAAAAATTGTAAGTTTTTAAAAAAAATAAAAAAATCACCATAAGATAATTTCGATATTCCGAATCCAAAAATGAAGTCCATTTTGAAATATAATATTTATAATATTTCAAAAAGTGGTTATTACTATTCATAACAGTTAGTATTATTGGTTTTAGTGTGTGTTAGAACTCAATGTTTCGTACGTCACACGCTACTGTATTATTCAAATAGAAGGGTACCACGGAAGCTTGGGATGTTATATTCTCCCCTCCTTAAAATAATTTCGTCCTAGAAATTTCTAGAATACTACCACATCAAAAGTCTTGTGTGGTTCTTCATCATAAGTTCCTTAGGTTCCCACGTTGCCTCTTCCATCTTATGGTTTCTCCATAGAAATTTTACCAGACGAGTCATTCTGTTTCTCAGTACTTGATCTCTTGTATCAAGAATCATGACGGGATCTTCGCAATAAGACAGATCAGGTTCCAGTTCTAATTCCTTGTAACTGAGTACATGCATTGGGTCAGGCATGTATTTTCTCTTCAGTGATACGTGGAACACATTATGAACTTTGAAGAGACTTGGCGGCATTTCCAAATGGTACGATATGACCCCAATTCGTTCTAGAATTTCAAAAGGTCTGATGTACCTGGGACTCAATTTACCCTTCTTACTGAAACATATAACTCCCTTCCATGGAGATACATTCAAGAAAACATGATCTCCAACCTGAAATTAAAAATCCTTATTCTGGTAATCTGCATAGCTCTTCTGCCTACATTGAGATGATTTGATGTGGTTATGGATTACCTTTACCTTTTCCATTGTTTCCTCCACGAGTTCTGGGCCTACATATTTTCTTTCACCAATGTCATACCAGTAGGTTGGTGTGCGGCATCTCTTTCCATATAACTCTTCATATGGAGCCATATGAATATTTGAATGGAAGCTATTTTTATAGGAAAATTCCACTAGAGGTAAATATTGATCCTACATACCCTGAAAGTCAAGTGAATAAGGTCTCAACATGTCTTATAAGGATTGAATAGTCCATTCTGATTGTCCATCTGTTTGAGGGTGGTAGGAATTGCCCAAACGATGTTCAGTATCCAAGGAATTCTGAAGACTCTTCTAGAATCTCGATGTAAAATGGGGATCACGGTCTGAAACAATTGATAGGGGTACTCAATTAAGTCTCACAACTTCATTAATATATATTCTTTCTAGATGTTCAAGTGGTAAATCTTCCCTTATAGCAAGAAAATGGGTTGACTTGGTATGAATATCAACAATGATCCATATTACATTTTTCCTTCTTATTGGTCTTTGGTAGTACCATGACAAAGTCCATCAAGATATTTTCCCATTTCCACTCAGGAATGGGAAGAGGTTTCATGACTCCTTCAGGGTACTACCTTCTAGCTTTCACTTGTTGACAAACCATACATCTTGACACAAAATCAGCAATCTCCCACTTCATGTTGTCCCACCAAAAACGTTCTTTCAAATCCCTATTCATTTTGGTCCTACCATGGTATATAAAGAAATTGGAACTATGAGCATCGTCCAACAATTCCATTATTAGATCAGGTATATTGGGAACACAAAGTCTCTTCCCAAATTTCAAAATTTAATCTTTATACTGAAATTCATGTAATCTCCCATCATTCATAGCTTTAATCTTCTTTTGAAACTCTTCATCACTGGTATGAGAACTCTTTATCCTTTCTAGTAAAGATGGTTTTGAAACCATTTGAAAAAGTATTGATGTTTCACCTTCCATGGTAATTCCCATATGTTACTGTTTCATGAAATCACAATCCTTGAGTAGTTCAAGCCATCGCCTTTTCCTCTTGCTGAGTACATTCTGTGATAAAATTTACTTCGAACTCTTGTTATCCGTATAAACTCACATTTTTCACCATAGATAAAATTTCTCTATATCTTCAAAGCTACTATTACAACATCTATCTAATGATCATGAGAAGGATAAGTTGGCTCAATAATTTTTAGCAGTCGTGATGCATAGGCAATAACCATATCATTCTGCATAAGGAAAAAACCAAGTCATTTCATTGACGCATCACTATAAATAATGAACCCATCATTCCCCGATGGTAGAGTCAAAATAGGAGAGTTGAATAATCTGATATTAAGTTCTTCAAAACATTATTCACACTCTTTCATCCAAACAAATTTAACCACTTTACCTGTGAGTTTCGTTAATGGGTTATCAAATCAGGCAATGTTCTGGACAAAACTCTGATAATATCCTACTAAGCCAATAAAACTGCGTACCTCAATTATACTCGTCGGGGCCAGTCATTCTTGGATTTCTCTTTTCATAGAAGGATCAACATAGATTCCATTCATAGAGACAATATGGACAAGAATAGAAATCCCCTGAAGCCAGAATTCAAACTTTCTAAACATCCCATATAATTCATGTCTTCTCAGAGCCTTCAGGATAATGCGCATGTGATTTTCATTATCCTCGTAGCTTTTGTAGTATACCAAGATACCATCAATAAATACCACCTCAAAGTCATTGAGATATTCCTTGAAAAATCTATTCATTAGATCCATGAATACAGAGGGTGCAATAGTCAATCTAAAAGGCATTACTGTAAACTCATAATGCCCAAACATAGTTCGAAATGCTGTCTTTGGAATTTCTTCCTTCTTCACACACAACTGATGGTATACTTATTGAAGTTCAATCTTTGAAAAGTATTGAGATCCATGCAGTTGGTCAAATAAATCATCAATGTGAGGTAGGGGATACTATTTCTTTATTATTATAGCATTTATTTCTCTGTAGTCGATACATAACCTCATATATCCATCTTTCTTCTTAACAAAAAGGATAGGGTCTCCCCATGGAGAAACACTAGGGTGAATAAATCACTTATTAGTCAATTCCTCTAGTTGTTTCTTTAGTTAAACTTATTCCAAAGTGGCCATTATATATGGGGTCTTAGATATAGGCCTCGAACCAGGAATTTAATCAATTGAAAACTCAATTTCTCATTCTGGAGGATGTCCTGTTAAATCATCTGGAAACACATCAAAATATTATCTCACAATTGGTACATCTTCAATTTGAACATTCCTTTCCTCACCCAGAGTCATTTAATTCTCTTCCCCTCTAAAATTGAATTTAGTTTATCTACTAGGGGTTGATCTAGGTAAGAATCAGGTGGTGATGATTCTTCTCTAAAGATAAGGTGTTCCTTATCATCATCATCAAAAATAGTAACCTCCTACTTCTTAAAATAAATTTTTTCATCATAGTGCAAAATCCAATCCATACCGAGGATTATATCAAATTCAATCATAGGTATAATGATGAGATCCACAGATAAAAAAATTTATGTGCTCTAATGGGAACTGATTCACAGAACCTTGTAGCAATGATACTCCCCTTAAGAGTTTTAACTGATAACTCCCTTGTTAAATCAAATTGGAAATATCTAATTTTCTTAGGAAACTGGGAAGATATGAAATAATGTGATGATCCAGAATAAAATAATTCATTTTCTAAACTTGAGGAAACCATTAAACTACCTGCCACCACGTCTTTTAGAAATTGTAACTTAACAGTAATGATAGAATAAGCATTGCCTTGATCCCTTGGCCTTTTCTAAGGTAAGTTCCCTTGAAGCTTAGGAAATTCATTTGCATAATGTCCCATCTCCCTACAATTGTATCATTGAACCTCGATATCTTCTTTATTCCCCTTGAAATCACGATCTTGGTAGCCTTTTTCACCACACTGGTAACAGACTCCCATTCCTTTCATGAAAGTAATGTGGTATTTCTTCCCACATTTACTATAGTATGGATATTAAACGTTTCCCTTCTTCTCCTCATTTCCATTCCCATAGTGATCATCAGATCTCTTCTTCTCTTTCATTGCATTCAAGTAGTAAGACATAGATAATTCCTTTTCTATCTTGATAGAACATGAGACAATATCTTCGTATGATGAGAAATATTTTGAGACTAATGCTTGACAGAGAAATAGTCTTAACCCATCAGAGTACTGATCAATCTAACTTCAAGGGTTACATATATAATCTGATGCATGCCTCGCTAACCTTGTAATGTTAGCATTATACTTTGCGACATTCACATCCTCCTTTTGTCTCAGACATAGATATTTCCTTTCCATATCTGCTCAATGGTAATGAGGAAATTATTTTTCTAAGAAAATCTCATTGAACTCCATCTATTCTATATTTGATAATTCATCATCTTTCTTTGTTTTTTGTATCAATGACCACCATTGATCAGCATCTCCAGTGAGGTGATAAACTACCATGACAACTTTTTCCCTTTCACTACTCCCCAAAGCCTAAAATATGTTATCTAGGGAACTTATCCATTGCTCAGCTACTAATGGATTTTTACTCCCATTGAATTTTGGTGATTTTTTCCACATGAAACGATCTAACATAAATTCTCTATGCTGCGGATCAGTGTGCTCCATATGCGTAAGTTTATTAATCATAAACTGAGTGAGTTGTCCCATTATGGTGATAATATGATCAGCACCAGTTGTATCACCAGCACTACTATAATATTCTTTAGTGGGAGGGAAATTCCTACATTGAGTGCCTACATTGATACGGTTTCCATTCCTTCCACTAGGTGCCATTTCTAATCAATTTCATAAACTAGATCAGTTTATGAATCAAAATACATAATTACATACCTATAAAACACTTAACATAAATTAAACTATTTATGTATAAAATCCATATTCAAAAAAAAAATTTCTTTGAGGAATTATATACTCATAAACACTTCATAATAGATTATAAAAAATGAGAATTATCCTAAATATATCCCCCAGGAGTGTCGTAACCAAGAGTGTAGCAAGGCATGTTGTCGTGCACCAGTTCTCATTCGAGTCTTACTCAAAGTGCTGTTTTTCAGGTTTACCACTAGTTACATCTATGCCAGAGCCACCTCTACCTGGTCGTATCCAGACATGGATGTATTTCTCGGAATGATCACAGAATCTCTATAATACCAAAATGCTAGAAATTTCTTCAATTCTAATCCTCAATGTAAATCTTAGATATATGATCTCTAATCAGAGTTTATCTAAATCTAGCTTCAAAGGTTTGTACTAAACTTTCTCTGATACCAACTATAATGCCCGGACCCTAGTTACCCAGAGTCAGTGCATTATTACATTACATTTTCCTGATCACAAAATATCAAAGCATGAAATACCAATATGTTTAGTATCCTTGGAAATACTAGATACATTCATAAATTTTACATTACATCATAAAGGGAAAACTACATCAACATATTTTCTCCACACTCATATCCCCTTATACTATACCTGCAGGTCATTCATTGAATACTTCTTCATATCCTGGGGAATATAAAACATAGAAAGGGGTGATCTCAAATTTACAGTAAGGATAATAATATAGAGGAAACTTTCATAAATTAGCATGAACATTTAAGGCAATGTATAACTAAAACAAATGCCTTTTAAACATGAACATCAGCGTAATATGGTAGAAATAAAATGAAATATTTCCTTTTACTTATTCACATGGATATTCTACTAGTCGAATAATCTCATGAAATATCAATAACCACATTCATAATAATTGAATTCATAATGCCAAACTATCATAACCACGTAGCCTTGGCCTCATGCAAATACAAAAAATAATATTCTGTCAAGGCCTTGTTCCAAGACACTAGTTTGTCTCATGAGTCCTACCGATGCATCGAGGAGCTATAGCAGGCTCCACCTGTCACTTACAAAGCCCAATTCATTCCTCATATGAATAGGTTTAAACATATCATAAACATTCATATTAAAACTAGTATAAGAAATATAAATACATTCTCCAAAAACCATGAATGGTATTAAAATAACACATCCATATTCAAAAATATCACAAAACCTTCAATACAATATGGATGTTTTGTATCAAAATAAATCATCTTCAAATAAACTTAAAATCCATCAATGTATGTTGACATAGATGAAATCAAAACTATTTGAGAGAAGTATCTTTTTTTTAAATAATTTAATGGTCACATAAATATAAAATAAAACATTTATGTTGAAAATATCATTATAATCATGTAAGGGATTCTATGAAGATTTTATAAGGGTGGAAAATAGCTGCACCAGCCTTATATGTTAAAAAAGGCATTCTTACCTTAATTCTATCGAAAATGTTAAAAATAATCTTGTTTGGAAAACGATAGAAAGATTCATTAATAAACTTCTTATAAAAATTCAAACAAGGGTATAAATGGCATTAACCCATATTCTGTAAAATAGTAAGATTTTTTTGAAATACATTTTTATGAAACGTGGATGTGGATGATAACGAGGTCCCAGTAGATAATTTTGTATAAACAACCTCAGATAATGAAGAGGTTGTGAAATAAACCCCTACCTTGTATTTCTCCTTCTTTAAGGGTTGGTTAACCTCCTGTATAATGGTGAAATAATTGTTGTTAAATTATACAATAATTATATACATTAATATGATATCATATATGATCTTTTTAATATTTCCTTGTTGATAATATCTTAGTATTGTCATTGTTTCGGGTGTTAACTTACTCGTTTTCATTTATACGTTTTGTTACATAATCCATGTATGTTATGGATAGGTTGTATATTCTTCACATAAAGAATTATATTAGGTCCTTAAACATTATTTTTAATCATGAAATGAGAAATATACTTGAATGGATATGATGGGAAATTAATCTCATCGCGTTCGTGGAGACGATAGTCCGTACGTACGCATGAGTGACTATATCATTCTTTTTATATAAAAATAATATATAATTGGATGGTAAATCATATATACAGAATCATTATAATGTTATATTTATTACTTGCATGAATTAAAAATCATTATCATACCCATCCAAATAAAAATGTATTGAATAACAATTACACCACGACGTGGAGACAGTAGGCCATACATATGCTCGTATGGTGACATGTCATTCAAAGGATGGATAGAATAATGATTATGGTTATAAAATATTTATAATAACATCACAATATATTGAAGATATTTGAGTTATTATTTTAGAATGAAAATATCCAAGAATGAAGAAGTGGAGGTTGAAAAGAACTTGGAAGAGGGTGGTGAAAACATTTCATTTTTTTCATGTTCTTCATTTTGATTTGATCAAAAGGGATCCTTAGGTTTGATTTATGTTCAAACTAATTCATATAGGTTGAAGTGAGGGTATTTTAGAGAATAATTGGGAATGGTTGGCCGAACCAAAAGACTTTAATGGTGTGAGTAATTGGTTAGAAGTGGTGTCCTTTTATAAGGGGGAGGAGGGTCTCTTTAGGAAAAACATAATGTATTATCTTATAATAAAATACAATTCGGTTTATAATGGCTCCATAGTAGTTTATTGAAATTATTAGGTGGGCATGGGTCTCAATCCATTCAACCAATAGATTTTAGACAGTTTTGGGTCATTATATTAAGCTTATCTTTTGGTTTTAACTCTTAGTTAATTAGTTGGAATTTTACCATCTCACTTTGTATTTTTATATTATATAGTTAATAAACATACTATATCCATCCAAGAGACCCCAAATAGGACCATTAATGATACATATATCATGATATAAGTCCTTTTTCCTAAACATAGATTTTTAGGAATATAATTTCAATTAATAATATAATATTTGTTTTAAAAACTCATTTATGTCAATTTTTACACTATTCAATAATTGATTTTTGATAAAGTCTTGAAAACTTTATTAATTAAAATTAAATTAATTTAAGCAATCCCAACATGTATTATTAACCAATAAAATTCTTTTATATCATCAAAACATTAAAATTATATTTATTTTCACTTTTATAATACCAATTATTTGATTCTTTCATTAATAAGGAAAATACTACATCATTATTGTGTCATAAATAAATTTAATTATTAAATGTCTAAAAATTATAAATAAAATACCATCATATGTGAAATCTTTTTTTATTTCTAATGAATTTTTATAATCGAATTTATCTTATGTATAACCCTATATTAAAAATGTTTTACTAATTAAACTTTGATATTTTCTCTTTTAACTCTTATTTGAATTAAATAATAATTAATTTCATAATCTAATCCTTGTGGACCTACATTATAATATTTTATTCCTAAGGATGTTTTTGGTTGAGATACACCTGTCCAACAGAATTAGGACATGTGTTAGGGTAATATTATTGTCATTTTTACCCTTTATTACCATATTTACATATAACCGTGGTAAATAAAAGTAAAAATTTACTATTCACCAAAAATTATTTTCATCTCATTGAACCACATTTTACTCCTTGATATTAACCATGTCTCTCTAAATTACAAAATTCCACTCATAGAAGCAGTAAAAATAAATTTTATGTGAATTTCCAAATTCTCCTATAAGGTGGATAAAACACAGTGATAAGTTCAATAAAATTTTTATATATCTAAGATTATTATAAACTGATTACATTGAACCTATATAAGAATTATGTATCTATTTTAACCTAAAATGAATTGAAATAAAATAAATAATTATTTAAATAAATATATGGTTTTAAACTATAACTTAATGTTTTTTTCACTATTCATCAAAAATTTAATGTTTTCAGAAAAATACAAAAAATTCACCCTAAGCTAATTTTGTTATTCCGAATCCAAATGATATCCATTTTGAAAGATAAAATTTATAAAATTTCAAAAAGTGGGTATTAAAATTCATAATGGCTAGTTTGATTGGTTATGGTTTGTGTTAGAACTCGAAGTTGCGTACAACACACACTACTGTATTATTCAAAGAGAAGAGTACCATGGAAGAGTGGGGTGTTATAGTAATTATATTGAACAAATAGATGAAGAACATAGGAAACGTTTTAATAATATTGCACTGAATTCATGACATAAATATTTCAGATGAAAAAGTGTCAACATAAATGTTAATTCAAACACTAGTTCTATAAATAAAACTCAATCCCAACATGCTGAAATCACCAACCAATTGTAATAATTAATGAACTAGAACACTAAGAAAATTCCTAATAAACTTGGCTATCAAAACACCAATCAATCATGAAAGTAACAATGTGTTCGGTGTGGTGTGTTTGGGTATACTAAAAACATGTTTCCTAATTTTGATATGCCTTCCCAACAACAAGAGAATTAAAACATTGTTTAATTGTGTTCAGAAAATGCATCCTAATGAAGGTAAATTTTAAAATAATTACAATAAAGGCCATAGAAACCATCCAAATTTGTCATAGAAAGATCAAGTCCTAATTAGTCAATCAATTCCCCTAATTACTTTAACCAACCAAGACCAATCATTCAAAATCATCCAAGGGGTGAGTCTTTAAATGAACAAGTTAATAATGATAATAAAATTTATTCTAAGGTTGATCTAATCTTGATCAATATAAATTATAAAGAGTAAAGATACATGAATCATTTGAACAAACATAAAAATCCATATGAGTTAGATAAAATGAAAAATGATGTGATAATGTAAAACAAGGAAACACAACATGGAAACACTCGCTAGATATTTTTAATCTAGGAAATAAGTTAGACTTCCAAGTACCACTGAGCTTAATTATATATAGAATTCCATGGATTTTGTAACTATAAGTGGCCTTAATAATCAAATTATTTCTGAAAAAGACCTTGAAAATACTCCAAATCAAAATGTTATTCAATCTAGAAATAAAAATCTGTTTTGTACATATGCAGATAATTCGATGAAAAGTCTTGAAATTGATAAAAATATGAGTTTATATTTTGATGACCAAGATGAAAATTCATCTAGAAATCAAAATATTAATGGAAAATAAAAGTTTTATTAAGAGGTGAGGGATATACCTATAGTTATAAAAAAATATTACCCACCCATTCATTTCCCTGAGAAGCAGAAACCACAAATTTGCACTAGGGTTATACTTCTTCAGTTCCTTGGTCTCAATTACAAACATCAAGTAAACATTCCTTTTATTCAAAATTTAATTCAAATATCATATCATCTTATCTAGAATCTCTTATAAAGACCAATCCAAACCAAATGTCCTGGAATAATTTTCTACTTATAGCCTCACAGAGGAGTGTTATTATGTGCTTTAAAAAAATACCACCCAAACTGAAGGACCCATGTAGATTTTATATTCCATGTACCTTAGGAAATTCTGATAAGCTCACTTGTTTGTGTGATCTAGGTGCTGGTATGAATTTTTACCCGTACTCACAGTTTTATTTGTTGTGTTTTGGTGAGAATTAATCCACCAAAGCCATATTACAAATGCCTGATAGGTCTTTCCCTCTACATGTGGGTAGGATAGATGGCTTTCTAGTCGGGTTAGGGAAGCTATTTTTTCCTGTAGAATCTTTAGTCGTTGACATGGAGTGTGATCAAGAGGATCTCATCATATTATATAGGCCCTTTTTTGATACATGTGGTTCTGTAATTGATGTGTCAAAGGGTCAACATATTCCCAAAATTAGAGAACATGAATTAGTGTTCAATGTGTATAAGAACATAAAAAGAACAATTTATTCCGAAAAACGTTCAAAAATTGAGTTCTTGAAGCTGAATGTTCTTATAAAAAACAACATGAACACATAGAGGAATCTATAAAACAATCCTCTAATGATGAAATTTATCTTAAAACTGAAAATCATGTTGAATTTGTCTTAGAATTTCAAAATCCTTCTTGAACACTTAATCTTGAAAATTTTCCTAAACTGGACAACTATTCAGTTTCTGATGTAAAAGATTCCACTATTTCTGAAGATAGAAGTGGTTTAAGAGAATATGAGGGAGTTTCTGTTAACACCGACTTTTTCTAAAAACATTGATTTTTTTAGTAGAACATATAAGACAATTTGATGATTCTTCTTTGATTAATTTATTAAATTTTGATATGGAATGTTTGGATAACAACAATATTATTTCTGAAACAATGATTGAAATTGAAAATATTTAGTCATTTAATGCCCCTTACAAGGGATATGTTAAAAATCATTGAACTCGTAGGCCTATGACTATTCCTTATAGTTTAGAACCACCCACACTTTAACATAAACCAACACCATATTATTTGAGATATTCATTCTTGGGTGACAATTCCACTTTTCTTGTTATAAATTCTGTTGAGCCTAATGAAAACTAATAGGAAAGATTGTTAAGTGTTTTGAAGATGTTTAAATCTGCCATAGGCTGTGAAATAACTCATATCATAGGTATAAGTCTCTCATATTGCCTATATAAAATAACTATAGAGCCTGATCATAATCCAAGGGTACTGTGTCAAAAACGATTGAATCCAAATAAAAAAAAGTTGTGAGAGAGGATTTGATTAAAAAGATGGACCCTGGAATGATATATCCCATTTCTGATAGTGCATGGGTCATTCATGTGTAGGTTATCCCCAATAAAGGAGGTTTCGATGTAGTTAAAATTGAAAATGATGATGAAATCCACGTTAGGAAGGCAAAAAAATAGAATGTCTACATTGATTATAGGAAGCTTAATGCATCCACTAGGAAGGATCATATTCGAATTCCCTACTTGGATCAAATGCTTTAGAGGCTTGCTGGAAATGAATTTTTCTATTTCCTAGATGGGTATTCATGTAACAACCAGATTAATTTTGATCGAGAGAATCAAGAAAAGACCACTTTTACATGCCCCTTTATGACATTTTTATATAGGCGGATGCCCTTTGGATTGTGTGGAGATCCAACCTCCTTTTAAGGATTTATAATGGATATCATTTCGGATATGATTGAAAGAATCATTGATGTTTTCATGGATGACTTATCCATTGTGGGGAGTACGTTCGATACATGTCTTGGAAATCATGAGTTTATTTTGGAAAGACACATTGAAACCAATATTGTTTTTAATTGGGAGATTTAAAAATTCATGGTCATCGAGGTTATAGTACATAGTCATAATGACTCAATGAGAGTTCTAGAATTTGATACTACTAATGTTGATGTCTTTCAAAAAATGCCACCTACTGTAAATATAAAAGGTTTTATATGTTTTCTTGGGAAAGTTGGATTCTATGAGAGATTCATAAAATACTTTTACAAAATAAGTATGCCATTATGATCATTGATGGTCATGGATTGAACATTCGGTTTTGATGAATTTTTTTTGAAATAATTTAATATTTTAAAAGAGAAACTAACCTCAAAAACCAATATCACTACACCTAATTAGAAACTACCTTTTCAACTTATGTGTGATGCTAGTGATATGGCTATATGTGTTGTCCTTGGAATGTTGAGAGATAAGAAGTTACATGTTGTGTATTATGCTAGTAGACTACTAGATGAAGCCCAAATGAATTACACCACTACTGAAAAATAATTTTTAGTTGTTGTGTTTTCACAAGAGAAGTTTTGACAGTATCTCTTAGGTTGAGAAGTCATTGTTTTCACTGATCATTTTTCATTAATGTATTATCTATCCAAGAATGAAACTAAATATAGGCTTATTGGATGGATTTTTTCGCTATAGGAGTTTGATTTAGAGATTAGGGACAAGCATGCAGAAGAAATTTTATATGTTGACCACCTTTATAGTCTTCCTCTTACTCAATCAGATGATCTTAAGGAAAGAAAATCTTCATTTATTAATGAAAAGCTTCATATTGTGTCATTCGGCTAATCTTTTTGGTTTTCGGATTTTTCCAACATCCTAGCAGAAGGTTTCTTTCCCAAAAATATGTCCAATAATCAATGAAAGAAATTATTTCCTGAGCTTAAATATTTTTTAGGACGATCTCTTGATGTTTTGGACATGTGTTGATTGTATTCATAAGAGATGTGTACCTACAGAAGAGATGTTGTCTATCATAGAGAGTTTTCACTCCACACCATGGGTAGGACACCATGGTTGTGAGAGAATTTATCAAAATTCAATGAAATCTAGTTATTACTAGCCCAGTCTTCTTAAGGATGTTATTAACCAAGTGGTTTTCTATGACAAGTGTCAATGCTAGGCAATGTGGATAGGAAGCAAGAGATACCCCAAAAAGATATTATAGAAGTTGAAATTTTTTATGTTTGAGGTTTTGATATCATGGGTCCATTTCTATCATCTCATGGGCATGGGAACAAACTTTTTTTTGTTGATTATGTGTCAAAATGTGTTGAGGTAGTTTCACTTCTCATCAAACAAGATAATTATTTAATAAAAGTTGTTAATAAGAAAATATTTACATGATTTGTAGTTCCCAAATCCTTTATCACTAATAATGGATCCCATTTTAAGAACTATATGTTTAATGCATCAACATAAAAATATGGTTGTGTTCATAAAAATGGTACACCTTGTCATCTACAGTCTAGTGGACAACTGGAAATTTCATATAGGGAACTGAAACAAATACATGAGAAAACTGTGTTGAATTCTAAGAAGGACTGGTCTATTAAATTGTATGATTCTTTATAGGAATATTGAACTGATTTCAAAACCCCAATAGGTATGTATTCTTTCAGGATGTTTTTTGGGAAATACTGACATTTACCAGTGGAGTTGCAACAAAAGTATAATTCGACAATTAAGGGTTTGAACATTGATTTTAATATTACTGGTGAGAGGATATTACTTGATCTCAATGAACATAATGAGACTATGAAGAGAGAGTTATGATAATTCATGGATTTATAAAGAGGGGACTAAAATCTTTCATTATTATATTATTCAAACTAATGAATTCAAACCTGGAGAGAAGGTCCTCCACGTTTACTCTAGAATTAAACACTTTCTTTGAATACTGATGTCCAAGTGGTCTAGAACATTTATTGTAGTGAGAGTTATTAAGAATGGATCATTTTAAATTAAAGGTGTCGAAAATAACCCCATGTTGGTTAATGGGCATAGATTAAAACATTATTTCTAGGGATTTCCAATGGGTTTGGCAACATTCATTGTGGTGGAAAACTAATTTGGAATAAACCATAGTGGATGAAATTAAAAAAGTATCACTCCATGGGCGTCCCATGGTTATTTTTATTTTAATTTGTTTCATTTTTCCCTTGAACAATGTTCTACTTCTATGCTATGTTTTTTGGGAAGTCACTGTTGATTCTTGCTCTTGATATCTTTGTTTTGTTTCACATTTATAAACAAGTTGTTGTTTTGTCATTTAAGGAGTGGAATTTCCATGCTGAAAGAGAAATAAAAAACAATCCCATGAAGTATCCTACTATTATATTTTGTTTCATTTCCCTACTCCTTAATTATTTAACAAAATATATTTCTTGTCCCTTGAATGAAAATTTTCTTCTATATGTTGTTTCTTGGAAAAGTCTTCTTGTTTTAAAAAAAATTGGAATTTTTTTTAAATTCTACTCGTACTTGAATGAAAGTATGTTGTATATCACTGTGTAAATAAAAATTTTCATATACTTCACTACTGAAAACTAGATTTCATTTTTTTTAAATCATCACACTTCTCGGAACTATATGGGGGTACATGATAGCTAAAATGTTTTGTATTGAATGTTCTTTAGGTTAGTGTGTTTTAGTTTTCTTATTTCTACTCCATTGAACAATCATTTGAACTCAATATGTTAAAATGTATTCAACCTATTCATTATTTAAATACACCTCACATGTGTTTTCTTGAGTTTTATTCAAAATTATTTGTTGGACATAAATGTTAGTGCATGTATTTGCTAATGTAGCTACTGATAATTTATTCATTGTGTAAAAAACATTTTTGAACATCAAAGAGTCCCCTTTGTCATGTCATAAAACTAATTTATCGAAAATATATTTTGATCCTTTATTGTTTAATTATTATTCTCCATATTTCGAAGTCATATATTGTGACAATGTTGGATTTAAAGTGTGTTTTAATTGGTCAATTATTGACTGTGCTGAAATATGCTTAATTGAATGCCCATCAATTTCCACTGCAACTTTATACTTTTTGTTTAATAAAATTGTCAATTTTTTTCAAAATTCTATCAAAATTTAGTGTTTAAATTGTACCCAATTATGTCTTGCATAAGGATAGTGTCTTACTGGTAGTGAAGAAGTGATTTCAGTTTAAAATTAATGAGGTTGGATGAATTCTGGGTAAATTAGCTTAGTGGTTTTATGAAAATTTGGTAAGGGAATATTTTTTAGAGTGATATGGGTGACCTGTTAGTGGAGTTATGATCATAACACTTAAAACAGGTGGGTTGATAATGATTTTAGGGATCTCATTTCGAATATATTATTAAAATAATTTCCTTAATGAGATAATGTAAATAGTTTTCAAAAAAATATTTTGAAGATGGAGTAGTCTATGAATCTGGGATCCCACGCTGAATCTCTTAGTCCCTAGATGCTGGGTGTATTTCTATTTATTATAAGCCCTCTATACAATTTTAATATGTGTATTTCACAGTGCAAAGAACATGATAGATGGCTTTGAATAAATAAATAAAGTGTCTAGGGGAAAAATTGTGTTCATTATGGTGAGGGGAATGATGAAAACCAAATGAATAAGAGGTCAAATGGTTTATATGGTATCCATTTATGTTGTTTCATTATGGTGGTTCACAAAAAAATTATTTATTTCTCAAAACGAGTTGAAAAGGCAATGTACTAAGATACTCTAGTAACGTTATAAATTCCACCTAAAATTTACCTTTTGTCACTCATGAATTTAAAACTTTAGTATTAACTAAAATTAGTAACAAGGAAGTATCATATATGAGGCATGACATCTTAATTGCTAGATGATTTTTATTTTTCATGATTACACTTTCATTATTTGTTCTAGGCATGATTCATATGAAAAATTCATTTTCTAAATGCTTAATTTTATGATATGTTCTCTTTTCTTCAGTTCTGGACATGTTATAGTGTGAGATAAATCACAAATACTAAATTATGAGTTTGAATGATAAAAAAACCCGAAATTGTATGAGGAAAAACAAGTCTTTTGTGTTGTGGAATGTGATGTGGGTTTATTTTTACATAGTTTTTCCACTTATTTTTACTTGATTTTTAACGATTTAGATAATTATTTAAGCACATACAACTAAATAATTTTACAGTTTTATTTTTATAATTAAATTTGTTAATTAATAAATTTTTATAATTTTATATTTATTTTTATTATTTAAATTAATAATATAAATCTTTCTTTTCTTAACAAATTTAATTATTTCTTTATTAGTTTTGTTTATTCTAATTTGCTCACATTTTTAATAATTTGACTTTATTAATAAATAATCAATAAATAATCTTATTTTTGTATAAATTATCTTAGTCATTATAATAATATTTTATTCATTAATTTATATTTATTAGAATAAGTTAACTTTCTTAATTAATATGTTTTATCATCCTACTAACTAATATAGTTATGAGTTTTAGTTTAAATTAAATAAAATAGTATTCTTATATCTGTATGTAATCAAATATTTGATTAATTAGTTAATTTATATTTTTACAACATTAATTATTTAATCCTAAGTATGTAGTTAGATTACTTATTCATTAACTCTTGTTTTTCATCAACCCGTGAGATATATATAATCTATATGTGACTTATTTAGTTACTGATGTGATCTTTTTCTTATCATTATAGACCATTTATTGAATTTTAATTTTATTCTTCCTTAAAATTAGTTTAAAAATAATTGAGTTTCAAATTATGTGTTATTAATTAATAAATTAATTTGTTATTTTTATGATTAATGTTTTATAATTCAGATTCTAATTTATGTTCTTTATACTTTTTCATAATTTAAAATTTTATTTAACATAAGTTTTAATTTAAAGTATAATTTATGAATATTCAATTTTTTGTATTACTGTTAGTTTTTTAATGTCACAAATGTGAATTCTTATTTATATCATTTCCCATTTGTCATTGGGGACCTTTATTGCATCGGTGAACATTTATTTTTTTGCATTGGTAACCTTGTTTTAAAGCTATCAGTGACCTTTTAATTTTATTAATTAATAGTGACTTGTTTTATTTATCTACACTCGAAACCTTAAACTTTAGTGCATTGGTGATTTATATTTTTTTTGTGTGATAGTGTGCCTTTAATTTTATTACAATCAGTATAATTATTTTTATAAACTAATGGAAACATTTATATTTTAAACTAAATGTGAGCATTGAATTTTAATGCCACTGGTGACCTTTTTTTATCTAACAGTGACAATTGCGCTGCTTCCCATCTCATCTATGTCATGATTCCCAAGGTCTATTCTTCTAACAGTGAGTCACTCCTCACCATTCCTTACCCCTCATTAATAGTCTTCCTCTTCGTTCACATGTTACTTTCACCTTTTCTCCCCTAATTTTGACCCATCGATCCAATCCCTTACCATCAGTTTCACCATTCACTGTTGATCCACCACTTCTTCTCAAACCAAAACCTTTCACCTCTTCTCTCTAATTCACTTCCACCCTTCAAGAATTGATGTCCCTTCATTCATCCATACATCTAATGAACCCCTTCATTTCCACCTATAGTATTAGATTAATCCAAATCCTCAACATCGTCCCAACCATTTTCATTTTCACCATCAATATCAATTTAATTCAATATAATGGAAACCCAAAACCATGTCAGAACTTGAAATCCACACATGTATAATCATTTTTTAACAAATTATATCATCCATTCAAACACCCATGTTGCACTTCTACTATAAGTCACTGTAAACTGGGATTCCATCATTGTAGAAATATGAGGGATATGTTTAGCTGGCGCAACCATTGTTATGCAGTTGAGGAAGAACCGATGCAAAATCGCAATGAACTGGTGTTGCCCCATGAAGATGAGGAATCCAATGAATGCAGCAGAGTTGTTGTTGTACGATCTAATTCTAAAGAACCTTCACACCACTAATAGTGGTTGTTGGGCCTTCATGGGAGTTTTCTACAGAAGAAGACATTCCCCACTACAACGCCATGATTTTGGGAAGAAGTAATAGTAAGAAACAGAAATAAAAAATATTAAATAAAATCAAAAGTAAAACAAACTAAAATAAAATCTAAAATAAAATAAAATCAAAATCAAAATTTTATTAATTATAAACATTTATTAAAAATGTGATATTTAATATTAACAGAAATTATTTTCTAATTAACATAAATAAAATTATATTTAAAAAAATTCAGTAATCATAAAAATATTATTTAAATATAATATTATTTAATGGTTCATATTATGTAAGTATTTTATAATAAAATGTATAAAATAACCTAACAATAATAATATATTAAATTAGAATAAGATAAATTATTTAATAATTTAATAATTTTAAGTTTTAAATAATTAATTTAATAATTGTTATAGACTATATTAATTAATTTTAAAAATATCAACATAACATTTTAATATAATATTCAGTATTATTATTTTAGAAAATTTAAAATGTAATTGATTTAACATAATTTAATTCGTTAATGAACCATATGATGTCCTTATTCGTAACTAAATTTAAATTAATAAATATTTTAAATTAAATAATTTAATTACTTAATTACTTAATAATAATATTTGATAATTAATAATTTATGTTATTAATTAAATAAAAAAAATACCCAGCAAACGAGTGTTATGTAATTCTTCTATTGTTTCCAATTGTTTTACTATCATGTTTTAACTATTTCAATATTGTTTAGTTGTTCTTTATTGTGGAGGTTCACACCGAACCCTAAAACATGTCCAGGTAACTAAAATAACTCAGTGTGAGTTAGTTACTTGAGAAAAACTAGTGCTACGCGTTAGTCGCGAAATAATGCATGTCTGCTGTGGAATAGAAAAAGATGAATTCAGGCCATATAAAAGTGGCAGTGACGAGCATCAGAAGATAGTGGGTAATTAAGATAAAGAAAATGTCAGATTTAGAAGGAAAATAATTTGACACATTGGAGGATCGAAGTCCGAGAAGTGGATGATTAGAGGGAGACTATGGAACCTCTTATTGGAGCTGGAGGAGTTCAGGAGCTGAGCATTATTACAAGATTTTATCTTCCATCTTAATTCTAGTATCAATACTTTCTTATAGTATGATTCTAGTTGCAGTATTGATATATAGATAATGTCTAGAAAAATCATAGAGTTCAGGGATTAATTGAATATCTACATGTTATATTTTAATTTTCTTTTTCAGTCTATCATTTCAATGAATTCTGTAATTATCGGTGAGATCAAAACTAAATTCATTCAGTTGCTTTTACCACTAGAACCAAATCTAAAAAATTCATATTCACTCAGTGATATTGATTGTGGAATCAATTTTCAAAAGATAACAAATTCAATAGACATCATGACATATGGTGATTTCATCTTGATGTCATTTTTCAAATGGTTCACAGTCGATTAATTTTAGAGTGATGAACTCTTTAATTGTTTGGCATATGTGACGTATCTCTTAGAGAGGGAGGTGAGTCATTATTTTTAATGTGGTACTCTAAAAGAACCATTAAGTGAATCAGAATACATTTAAAACCAGTAGAATGTAGAATTTTTTCTGAGTGTTTGATTAGATTTTTCATTTATAAGCATTATATATATATATATGTTACATGCTATCTTTGGTATGTTTCTTGTTTAATTACAGTTTATAAATAAAAAAACTAAAATGGTTTGTGTTAGGTCACATTCACCTTGTAAAAAACAAAATATAAAAAATATAAAACGTGTAAAAAAGAGATTCCACTCTACTGCTGACAACAGTGGTGCTTTTGGATGTTTTTTTAGAAGAAATGTGGTCAGAAATTGCCATCTCTGTGGGTTAGACCCTAGTTGCAACATATACAGTTGTTAGTAGGATTTTAAAATTTAAACTTTGAATGGATTTAACGACGGTTATGGTAACTTAATATATATATATATAATTATTTATTCAGACAATTCTTTGATTTCTAATAGTTCATAGTTCAATTATCCCTTTTCATTATCACGAAAGCTAACTACACCTCCTTCTATTTAAGTTAGCGTGTTGATGTTTGATGATTTTACACTAATATTCCTAAATATACCACTATCCATATTCCATATAGATGTTCATTTTATGGAATGTCCTTCCTACAGTGGAAGTTTATAAGAATTTTTGGATCAGTAACTATATCCTCTTCGGTCCAGCAGTCTTAGCTTGCAGATAATTGGGAATCTAGATCTGCTTTCTTTTTCAATAACCCATATCATTTTATCCAGATGTATTTTTTGAAATAAAATTTATTTTAATTCCACTTATTTTAGGATTTCATAAATAATAGTTTCTATTTATATGTCATAATGTTCCAAAAAAGGAAAGATATCATTTTTTGTGTTGTGAACCAAATAATTCATATATATTATATATTTTTCACCATTAATTATTATATAAATAAATTTCTATCTAATGACATTTTTTGAAGAAAAAATATATATTATTTTCTCCTACTATAATGAAGAGATATTTACATTTAAATGTTGTTACGTTATTATGTAATGCTTTAATCATATTTTTATGATCAGTACTATTTTGGGTAGAAGTGTTATATTTTTAAATTAACTCCTGATGTTTTTATGTAAGGAATCTCCTCCTAAAACATCATTAAGAATATTCAATAATGATTTGTCAATATTTGATAAGGTGTTAAATTTTTATTCTATAATTGTGTAGTAGGAAGCCAATTTATCATTTGAACTAATATATTTAGAGTCATAAATAGAGGAGTAAAAGATTTGCATCGTATTTTATTAAGACATGAAGCACATATTTTCTTTTAGATATGATTATAGCTTTTCTGAATCAGATATTGATGAGCTACTGATGTCTTCAGAAAAACTCTAAGTAGCCTTCATCACTCGTTTTCATTTTTGTTCATAATTAGTATGTTTCTGATATTTCTTTTCTGAATTTATCTTTTCACCTTTTTGTTGAGTACAATCCGGTCTTATATGACATAATGTCTTACATTCATTGAACATAATTTTTGGTGAATCATTTTCATCCCTTTTGATGTGTTATCTAAATCATTTATTCTTCTAATAAAACGTGCTTAACTTTCTGGTAATTTAGCAAAATCTATTTCATAATCAGATATATCAGAATTATTTTTTTATAACTTAACACTTTATTCTTATAGTTTTATTATGATATGTTACCTTAAGAGAAGTATTAGCCTTTTCACTATGAAATTATGATCTCCAGGTTAATCATGAATTACATATTTATTCATCATCATTATCACAATTAATTATCTTATTTTTAGTTATTTTAGTAGTGAATATTGTCACATTTCAGTAGATATAACATTACATTTATTAGGTAGTATTGTTAGTACTTTCAAATATTTATTATCTTGTTTGATAGTATCACTTAGGGCTATAATATTATTGTTAATCGGTGTAATCCTTTCATTCATCTGAGTGATACATTTTCTTTCAAACATTATAAATATGTCAAAATTAATCATTTCTGTTTTATACCACATTTTTCATAAATTATATGTTCCATCATAATAAAAAATAATGATTTGACACTTTTAAAAAGAAGTAAGACATCTAGAGACATGATTGAATTCATCCGGTCCTTGACCACAAATAATAGCCTCCATAGCAATAGTATTCATGTCATACTTATCCTCTATTGAAAAATTCCATGTTTCATGATTTTGAAGAATTATATAAGTAGTAATGATCATTAAGTAGTATTTAAATCCCATAATTTTCAAATATATAATAATTCATGATTTCTAGCATCCATAATTTTCAAAATTGAAATAAAGATCCCAAACCATTGACATCCATTCTCTTTGATCGTTAATTTACATAATTTTTATAGACTTATACATTTATGTTGTTATATATTTGTTCAAAAGCTCTCAACTAATACCAATTTCTAGTTCAGAGTATACAAATATACACTACAATGGTGAAATGCATCATTTCAAAAAATTTCACAATGCAGCTTTATAATGTCATCTATAGAATATGAGGATAATTAGTGTTTATGTTCTGTTTGAATTTATGAGAAACATATAAAATAAAAATATAGAACACAGCTATTTATAGTAGTTCATGGTATAAATATTCCCTCGTCCACTCCACCAATTACTCTCTCAATGATTTTGGTGACTTTCACTAGTCAGGCCTTCATGTCATATGACCAATCCAAAAATTAGTGAAAGATGATGACCCCTTCATAAATATGGCTAAAATAGTGTCGTTACGGCTCTTTAAAAGAGGAATAATTATCCAAAACATAGATTGAGAAGCTAGTACTCCACCACAACTTAGTATGTGTTGTTAAAACAAATAAATGAAATATATTGATATAATAGGTTCTGATAGAATTTCATAGTTGTAACACCAACTGAAATTAGATGGATCATCATCATTATAAAATATATTATTCATAATATATTATTTCTGAAGTGATCTAGTTGAAAAAGTTATTTAAATAAATGAAGCAATGATTAGAAGTATCATACTCACAACAAATTCATGATCCATAACATGTATATCTCCAATTTGTAGACTTTTCTATAGAATGAAGAGTCTGGTCTATTATTGAAATTGATCTTTAAAATATCATCACATGAATGTAGTTTAATATAACTATGTATAATTTTTCTTATTGAGATCACATATATATATTTAACAGATACATTGATAGAATAAATATAGAAAAATTCCTGATTCGCAATTCCAGATTCATGAAAATCAAATGATAAATTGTTATAATAAAAATTCATAATATAGCTCAGTGTATTCAAAACATACCTTAAGAATAGGATATCATTTCACCTCTTAATTAAATTATTTGAATGAATCATAAATATCGTTTAATAGATCCAAAAAGTGCTTTAAATCGGTCTAAATTGAGATTTGAATAAACCTAAAATTCATCATAGACCATTGTAGGAAACACTGACAATATTGTAAAATCAAATCTCTAAAGTTCAAAAGTCAAATATATTGTTCCTCCATAAAACAAAAAAAACATAGGGTTCAACTAATCATCATTCATTATATGAACGTAGTTTTGAAAACATAAGTTTGATCAGAAAAGTAAGGTCGCTGATCCATACATTTTCATTGCAAATATTGGTTTACATACTTATATAGGGTTATTTATTGACTTTTTTTAGCTTCAAAATCAATAAGATTTATTGTGTATTTTTAAGACAATACATTCCCAATAAATGAGCCGCCCATGTGTCTATGTTGAATACCAACTCCAATTAGAGATAAAGGTCATTTGACATCATTTTAATTAGTGGATGTGTATTGTTAAGATTTTAATGTTTATAAATTATAATTTTTATAGTTTTTTCATTTTTTTATGAATATATAAATATAATATCGTATATATCTTTTGGTAGTCCATTCAACTATAAAATTATAATTTTTGAAGTGCGTACAAGTGGTATACCACCTTTATGAAGTGATATAAATTTTTTATTATCTTGGTACAAGGAAGAATATTAACATATATTTACTAAATATGTATGATATTTATGATATAATAATGAATCTGAATAGAAAAATTAATATTTTCCTTTCCTTCATTCTATATTCCGAAAACTATGAATTTTGTTCTCGTATAAGTTTGGCCAATAATATCTACCGGTGGTTTAATTATTTATTGTATATATAATGTTTATTTATGATTTTAAATATTCTTCTAACTAAATTTTTATATATAGTTGTATTATAAAACATTATATAGATGACTGAACAATCATCAATGTAAATGGAACCAAATTAACAAAGGAAAATTCAATTGAAAAAAAATTAGTTGACACTTTAAATGATGGTTTTAATATAGATTTATAAATAAATTATTTTTGAAATGATATAAGTTGATCATATGTAATATTATAAGTATTTAAATAACTCTCTTATTGATTATTTATTTACATATATTTATTATAATGGAGGTTATATCATATTTGATGAATGTAAAGAATAAATTTATTTATTTATGATTCAATCTAATTTTAATTGGTCTTGTTTAAGATTCAATAATCCATGAATTAATTTCTATAAACTATTAATGAAAATATCATTAATTTTTATCTTCAATATAATATTATTTATTTTTAAATCATTAATATCATTTTCAAAATAATGTATATGTTGGACTAGACTAATTTATTTATGGAAAACAATAAATTATATATCTCTTTGATCTAATTACATTTTTCTTCAATGTAATATTTTTCAAAAACAAATAATAATTATTTTTCATATTCTTCTCAGATTATAGAAATTAATTTTTACACATGTTTCAATTTATAAAAAATGGATAAATTGAAAACTTTTCAAAAAAATTTAAATTTTTACTTGATACAAATAAATTCAAAGGAATAAATATTTAATTAAAAAATTAAAATCAAATTTCAGAACGATATGGAATAAAAATGAATATAGTCATTCATTACATTTTTTCATTATTATAATGTATTAAAATATTTTATTAATATTTTGTAATTTTTAGTTTTGAAATTTATGATTTCAAGGTGAAATTAGAATTTTACACATAAAATGTTCATGTAATATTTGGAATGAATTTTTTATCTATAATAAAACCATTTTATGATACAAAATATTTACAATGAATTTTTTCTATGAATACCATTTTATTCTTTTCTCTATATGCTTTGTTAAGATAATATACCAAAGAAACCAATTTTTGTTTCGATGTGTAATGTTATGATGAATTTGTTTTAGATTTTGTGTCATAAATTTGAAAGTATTTATGATAATGTGGCATTTGAGATGAAAATTATCATTATTAAAAAATAAATTATATAATTTCAATTATCTATATGATCAAATAGTACACATGAGGATATCCTATGCCTTCAAAAAGACGGTACACAAGAGGTTATCTCAGACTAGAATTATAGAATACGGGATATTTTAACAAGACCAAAGATGGTACATGGGTGGTAGTACAAGGAATAATATGCTATGAATATCTTGGCGGGTCACCTCAGAATAATATTTTAATTACTATTATTATGACACCCATTATTCAACAGTTTAATGACATGAAATTATGAAAATTTTATGATCTGGTGGATCATTTTATTAAATCCCATTGTGATTAATATCCTATGAAAATTTAGAAATTATAATAAAAACTATAATTAGGATATGAAAATAGTTCGGTATGCTATTTTTTGTTAATTACATGATCTCACAACCATTATTCTCATTCTATTTTAAATTAATAATTGATATCAACACATTATACTGACACTATGAATCTGATAACATCCTTTGTTATATATTATTTTACATACGACGAGATGAAACTTTAATATAAAATGTGTATAATATAGATGATATTTATGAATAACTATATTGGTGGTTATATGAATTTTTTATGAACCAGATAGGTATGTATAAATGTGGTAATAGAAAAAAAAATTAAAGGCTTAACACATATCATAATGTCATGTATTAAATTATAATGTAATTAATGTGAGATTTATGTATGAAATGTATGTGTCCTTATACCCTATATTGGATCTCAGTTTTAACAACGAAAACTATGGATATTTAACCTTTTCATCTCAAATATGGAGGATGGGGTTTTAATTTCATGTAAAACAACTTGTTATTTTTTCTAACATCGATTACATGATAATAAGAGTGTGACCCCTAAATGAAATGAACAAATTTAATAACACATAATAAATATGATTGAGAAAACCAAAGGTATTGAGTTGGACGGAAGGAAAAATAGATATCCTCTCTGTTGAGTATCACGAAATCCACATCCATGTGAAATGCATGTTGATTTAGTGGATGCAGTTACATCACCATACATTTCTCATACACATGATTTTCATATTCCACCTCCCAAAAATCAAATAATATTATTTTATACAATGGTATTAAATTCATGTTCTTCCACACAATCAAAGGAAATAATCACCACATCCATTATATAAATTTTACAATAATAGTGTTTATAATTTTATTCTAAAAAAATAATAATGAACATAAAATGAACCTATGAAATGATTATACATAAATTAAGTTTTCATTGTCTTATTCATATATAATTAATTTAATTTGGAATCTTTTTATAAGTGAGGTATGTGTGTAATTAAGTAGTATATCCTCACTATTCTTAATTTATTTAAAGTGTGTGAAAGTAATTTTTTTCTTTTTTCATAAATTTCATCCTTCAACAATCAAAATAGTTGAAATAATTGTTCATTGTATTAATAAAATCTGTAGGCATCTTTACACTTTATTAAACCAAGATCAAAAATAAATTATATATCCTAATGTAAACATTTATATCATTTGATTCATACAAATATTCATATTGTAATGCCTAATAATTTCACAATATGTTTTATTTTTAAAAATTCAATTTATTGCACTGAACGCAACACTGATTTCATTCACACAATGATATATTAATCTAGTATTCTAAATTGATGGTATGATTAGTATTCACCAATATTTGAAACATATTTATATTTTATTTGTCTTATCTATTTTACGGAAAATTATATAAGATGAATTCTGATTTTATGTACAAAAAATGTAATTTTTTAGTGTAATTTATCCATAGGTTAATTTAAAACGTACATTGGAAATAAATTTTGGAAATTCCTAAAATTTTAGTATTCAATATAGGCTTCATATTTAATTTATTTATTTAATAATTACAATAGGGTTAATTTTTTGTATTTTTTTCTAAGAAATTTAATTATTTAATGAATAGTAAATAATAGTGCATTGCAATTAATGATTTGAGTTTTTGTAAAAATATTTAATGTAAATTAAATTTATATTAAATATAAATATAGATTAGTAATAAATATTTTCTCCAATTTAGGTTATTAGAATCATTTTTATATTTAATTTAGATACAAAAACATATTGAGCTTTTGAATGCTTCAATTTACCAGCCTTCTCAGCACATATACAGGATTAGTGATAAAAGTAATGTCGAATCATATGGGAATATAATTTTGTTACACAGATTTAAATAGTAGAAATAATTATTATATTTAGATTATAATATAGTAAAATTAAATTTTGGATATAATGAATAATAACATTAATAAACTTTTATTTCACATTTTAAGGGGAAATGGTGTAATTAATGGTAATCTTAATATATAATATTATAATATTACCTTATATATTTTTCTAATTAAATTTTATAATTGTGATAATCCGAAATAAACCTTATGATGAAATTATAAACTTTTTATTCCACATGGGTAATAATTGACAATTTCAACTTTTTATTTAAAGATATATTAAAAATGTAATACTCATGTTTTTTAGTAAATATTTTATTTTCAATAAATGGTTATATAAGAAGATAAATTCTCTTATAAATTTCTTTTTAATTATATTAAATTTATCTTAATGATGATAATTTTTAGTTTAATTTTTTTATAAATATTAATTATTTAAAGGCATTCATGGTAAGGATGTAGTAATTTTTTAATTAATTAAAATATAAAATAAATCATACTATAAATATAATATTATATATATAATTTGATATAATTAATGTAATGGACGAAATTTATAGATATATTAGTCATGATATTGATATATTAGACCTGTTGGTTCTATGTTATCATGTTTTTGTTAAATTAAAAAATTAAATAATAAATTCTTTCAAAATTGACATAAAGTGTACATTAAAGTAAATAAAATTTCATTAAATTATATAAATTAAATAGAAATGAAAAAACCATCCAAATTACTATAATATTGTTAAATATATTATCATTTATCCATTTTTGGTTCATATGACATTTTCTTACAACTATATAAATCCTAAAGAGTAAAAAATCCTTGTTGTAACAGTATGATTAAAAGGGTTTAACTATGGGTTAAAGCCTAAATATAAGGATATGATTGTGAGATAAACTTGTAGAAAACTGATATGGTGAAAATATATTTACCCATCATCGTCATATATTCACAATAAATCTCATTTATTCTATTTTAAATTGAAAATATTTTGTTTATTTATATTTTATAGGATTTAACAGTCTCCCTCTACTATTTTACAAAAGGCACCTCCTCCCTTAATTCTTCAAACCCTATTAAGCCTTATATATCAACAGTAGCCTGACCATTTATCCTCCCAAAATTAATAGTTATATTCTAGATGTTTTAATCTTCTAAAAAGGCCATGCCTAGTGCCCCAAAGAGGATATCCAAAGAAAGTCTCCTGAAGAATAGGTAATTGTTTTACCAATTAATGGATGTTCATTTCTTCTTATTCTTCATTTTAATATTTTATTTTAAAAATAATGTAATAAATATATTATCTTATAACTTATTATATTTTAATATGATTATCATATCAGCATATTAATTCTATTATCCATCCTATTAAAAACAATATCACCATAGTTGTGTTTGTAAGTCTTACCATCTTCAAGCTATCGTGTAATTTTTTATTCATGAACACATTATTTTTATTATTATAATGATGAATATATTTGATAAAAAATTAAATATGGCATGAAGATTATTTTTTATAAGTAATATAACATCCAATTCATTACCACTTTATCATTTAGGTAATGTTATTATTGCTAGTGTGTATGTATGGCCAATCATCTCCACATCATACTAAGATTCATTCTCCACTATTACTGTTAATAAATTATTATATATATATATATCATGAGTGAATATAATATTTATGAACATAATATCATACATGATTGAAATAAAATATATGCTCTTCATGTGAAACAAGTCCTAGTCTAAAAAAAAGATAAGAAACTGAAGTAGTGAACACCATAAATAAAGATAATAATGAAATATGATTAATTAAATCATACAATAGAATCATACATGATATCATAAATATGGTTATAATTGTATTATTAATTAATAAAATTTATAAAAAATTATATAGGAATAAAATTCACCCTAATCTAGTGGAACTTTCAATGAAATGTTTAACATCACAATCTTATTGTAATCATAGATTGTTTAAAGTATTTATTATGACATATTAATAATTCAAGTCCATATTTCAGAAATATTAATTTCAAAATATTTTATATATTTATTTTAATTTATTTAATGAAATTTTATCCCATTTTTTAATATTTAATATTTTTTTTTGAAATGAATCATTATTTCTTTTTCTAAACAAGTAACTTTTTGATACTTTCGATAAAATACCAATGGATGTTTTTTGGTTAATACATCATGATAAAACATATGTTATAATATCACAATATTGTATTCACAAAAAAAATTCTTTTAAATATATTTTTTATTTTAAACTAAATTTAAAATAAAATCGGTATTTCTCTCATGAAATTTATAATGATTTATATTGTATTGTTTTCATCTATATCAATATCCTTTTTTCATTTTATTCATAATTTAAATTGATTTTAACAAGGATCTTCCCTTAAACATTATATAATCCTATGTTTTAGTGAAGAAATTACATTTTTTAAAATTAATGATATTTTTATGTTTATATTTCTTGGGAATTATGCCACAATATTACATAAGAACTCAAATATTACAAGGTAGATAGTTATAATCACTTCCCTTTTTCACAAAGATCAACTATCTACAATAAATCATGAATTAATTTAGCTGCTAAAAATATTCCTAACATAAATAATGAGTTATTCATTTAACATACCAAGCCATATACCTTGTGTAAAACATTTCAAAAACATCAGATGGGAACAAAAAAATAGTATGTGATATAAAATATGGAATAAAACTTTTAGACAATGAACATTTTATGTTTATGAACATATTTTCAGAATATCATAAATTTAAATAATATAACATAAATCTTATATCTTAACTAATGAAATCATATGATTCCTTATATAACTCAAAGAAATCATAAATCATAAAGGTTACTTGTGTCATAATTTATATTCAAACATTATATATTTCATGACTATATAGGGATTAATATTTATGGATACGTTTTTAATATGAATCATTGTATATTTCATATATATATTAGAAGAAACCCGGCCAGTTCTCTCTGTCTAATTAACCAATCAATTAGAGAGCTATCATGGGCTCAACTCCCCATGGTTTTTCATAGATCCACCTGTATAAAAAAATTCCAAAGAACATTAACATAAGAATAACACATCAAACATGTATAAAACAAAAAAATTAATATTTCCACTTTTCAATCACCAGATATCATTACACGATATAGATATATTATATCTATTCAGAAAACTATTTACAATGCTGGAAATCCATAAAAGGGAATACCACCTTCATATATCGATATTTATATTTTTACATCATGATAATTAATGGAGGTGTATTTTTATGATTTTAATTTTAATTCATTTCATTAATGAAATTTTTATAAATTTATAAATATCATATCATATATACCTTTTCCATTCTATTCCATTGGAAAACTATACGTAGATCATGTGTATATATGGAATACATCCTTCTTGTATCAATAATGTTCATTTTACATCACAAAATTTAATTGATATGTATTTTGATGAATTTAATTTTTATAAATTATATTTATGAAAATTTTATGATGTTATAAATATATTATCTAATATAAATTCTTTCATCCCATTCCATTCATAAAATATAATGTAGCTCGTGTGTTTGTGTGGCTTACCACCTCTACGATGTGATATAATTTTTGTTTCTATAAAAAATGATGAATATTAACATATACTTACATAATATATATGATATATATGATATAATAATTAATTGGGATAGATAAATTAATATTTACCTTTCCTTCATTCCATATACCGATAAATGAGAATATTTTTCTCACATAAGTATGACAAAAAACCTTCATATATGGTTTAATTAGATATTGAATATATAATGTTTATTGATGATTATAAAAATTCATATATCTAATATATATGATAATTATATATTACATAAAATTACATAGATGAGGAAACAATAATAAATTAAAATGATTTGGTTTAAAAAAGGGAAATTCTCAAGAAAAACAAATCAGTGAACATCTAAATTGATGATTTAAATGTATAATTATTGTTAAATATGTTTGAAATGATATAAGATGATCATATATGATATTATAATAATTTAAATGACTCTATTATAGATTTTTATTTAACTAATATTTATTATAATATATGTAATATCCTATTTGAATAATGTAAAGAAAAAATTATCTGATTTATGATTCAATATAGTTTTCGTTAGGAATGTCTTTGATTCAATATACATTTACTAATTAATATAAATTGTCACATAAAAATACCGTTAATTATTATATCGTATTTTTTATTCATTATTGTAAATTTTTTCATATCAATTTCCACTTTATGTACTGGTTGGACAAAAACACTATTTTTGTGTAAAATTTAAATTATATATCTCTTCAAAATAATTAAAAATTACATCAATGTAAACTTTTTATAAAACAAATTCTATTTTTAATATTCTTCATTGATTATATGAATTATGTTCCACACATTTTTCAATTATTAATAAATGTTTAAATTGCATATTTTTTTTAAAAAAAGTGTGAATTTTTACTTAATACTAATAATTTGAAAGGAAACATTCAATAACTATAAAAAATAGGATTCAAATTTACCACATCTTAAGCCAATCAACTAATTTTGGATCACATTATCTGTTTTGATGTTTTTTTAAATTAAAATATTTTTTTAATATTTTTTTAATTTTTAGGTCTTCAATTATAAGATTTTAAGGTGAAATTGGAAATTTCCACATCAAATGTTCATGTAATATTTTGAATGATTTTTCTATATAATAAAATACTTTGATGATACTGTTTATTTAAAGGGAATACAATATGAGTATACTATTTATTTATTTCTCTATATTGTTTTTATGATGATATAACACCAACAAATCCCATTTTATTTTCTATGTGTTATGTAATGATGAAATATTTTATGATTTTTGTTGATAAATTTGAATATATTTTTGATAATGAGGCATGTGGGACTATATTTATTTGTCTTATAAAGATATAATTTAATTCCAAGTATCTATAAGATCAAATTATGCACATGTGTTTATCCAAATCCTGAAAATAGATTGTATAAAAGAGGTTATCCATTGCCTAAATTTGGTTATGTGGGATGTTTTGACAAGGACAAAGATTGTACATGTGTGGATAGATAAGGGATAATATGTTAATAATATCTTGGTGGGTCACCAAAGAATAATAATTTTATGACTATTATTATTCTACAAATTATTCCACCATTTTATGACATGAAATTATAATAATTTTATAATATTTCTGATAATTTTATTAGATTCCATTAAGATAAATTTACATTAACTATCAGGCCTGATAAAAATAAAAATAATTATGATAGGATTTTTTTGGGGTATTATAATTTGTGGTTAATTCCAAGATCTCACGACAATTATTCTAATCCAATAATTAAATTACCGTTGATATGAACACCTTATACTATGACTATGTGTCAAATATCAGCATTAGTTATATATTATGTTCCATAGGATGAGAATAAAATTTTTATGTTAAATTTATATAATATTTACAATGGACATGAAAAACTATAAGGGTGGTGGTATATATGATTTATTAACCAGATATGTATGTATCAATGTTTTTATAGACAAAAAAACCATTAATTGTTTAGTGTATATCAAAAGGTGTTGTATTGAATTATCATATTAATAATGGGATATTTATGTCTAAAATGTATGGGTCCTTATACCCTATTTTGGATATTATTTTTAAAAACTCAATATAAGGATATTCAACATGTTTATTTAAAATAAGAAAGAGGATGTGATTTTTAATTCATGTAATACCACATGTTATTTCCCCTCACATCGATTACGTGATAATAAGAGTTTGACACCTCAATGAAATGAACAAATTTAATATACCTGAATAAATATGAATGAGAAAATAAAGGTTATATAGTGGGAGTGATGAAAATATAGTGATCCTCTCTTTCGAGTATCCTGGTTTCCACATCCGTGTGAAATACATACTAATATAGATGATGCAGTTACAAACACCATAAATTTTTCAAACTCCTCCTTTGATCTTCCTCCTCTATAAAATCAAATAATGTTATTTTACACAATGTGGGGGAAATAGTTTTCTTCTACACTATAAATGGAAATGTTTATCATATTCATTCCATACATTTTACAATAATATTGTTTAAAATTTTATTCAAAAATCCTTTTAAACATAAAATTAATCAACTAAAATGATTATTCATAAATTAATTTTTCATTGTATTATTTATATTTATGTCATTCATTTTTGAAATATTTTTCTTATTGAGGTATAACTGTAATTAAATATTATATCCTATCTATTGTTAATTCCTTCTCTGAATGCGAGACTAATTTTTTCTTGAATTTCCTCTTTAAGTATTCATAATAGTTGAATGAATTCTTAATTATATTCATTGAATCCTTAGGCATCATTAATATTTTTTATCCTAGTTCTGTAAAACTTTTATATCCTATCGTCAACTATGATATACGTTGATTCATATAAATAATCTAATTTTATGACCCAATGATTTCACAATACGCATTATTTTGAAAAATATTCAATTCTTTGCATTTCATGGAACACTAAGTTAAGGCACACCATGATCTATTAATATAATATTCTAAATTGAGGTTATGATTAATAGAAACAACATTTTCTAAACATAATTATGTATATTTATATTTTGTGTTTCATGATATATTTTATAAGAATAAATCTACTTTACACAAAAAACTATATATTTTTGTGAGTGGAATTTTTACATCCATTAATAGAAATCCTATATTAAAAGTTTATTTTGTTTTTTTATGAATTTTAGAAGTAAAAATAGGATTCATTTTGAAATTTCAAATAGAATAATTATCATATGGTGATTTATTGTAATATTTTTGTGAAGATTAAATTTTTGATTAATAGTGAAATTACTACATTGTAATTAAGGATCCCAATTTTCATTTAATTAATTTATACACTTTACATTTATTTTTAAATTCAAAATATATGTATAATAAATATTTACATCCAATTTAGGTTATTGGAATCATTTTTATATTGAAATCACATACAAAAATGTATTGACCTTTTGAACATTTCCGTTTACTCGCCCTCTCAACACATATAGTGGGATTAGTGCTAAAAAAAATTTAGTGATATTTTTGAGTTAGATTAAGTGAAATATATATACAATGTTTTAATAATTTTTATATTTAGATTATAATATTATCAAATTCAATTTTGAAAATTATTAATAGTAAATTATTATATTTTTATTTACCATGTTTAATTGGAAATCAAGTAATTAAAGGTAAATATAATATATAATATTTTCAAATTAGTTTTTATATTTTTATAATTTTATTTAATATGTGTGATAAACCAAAATAAATATTATTATGAAATTATAACCTTTTATTCCACATAGTTAATAATATGAAAATTATAAAATTTTATGTTATGATAAGTTAAAAATGCAATACTCATGTTTTTTATAAGTAATAAATTTTCATGAAATGGGTATATATTATATATATTCCTCTATAATTTTATATTTTATTTGTATTAATTTTATCTACTTCAAGAAAATTTATTTTTAATTTTTAAATAAAAAATTAATCAATTAAGGGCTTTCATTATGATGAAGCTATGATTTTTTATTTAATTGAAATGTAAACTAGAACATATTAATAATATTAAATTTAATATAATTTTATTTAATTAATGTACGAGACAAATTTTATAGACATTTAGACTTGATAATTATATATTTGTCATGTTTTATTGTATATTTTATGTTGTTCTTATATTTCAAAGAATCAAATAATAAATTGTATCAGAATTGAAATATATAATACATTAATGTAAATATTATTTAATTAAATGATATAAATTTAATAGAAATAAATGATTTTTCCAAATAACTAGAATATGGTTAAATATGAAATCATTTATCAATGTTTTCATTTTGAATTTTATTTTATCTATGTTAACCCTAATGAATAAATAGTCCATGTTGTCACGGTAAGAGTTAAAGGGTTTATATAATGGTTTAATAAAAAAGATAAGGATAATATTTTGACCTAAATTGGTCTAAAAATAATTGGATGAAATTATGTTAACCCATAATCATATTATATTCAAATTAACTCACATTAAATATATTTATAATTGGAAATATATTTTTATTAATTTAATATTTTATATGATTCAATATTTCTCATCTACTCTCTTATAAAAAGTAATCACTACTTCCATTCCTCAAACCCCATTGAGCCTTTTATCACAAAAATATCATAAAAATTTATAATGCCATCCATAATAGTTATATTCTAAAGGTCATGGTTATCTGAAAAGGTAAACCATAGTGACCCTGTGTGGACAGCTAAAGGAAGTCCACTATAGAATAGGTAATTGTTTTAAAAATTCAGTTATGTTTATTTAATGTTATAATTCCAATTAGTATTTTACATCCAAACAAATGAAATAAAAATATTATCATATATATGATGATATTTTAATATTATTATGTTACCACCAAATTTCGCGATTTATTCATTCTATGAAAAACAATATCACAATGTGTGTGTGCGTACGACTTACCGTCCCCACACTGGGGTGTAATTTTTTATCCGTGAACACATTATTTGAATGTGTATAATTATTATTATAATGGATAAAATAATAAATAATACCTGGTTTTTAGTTTTTTATAATTAATATACTATTCAATTTCGTACCACGTTACTGTTTCGAAAATTATATCGTTGGTCATGTGTATGTATGGCCTACCATCTCCACAAACTAGTGAGAATCATTCTCCAAAAAACCATTAATAAATTATATATATATATATATATAATGATTTAATATTATATTTATTAACATAATAACATTCTAGATAAAGAATATAATATATATGTTTCTTGTGAAGTAGGTCCAACTCCGAAAAAACAGAAAGAAAATATAGTAGTTATAAACAAAAATAATTATAATAATGACATATTATCATACAAATCATATAATAGGATCATATATTACATGGTATATATGGATATAATTCTATTATAATTTAATAAAAATTATAAACCATTATACAAGAGGATAAATCAACCTCATCTAATGGAAACTACAGTAAATTGGTTAACTTCACAATCTCATTTTTATCATAGATTATTTATAATTATTTACTATGAAATATTAATCACCAATGTCCATATATATTAAAAACAAATTCAAAATAATTTTAATATTATTTTAAATTTATATAATTATTTTTTTAACTATGGTTTCCTTTTTATTAATTTTTGTGAAATTAAACATTTTTTCTTTTTCTAAACAATGTACATTATGACCTTTTAGAAAAAAACCAGAGGAATGTTTTATTTGGATTATACTACATGATAATAACATCTTTTATAATATCAAATTATTATTTTCAAAAAAAATTATTTTAAAAATGAATTCCACTTTTAAACTAATATTAATATAAAAAGTGTATTTCACTCAATAAAATTATAATGACTTATATTAAATTGTTTTCATCTATGTCAACGTCCTGTGTTGCATTTTTTTTTAATGGAAACTTATTTCTCCATGGATATTTTATTAAAAATTATATAATATCTAGTTTTTGTAGAGAAATAACATTATTTAAAATTGATTATATTTTCACTTTTTGAGTTTTAGATAATTATGCCATAATTATTATATAAGAACTCTATATTAAAAGGTATACACTTCTACTCTCTTCACATTTTCACAATGAAAAACCTTAAAAAAGAAAAAATGAATTAATTTAAATGATAAAAATATTCCTAAATTTTATACTGAATTATTCATTTCACATACCCATCCAAATAGCATGTGTTATACATTTCAAAAACCTATGTTGTGTGAAAATAATAATAAAAGATATAAAATAGGGAATGAATATATTATTCCATGAATATTTTATGTTTAAGAAAAATTTATCACATAATCATACATTTCACCAATGGATCATAAACAATATACCTTAATTAATGAAATCATAACATTACTATAAATATAAAATAAATCATAAATATATCATGTGTAATCATTAAAATAATTACATTATATAATTCACAACTACATTGGGAGTAACTTTCATTATTATGTTTTGAATACACATACCATTATATATCAAAAATATATTAGAAGAAACCAAAACAGTTATCTCTGTCTCATTAACCAATGAATTATAGAGCTTTCATCATCTCAACTACTCAGAGATTATCACAGATCCACCTGTATACAGATACAATTCCCAAGAACCATAACACAATCATAACAAAAAAACATGAATAAAAGTAAAAAAATAAATACACTTTGCAATATCAAGATATCATTAAAAGTTATTAATATAATAAATCCATTCTCAAAACCGTTTACAATACCAAAATTACATTAAAGGGAATACCACCTCCATGTAACGAAAATGGTCAATTTACATCACCATAATTAATTGATGTGTATTATTATGATTTTAATTTTTATACATTATATTTATGAAATTTTTGTGAACTCATTAAAATAATATCATATAAATTTTTTTAGTCAATTCCATTGGAAAACGATAATATAGCTCAATCATTTGTGATGAATACCACATCTATATAGTGATAATTATTATTTTACATCACAATAATTAATGGTTGTGAATTGTTATGATATTAATTTTTATACAATATATTTATGTTTTTTTTAATATATAAATATAAAATCATATATATCTTTCGGCTGTCCTTTCGATTTGAAAACTATAAGGTATCTCGTGTGTACGTGTCACCTACCATATCTACGAAGTGATATTTTAATTATTATATTTACTTGGATGAATATTAATATATATTTAATAAATATATATGATATATATGACATAATAATGAATCTTGGTATAAAAATTAATATTTACCTTCCCATCAATTCCATATATTGAAAAGTGAGAATTTTGTTCACGCATATGAATGAAAAATAATATCCACAACTACTTTAATTATTTATTGTATATGTAATGTTTATGGAAGATTATAATTATTTATATGACTAATATATATTATATTTATATCACACCAATTTTTTTGAGATTATGGAACAATAATCAATGTAAATGGTAGATGATTAACAAAGGGAAATTCTCTTGAAAAATAAATCAGTTAACACCGTAGAAGATAATTTTAATATTTATTTATTAATAATCGTTGTTGAAATGATATAAGTTGATCATATATTGTATGATATATATGGAAATGACACTCTTATTTATTTTTATTTAACATTTATTTATAGTAGAAGAGGTTATATATGATTTGATGAATGTAAAAAATAAGTTCATTTATTTATAAGTCAATATAAATTAATCATGAATTGTTTACAATTCAATATACATTGAATTAATTTCAATAAAATGTTACTAAAAAATACAGTTATTTATTCTCTACTATATTTTTCTTTATTGACCATTTTTCATATCTTTTTCTACATGATGTACTAATTAGACTAAAATAACATTTTTTGTTGAAAATGGTAACTTATATATCACTTCAATCTAATTACATATCATTTTAATGTAAATGTTTTATAAAAAAATTATATTTTTTTTGATTTTATTCAAGGATTATATAAATAAATTTCTAAACGTGTTACAATTTTGAAAATATAGTTAAATTGAATTTTTTTTTAAAAAGTATTACTTTTTACATCTTAAAAATAATTGGTACGGATTAATAATTTAAACATAGAAATTAGGATTAAAATTTCCAACCATCAAGGCCACTAAATGAATTTAGTCATACAATACATGTTTTCATGGTTTTTGTAAATTATTTTATATTATTAAAATTTTGTAATTTTAGTTTTGAAATATATTATTTCAACGTGAAATTAGTATTTTATCATGAATTGATAATGTAATATTTAGAATGAATTTTTTAACAATAATAATATACTTTGACAATACAATATATTTACATTGAATTTGATCAAAGGGTACTATTTTATTCATTTATTTAGATCAATTTTTATGACGATAAATTACCAAATAATATCACATTATTTTCCAGGTGTTATGTTATGATAATTTTTTTTGGATTTTGTGGTTTTCATTTGATCAGATTAATGATAATTTAGTGTGTCAGACTATAATTATCATTCCTAAAAAATTAATATTTAATTACAATTATCTGTAAAATCAAAATGTGCACATGAGGTTATCTCTATCCTAAAAAAGGGTACCCTAGAGGTTGTCACATACCTGAATTTGGGTATATTTGATTTTATGAGAAGACAAAGGATGGTACATGGGTAGTTGGATAAGGACTAATAAATAAAACATAACTTAGTCGGTCACCAGAGAATACTATTTTTATGACAATTATTATACCGCAAATTATTCCACACTTTTATGAAGAGAATTTATGATAATCTTATGATCTTGTTGGACATTTTATTATATCCTATTATGATTCATTTCCAATGAACCATCTGGATATATAAAAACAACTATAATTATTATAGATAAATTTTTGGGTTCTATATTCTATTGTTAATTCCATGAAGTCACTTATATTATTCTCAAGATGTGCATAAATGATAATTGATATAAAACATTATACCAACATTATACATCTAATCTCAACCTTAATAATATATTACTTTCCTTTGGATGGGAAGAAAATTTTAATGTAATCAACGTATACTATGGGTGAATGTTATGAATAACTATCTGGGTGGTGATATTTATGTTTTATAAACCACATATGTATATATCAATGTTTATGTAGAAAAAAACCATTAAAGGGTTTTCAGATATAATAATTTAATATATTCATCTATCGTATTATTAATCTGTTATTTATGTCTAAAATGTATGGGTCCATATACGCCATGTGGGGTCTTATTTTTCAATAAACAATCTAAGGATCTTCAATATGTTCATCTCAAATAAGAATGGGGGCTGGTATTTATTTCATGTAAAACCACAAGTTATTTATCCTGACCTCGATTACATGATAACAAGAGTGTGATCCCTCATTTAAATTAAAATATTTAATAAACGTTAATGAAAATGATAGAGAAAATCCTAGGTACACAGTGGGAGGGAAGAAAATTTAGTTATCCTCTCTGTTGAGTATCATGGTTTCCACATCCATGTGAAATGCATGTTGTCATAGAGGATGCAGTTAAAGTATCATAAATTTATCCTACTCTTCCATTTTATCTTCCAACTCCCTAAAATAAAATAATATTATTTTATAAAATGGTGGGTACATAATTTATTCCCACACTCTCAATGGAAATGTTCATCACATTAATTCCATTAATATTAAAATAATAGTGTTTATAATTTTATTCTAGAATAAAATAATTAATATAAAATGAATCCACAAAAATTATTATACATAAATTAATTTTTCCTTGAATTATATATATTTAATTATTTTCTTTTTAAATATTTTTATAATTGTTGTATTTCTGTAATTAACTTGTATATCCTCACAATTGTTTATTTCTTCTTAGAATGTGAGACTAATTGTTTTTTTTCATGAATCATATCCTTCAATAATCATAACAGGGGAAATAATTGTTCATTTTCTTCATAAAATACATATGAATACGTAAATTAGAGTTAACATAGTTCCAAAAACATTTTATATCCCAACCTCAAATTCAATATCAGTATATTTATATAAATAATCATATTTTAACATCCATGGTTTTCACAATAAATTTTCTTTTTAAATAAAATCAATTCCATGTGTTGCATTAAACAATGAGTTCAAGGTCCCCATGATCTATTAATATGGTATTAAAAATTGAGTATATGATTTTTAATATCTAAATTTGGAATCTTATTTATATTTTATTTATCTTATTTGATTCATGTAAAATTATATATGTTGAAATATATTTTTACAAATAAAAACTATATATTTATTTAAGGGTAATTTTAATAATCCTTTAATGGAAACCCTATTTTAGAAATGAATTTTATAAATTTCATAAATATTAACATTCCAAATATGCATCATTTTTAAATTTATTATATAATAATTATCATAGGGGTAATTCATGGTATTTTTTGAGAACATAATTTTTTTGATAAATAGTGAAAAATACTCCATTGTAATTAATGAAGTATAATTTTGTTTAAATAATTATTTTAAATTAAATTTATTTTAAAATATAATATATATGAATAATATATTTTTCATCAAATATATGTTATTGAAATAATTTGTATATTGAATATAGATATAAAAATTTATGGAGATTTTGAACATTTCCCTTTACCCAACTTCTTCAGCACACATGCAGGATTAGTGTTAAAATTAATTTAGACACGTATGTGAATTTATTTTTAAAAAATATAAATAAACAGTTGTAATAATTAATAAATTTAGATTATAATATCATCAAATTAAATTTTGGATATTATGAATAATAACATTATATATATTTTTTAACATGTTTAATGGGAATTATGTAATTAAAGGAAAAATAATATATAACATTTTAAAATTATGTTAAATATTTTTCTAATTTCATTATATATGTGTTATAATAATAATTAATACATACGATGAAATTATAATCTTTTTATTCCACATGGGTAAGAATATGACAATTAAAAAAAATTATTTAATGATAATTTAAAAGGGGAATACTCAGGTTTTATAATAAGTAATACATTGTCCATAAATGGGAACATAGAATATAAATTCTCTTATAACTTGTGTTTTTAATTATATTAAATTTATCTACATCATGATAATTTAAACATAGATTTCATAAAATAAATTAACCAAATAAAGGCTTTCATAACAATGATGCATTAAATTTCTATTTAATAAAATTGAAAAATATATCATACTAAAAATAAAAAAATTGATATAATTTTAAATAAAAAATGGAAAAAAATAATTTTATATATAATATAGAAATGATAGTGATATATTTGACCTATTGGTTCTAATTTATCATTATGTTGTAATATTTTTTAAAAAATAATAATAAATTGTATCAAAATTGATATAAATGATACATTAAAATAAATAATATTTCATTAGTTGATATAATATTAATTTTAATAAAAAACAATTCTTAATTACAATAATATGGTTAAATATTTCATCATTTATCCATTGTTTGTTCTTATGGCATTTTATTATAACTATTCTTACCCTAAAGAGTAAAAATTCCAAGTTGTCATGGTAAGAGTTAAGTGGAATAAGTAAGGGTTAAATCTAAAAGATAAGGATAATATTGTGACCAAAATATGTTTGAAAATAATTGGATAAAATTATTTTTACCCATCCTAATATTATATTCAAAATAAATCAAATATAATCAATTTGAAATTGAAAATATATTTATATTCATTTAATATATTATAGGATTCCAATTCTGAACCTCGACTCTCTTCTAAAAGGAACCTCATCTCTCAATTCCACCAGCCTTATTTAGCCTTATATCGCAACCATCCCCTAAATTTTTATCCTTCCAACAATAATAGTTATATTCTAGAGGTACTGGTCTTCAAAAAAGGCCAACCCTAGTGACCCCAAAAAAACACCCAAAGGAAGTCCACCGAAAAATATGTACTAGTTTTACCAATTCATTTATATTCATTTTTTGTTATACTTTTTATTAAAAAAATTCGAAAATAAGGTAATAAATATATTATAATATAAATTTTGATATTTTATTATATTTATGGTACCACCATATTCCTCCTTTTATCTATCCTATGAAAAACAATATCACCATGTGTGTGTAAGTATGACATACTATCTCAACACTGTGGTGTAATTTTTTATTCGTGAAAACATTATTTGGATGGGTATAATGATTAATATAATGAATAAAATATTGAATATGATAAGATGATTAATTTTTATAATTAATATACCATTCAATTTATTTCCTCTTTACTATTTAGATAATAATATCGGTGCTTGTCTGCATCTATGGACAACCGTCTCCACAATGCGGTGAGATTCATTCTCGACAATTACCATTCATAAATTATTATATATATATATATATAAGATGAGTAAATATAATATTTATGAACATAATATTATTCTATATATAAATAAAATATATCCTCTGCATGTGAAACATGACTTAGTCGACAAAAAAGACATGAAAATTTAGTCGTTAACACCCTAAATAAGGGTAGTAATGAAATATAATTAAAAAAATCATATAAATGGATCATATATGATATCATAAATATTGAAAAAAATATAGAATAATTCAATAAAAATCATAAACCATTATATAAGTGGATATCTCATACTCAACTAAAGGAAATTTTGGGGAAATGGTTAACTTCGCAATCTCATTATTATCCTAGATTTTTTATGCTATGTATTTATTGTGATATATTTATCATCGAAATCCATATTTCAAAATAATTTATCTCAATAATTTTGAATATTATTTTAATTTAATTTAATGATAATTTTACCCATGTTTGTCTTTTTATTTATTATTTTGAAATGATTCATTTTTTCTTTTTATGAACAAGTTACTTTTTTTCCTTTTTGAGAAAATACCATAGGAATGTTTTTCTTTCTTATACTGCATGATTAAAACATCAGTTATATAATTACAAGATTATTTTAAAAAAAATTCTATTGAATATTAATTCCGCTTTTATACTAATTTTAATATAAAATTAGTATTTCTCTTAAGAAATATTTAATGATTTATAGTATATTGTTTTCATCTATACCAACATCCTTTGTTGTATTTTATTCATAATTGAAAATTATTTTTACAAGGATATTTAAAACACATTTTATAATAATTTTTTAGAGATGAAATTATATTCATTAAAATTGATGATATTTTCATGTTTATATTTATATCGAATTAATCCATAACAATAAAATTTGAACTCAAATAATAATAGGTAGACACATCTACTCACTACCTAGTTTTTACAAAGTAAATCTATCTAAAATAAAAAAGAATTAAATTTTTTTTTTATAAAAATATTCCAACCATTTCTATTGACATATTAATTTCACTTACCCATATATATACCCTCTATAAAACCCCTCAAAAACATAGGACAGACATAAAAAGATAGGTTAGGGATGTAAAATAGAGAATGAAACTATTACTGAATGAATATTTTATGTGTGTGAATATGTTTCCACAAAATCTTACATTTCACCAATAAAACATAAACCATAATTCTTTCCTATTGAAATCATATGATTCATATAAATTCAATGAAATAATAAACCATAAATGTTACACCTTCAATAATTATCATTCTAACATTTTATCTTCCATGAATACATAGGGAATAACTTTCATAGTTACGTTTCGAATACCAATCATAATATATTTAAAAAATATCAAAGTAGAATCCCAATAAATTTTCTTTGTATCATTAATCAATGAATTATAAAGCTATCATGGTGTCAACTACCCTAGGTTTTTCATAGAACCCAATTTAATATAATAAAATCCCAAAAAACATAACATAATCATAACTGCAAAAACATGCCAAAAATAAAAAATAATATATCCACATTGAAATAGAAATATATCATTTCAAGAAATAGATATAATGAATCCATTCAAAAAATATTTTTCAAAACCAAAATTCCAAAAATGGGAATAATTTATTTATTTTATGTTAAGATTCATTAAATATTGTAGAGGAAAACAAAAATGAAATTATAGTCATGGCAGTGGAAAAGTAGTTGCCGACATATTCATTAAAAAAGATCCTTTTGTCATTTAGTAATATGATTTACATAAAAATAATCCTTTAAGAAATTATTGGTAAAAATTCATCATGGTTGATTATAAATTTTTTAAAATAATTGTATTGTATTATCAAAATATGTCTCAATGAATGGTTATTTTTCCAAACACTGTTACATGATGTATGATTCATCTCATATGTTCTCTATTATCCTCGATAAAAAATATAGGTTACTTTATAATATATTTAGAACCATTTTAAAATATATTATTGCATTTATATCACATATTTCTATGTTATAATTATTGCATGATTTTTTATGGTTATATGAGATGTTTTATCGATATATTTTAAATGAATTGTAAATGAACATGGTATGATGTCAATATTCTAGGTGGACATTAGTCCCTCATATACAAAATAAAATTCATGAAAAAAAATTATATCTATTATATATTGTAATCAACTCAGTAAATATGATTATGATAAATGAACAATGATATAATCTTGGAGACGGTAAACTGTATGTTCACAAGAGTAATGATTTCCATTTCCAATTGATCATTACTGAAAAAAAGGTAAGTATTATATTATCTTTTCATAATTTAAAAATAATCATTAATATAATAATAATTATTTTAATATAATTATATATAATATCCATGTGATGTGGTTGATAAAAATGAATCACATTTCTTTGTGGATGTGATAGTACACACGTTCTCATGGACTACATTACCAATTTATTTTCATGGAATGTAAAAACATAGTTGCTATTTTATTATCCTAAAATTATTATGTCATTAATATCACATTTGATCATTAATTATATCATTATAACATTAAATGGAAGATGGTTAAGCAAAATGAATTATATCGGTTCACAGAGGTGATAGTTTACACATACAGACGAATTTTTTTTTGATTCCGTATTTCATGGAAGTGGACATAGACATAAGAGATTATGTTGGCATATTAACATCTATGTATTTTTAGGATATTTGACTTATTATTTTATCATGGTTTTAGTGTTGATTCAATAAGGTTTCCTTATGACTTTTCCATTCCTTCTTGTTTAGAAAATCACAAACACCTTATCTTTAAGGAAAATTTATTTTATAAGGAAAATTGCTTTTATAAGGAAAATCACATTTATAAGGAAAATCACTTTTATAAGGAAAATTATTCTTATCATATTTTCATTATCTATATCCATATTTTTCCTAAATATAAGAATCAGATTCATTTCAATATTCTCGGAATTGTTTAAAACATTGATATGAATCATTCTGTTTTAGGATCTGAATTCTGGATTAGAACTGTAATGAAGTTCCACTCCGAATTCTGGATACGAACTCTAATAAAGTCCCACTCCGAATTCTGGATACGAACTCTCATGAAGATCAACACTGAAATCTAATGACAAATCCTGATTACGAATTGTCCTTAAGAATTCTGATGGCGAATTGTCATTCCAAATTATCATTCTGAATTCACCTATTAAAAAAAAAATTATCATCTTTTCTTTATACACTCCGAATTTATTTAGACTCAGAAAATTATTTTTTGTTAGACTCTGAACTTTCTTTTTTGCTTACTCTTTTATAGTTTTTCTAGTCTTTAATATTTTTGTTTACACTCTGAACCATCACTCCGAACTATTGAGATAGACATAAAACGATGTCGTACTTTCTGTTACACTTGTTTTGTTATAAAAAGATGTCGTCTATTCCGTTATAAACTAATCGTTGGTTAAGTGACATGTGTACAGGTCCCTCCGATTTTTAAGTAAGAAATGGCCGTTATAAAGGAGATCGACTGATCCTATAAATAGGAGCTCATTTGAAAGGATCAATATACAATGAAGTTGATCGATCTAGAGACCACACGCTACTAAGGTGATTTATATAGAGAGAAAGCTTTTCATTTTTTGTGTGTACTGAACCGCTGGTTCAGTTTTTGCTTCATGCGACTTCGAATGTTGGTGATTACATTCGAGGACTTCCGAGGATAGGAAGACAGAGGTGTCGAATACCTTAAAGTTTTAGGGCTTCCTTGCTGAGTAAGACAGAGGTTCCAACTACCTTGAAGTTGAGGGCTTGCGGGGATAGGAAGACAAAGATTCAGATCTTCGTATCGAGGGATTATCCTGGTGTGGGTAAGACAGACTTGCTTGAAAGAATAAATCAAGAGACCTTTATCCACGGTTGTTGGATACCCTTCTTTTCGTGTTAAAAAAGTTATTGTTTGTTATTTGTAGTTTTACTACCTATTTGTTTCCACTGCAAATTGTATTGTAAGGAAAGTATAACTTTCTTATACTTCCCTACTTGTACTCTTTTTCATTTAGATTCTATACGCTTTAAGGTAGAATCTCATATTGTAATCTTTAGTTAAGATTCAATTTTCGGATCCATATATCCGGAACCTACTTTCGGAATCTCTTTTTAGTTTTAATCAAGTACATAGAACTTTAAGTTTATAACTTTATTCCTTATTCCGATTTTTCAATTACTATTATTGGTGTTGTGAATTTTCTTAGATTAACTTTTTTAATCTTAGAACATTCCTTGTCTAAGGAAAACATAGTTATTAGTAATCAACTGTAAAGATTCCAACGGAAATTTTTAAACTGTACAATTCACCCCCCACTTGTATATTGAGAATCAACATTATTATTTCGATCCTACAATTGGTATTAGGGCAGGTCTCTAAAATACTCATACTCACGTTTAAGTTTTTTTTTTCTTTTTCATTTATTCTTCATACTTTCTTAGAAAGTACTTTGTCATTCTGAACTTGTCATTCTGAACTTTGTCATTCTGAACATTGTCATTAAGAATTGTCATTCCAAACTTTGTGACAATGAATTTTTTCTACTAACATGTTTGTGTATCCAAGGTTATTTTAAGTATGGCAGGAAAAAATGATGGCTACTTTGATAATATAAATCCTAAAAGACCACCAATATTTGATGGTAATGACTATGAGTGCTAGAGAGATCGAATGATGAATTTTGTTATCAATACTGGAGTGGAAAACTTTGTGATTCTTACTAGAGATTATAAATTTCCAGATAAGGAAGTTTGAACTTTCACTAACCAGGAAAAGAAAGAGTATCAACTCAATTATAAGGTACATAATACTGTACTTGTAACACCGGAGAATTTTATGAGAAATATTTTGTTTTTATCAAAGGAATCTTTCACTACACACAACACTAGCTTGGCTTGCTTTACATGCAACCGCGTCCTTCCTCAATAGCTTGTGTCGTACGCAATACCGAGTTTCACTAAACAACGATATGCTATTAAAATATTATTAAAACTAGCCATTATGAATATTAATAACCACTTTTTGAAATTTTATAAATTTTATTTTTCAAAATGGACTTCATTTTTAGATTCGGAATATCAAAATTATCCTAGGGTGAAATTTTGGTATTTTTCTGAAAACATTCAATTTTTGATGAATAGTGAAACAACTAAGTGGTAGTTAAAAAACTGAATTTTTCATAAAACTTAATTTTACCGCTTCTGTGAGTGGAATTTCGAAAATCTGAGAGACACGGTTAATATCAAGGAATAAAATGTGGTTTAATGAGATGAAAATAATTTTTGGTGAATAGTAACTTTTTAATTTTTTTACCACGGTTAAAAGTAAATAGGGAAATTAAGGGTAAAAGTGTTATTATTATTAACCTAACACATGTCATAATTCTATTGGATAAGTTTAATTCGACCAAAAACAACCTTAGGAATAAAATATGACCATTTAGGCCCACTTGGATTAGATTAGAAAATTTATTATTAATTTATTTAAAGAAGGGTTAAAATAGTTAAAATCAAAGTTTAATAAGTAAATAATTTTTAATATGGGGTCATATATAAGATAAATTCATCTATAAATACCCATTAGAAGGCTAAAAAGATTTCCAACAAAATGGTATTTTATTTTTAATTTTTAGACTTAAAATAATTTAATTTATTTATGATACAATGATGATTCACTAATTATCTTATTAATGAAATATTGACATAATTGATACCCAAATAAATGTAATTTGAGATTTTTTATGAATTCCACTAATTTTCTAGGTTAATATTACATGTTACTAATGATTAAATTATCTTTTTTCGAACTAATCACCCTGTTATGATTTTCACAAAAAAATCAATTACTAAATAGTGTCAAAATTAACATAAAATAGTTTTTAAAACAAATATTATATTATTAATTGTGATTTTATTCTGAAAAATCTATGGTTCGGCCAAATGACTTAGATAAGGTTATATATATTAATAATAAACATCTTGGGGTTCGTTTGGCTTGATATATTATGTTGATTAACCTTATAGTGTAAGAAAACAAGAAGACACGGTAAAAGTTAAATTATCTAACTTAATGTAAAATCTAAATGATAAGGTTACAATTGACACCTAAACATGTCTAAATTCTATTGTATGAGAGGATTTCGACCCATAGCCACCTTATCTTATAAATATATCAATTTGGATCTATTTAAAACCGAAATTGGATTTATAATAAAATAATATTTTTAGTTATTCCAAAGGTGCCCCTCTCCTCCCTTATAAAAGGACACCTCCACCCTCTTTTCCTCACACCACATTGAGCCTTAAAGCTCGGCCAACCCCTGCGAATTTATCATATCCACTTCCCTAGAAACATTTTAGAGGTTTTGGTCTTCTTCAATGACCAGTTTTAGTGCCCTAAGCGGAGGTCTCAAATAGGCGCTTCAAAGAAGAGGTAATGTCAGTTACCGATTCTTTCAACTTTATTTCTTCTTCCACATATTCTTATTTAGTTGTTTCATTAAGAAGTAATAACATCAGTATCAATAATATACCGATATGTTATTATAAGTATGAAACATCCCTATTTCACCATCTATCCATCCTACGGAAAATGAAATCACCGCACGTGCGTACGAACGGAATACCGTCTCCACACCGTGGTGTAATCTATTTTCCACCACCACCATACATGGATGGGAATAATGGTGTAAATAATGACTATATATGACTATTGTAACGTGATATTGATTCTGAAATAGTATACATACACTCCAATACAATTCCACGATCATGGGAATGATATCATCGCTCGTGCGTACGTATGGAATACCGTCTCCACAATGTGATGCGACTCGTTCTACATGATCTTCATTGCATAATTATTATATAAATGACTTGAATGAATGAATATGATATATATTACACTAATACCATTCTGGAAATGAGGTATCTATAACCTAAAGAGAAAAATAAGAATTTATTTGACAAACCACGCATAAGAACAAAAAGTAATAAACACCCGAATAACAAGTAGTAATGAAATATTACTAATAAGAAGCTAATAATATGACCATATTTGATATCATAAAAATAATTATGATTCTGGAATAAGTCAATAACATTATTTAAATCATTATAAAGGAGGTTCGGACACTTACGAAGCAAATTGGACCTAAGGTAAGGGAAATATCACAATCTCATTTTATCCGAGATTGTTTATACATTGGTATTTACTGGGGTGTATTTTATCATCCACATCCATGTTTCCTAAATATTTAATAAAATTTCCATCCACCTAAATATTTTTATATCCAATTTTACCCATCGTTGAGTTTTTAGTAAAAGATATGAAAGGAATATTTTGTCGTTTTTCGTATGAGGTACTTTTTGACGTTTCTGACAAAAGTACGAGAAGAATATATTTTTTAACTTATACGGTATGAATGGATTTTTAAAACATTATTTCCAAGATGCTTAATTTACAAGTTTTCAAGTTTCTTTTTAATCAACTTCTTTTATTTTAGAATTTTAAGACATGTTAAGAAAGGTAAAGTGTTTTTGAAGTATAAGGTATGTTTTCCTCAAGAATGGAGTTCTAGTGTTTTATCAAAATTATTTTCCATCTAAGATAATAAAGGGTTTTGTTTCTATCCCTATTATTAAATTTATTTTATTATGTTGTGATGGAATTATTTTTATGAATTGTTTTATCTTATATGAATTGTTTTATGATGTCATGTTGTTTAAGAATCCAATTTTTATTACCTGAGTTATGAAGTGATGTATGATTTATGATTTTGTGGAACACATAATAATGGTATCATTATGATATGGGTGGGACCTCTATATCCCTCCAATGCATTGGGTAAAAATTTTATATCTCATGAGATAGACATGGCTGGAACGGCAGGTTAAACCAGTTCAGTGAAACAGGACTGAAACGAGGAATGAACTCGGTTCAGAAATGGACTTTGTCCACCAAGATAGTCTTGGAAATGGGTCTTGACTAACCAAAAATGATTCTCTATTATTATGTGTGTATGCCAAAAATCATCATGTTTTATGTTATGATTATTGGGATTACATTTCACTACTATTATTTATCCCATGTTATGATATTATGATCTCTTTTGCAGGTTAAGATTTCCAAAAGTTATGTTCTTATGAATATGTTGTGATTGATATTTCTTTTGTTTACCCTTACTGAGCATTTGAGCTCACCCTTTTGTATGTTTTCTTTCCCCAGGTCAGGAAGAAGGTTATTAAGTAAGATATGCCAAAAGGGACTATAGATATGATGAAATAAATGGGAGACTGTGTAGATTCTTTATGAACTAGTTTTTTATGTTTCACAGTTTCTAAAGACACTATACCTATACGGTCCATTCCTGTTTTTTTATAAGTTGTAATAAGTGTGCTCCAATTTTTATGTAATAACAATGTATCTAAAGTATGGGTCGTTAAAGTTGGTATCAGAGGGAGGTTATAGTCAACCTTTGGAAACTAGGATGTGAATGTGTTAGTAAGAACCCTAAGGAAAAGTCTAAGCATAGAACACAATCATAGTGTTTTTGAAATGGCCATGAATAACCTAGTATAAGACCATACTTGTGAAATTTTATTCTTGATTGTGTGGTTTTCCTATTATAATTAGAGTTTCTCACACTATTCTTCTTGGTTTTAGTCAATGGCCGGAACCCGAAGGAACCGTGTTAATGCGGAATGCGACGGGAAATGAAATGATTGTCCCCCTGAGAAACCAAAAGTTATTGGATATGTAATGAAAAATCATGTATCCATGATCACACAACATTCTCAAGCTATGAATCATGCATTACTTCCAAATGAGCAAAGGAACGTGCAACATTCTATTGAATACTTCATGAGGCTGCGTCCGCCTTTATTCAGCTGTTCTACTGATCTATTAGTTGCTGAAGAATGGATTAGTACTGCTGGAATGATATTTTAAGTTCTTAAATGTTTTGAACATGATAAAGTCATCCTAGCAGTGTATTGTTTGGAAGAAGATGCTGATCAATGGTGGAATATTATTAAGAATATGAGGCATAGGGATGAAATTGATTCCATGGAATGAGACGAGTTCAAGAACTTACTTTTCAATACTTACTTCCCTCGTATTCTCCGAACAAAGATGGAGAATGAGTTTCTTGAACTAAAACAAAAGGATGATGAATCTGTTGGTACCTTTGAAGCAAATTTTACAAGACTTGCAAGGTACGCTTCTGGTATTATTATCCAACCTGAGAGTAAGATCATTTGATTCTTTAGTGGCTTAAAACCAATTCTTCGAAGGGACTTAGCCATAAGGGACTTCAATAGCTATGAGGAAATCGTTCGATATGCTATCAATGTTGAGATGGAGATTGGAGTAACCCATCAGTCATATGGGTTTGATAAGAAAAGGAAAATGGAATTCAAAGGAAAATATGAAGAGCACACTGAAAAGAAGTTGAGTTTTCCCTTATGCTCAAAGTGTGGAAAGAAACATGGAGGGAGTTGTCTTAAAGGGACAAGTAAATGTTTGAATTGTGGAAAGGAAGGTCATCGGGCATTTGAATGCCGCAATGATGGGAAGAAGATGTCTAATGATGCAATCAAAGGAAGGGATACACAGAATGAACCTACTACACTTCACTGTTTCAAGTGCAAAGAGATGTGGATTTATACCAATCAATTCCCAAATCAAAGGGTTGATGATGATGGTCGACATCAAAGAACTCTTAAGGCTAAAGACAAAGGAAAGTCTCATGCAATTTCTATCATCGATGTGGAGTACGATAACGATGTGGTGAAAGGGACACTTACCATCCACTCTAAGGTAGCAAATGTTTTATTTGATTCTGGATCCTCCCACTCTTTTATTTCTGAAAATTTTCTAAGGGTATCATCGTATTACCTCAGCAATTATATGTTGAGTTAGATGTGACAACACCTAATGGCACAACAGTCTCATCAAAATTTTATAATTCTTCACCAAAAGATGTTTGTGGGAAAGTGCTTCCTGCAAATCTTGTGATCCTTCCTATATTGGAATTTGATGTGATTCTTAGCATGGACTGGCTTTCTTTATATGGATCTCATATCAACCGCCAAATAAGGGAAGTCAAATTTTATATCCAGATCAATCTATGATCGTCTATCGATGCAAGGATGAACATAACCTCCCAGTGGAAATTTCTTCCATCTTATGGGTCTTTATTCCACTAAATGATGGTAATTTATCTCAAATGGTTGGTGAGAAACTCATGATTAATATTGTGCCCATTGCACGGGAGTTTGATTATGTCTTTCCTGAGGAATTTTCGATTCTTCCACCAAATCGTGAAGTTGAGTTTTTAATAGAACTCGTACCGTGTGCTTTTCCTATTTCAAAGACACCTTATAGAATGGCCCCAATTGTGTTGCAGGAATTGAAGAAGAAACTCTAAGAGAATCTTGATAAGGGATTAATACACCCTAGTGCGTCACCTTGGGGAGCACCGATTCTGTTTTTTAAGAGGAAATATGGATCAATGAGACTCTGCATTGATTATCGAGAACTTAACAAGATCATTATTAAGAAAAAATATCCTCTCCCATGCATTGATGACTTATTTGACCAACTACGCGGAGCTCAATACTTTTCCATGATTGATCTTCGTTCAGGGTATCATAAATTATGGGTCAAAAGGGAGGATATACCAAAGACGGCTTTCCGTACAATATATAGACACTATGAATTTATAGTGATGCCATTTTGTCTTACTAATGCCCCTGCTATCTTCCTGGATCTGATGAATAGAGTCTTTAGAGTCTATCTTGATCAATTTGTAGTAGTCATTATAGAAGATATTCTTGTCTATTCAAAGAGCAAAGAATAACATGAAGATCACTTGAGTATTATATTGAAGACCCTGAGAAAGGAGAAGATTTATGCCAAATTTACCAAGTGTGAATTTTGGCTTCAAAATGTTTCATTTTTTGGTCACATAATCTCAAAAGAGGGGATATCTGTAGATCCAGCAAAAACAGAGGTTATCGAAAGATGGTCGAGACCAACAACAGTAACTGAGATACGAAGTTTTCTTGGTTTGGCTGGATATTATCGACGTTTCGTGAATGATTTTTCGAGATTATCTAATCCACTCACCATGTTGACTCATAAAGGAGTTAAGTTTGTTTGGTTGGAGGAATGTGATGAGAATTTCAAGGAGCTGAAAAGAAGGTTATCAAGTGCACCTTTGCTCACACTACCTTGTAGTGGAGAAAGGTTTGTGATCCATAGTGATGCATCCAAGAAGGGATTGTGGTTTGTTCTTATGCAAAATTATATGGTGATAGCTTATGCCTCATGATAGTTGAATATCCATGAGCAAAATTACCCAACTCATGATTTGGAGTTAGCTGCGGTAATATTTTCATTAAAGATTTGGAGACATTATCTTTATGGAGAAAGGTGTGACATTTATACTGGTCATAAAAGTTTAATGTATATTTTCACACAAAAGGAGATGAATATTCCCCACAGAAGATTGTTGGAGATGATTAAGGATTACGAATTCTCAATTCATTACCACCCTAGGAAAGCAAAAAAGGTCGCAGATGCATTATGTCGACAAGACCATGCCGGTTTATCCATGATGAGGATCACAAAAGATCCAATATTTATGGATTTACAAAGGATGGATCTTGGAATTATAATGGAAGGTGGGAATCATATATTTCTCAAATGAATTTTCAACCATCTATACATTTGAAGATTATAGAGGCACAGAATGAAGATGTCGAGTTACAAATGAAGGTGAGAAATGTTCCTTAATTCAACCTTGATTGTGATGGGATAATAAAGTTCAGGAATCGGGTTTGTGTTCCTCCCATCCTCGAATTAATGAAGGAGATGTTGGATGAGGCTCATAGTTCTTAATTCTCTATTCATCCTGGAAGCACGAAGATGTATAGGGACCAGAAAGAGTACTTCTGGTGGGATGGAATGAAAAGAGATGTTGCTAAATAGGTCTCTCGATGCTTGGATTTTCAGCAAGTTAAAGCTGAGAGGCAGAAGTCTAAGGGGATGTTACAACCATTACCCATAACTGAATGGAAATGGGAAAACATCACAATGGTCTTTGTCACAGGACTTCCTAAAACATCCAAAGGCAATAATGCTATCTGGGTCATATATTATCGTCTTACAATGTTTGCACACTTCATTGCTATTAGAGAGGATTTCTCTCTAGAACAGCTTGCCAGGATATATGTAAAGAATGTGGTAAGATTGCATGGAGTACCACTTTCTATTATATCTGATTGGGATCTGAGATTTACCTCGAAGTTCTGGCGAAGTCTTCAGCATACTATGGATACAGAGTGGAGTTTCACAACTGCTTATCATCCTCAGACAGATGGTCAGTCTGATAGAACAATTCAAACTCTAGAAGATATGTTGAGAGCTTTCTCTATGGATATCAAAGGTGGTTGGGATCAACAACTTCCTTTGGTGGAATTTTCATATAATAATAGCTTTCACTCCAGTATTCAGATGGCTCCTTATGAATCTCTCTATGGAAATAAATGTAGGACTCCAACTTGGTGGGATGAAGTTGGGGAAAGAATGCTATTAGGACCTGATCTTGTTGATGAGATGGAAGAAAAGGTCCGATCTATTCAACAACACATAAGAGAAGCTCAGAGTCGACAGAAAAGGTATGCCGACAACTGAAGAAAAGACCTAGAGTTTGAAGCGGGTGATAAAGTGATCTTACGAATATCTCCATGGAAGAGGGTCATGAGATTTGGATAGAAGGGGAAGTTGAGCCCTAGATATGTTGGTCCTTTCAAAATATTGGATCGTGTTGGAAAGGTAGCTTACCGATTGGCGCTTCCACCGAATCTCACTCAAGTTCAGGATGTGCTCTATGTATCTCTCCTGAGAAAGTACATACCTGATCCTTCACATGTACTCAGCTCAAAAGTTGTACCGCCAAAGCAAGATCTTTCTTATGAAGAACAGCCGATAGAGATTCTGAATCGTAGCGAAAAAGACCTACGAAACAAGACCACTCAATTGGTGAATGATTTATGGAGGAACCACCAATTAGAATAATCTACATGGGAGCTTGAGGATATGATGAGAGAGAGGTATCCTCATCTTTTTGTTACAAAGTGATGAATTTCGAGGGCGAAATTCATTTTAATGGGGGTAGAATGTAACGCCCAAGACTTTTATGAGAAATATTTTGTTTTTGTCAAAGGAATCATTCACTACACACAACACTAGCTTGGCTTGCTTTAGACGCAACTGTGGCCTTCCTCAATAGCTTGCGTCGTATGCAATTCCGAGTTTCATTAAACAACGATATGCTATTGAAATATTATTAAAACTAGCCATTATGAATAGTAATAAAAACTTTTTGAAATTATAAAAATTTTATTTTTCAAAATGGACTTCATTTTTGGATGCGGAATATTGAAATTAGCCTAGGGTTAAATTTTTGTATTTTTCTGAAAACATTCAATTTTTGATGAATAGTGAAACCACTAAGTGGTAGTTAAAAAAACTGAATTTTCCATAAAACATAATTTTACCACTTCTGTGAGTGGAATTTCGAAAATCATAGATACACGGTTAATATCATGGACTAAAATGTTGTTCAATGAGATGAAAATATTTTTTGGTGAATAGTAACATTTACTTTTTCTTACCACGGTTAAAAGTAAATAGGGTAATTAAGGGTAAAAGTGTTATTATTATTACCCTAACAGAAGTCCTAATTCTATTGGATAAGTCTAATTCGACCAAAAACAACCATAGGAATTAAATATGACCATTTAGGCCCACTTGAATTAGATTAGGACATTTATTATTAATTTATTTAAAGAAGGGTTAACATAGATAAAATCAATGTTTATTAAGTAAATCGTTTTTAATATGGGGTTATACATAAGATTAACTAGACTATAATTATTAATTAGAAAGCTAAAAATATTTCCAACATAATGGAATTTTATTTTTAATTTTTAGAATTAAAATTATTTAATTTATTTATGATACAATAATGATGCAATAATTATCTTATTAATTAAATATTGACATAATTGATACCCAAATAAATGTAATTTGAGATTTTTTATGAATTACACTAATTTTCTAGGTTAATATGACATGTTAGTATTTATTTAATTAACTTTTTTCTAACTAATCATTCTGTTATGATTTTCACAAAAATCAATTACTAAATAGTGTCAAAATTGACATAAAATAGTTTTTAAAACAAATATTATATTATTAATTGTTATTTTAATCCTAAAAATATATGGTTAAGCCAAATGACTTAGATAAGGTTATATTTATTAATAATAAACAACTTGGGGTTCGTTTTTCTTGATATAGTAAGTTTATTAACCTTATAGTGTAAGAAAACAAGAAGACACGGTAAAAGTTCAATTATCTAACTTAAAGTTAAATGTAAATGATAAGGTTAACATTGATACCTAAACATGTATAAATTCTATTTTATGAGAGTATTTCGACCCATACCCACCTTAGATTCTAAATATATCAATTTGGATCTATTTAAAACCGAATTTGGCTTTATAATATATTAATATTTTTAGTTATTCCAAAGGTGCCCCTCTCCTCCCTTATAAAAGGGAACCTCCTCCCTCTCTTTCTCAAACCACTATGAGCCTTCAAGCTCGGCCAAACCCTGCAAATTTCTCCTCTCCACTTCCCTAGAAAAATCCTAGAGGTCCTGGTTTTCTTCAAAGACCAGTTTTAGTGCCCTATGAGGAGGTCTCAAAGAGGTGCTTCAAAGAAGAGGTAATGTCCGTTACCGATTTTTTCAACATTATTTCTTCTTCCACATCTTCTTATTTTGTTGTTTCATTATGAAGTAATAACATCAGTATCACTAATATACTGATATGTTATTATAAGTATGAAACAACCCTATTTCACCATCTATCCATCTTACGGAAAACGAAATCACCGCGCGTGTGTACGTACGGAATACCGTCTCCACGCCGTGGTGTAATCTATTTTCCACCACCACCTTACTTGGATGGGTATAATGGTGTAAATAATGACTATATATTACTATTGTAAAGTGATATTGATTCTAAAATAGTATACATACACTGCAATACAATTCCACGATCATGGGAATGATATCATCGCTCGTGCGTACGTACGAAATACCATCTCCAAGATGTGATGCGACTCGTTCTACGTGATCTTCATTGCATAAGATTATATAAATGAATTTAATGAATTAATATGATATATATTACACTAATACCATTCTAGAAATGAGGTATCTATAACCTAAAGAGAAGAATAAGAATTTATTTGACAAAACACGCATAAGAACAAAAAGTAATAAACACCCGAATAACAAGTTGTAATGGAATATTACTAATAAGAAGCTAAGAATATGACCATATATGATATCATAAAAATAAGTATGATTATGGACTAATTCAATAACATTATTTAAATCATTATAAAAGAGGTTTGGACACTTACGAAGCAAATTGGACCTAAGGTAAGGAAAATATCACAATCTCATTTTATCTGAGATTGTTTATACTTTGATATTTAATGGGGTGTATTTTATCATCCACATCCATGTTTCCAAAATATGTAATATTATTTCCATCCCTTTAAAATTGTTTTAATCCAATTTTACCCTTCGTTGAGTTTTTAGTAAAAGATATGAAAGGAAGATTTGGTCGTTTTTTATACGAGGTACTTTTTGACTTTTCCAACAAAAGTATGAGAATAATGTTTTTTTAACTTATACGGCATGAAGGGATTTTTAAAACATTTTTTCCAAGAAACATACTTTATAAGTTTTCAATTTTATTTTTAATCAACTTATTTTAGTTTAGAATTGTATGACATGTTAAGAATGGAAAAGTGTTTTTGAAGTAGAAAGGATATTTTCCTCAAGAATGGAGTTCAAGTGTTTTATCAAAATTATTTTCCATCTAAGATAATAAAGGGTTCTGTTTCTATCCCTATTATTACATTGATTTTATTATGTTTTGATGGAATTATTTTTATGAATTATTTTATCTTGTATGAATTTTTTTATGATGTCATGTTGTTTATGAATCCCATTTTTATTACATGAGTAATGCAATGATATATGATTTATGATTTTGTGTCACACATAAGAATTGTATCAATATGAGATGGGTGGGACCTATATCTCCCTCCAATGCATTGGGTAAAGATTTTATATCTCATGAGATAGACATGGCTGGAATGGCAGGTTAAACCAGTTCAGTGAAACAGGACTGAAACGAGGAATGAACTCGGTTCAGAAATGGACTTTGTCCACCAAGATAGTCTTGGCAATGGGTCTTGACTAATAAGAAATTATTCTCTATGATTATGAGTGTATGCCACAAATATTCATATTTTATGTTATGATTATTGGGATTAGATTTCACTACTATGATTTATCCCATGTTATGAAATTATGATCTCTTTTGCAGTTTATGATTTCCAAAAGTTATATTCTTATGAATATGATGTGATTGATATTTCTTTTGTTTATCCTTACTGAGCATTTGAGCTCACCTTTTTTTATTTTTTCTTTCCCCAGGTCAGGAAGAAGGTTATTAAGTAAGATATGCCAAAAGGGACAATAGATATTATGAAATAAATGGGAGACTGTGTAGACGCTTTATGAACCAGTTGATTAGGATTCCCAGTTTCTAAAGATATTATACATATACGGTCCTTTCCTGGTTTTGTTATATGTTGTAATAAGTGTGCTTCAATTTTGAATTAATAACAATGTATGTAAAGTATGGGTCATTATATTACTTTTTTCAATGACTAGAAATAAATATAGCCAAATTTCTTCTTGTGAAGCAGCTAATTGTATCTAGAAGAAGATAGAGGTTACACAATTTGGAACATATAAAGTGATTAAGACTAGGAGAGCTATGCTTAGAGCTGAATACCATGGATTTAATTTTCCTTATGGTGAACCAATTTGTAATGTTCAATAGAGATTCATGACTATAGTCAATAGTTTACAGTCTATGGGAGAGAAAGGGTTAGATGATGAAGAAATTGTGGATAAGATAATTGATATTATGCCCAATGAGTGGGAATCAAAGAGAACAACTATAGATGAGAATAGGAAGGTCACTCAAATTTCTCTTGATGTGCTATTTGGAACTCTTATCCAACAAAAAAACAGAATTAAGAGAGATGCTGATAACATCAAGAAGAAAAATTGAAATGGTACTGTTGCTTTTATAATAACATCAAATCAAAAGAAAGCTAATACTCCTGAGAGGGTAACCAGATCCAAGTCTAAGAAAGTTATTTTCCAATCTGAATCTAGTGAGAGTGAAGTCCCTAAAAATGAGTTAGCAAATATTTCTCTAAGGATGAACAAGATAGCTGGCCAAAGAAATTCCCAATCCAAGTATAAGAAAAAGGAATGGAAAGTTAGTAAAGATGGAGAAGTCACATGTTATGAATGCAAGAGAGCCGGACATATTAGTCCTGATTGCCCTTTGCTCAAAATGAAAGAAAGGAAAGGAAGGCCTTCAGACAGGAACAAAAATAAGTATTATAAAGAAAATGCTAAGAAAGTCTTTAAAGGTAAGGACACCTGGAGTGTTAATGGTGGTGACTCTTCAGATGAATCTTCTAATTATGAACCTTTAGGAAACAAGAATATTGGTCTTATAGCTAGACTACCTATTGACAATCATTTTCTTATGGATAAGGTACGAAATGATGAATCATTGACCAATGTATCTTTAAATTCTAATGATAGTATGTATTATAACTCCTCAGATGAAGAATCCTCTTCTGATGAAGAAAATACTTTACCTACTTATGAAGAAGTATCTAGGTTTGCTGAACTTCTAGAAATTGAGAATTGCAAACTCAATAAGAAACTTGATAAGGAAAACTCTAGGAATAATATTCTTACGAAAGAAATATCAGATCTTTCTAAAGATCATGATAGAAAAAAATGATGATTTTGAATGTATTTCAAAAAATCTTGAGGAAGTAAGTTCTGAGATGAAAAAAATTTCTAAAGAGTTAGAAAAAGAAATTTCTACGAAAAATGTTTTCGAGCCTAGCTCTAGTTCTAAAACTATTGATTTTGAGGATAAAAAATTGGTTATAAAAATCAAGTCCGAAATTTTTTCTTTAAAGAAGTGTTTATCAAACTTTACCCATGGTAAGGTTAATTTTGATAAAATTAATTCCCATATACGACCATTAAGAAATAAATCCGGATTTGGTTATACCCATGAAAAACCAATTTTTAGTAAAAATTATTTTGTTCCTCAAAGTTCCCCATTTTGTACCAATGTGTCAATGTGGTGGTCACTGGGAAATTTTTTTTTCCTTAAACAAAAACCAATCTCTAGGATTTCACAAAGCTTATTTCTCTATGAAGATGTGGGTACCCAAAATTTTGTTTTCTGGAAATCTTGGATCCAAACATGTTTGGATTCCGAAAGCCTAATTCTCTCCTTGATTTCAGGAAAATAGAGGGTACCAGCAGCAACACATGGTACATGGATAGTGGATGTTCCCGACACATGACTGGTAACAGAATCTATTTTGAAATGATTTTCAAAACGAAAGGACGAAAGGTATCTATCAGAGATAATGATAAGGGAGAGATTATTGGTATTGGTAATATTGTTCTTCTAGGTAAAACTTTGATTTCAAATGTTATTTTTGATAAGGGTCATAGGCAGAACCTCATTAGCATATTTCAGTTATGTGATGAAGGATACCTTGTGAATTTTAGGAATGATAAGTGCTTAGTTCACAATTCCAAGGAAGAATTTATTCTCTCAGCCAATAGGAAAGGTAATGTTTACACCTTAAATTTATAAGTCCTCATGAACCAAGATTTACCTTGCCTAAGTTCAATGGAAGATCATTCCTGGTTATGGAATAGAAGACTAGGTCACTGTAACTTGAGGAACTTATTCAAACTCTCTAAGAATAAACTAGTCAAGGATCCATCGGAGCATAGATTTGATTCTTCTAATTTTTTTGATTCTTGTCAATATGTCATGCAACATAAATCTAGTTTTAAATAATCTGTGAAGTCTCAACAACTGATGCATTGCAGTTAGTTCACATGGATCTTTTTGGTCCTACACAAAATGGAAGTATTGGAGGCAAATACTATGTGTTTATTCTAGTTGATGATTACACAAGATTTACTTGGGTTTATTTTCTAGCAATGAAGTCTGAAGCTTTTTCTTATTTCAAAAGTTTTAGAGCTCACGTTAAAAAGGAGAAAAATCTTCCATTGAAAAATATTCATAGTGATCATCGAGGAGAATTTCAAAATTCTGATTTTGAAACTTTTTGTTGTAGAATAGGTATTACTAACAATTTTTCAGCACCTAGAAATCCCCAGCAGAATGGTGTAGTTGAGAGAAGAAATAGAATTATTCAAGAGATAACTAGAACCATGTTGAGTGAATATTCTATAGCTAGACATTTTTGGGCTGAAGTTGTAAGTACTTCTTGCTATACTATAAATCGAGTTTTGATTAGACCTTTTCTTAATAAAACTCCTTATGAGTTATAGAATGGTAGAAAACCAAGACTATCCTACTTCAAGGTTTTTGGTTGCAAATTATTCATTTTTAATACTAAAGATAACATTTATAAATTCGAACCAAAATATGATGAAGGAATTTTCTTAGGTTATTCCACATCTTCTAAGTCTTAGAGAGTTTTTAATAAAAATACTTGTACTGTTGAAGAAAAAGTGCATGTAAAATTTGATGAGTCTGGTCCTTTTGTTTTTAAACTATCCCAACCTACATCCTCGGATTTGTTTTAAAAAACTGATATTCCACCTTTGATAGAAGATCCTTCTGATAAGGAAAATGTTTAAGAAGACACTTTTGAAACATTTACCCCAGAAGATTTTCGACCCAATATTAATGAACATGCTTTTCAAAACCCAAATCAGGTGTTTCTTAAGAATCATCCCAGTGATAGTATCATTGGTGATGTAAATCAACCTGTAAGAACTATAAGTTCCTTAAGAAATGAAATAGAACATCTATAATTTTTTTCCCAATTAGAACAAAAATGCATTGATGAAGCTTTAGGTGATGATGATTGGAGCAAAGCTATACAAGATGAACTAAATGAATTTGAAAGGAACAAGGTCTGGATCATGGTTGAAAGACCTAAGGAAACTTCTGTTATTGCTGTAAAGTGGGTCTTCAGAAATAAATGTGATGAAAATGGACTCTTAGTAAGAAATAATTCTAGGCTTGTTGCTAAAGGCTATAATCATCAAGAGGGAATAGACATTGAGGAAACTTATGCTCTAGTAGCTAGACTTGAATATATCCGTATTCTACTTGCCTTTGCAGCATTATTTAATTTTAAACATTTTCAAATGGATGTGAAAAGTGATTTTCTTAACGGTTATGTTCAAGAGGAAGTTTTTGTTGAACAACCTCCTAGATTTGAAGATAAAAAACATCCTGATCATGTTTTTAGACTTACCAAAGCTCTATATGGTCTTAAACAAGCCCAACGGTCATGGTATGATAGACTCACTATTTTATTGCTTCAAAATAACTATGTTAAGGGAAATGCAGATCCAAGCCTTTTTAAAAAGAATGATAATAAAAATGTTTTGATTGTTCAAATTTATGTTGATGACATCGTATTTGGTTCAACTCAGAAATCCTTAACCGACTCTTTTGCAAGTCTAATGAAATCTGAGTTTCAAATGTTAATGATGGGTGAGTTAACTTTTTTCCTTGGTTTTCAAATTTCTCAAAAACCAGAAGGAATCTATATATCTCAACATAAGTATATTATATATCCTCTCAAAAAGTATGGTTATGACAACACTAAGAGTATAAGTACTCCCATTAGAACCTCAAACTCATTATATCTTGATGAAGCTAGGAAACCAGTAGATCAAACATCTTTTAGATGTATGATAGGAAGTTTACATTACTTAACATCTAGTCGACCAGAATTAATGTTCTCAGTATGCTTATGTGCAAGATATAAATCCAATCCTAAGGAATCCCACTTAAAGGCAGTGAAAAGAATTTTTCGCTACCTTATGGGAACCATGGATCTAGGATTATTTTATACTTCTGGAAATTATTTTGTTCTAAAAAGCTTTTCTGATGTTGACTTTTGTGGATATAGAATGGATAGAAAAAGTACGTCTGGAAGTTGTCATTTCTTAGGAGATTCACTAGTTTCGTGGTCTTGCAAGAAACAACATTCTGTAGCACTTTCCACTGCTGAAGCTGAATATGTAGCAGCTGGAAGTTGTTTTGCTCAAGTGTTATGGACGCTACACACTCACAGACTATGATTTGAGTTTTACTAAAACTCAAAATTTGAGTGATAACACAAGTTCCATTGCCCTAGGTACGAACCCTGCACATCACTCACGTGCAAAACACATAGATATTAGGCATCAATTTCTTAGGGATCACACACTAAAAAGAGATATTATTCTTCAGTTTATCGGAACGAAATATCAACTTGCTGATATTTTCAAAAAATCTTTGCCTTATGATAGATTTGAATACATTAAATAGAAGTTAGGAATGATAACCGTAAGGTAATATTTATTAAATAACTTTCTGGTGAAAAAGACTCCTTACAGTAATAGACTCCTTTTCATAGGGGGGGGTACATTTAATTGTTTGAGTAACTAAATTTTTTTCAAAGTTAGGTTTTCAGACTTTTCAGAACTAAATTTCCGAAATGGGAATTTCTAGAATTGAATTTTTCCAGAATGGATATTTTCGTATAGAAAACTTTTGGAATGGAAATTTTTGTATTGAAAACTTCTGGAATGAAAAATTTTGTACTGGTGTTTCCGTAATGAACTTTTCGTACCGAGACTTTTATAATGAGCTTTTTGTATTCAAACTTTTGTAATGAAATTTTCATGTTGAAAATCGTGTAATGAATTTTAATTTTCATTGTTGAGTTTTTCATAGAGAATTTTGTAAACTATGTCTTTTCATAGTAAATATTTTTCATGGTCATTTTTTTCTCTCTTCATGAAGAATAATACCCATTACGAATAATCCTCCTAAGCCAATCGGAAAGGTATGATTTCCTTACTCAAGTTTTCGTAATCATACTTTACTAGTTGTTGTTTTATTATATCTTGTTTTTGGATTCTAGTTTCCTTAAATATTTGTTTTAATAAAAACCTCAAAAGATCAGATTCAAGTTTTCTTGAGAATTGGTTTTCAACCGTCAGATCTGATCTTAGTATTTTACAACCATTCGATCAACCGAGGAAGATACACCATCATACCATTGCCTATTTAATGGGAACCCCAAATGGTCATCCCACATCAGTTTTCCAAGATTTTGTGTCCTGAAACTTTGCCTCTCGGTTTTAAGGCCATTCTGATCTTCAGCAATCTCCATTCTGAACTTCTCAGAAGTATTCAGATCCGAATGTCTGCAGAAGTAGCTTCTCAAGACATGTCAACCTCTAAGCCGATTTCTCAATGGTTAGTATATAGAGAAAGGTTGGTTCATCCTGATTTCTTCAACAAATATGATTCTATTATATCCAAGAACATAAAGCTTAACAAATGGGAAGATGTTGATTTGTCTAATCCCGGGAATCAACATGAAGTATATTCGGAGTTTCTGTTAGAGTTCTATGTGACAGTTTCCTTCTTTAAAAAAGATTCTAGGGAGAAATTGTTGTTTAAGTCTTATGGCAAGACTTATAAGATTTCTTATGCCAAGGAAGCCAGCATGGTAGGGCTGAACAATGACGGTGAAGCCGAGTTCATCACTCATGTTTTGCCGGATTCAAAATGAAGTTTCAACAAGGAAAAGGCTTTGGAGAATCTCGGACTGTCAGATGACAAGGCTACGAAGATTTCTAGTCTGTCTACAAATTTTTGGATTCTAGAATTATGGGTACAAGGCTTTATCATACTGAGAAAGGGTGATAAAGACAGTTTTAAGAAGAGTGAGATGTGTATCATAGATTTTTTGATAAATCTATGGAAGTTTAATCTGATAAAACACATTCTTATTACCATTGAGAATTTTAAGAAAGGGAATATTAGAGCTCAGATCATAATGTATCCAGCAATCATCTCGAAGTTAATAGTTCGGTTCCTTGAGTCTTTCAATGAGGCTTCCAAGTCTAAGCCAAGAGTTTGCAAAATTATGTTGGCGAGTGATGGTACCCTCAAAAGGATGAATATTGCCTTCGACAAGAAGACTAGTGAGTTCTTTGCTTTACCAGTTTAAGAAGAAGTGGTTCTGAAAGTTGGTGAACATGAATCTTCTAAGCCAGTGAAGAAGAGAAAGTTGAAGGAATTTGAAGTTGAAATATGGAATCCCAAATATAAGGAAGATCATTTCGCACCTCCAAAACCGAAGAAAAAGAAAGCTTACCCTGATGAGGTAGTTTCTAGGTGGAGGGAAATAAAAGAGAAAAGAGTGCAAGGGGGATCATTTTGACTTGGATCATGTGGAGGCTAAGGCCTTGAAGGTAAAAACATTGGATGAATTAGAAAAACAATTGAAACAAAAAAAGATTAAGAAGAAGATGTCTGAAGTTGAGGTAGCTCAGACTTTGTTGATGTTTAATGAGATGGTCTCCGCAAACATTCCCATTCCGAGAACTTTTTCTTTGGAATGTCTATCTAAGACTCCATGAAGAAACTATGTCACTCCAGAAGAGACAGTTGCCAAGCATGTTGAGGAAGTTGAGTAGTTTGAGGAAGTGCAAGAGTAAGAAGTAGTTGTTGAAGGTATTGGTGAGACCAGAGATCTATTAAGGAAAATAGACAATTATAAGGGGTCACCTTCGGAACATTTGTCGCTCCAAACTTCAGAAGTTGATTTCTCTAAGTTAGTTACTCCCAGAAAGGATGAGGAGAAAGGAGAACGAGAAGTAACTTATCATGAAGAGGAATAACAACTTCTACATGATATTTCTCAAATGAAGAATGTAGAGGATGGTGCTCAAAAAGTTATTGATAATGAACAAAATATTTTTCAAGTGTCTGGTAGTGATCAGAAAACTACGGAACAACAATCCATTCTGAAAATGGACAAGGGAAAGAAACTTGTTGTTGATACCCCGAGCTTAGTGGCTATAAAGAGAAGGGAAGTTGGTGTTTCTTCTTAGAAGAAGGATGAGAAATTTGAAGAAGAAAATTATTCAAACAAAGTCTCATATTCGGAATCAACTTCATTGGGGAATGACTTTGTTGTTCAGTCTTTAAAAAAGTTGGTGGGTTCTATTCCGACCTTCTCAAGTATTGATTCAAGGTGCCAGATGCTCCATCATTCTTTGAATCATAAAAGAGAATTCGTATCCATGGTTATGGACAAATATGATGAGATGGAGGCTCAGTTAAAAACTTTTTCGGTCGGCTATGAAGCCCACAAAAGGTATTGTAAGGAAATGACTAGTTGGTCGAGGAAAACTATAGAAGAGATGAGGCTCCTGGATGAATTTCAAGATAATGTTGAAGATGAATTTGAGATAGAAGACAGGATGCTAAATGATCTTACTTTTTCCTTTGAAGAAAATTTGACAGCTGAGAAGAATTCCCGGATTCAAGAAGACAGAGATCTGAATGGGAATCTAAATTCTGTTGCTCAAAACTGGAAGAATGAATGGTATCGTTGGATTGAGATTGAAGATAAGTTGATAAAACAAGAACATGTTTTGAAAGCTCAGGAAGAAAATATTGAAGCTCAATGTACAAGAATAGTTGTGTTAGAGAAGCATGCCTAGGAAGACCATAAAGACTTGAAGAAGATAAAGACTATTCTCAAGGGTCTCATGGTGATGGAAGAAGATCCAAAATAGACAAATCTGATCTCTTGTTTTATCTTAGACTCTTTGTTTTTAATCTTTCAAACTTAATGAAAATCTTGCTTGATTGTCCCTTTTGTTGTTGTAACTAATTTTTCAGGTACTTTATTATATTTTCCATTCCCTCGAATTCTTTTGGAAAATCACAAAGGGGGAGAAGAAAAAAAAACATTAATAGAGGGGGAGAAGGAAAAATAACTGTAACAAAGGGGGAAAAGGAAAAAGAACCTTAACAAAGGGGGAGAAAGAAAAATAACTCTAATAGAGTTTATCTAAGGGGTATTTTTTCGTTAAATAATACATTCTTATTATTAATACCATTTTGGAAAACTAGAATATGATCCTTAGAGTTTCAAAGCCTAAGGGGGAGTTAGTCGTATTCATCAACATCCATAAGCAAAGGGAGATAAGCCTTAATGTATTTTCCCTTAGTCTTTATTTTTCGTAAGGATGTTTGTGCTTTCCAAAAAGGGGGAAATTGTTGAGTCAATAAGGTTTTCCTTATGACTTTTTCATTCCTTCTTGTATTGAAAATCACAAACACCTTATCTTTAAGGAAAATTTCTTTTATAAGGAAAATTGTTTTTATAAGGAAAATTGGTTTTATAATGAAAATTGCTTTTATAAGGAAAATTGCTTTTATTAAGAAAATTGCTTTTATAAGGAAAATCGCTTTTATAAGGAAAATTATTCCTATAATATTTTCATTATCTATATCCATATTTTTCTTAAGTATATGAATCAAATTCATTTCTATATTCTCAGAAGCATTTAAAACATTGATATGAAGCATTTTGTTTTAGGCTTCGAATTATGGATGAGAACTGTAATGAAGTTCCACTCCGAATTCTGGATACGAACTCTAATAAATTTCCACTCCAAATTCTGGATACGAAATCTCTGGAATATCGACACTGAAATCTAATGACAAATCCTGATTATGAATTCTCATTACGAATTCTGATGACAAATTTTCATTCCAAATTCTCATTCCGAATTCACCTATTAATAGAATCTAATCATCTTTTATTTATACACTCCGAATTTATTTAGACTCCGAATATTATTTTTGGTTAGACTCCGAACATTCTTTGTGCTTACTCTTTTATAATTTGTCTACTCTTTAATATTTTTGTTTACACTCCGAACCTTCACTCCGAACTTTTGAGTTAGACATAAAACGATGTCGTACATTCTATTACACATGTTTTGTTATAAAACGATTTCGTCTATTCCATTATAAACTAACCTTTGGTTAAGTGACACTTGTACCGGTCCCTCCGATTTTTAAGGATGATGTGGCAGTTGGAAAGGAGGTCAACCGAGCCCAAAAATAGGAGCTCATTTGAAAGATCTCAATATACAATGATATTGATCGATCTAGAGACCACACGCTACTAAGGTGATTTCTAGGGAGTGAAGTCTTTTCATGTGTTGTCCGTACTGAACCGCTCATTCAGTTTTTGCTTCGTGCGACTGTAAATGTTAGTGATTACATTCGAGGACTTCCGAGGATAGGAAGACAGAGGTGCTGACAACCTTAATGTTTGAGGGCTTCCTTGCTGAGGAAGACAGAGGTTCCAACTATCTTGAAGTTGAGGGCCTGCGGGGATAGCACGACAGAGATTCTGATCTTCTTATCGAGGGCTTATCCTGGTGTGGGTAAGACACACTTTCTTGAATGTATAAATCAAGAGACCTTTATCCAGGGTTGTATGATACCCTTCTCTTTGGGTTAAAAGAGTTATTGTTTGTTATTGGTAGTTTTACTACCTGTTTGTTTCCGCTGCATATTGTATTGTAAGGAATGTATAACTTTCTTATACTTCCCTACTTGTAGTATGTTTTATATAGATTCTATACGCGTTAAGGTATAATCTCATATTGTAATCTTTAGTTAAGTTTCAATTTCCGGATCCATATTTCCAGAACCTACTTTCAGAATCTCTTTCTAGTTTTAAGAATGTACATAGAACATGAAATTTATAAATTCATTCCTTTTTCCGATTTTTCAATTGGTGTTAGAGGTGTTGTGAATTTTCTTAGTTTAACATTTTCAAACATAGAACTTTCCTTGTCTAAAGAAAACATAGTTATTCGTATTCAACTTTAAATATTCCAAAGGAAATTCTTAAAGTGTACAATTCACCCCACCTCTTGTATATTGAGAATATACATTATTATTTTGATCCTGTATTTAGGGGATATTAATTAAGTGTAATAAGAAATAAAATTGAAACACTTAAATGAAAACCTTGAATTTCTTTTAGATTGTCACATTTTATTAACAAACTACCACATTTAAGGTGGGTTTAATTCCTAAAATAAGGATTAAATAATGTGGCGAGGAATTCTAGGATGTGTTTTTGGAAGGGATGGGATGAACTGCAATTTTCATGAATTGTATGGGTTAGATAATAATGGGTTCCCATTAATAGAAGATATGGGGAAATATGGAATTATAAAAAGAATCAAATTAATATAAATTAATTATCTATTCCAAATTGGTCTAAGATGAATTATTTCAAATAAATAATGATTATGTTTCAGAATAAATCATCTTATGAAAATTATAATAGATTTATTATTTTTTCAATCCATATATTTTTTTAAACCCCTTTTAACTCTAACCATTTTATCACAAAATTTACAATTTTAGAGTTATCATAATAACAATAACATGAAGATTGACAAATTAATTAGTTATTAACAAATTGATTATACATATAACAACTGGTTGGATGAATATTGGATTTCAATAAATTTAATATCATTGAATTGAATATTTTATATATTAACATATGAATTATGTCAATTTCGACACTATTTATTACATAAAATTCTAAAAAAATCATAAAATCAAGATTCCTATGAAATAAATATATTTACCCATATATTAGTTGTCAAATTTATACATAAAACTCTTATATAGAATAATATATATCAAATTATAATATTATTAATATAATTTATTTGATTCTTCAATTAAAAAAATCTATTATTGCATCGTCATTCTGTCACAATAAATGTTAATAATGTAATGTCTAATTTTTTAAATAAATTATATATATTTATACAAACATTATATATTTTGAGTAAAAATTTAAATTATAATTTTTACATTATATAACACAATATTAAAAATTTATTACTTACTAAAAATATTAGAATGCCATTTTTAACTAATCTATAAATAAATAATAATAAATGTCGTACTCTAACCTATGTGGAATAAAAAGTTTATATTTTAAACCTATTGTTTCATCTAAAACCACTTATCCAATGAATTCATGACATGTTTTTTTGGTAATTTCATATTATAAAAATTATATTTTTCCCATTAATTACCTAATTTACCTGTAACTGTGTTAAATAACTCATAAAATTAACTATTGAAAAAAATGTTCATCCTATTAAATCAAAATATTCATACTGAATACATCCTTCTATGTACTTTTTTTCAGATTTAATTCACAAAAATTTATAAATTTTTTTTAACACTAATCTCGCAGATGTGGCGATAAGGCGAGTAAAAAGGAAATGGAAATTTTCAAAATAGTTTTATATATAATGTAAATATATATATTTTTCCATTTACGTAAATTAGATGAATAAATTTATTATTGATAAATTTTGAATTAACAATTCAGTTTAATGTTTAATAATTATTCAAATGATAAAAATCATTTTTAACTATAATATAGTATTTTTAATTATTCATAAAAAAATGACTCATTTTAGAATAATAAGAAAAATAAACTGTAAGTTAGTATTAATATTAAAAATTTTATAAATTATGTTTATTTTGAAAAATATAATATATAAATGTGATATAAACATTTTTTAAATTGGTTTTACCATCAAAAGGCCTTAAAAATACGATTTTTAAAAACACTCCTTTTTCATAAAATTGTGTTTGTTCTTTTATAATGTCCATAAATCATATAATATGAATTTTAAATATCATATATAATTTATATTTCATTATTATAATAAAAAAAGAGTAATAATTTTTATTTTATAAACCCAAATGTTCTCACGGAAATTGGATTTATTTGAAAAACATCATTTATATTCAATTGGATTTTAGTTTCATTTATATTAATTTTGGTAACCAATGAATCATTATATAAACATGTGTATATAGGGATTTCATAATTATGTTAATAGTGTTCATTAATACCATTATAACACCTAGACTATAAATACCACATAAAACAATAAAATATTAATTTTTTCTGTATAAATCAATCTTGCATGCAACATAAGATTTCCTAGAAACCTATTATTGAGAATCGGGTACTCTATAAAATATAGAGTCCCATTAAGGTAATGTTTCTCTTTAATAAATATTTTTAAATATTAATAAAAAAGAAAAATTAATATTCTATTTTTTTCTCAGATGTTACATCATTCACCACTTTTCGAAATCATATCCTTATAATTCAAAATTTGGCCTTGGTCACTAAGGAATCACTTTTCAAATCAATTTTGATAGAATCCCACATTGAAAAAAGAGTCAATAAAACAATAAATTTAATGAATTGATGTAAAATATAATGGTCACAAGAGATAAAAAATTCAATGGTTCCATGTCTGAAAACATGGATACAGAAAACAAAAAACCCATCATGTTCTACAGGAGAGTGATAGGAATCATTTTGAGGAGAATGTTCAACCTCATAAAATGATAAATTTGAGATTCTATAAATGGTACATGATTTAATAGTAGTAAAATTAAGAAGAAAACATATTTTTAACATCCTTTTACAGATTTTAGAAATTAATTTACTACTTAGAATAAGTACAGAAAGAAACATACTTACCTGGGAAGTATAGTTTCGCCCATTAATGATATTCCACCACAAAATTATCTTTTTCATAAAAAGATGAGTATTCAAATGAATAAAATTCTATATAATCACATAATCATCAAAATTTTAACTAACAATTTCCCCTTTCATGAAACAGTAAAAAATAAATTGTTAGGATAAGATAAAATAATTTTCCAAAATTAATATACCATTATATGACAAAAATAAATTAATCTCCAAAATTCAACATTGATACACAATTTTCAACGAAGAACATTAAAAAAATATTTATATTAAAAAAATTATATCTAATATTAAAACCCCATAAATAAATTGGATCTCATCATGTAGTCATTGAAGATAATGTTTTACATTAGTTGTAAAATAAAAATAATCACTCTCAAGGTATGATACCAAAAATGTAATTGTCCTAGTATTATTCAAGGCATGATAACCATATGTTAAATCATCATATTCTAACAATTGAAATCTTACATTCTTAAAATTATAGATAAAATATAACTCCTCAATTAAAATCCTATAGTTTTCTATTTATGTTAATCATATAAATTTCTCAAAATAGTTAACATATTCCAAATAACTATTATCACATTATCCCCAAATCATTCTCCAAAACAAATTAAATAAAATTACTGAAACATGTGTTCCAGAAATCAAAATATTCTTATTTTAAAAACTCGTTTAACTAAAAAAGAAAAATTCATACTAACTAGGGCCTTGATGTAGGACATTGGTATGCGATAAATCCTTGTCTCCCTTCGGTTGTGCGTTCGATTCCAGAAGCCTTGTCTTACCCGATTGGTTTTTTACCCATCTTCTGGGTTTTCCTTTCTCTAAAATTATGTAATTCTTATAACATTCATAAAATATGATAAAATATCTATAATTAACCATGAAATTTTTTAACCACAATGTATATCTCATACCATTTATTTTCCATCCAAAAATGTAATATCTCATAATTACCTCAAAATTAAAGACCATAAAATCACTAATGTTTATTTATAAATTTATAATTATTTACATATAAAAAATAATAATTCTCCCTCGAATAAATCTTTTACATAACAATAATTATGTTTACAGATGGTAAAAAAATATTTCATAAATTATCCCACAATCAAAAGAGAATTAATAAATTTAAACTATTCATCATCCAGATATCTATCATAATTATGGAATTCAAAAATTTATACATCTAAATCATTCTACATTCTTCATGATCAATTAACCATGATTTTCAATCTTATTCCATAATACTTATTTCCAAAAAAACTTGAATTATGTACAATGAATAAATAATTTAAATACATGTATTTAGAAATAATCCATTCCTTTACTAACTCGTTTTCTGTTTCCTCATACTCAATTATAATGAAATTTGGTATTTATAAACATGTATTTGTAAGGCCATGATAATCTCATTCATGAACCTTCTTAGTATGACATTTATATGTTTATTGACCGTAATCTTCAAATTTGAAACATTAAATTGATAACTTTGTGATGAATGTCATTATATATAATTAATTTAACTAAACTATTTATTTTTCCTTAGTAGTTTTTCTGCCTTATTCCCATCATTACCATATCTATATCATCTTCATGTCTCATTTAAAAAATTTCCCAGGTGTTTCTTTCAACATCTATGACATATATGTTCATGAATATACTTACTTTTATTATAACAATTTCTTGATCATCCACATTCATTTGATTCTATCATATATGTAATGCCCTGACACCAGCTACCCAGAGTCTGTGCAATATTACGTATCATTGGCATGATCACAAAAGATCAACTCTCGAAAGACTGATTAGTTTAGTAGCCTTGGAAACACTAGATACATTCATAAATGTTACATTACATAATAAAGTGAAAAAATATAATAACATAGTTTCCATAGTCCACACTCATATCCCCTTTAGACTATCCCTGCAGGTCAGTCATTAAATATGTCTTCACATCCAGGGAAAAATAAAACATAGAAAGGGGTGACCTCAGATGCTCAGTAAGTATAAAAATATTGCGGAAAAATTAATAAATAAACGAAAACATTTAAGTCAATGTATAGCTAAAACAAAATCCGTTTAAACATGAACTTCAGTATAATATGAAAAAAAAAGGAAAATGCCATTTACTTATTCACATTGATATTCTACTAGTCGAATAACCACATGCAATATCAATAACCACTTTCATAATGATGGAATGCATAATGTCAGACTATCATAACCACATAGTCATGGACTCGTGCCAAGAATACATAAAGATTTTGTCAAGGACTTGTGCCAAGACCCTAGTTTGTCTCATGAGTCCTCCCGATGCATCGAGAAGCTATAGCGGGGTCCACCCGTCACTTATAAAGTCCAATGCATTCCTTATATGAACAGTTTTATACATAACATAAATATTCGTATAAAAACTAGCATACGAAATGTAAATAATTTCTCCATAAACCATAAATGATATAAAAATAACACATCCATAGTCAAACCTATCACAAAACCGTCAATAAAATATAGAAGTTTTGTATCATAATAAATAAACTTCAAATAACCATAAAATCCATCAAAGGATGTTGACATAGATGAAATTAAAACTATTTGAGAGAAATGTATTTTTTTTGAAATCATTTAAAAGTCACATAATTATTAAAGAAAAAATTTACAAAGAAAATATTCTTATAAGCTTGTAAGGGAAGCTTCAAAGATTTTATAATTGCGGAAAATAGTCGCACCCTCCGTATAAGATAAAAAATACATTCTTAACTAAATTCTGTCGAAAAGGTTAAAAATGACCTTGTTTGGGAAACAATAGAATGATTTGTTTATAAACACCTTATAAAAAGTCAACAAGGGTCAAAATGAAATTAACCCATAGTCTGTAAAATGGTATGAATGATTTTAAATACATTTTTAAGAAACATAGATGTGGATGATAAAGAGGTCCTAGTAGATAATAACGTATAATCAACCTCGAATAATGAAGAGATTGTGAAATAAACCCTTACCTTGTACTTTTACTTGGATGAGTGTATTTTAACCTCCTGTATAATGGTTAACTAATTGTTATTAAATTATACATGAATCATTTAAATTAATATGATATTATATATTATCTTTTAATATTTCTTTGTTAATAATATCTTAGTATTATCGTTGTTTCGGGTGTTAACGTACTCATTTTATTTTATAAGTTTTGTTACATAAGACATATTTGTAATGGATAGGTTGTATCATATTCATATCCAGAATGATATCATGACCTTAAACATTATTTTTAATCATTAAATGAGAGTTAGACTTGAATGGATACAATGGGGAATAAATCTCATAGCGTTCGTGGAGACGGTAGTCCGTACGTATGCACGAGCGACAATATCATTATTTAGATATTAAAATAATATATAATTGGATGTTATATCATATATACAGAATCATTATCATGTTATATTTATTATTTACGTGAATTACACATCATTATTATACCCATCCAATTAATAATGTATTGAATAACAATTACACCAGGACGTGGAGACGGTAAGTCGTACGTACGCACGTAAGGTGACATGTCATTCAAGGGATGGACAGAATAATGAATTTGGTTCTTCAATATTTATAATAACATCACAGTATATAGAAGATACTATATATATTATTTTATAATGGGAATAACAATGAAATAAGATGTTCAAGAGGAAAGAAACTTGAAAGAGGGTGGTGAAAAAATTACCTTTTCTTTGGGTTCCTCTTTTTGATTTGATCAAAACGGCTCCATAGGATGGATTTCTGATCAAACTAAGGCCTCTAGGTCGAAGTGAGAGAAGATTAGAGAATATTTGGGCAGAGTTTGGCTGATCCAAAAGGCTTTTAAGGTATGACTAATTTGATAAAAGTGGTGTCCTTTTATAAGGGGGAGGAGGGGCTCTTTAGGAAAAACTTAATGTATTATTTTATAATAAATTCATATTCGATTTTTAGTGCCTGAAAAGTGGAATATTTAAATTTAAATGTGGGGATAGGTCGAAAACCACTCAACCAATAGTTTTTATACAGGTTTGGGCTATATTATTAACCTTATATCTTAGTTTTAACTCTTAGTTAATTAGTTTGACACTTACCTTGTCTCTTTTCATTTTTATATTATATAGTCAATAAACATTCTAAAAACTTCCAAGAGACCCCCAAGTGGTCCATAAATGATACACCTATCATTATATAAGTCTATTGGCCGATCCTTATATTTTTGAGAATAGAATATGAATTAATTATATAATATTTGTTATAAAAACTCTTTTATTTCAATTATGAAACTATTTGGTATTTTATTTTTGAGAAATTAATGGAATCATTATTACGTCAAAAAAAATTAATCTAAAAAACCTTATTATATTCTATAAACATAGAAAATTAGTAAAATTCATAAAAAGTCTCAAATTACATTTATTTTGATATTTATAATATCAATTATTTTATTATTTCATTAATTAGGTAATTACTACATCACCATTGTGTCATAAATAAATTAAATTATTAAGTGTCTAAAATTTATAAATAAAATACCATTATCTAGGAAATATTTTTAGTTTTATTGTTAATATTTATAATATAATTTATCTTATGTATAACTATATATTAAAATTTTTATACTAATTAAACCATGATTTTAACTCTTTTAACTCTTCTTTGAATTAAATAATAATAAATGTCCTAATCTAATCCAAGTTAACCTAAATGATAATATTATAATCCTAAGGTTATTTTTGGATGGGTCACACTTGTCCAATAGAATTAGTACATGTGTTAGGATAATATTAATATCATTTTACCCCTTAATTACCCTATTTAATTTTAACAGTGGTAAATAAAAGTAAAAAAGTTACTATTCAATATAAATTATTTTTATCTTATTGAACCACATTTTACTCCTTGATTTTAATAGTGTCTCTCGGATTATTGATATTCCACTCATAGTTGCGGTAAAATTATTTCTTATGTAAATTTGCAAATTCTTCTAGGAGGTGGGTAAAAGATGGTGAAAAGTTGAATAAAATTTGTATATATCTAAAAATATTCTAAACTAACTCAAATGAATTAAATTTAACTTATATAGGTGATTTGTATCTATTTTGAACTTAATTAAATTTAAATAAAATAAATAATTATATAAATAAAAATTTGATTTTAAACTATAACTCAGTGTTTTTTCACTATTCATCAAAAATTGAATGTTTTTAGAAAATTACAAAAAATTAACCCTAAGATAATTTCAATATTCTAAATCCAAAATTTAAGTCCATTTTGAAAGAGAAAATTTATGAAATTTCTAAAATTGTGTATTACTATTCATAACGGCTAGTTTGATTGGTTGTGGTGTGTGTTAGAACTCGAAGTTGCGTACAACACATGCTACATTATTATTAAAAGGGAAGTGTACCATGGAAGCTTGGGGTGTTACAGCATAAGATGCATTAGTCAGGTTTGGGCTACTTTATAAACCTTATCTTTTTGTTTTATCTCTTAGTTAATTAGTTTGACAGTTACCATTTCTCTTTGTATTTTTATATTATGTAGTCAACAAACATACTATAAACAACCAAGCGACCCCAAGTGATCCATTAATGATATACTTACCATTATATAAGTCTCTTGGACAAACCATAAATTTTTAGGAATAGAATATGAATTAATAATATAATATTTTTTTAAAAAACTCTTTTTTGACAATTTTGACACTATTTACTAAAACGAAAACGATTAGTGTGATTAAATACAGAAAAATTGTCATATAATATTTTATGAGAATGTTAAACACAATGTTGTCATTATTAATTTTATCTAACAGTCATACATTTTATATAAAATATCTATAACTCTCCCTATTAATATAACCATTATGGTTATATAAAACTTTTGAGTTATTCTTAAATAACACCTTTCCCTCTAATATTATCTAAACAAACAATTTATACCCACTATGAGGAATATACCATTAACATTACATAATCTTCTATTTTAGAAAATAATTTACATTCCTTAAAATGTATTATGATTTAAATTTTATATTTCTAGATAATTACTTCATAAATAATTCATATAAACACAAATATTACGAAGCGGGCACATCGACTCATTACCCATTATTTTCAAAAAGTAAAACATACTCAAATATAAAGTATTATTTTTCATGATAAAAATATTTCTATTAGTCATCTTGAAATATTACTTTGTTATATTTATCCATATACACAATCGAAAACATTTCAAAAACATGGGATGTGCACAATATCTTTGTAGGGGATATGAAATAAGTAATGAAACTCTTGGTACATTATTATTTGATGTTCATGAATTTAATTTTCAAAAAATCATATATTTCCCCAATAAAACATTAACCATTTATCCTACCTCATTAAATTATTAAATTATTTTAAAAAAAATAGAAATAATTAATCATAATGGTAACTTGTTTAATCTATAACAATTTTATATTTTATATTTCAAGACTACATAGAGAGTAAACTTCATGGGAACGTTTCGAATACCCATTATACTATACTCCATGAATATCATAAGACAAACCCAACACGTTTACTATGTCTCATTACCTATTGCATTAGAGTGCTTTCAATGGCGGGCCTTCCCTTGGTTTATCACGAAACCACCAGTATACATAAAAAATTCTCCTAAACCATAACATAATCATATCATAAAGAACAAAAATAAAAAACAGTTAAGCATTGAAAATGTAGGATACAATTTCAAGATATTGAAATAGTAAATCCATTATAAACCCCATTTTCAATATCAATATTCCTTAAAATGAAAAAACATATTTATTTTTATATAAGAAACATTAATTTATGTAGAGGAATCCAAATATCAAATAATGTTCACTACAGTGGAAAATTCATTGTTGTTGTATATGTTAAAAAGATTTTTTTTTCTTTTATTTAATTTATTTTAATAAAAGTATTCAATTTTAAAACAATTTAAAATGTTTACAGGGATTGATTATGAACCATATAAAATATGGTGGTGTGTATTATCAAAATATGACTCAATGATGCAGATTGGGATGAAGTCCCTTACCTTGAGTCTGGCTCACCTCGTATGTTATTTATGTTCCTGAATAATGATTTCAGTTCAATTTATACTTTAATAAGAACGTTTTATGGTTTAATATTCCATTAATATTATCTATTTAGATGTTATAACAGTTTTATAATTATTTATGTTAATATCAAACATTTTTTATCTATTGAGTACATGAGTTGAAAATAAACATGGAATGATGTTAATAGTCCATGTGGTTATAACTCCATCATCTCCAAAATAAAAATAATGAAATAATATTCATTTATTTATATCAAAAATACAATTATATTTATTCATTCAATATGGATATGATAATGATCAATGTTATAATCATGGAGATGGTAATCCTTATGTACGCATGAATATCATTTTTTATTTCACATTAAACGTTTTGGAATGATGAAATTTTTTATTTTAACTTTGAATGATGATCCTAAAATCATCAAACGTATATTAATAATTTATGTATACATATTTATACTATCCATGTGATGCGGTGAATAAAAATGAATCATATCCTGTCGTGGTGGTGATGGTTCACATGAACTCACAAACTACATCACTATTTTTATGCACATGGAATGTATGAACTTAATTAATATATTATTATCATAAAATTAATAATATGTAATTAATATAATATTTAATGATTAATTACATAATTAAAAATTTTCATGTGATATGAATATGGAAAATGAATTATATCATTTCCTGGAGATGATAATACACATGTACACACGAATGATTAATTATTTTCCATGTTAGTTGAAGTGGTGATATATTGTGGTGATGATACTAAAATAAAAACATACTATAAGTTTACTATATTTTTTTCAATATATCAGAATGGTTGTAGGAGTGTTGTTGTCTGTTGGGGATGATATAAAATCGAACCATGTAAATGAAAATGTTACCCTTCATTTGGACGATAACCTTTATTGAACACCATAACACTTTTTAGGGGATCTAATACCTAAAATAAGGCTTCAAGACTGTGTTTTTGTATTATATGAATGGTTTGGGATATATTTTGTCCAAACCTAAAAAATTATGTGTAAGGAATATAGGTAAATCATTTCCCATTTATAGGAGAGGGACGGGACACAATTTAAATTATTAAAAGTATTAAATTTATATAACAACATTTTCTATTACAAAATAGTCATATTTAATCTATTTTTATGATAGGTTTTGTATGGGAATAAAAATAGTCATCCAATAAAAATTATTCACATTTTCAAATTGTTTTAATCCTTATCTAATTTATGTAACTGATTTCAACTCCTACCATTTTATTATGTAATTAACAATTTGAGTGTTAAAATAATAATCATAACAAGCCAAACGTCCAATTAAAGAGTAATTAATGAAAGATATATACATATATAAACTACTTGGATGAATCTTGGGTTTTTAGAAAATTTATATCATTCAATTAAAAATTAAATATTTTAACATATGAATTATTTTAAATGTGACAGTATTCATTACATGAGTTTTTTTAAAAATAATAATGACTTTAATACTTGAAAAATAATACATTTACTCATATATTACATGTAAAAGTCATCTATAAAATTTCTTGATGTCATTAAATTTTTCAAATTATATTTATTTTAATATTATTAATATAATTTTCTGGATTCTTCCTAAAATCTCAATTATTACTTCACAATTATGTCAAAATTAATTTTAATTATTTAATGTCTAATTTTTAATATATATTATCATTATTAAGAAAATATTATGTTAATATTGAATATTTATAGTTAAATTTATCATATATATATCAATATATTAAAAATGATTTATTTATTAAAAATATGAGTATGACATTGTTAACTTATCTTTAAATAAAATAAAAAAAGGACACATTCATAACCATGTTAAATAAAATTATTATAATTTCATCCTAATGTATAATTTTGTTTAATCCCACTCATCCAATGAAATTATGACAATTCAGAGGGTAATTTTATATTTTTATAATACAAATTTTACCTTTAACTAACTAATATACCCATAGCTATTGTATAAAAAAATACCAAAGTAACTATACATCACAAATTAAGTTGATCATATAAAAAATTCATAATTAATATAACCATATGTGAACATTTTTCAAAATTCAACACACATAAGTGGTTAAATTTTTTTAACACTAATTTCGTAGATGTTGTGAGATGGCGGGTAAAAGAGACGTGAAAATTTAAAATAAGATTTTATTTATAATTTAGTTATAAAAATTAATCCAAAGATCTAAATGGGAACAATATATGTGTTATTTATCTATTGGTACTTTTAAAATTTGTTTAAAATATTACAATTATTTAAATAGAAAATCAGTTTTTAAATATAACTGATTATTTTTCACTATTCATTAAAAAAATTACTTTTCAAAAAAATAATAGAAATTCACGATAAGATAATTTTGATATTTAAAATTCACAATATTTTATTTATTATGATAAAATAATAATTTAAAGTGAAAAAACATGTTTTAAAATGGGTTCTCCATCAAAAGGTAGTCATAATTATTTTATGACATATACTCATTTTATGAATAAAATTTATTTTTATTATTATCATGTTTACAAATCATATAACATGAATTTTAAATATCATATTTAATTTAAACTTCATTAAAATAGTCCAAAAAGAGTGTAATGATTCTTTTAAAATCAAATCTATTCTCAAAAAAACAGTATTTCATAGAAATTCATCCTTTATATTGAATTATTATTTAGTACAATTTATAAAAAAATTAACCAATGAGTACTTATATAAACATGTTAAAACAATATTTTTATAATTTAGATATCATTTTTCATTCCTGACATTATAATTTCTATGGCATAATTACCACTTCAAATATCATTATTATAGTATATTAATTTTTTCAATATAACTCAATTATGTGGGCAACATATAGTTTTAGAGAAACCCATTGTTCTATATCGTGTATTCTATCGGACATAGCGTACCATTCAGGTAAACATACAATTTAATATGTCTCTATAAATATTAATAAATATAAAAATTTCTTATTCTATAATTACTTCATATTGTAAATTTTCTTATAACTCAATATATAATATAATATTAAAAGCTTTATGATATGATTATCTTTGAATATATTCATTTGATACCATTCATGGTTTATTCTCAATGCATTATCATTTCATAGAATGTTATTAATATGGATGTTTATTCAGGTAATATTTATCCATATTCATATGAAGAATCTATTGGACTTAATGAGTGATGGAAAAGGAATACTATAACTTATTGATGCATCTATAGGTATCACAAGATCAAATACATAGGGTTTTTACACATTTAGGTATGGATTCTTGGATAAAACGTAGAATGAATGTTTATAATTATTGGAATTATGAATTTCCTCATTTTGAGATTATTTATTGATACTACATATGATTTATTGACTGGTAAAATAAACATATTATGGTTAATATGGATTTATTTGAATTATTCTCTCTCTAATATAGTAAAGGTTATTTTTTAAGTGGTTTATGTTTCCATTATAACACATTCTATAATGATTATTCTTATTTATTCATAATATCATCCACTCTACAATTACCTTTACTAAGCATTCCACATCACCAATTTCATATGTTTTATTTTCCATTGATTCGATGATTTTTGTTATGAATATTTTTTATGGTTAATAATAGAGATTAATGGATTTATTAGAGTATTTTTTATTATGTTTTCTTTAATTTTAAATTTTAATTGATGGTTCAGGTATGTGATTTATTTTCCCTTACTACTAAAATGATTGGTCCTTTAAGATTTTACATTTATATCGACGACATTACAATTTTTATGGGATCAGTTATGAGATACTAGGGTTGGGGTATTGTAGTAGGAATTTCAGAATGTATAGTACAATCCATTGGAACTAGATTCGCCAAAAATCGATTAGGGAACACAACCCAAAGATAGACAACGAAGATAAGTATAGATAAACGTCTTAAAATTTTGGAAAGGTAGATATTATGTTGGTTTTTTCAAGGTAACCACCCTTCCTAAGTTCTATATGTGGATAAGGTTCTAGCAGAAATTGCCCTAAGTGTAAAAACTATGACTTGGTTTGACATTCCTAACTCGATGTAACCTAAAACACGATAATTGGCCTTACTACAGACATGGTTGGGGAATGCCTGTGGATTTTATTATGAGAATTCACATTTTATTTACAATCCATTGTGATGTATATAAAAGTAAATATCCACCCAATGAAACCATATTTATAATAATGATATTAAATATTCATAAATATTTCAATTTATGTCATGTCTTTTACTAGTTTAAAATATTTCAACATGATTCATAACATAATCTACTATATTCCACTATATTGAAGTGTACCACAGTGTAAGGAATAGGTAGTTAATCAATTAACGAAATCTATGTAGGTATTTAACTCATAATAAAAATTATGATATTGGACCCAGAGCTACAACTAATGATGAATAAGTTATAACTATACTGGGAAAACTGACTCTGGTTTTGAAAAATAACTATACCCATGTGGGGTACCCAAATCCACAACATGGAGAAATGATTATATACTTCTACGTGTAACAATGACCCCCATTATTCAATGGGAATAAAAATCTATTGGTTGTTATGTAATGTATATGTTCTTAGAAGGATAAATTTCTTTCTTTAAGAAGTAATGATAGGGAGAAGGTTTTCATTGAAATTTTTCATCTCATAGGATATGTGGATCAATTATAGTCATTGATTGAAGATATATAGGGGATTATTAAATAGAAAACATGGAATTGATGGAATTTAGATATTTTTTCCTAAACAAATTACATTCTTAATGGATAGTGAGTTGATATGGAGTTGGAATTTATGATTCTAAGGAAAAAGTAGGGTGATAATATTAAAATCATTGATGCTAACTTCAAAAATATATCATTGAAATTTTTTGGATTTCATAAGAAATCCAATGTGTATGATTAATCTATTCATTGATTGGTTAAAAGAATTACCCAATAGGGAACTGGTCTCCTAAACATTCTCATCATAAGATTTATATTCTATTATACTATTAAGCTAGAAAAGGTATTCTATATTTTATATGACATTATTGAAATGAATGTGAATAATATGATTGGTTAACACTCTATAAAATGAAATAAAGGAATATATAAAAGAAATGGGAGGGATTAATTTACCTTAAATCTTACAATAATTGTGGGAAGAAACACCCCAATACATGACTAAAGTGAATGTGAGTTTCTTACAATGGTATAGAAAAGGCCACCAAGCTCGTGATTAAAAGATAAATAAATTATCATCTAATTAGGAGGTCTACAACTTTAAATAAATGGGAAATTATGAAAACTATATTCCAAAGAGTCATGGAAATTTCCACCCAAAATGGTCAAGTGTGAAAGGCCAAGCTTATTTGATTGAAATAGTTGAGGATAAAGTTATAATGCTCAGTGGAAGGTATATTAATCATGCCCTAAATCATAGAGAAGGTTATTTTGGAGCATCACATCATTTTGGGTCCTCCGGGTTTTCTATGAAACTTAGACACATCACATTTGATTTTAAAAAGGAGTTTATAGTGAATAATCCTAATTAAAATATCATTACAATAATGTTATGCCTAAAACAAACATTATAACACATAAATGTACTTTGGTTTTATAAAATTTCATAATACCTATTATTGACATTGATTTAATACTATTAGTGGATTAGATTTAAAAATAATATGTGAAAATTTATTGTATAAAGATGAAAATTATTATTTTTGAGGAAGAAGAATAATCTCATATCATTAATGCTAAAATTAATCTCTAGATTCTTATCTATATCCACTATAGAATCATTAATGAATGAAATTATTTTGGAATAAGAGAAAAATGAATCTAGGGATGAATAAAATAGTATATATATTGAGGATGAACCCATTATATAAGAATACATTAATGAATTTCCTATTTAATTAGTGGGACACCCCCACCCCATTGCGTAAAGTAGAGTTTTCTATCGATATAATCCATAATGAAAGACAAATATTAAAGACTCCTTATTTAATAGATAGAGTGGAATTAGTGGAGTTAAAGAAACAACATCAAGAGTTTTGTAAACAAAGATTTATTAACCTATGTGATTCCATATGGGGAACTCATGTTCTCTTTTTCAAGAATAAATACAGAGCCATGAAACTATGTATTTATTATTGGTAAATCATTTATATAATAATAAATAAAATATTTTATATTCCTCATATCAATGATTTATTTGATCAGATTTATGGATATTAATTATATTAATAGTTTGACCTTCATTTGGGATATCATTAACTATTATTAAAAAATAAATACATCCCAAATACTTGTTTCTAAACAAGTAATGGACAATAAAAAATATCATAAATTCCATTTTGATTGTATAACGGTATCTATGTTTTCATGGATCTAATGAAATGAGTTTTTAAAGAATATAATGATTAATTTTTGTGGTAATAAATAATTATATTTTGGTGTATTTTAAATATTATTTAGACCATGGGAATAACTTTCTGTTATGTAAAAACCAGGACTTTCAATGTATTTTTTTAAAATATATGGAATTATTATAATTCTGCAAAAATTAACGGCAAGTGATTCCAATGCCTGGTGTGCCCGAAATTAATTTCTTATCTTTTCTTATGTTACATTCATTAAATGCATGACTGGCATTTTATATCTTTTGAATTGGTGCTCAGATAAAAAAACAGTTGGCATAGTTTAATCCACATCCCCAAGATTCATTTATGGGAGACTTCATTTCATCTTAAATAGAATTGGAGAAAAAGATATGTTATTGATATTTTTAAAAGAATAAATAAAGTATTTTTGTTATTTGATTTATTTCATTCTTTTTCTTAACCGACGAGTGGCATGGTGGTACTATCATTGTGTCAAGCCATTAAATGGATTGACCCTTCAATCCAATGTTATAGATTTCATAGGAATTCTTAAGTTTCTTAATTAATGAACCATCATAAATCCTACTTGTGTTATACACCCTCCCTCTCTCATATTTATATGGAGCTTGGGGAGAGTATCGATACTACTTAACCAAGAGAAAAGTGTTGATAAAGTGCTGAGACGTCAAACCCTTATAGGACGGAGCTGGTTCCAGTAAGAGGTGACAGGAGATATCGAACCATGAACCAATGGATGATGTTCGAGAAACATTTTTCGAAGATTGTTGTGGGAAATAAGAACACAAACCCACTTCCCCAATCACAGTCATTTTACATAAATATTGAGATATGGTTTAATTTTGGTTTTAATTTCATGAATTTTAGAATCCTTTCTCTTCCCTCATGTTATTTTCATGATAATACAAGAGGTAGGGGAATAAGAATCCTATCCTGGAAACTACGCAACCTTGATAACCTTTATTTCTCTGTGGAAGATCATTGGTCCAGTGGTACAGGTGACTGACGCCGACAGTGACCATGGCGGCGGCTATCATAAGCCCTATGTGAGGGAGGAGGCAGTACACATGTGCCGTCAGAGGAAACAACAATGAATCATTAGCCAAGGTTGTAGGAGGTGGTGGTGCACCCACACTATAGTAGGAATCAACCATGGAACATCAGCCAAATTGGTGGGAGGAAAAGGCACAACCAAACTGCCGGGGGAACCTGTTGTGGCTTGTCAGTCGGAGCGGTCGAAGGAGGTAGATGTCGAAGATGAGGGTTGTGTGACCAGAGTTCCACTGGTATAAAAGGTATCACAACCAATCCCATAGTGTAGGAGGATCCCACAACTCCAGTGGTTTCCATGGAGAACGGGCTGTGCCCACATGGTACCACCGCTTCACTAGCCGAATGACCTTTGGGCCGTTCGGGAGATCGGGGGTCTCACCTCCATGCGCCGGCTTAGGCAGACCATAGCACAAGCCGAACTGACAGGTAGCACCCCTTGATGGATGGGCCACCCCCTTGTTGGCCTGACCGAACCTCTCAACAGTGGTCTGAGCCTTCCGCGGACCAGCCCATATCAATCAGGTTGACCCGAGCCGAGTCGGGTCGACCTCAACTGGGTCATGTTGGGTTAGACCAGACCCAAACCCAACCAGGCCCAGTTTCGGACAAAGGGAAATATCATGATAATTGGGCATCCATTAGACAAACCGTCTATGGCGCTGAGACTCATTGAGTGAGATGATACTTTTGGTATACTCTACCTGAGAATTGGATACAGTTGGTTTATGGCCGAGTTGGATCGAACCTGAATCCAACCCAGCTCTCAAAACTAAAATGATTATAACTCATACATTGGGCAACTGATTGATACACCATCGGTCGCGTTGGAACCTTTATTTCATCTATGTACTTTTGGTTATTATTTTATAGAGCATACTTGGTGGTCGAGGTATGACTTATATCTCTAGGGGAAGATTATATGGAACACAGGCGCCCTGAGTGCAAGAAATATTGTGTCTGGATGTAACATTATAAAAGAACAACGTTCCTAAGTGGGTCATAATCTACTGGTCATGTGTGGAAAAGCATCTATCAGATCTTTTGTGGTACTTCGACCTTCGTGGTGTTACATGTGAGGTACTACTACCATCTTTGTGTTGTCTTCGTTGTGTGACATGTGTGATACATCTACATTCGTTGTGTTGTCATCATTGTGTTTCCAGTGTGGTACTTCTAACATCATTTCGTTATGGGTGTAGTTCTTCTACCTTTGTATTCTTACCATTGTGGCATTCATACCTCATGTTTGAGTTGATTATATCCTGATAACATAGTTATATATATGGTCATATATTAATGTAGAGATGTTTTCTATTGCTTCATTCTTAAGATGGAGGTCTTGATTTGTGGTTTTTCCTTTGTTGAGCTCTATGAGACCTACGAAGGTCTTGGGGACCCTACTGAGTATCATTAGACTCACCGCTTCCCTGTCTACCCCTGTACCTTTTTGTGTCTTATGCAAATGTCATAAAGCATTGATCGAGGATAAGGGTGTTAGGACTGGACGGTTCTCAAAGGTGGGCCATTTGGTGTGACGTGACATAGATACTACTGATCATGATTTGTATCTACCATTCAAGTAGGATTCTCAGTGGATGATCAATGATTTGTTTTTCACTTTTCAGTTGTATTTTCACTTTTTAGTTGTACTTCTACTTTTCAGTTGGGTTTGTATTCCGACCCCTTTACATTCCACACATTATTACTACAGTAGATTATCTAATGGTTGCATCTTGTTGTGTTCATGGAATGTGTGTCTATACATGTTAAAATTCAATGCCTTCCCGTTTTAGGGATACTCTGATTTGGTGCTAGTATTCTGCCCCTAGACTATAGAATGTGGTTTTGTAGTAGTCACGAAATGGGCCCTGAGTGATGGGTCATGACATAGTTGTATTATAGGAGTCTATTCTATCAATGAACTAAGAATCTGATCATATCGATGTGGGGATAATGATAAGTGTTATGAATGTGGTTTTCAGTCTGAGGGAATCTGGTATTGGTATGGTGGCTGATGCATCCATAAATCGGATCCCTAAATTCTAATTTCTGAATCAGTACATGAAATAATTGAATGTGTCTATTTTTTTCAAAAAAATTCTTATGATCTCCTTGAAACAAATCACCAGGTATATCATATTGAATGTTGAACACCTGTTTTATTTTAGAAAGTCACCATGTAGATAGCCAGCTAGGATTCTATCGAGAGTGCGTGATGATGGCCCACTGAGGGATGTGGATTTGGTGTTGGGCTCACATACGGTGTTATCAACTTTGGGTGGTGTACCGACATCACCCCTACTAGTAGAGATGTCTTTCCTACTAGCCCCACCAGTTGAGGATGCTCGCCGACTGAGCTCATTGCACGAGTTCCTGTGGCAGAGGCCTCTGAGGTTCCGAGGAGAGATGGATCCGCAGGCGGCTAAGGACTAGCTCAAGGATGTGGCCAAAGATTTTCACATAGTTGGGAAACCAGCTGATTTGATGGGGATCCTAAATGCCAGTCTCCTGCATGGACCAGTTGGAAGATGATGGAATCTGATTCTTTAGACAAACAACGAGACGACCCACATCTTGGCAAAATTTGAGGGCCTTTTAGGGGGAAAGTTTCTCCCATTGACACTATGCTATGTGAGTATATAGGATCTGTTGCACTTTCAGCTGTGCAGCATGACTGTCGCACAGTACTCAATGAGGTTCCCTAATCTCTCCTGCTACTCCACCAACATGGTACATGACCCTTTCTTCAAGGATCAAACCATTGAGTAGGGTCTCCGATGGGAGATCATAGAATCGATGATTTCACTCATCTTTCTAATGCAGGATGGGGTGCTAGAGTGAGCAATTTTGGGGGAGAGCTTCCTAGCTGAGCAGGCAAAGTCATCGAGAGCCACCACCATCCGTTAGGTTGTAATTTCATTTATTGAAGGTAGTAGGTGGATGATGTAGGGGTGAAAGCACGAAAAACCTTATATTGGATGACCCCAAGATATAGGGTTGGTGGTGAGGGGTTTACGGGGTAGAGGAGGGTGGATTAGGAGTAGGCAGTGCGACTGATGTGGTATGTAGGTTCACATAGCTCATGACTACCCGACCCGTCGTACAGATGACCAACAGACGGTCGATGGACCAACATGGCAGAGGTAGAGATTCGACCGAGAGGTCTACATGCAGCTGGAGGACATAGAAGAAGATATGTATTTCAAAAAGGTGGTGGGTGGGGATTTGAGGTTCTAATGCCACCACCTAGAGGTGGACCACCCTGACTTCATGGAGCTAGTGTACAGGGATGAGCTCCGCCCTAGGAAGCTGAATCCTATGACCACAGTACTCTGGAGATGATTAGAGGTATGATCTGTGTCTACTCCACCATAGCTGCAGCACTTATAGACACAGTTGCTAGTAACACTTTTATTTAAACAATCCTCGTTCAGAGCTTGGAGATTCTGACAGAGTCATTGGCTCGAACCTTATTGTTAGAGACTCCTATAGAAGGCGATTCAATGATTACACACAGATTTAGTTATTTTGATATAATTTAGGAGGCATGAGAGTTGGATGGGATCTTCTAGTTTTAGTGTTGAGGCCTTACGACGTTGTATTGGGTATGGACTAGTTATCCACACTCTATTCATAGATTGACAATATTAAGTGAAAAGTGATGTGTGTCCACAAGGATGGGACCAGGGTTTTCTTCATGGCTGATAAGGGAACCTTTTTAAGCATAGGATGGACTTACCTAGAGGAATATTCCGTAAATCACACATTAGTTTTCGAGCCATATCCTCGAAATAATATATGTTTGGAATCTAAGATATCATGTAGTGGTGGACTAGTGTGACGATGTATTTCCGAATTATGTTTTGGGAATACCTCCACATAGATAAGTAGACTTTTACATCGACATGTACTCCAGGAAAACACTGATATCAACACCAGCATATCAGATGGCTCCCATAGAGCTTTGTGAGTTACAGTTACTGTTGGAGGAATTTCGGAGAGAAGGGTTCATAAGGAACAACATTTCTCTATGGGAAAACACGATTTTATATTCCAAGATGACATATGGGAGTTTCAGACTCATTGTATACTACAGATTCCAAAACCAAATGACTGTGAAATACAATTACCCACTTCCTAGTATTAATGATCTTTTCTATCAAATGAAGGGATATCATTGGTTTTCGAAGATAAACCATAGATTAGGCCATTAACAGCTCAGGTCATGTGATTAGGATGTGAAGAAGATGGACTTTAGATGTCGGTATGTCCACTAAGAGTTCATGGTTATGTTGTTCAGTATGACCAATGCCCCAAATGTGTTAATGGGAATCCTGAACAGGATCTTCCAGCCATACCTCGATCACATTGTGGTGGTCTTCATCGATGATATCTTGATATACTCATAGATGCAGGGGGAACAAGCCTGTCATCTGTAGATAGTTCTTGATATACTCTGAGAGATCTATGGTTATGGTAATATCTCAATGTTCTAGTTATGGATATGAGAGGTCTAATTTCTATGACACATCATCTCAGTGGTTGGAGTTTCATGGGATCCAGTGAATATAGATGTTGAGCTTTCATGGCAGTGTCTCAGGAGTGTGACTGAGGTGCGGAGTTTCCAATTGTCTGCTGGATACTAACAAATATTTTTTCCTGAATTTTCAAGATTTTCAGAACCCTTTTCTGCATTGAATAAAAATGGGTATCCCTTCATATGGATGAAGAGAAGCAGGAAGATTTTTCAGATGAAGTGGTAGAGACTAATGAGTGACCCCATATTGAGGAAACCATAAGAGGGAATTGGGTATGTAGTCTACTAGGACACATCATGAACCATAATTGGGTGTGTCATAATGTATGAGTTAGAAGTGGTCGCCCACTACTCATGATAGCTTAGAAAATATGTGTAGACCTTTGTTAACCATGACCTGTAGTTTGCATCAATGGTCTTCTCCCTGATGATATGGGCACATTACATGATGGGAGAACATTTAATAGTCTACTCTTATCACAATAGTCTTTGGTATGTCTTCACATAGAAGGGCCTAAACCAAAGACAATAGCGTTGTCTAGATTGTTCCTCCAGAACTAAGAATTTCATATAGTTTATACTCCTAGTAAGGGGAACATGGTAGTAGATTCACTCACCAGGAAGTCTGATATGCAATTGCTGAGTGTAGAGATAGAGAAGCTAGATGCGTTGCAGGTAAGCTTTGTAGTTAGAGATTGATTAGCTTACCATCAGTTTTGGACAGCCTCTCCCTCACTACATCATCAATTCATGGAGTTATAGGTTGGGGACATTGAATGGGAGGCTCAACATGCTCAGATATCCCCGGTTTTAGCAACTGATAGATTTTCTATATGTGGGGAGCACATCATCCACTTCAGAAGACATACCATAGTACCGGCGGTGCTATGGGAGGAGATGTTGAGGGAGTACCATATGTTCCCTCTAAGAGTACGTCATAGTGTGTTGAAGATGTAGCAGGACCTCTGATGTCTGCACTGCTGGCCAGTGATGATAAAAGACGTGGTAGATTTTGTTTCACGATGCCTCACTTGTCAGCATGTGATGGCTGAACATCAGGTTCCAGTAGTCTTAGAAAATCCACAAGAGGTGCCAGAGAGGAAGTGGGATGGTATCTCCATGGAATTGGTGATATGGCTTCCACAAACATCTAAGGACCATGATTCCATCTTGGTGATCTTTTTCCGACCCACCACGTCAGCCCACTACCTACCTATCCGAGAGCAATGATAAATAGAGGGTTTGAGATGCCTCAACATAAAAGATATTGTGAGACGACATGGGGTTCCATTGATGATATTACCTGACTATGATTAATGTTTTACATCCCTATCGTGGAAGGGATTAAATTTGGTGTTTGGGACTCAGTTGTGTTTGAGCCCAACCATTACTCTGCTGATGGATGGTCAAATGGAGTGGACCCCTTAGAATCTGGCGGACATGGTATGTGCTTGCATCCTATATTTTGGTTTTTGTTTGGAACATCACTTTCCCACAGTGGAGTTTTCATACAATGATAGTTATCACTCCACCATCATTATGGAAAAATTCAAGGCCCTATACAGTCAACCATGCAGATCAACTCTATGCTGGACGGACGTAGGGGAGTCAGCACATTTGCTTCCATAGTTAGTATGGGCTACCACTGAGAAGGTACGGGTCATCTGGAAGAGGATGAAGACTGCATATAATAGAAATGAGTCTTATAATGACATGAGGCAAGGACCATTGGAGTTTTAAGAGGGAGATAATGACTTTATATGGTTCTCACCTCGAAGAGGTTTACTGAGATTTGGATGAGGATACAAGTTACCGTCGTGGTTTATCCGAACATTTCTGAATTTTTGGAGGATAGGAAATGTGTCATACCGATTGGGTCTTCCACCACTATTTGAGAGGGCGGAGTATGTCTTCCTCGTATCCCACATGAAGAGATATGTACATGACCCATATATAATCATTGAACATGGGATCCAGACTTTTTTGATGGGGCAGCATTTATGGGGGTTCCAGTAGAGATAGAGGATCGACAATAGTGAGTCCATCGTGGGAGGTAGATACCTCTGGTACGTGTTCGCTGGAAACATGGGAACCTCTAGGAGAGAACGTGGGAGTGAGAGGCTCAGATTCGTGCTCAGTACCCCCATTTTTTTCATAGTCAATGTTATGTCTTTCGAGGATGAAATCCCCTGATGTCTGAAGAATATAAGACACATATTTTCCATGTAATTGTTTTTAATTATATTAAATTATTAAATGTTTTTAAATGTTGATAGTGCGTTATTCTGAGGCACGATATGCATGGAAATAATTTGAAAACATTATTAAGGTATGTTAAGTTAATGTGAGATCGACATTTTATAACTTTTTAACCAGTGATCAGATTAGAAATATAAGGGCACTATTGAATCAGTAGTGCTGAGATTCTATTTAGGAGACACATCACATCAACCGTAGTGGGACTTGAGAAAATTTAGATTTTGGGACTTTAAAAAAATTAATTTTGTTATTTGATTTATTTCTATCTTTTCCTCCAATGGAAAAGAGAAAACGTGGGAGCTGTGAGGTTTCAAGCCACTAAATGTCATGACCCTTCAATACTAAATAACATCATAGTTGGGAATTAATATGGATCCTAATTAATGAACCCTCATTAATCTTTAATCAATAGATACCCTCCCCCTATCCAATGTATATGGAGCATGGGGAGATGTATCGACAATGCTTCCCGAAGCCAAAAAGTGATGACAATGTACTAAGATGCCAAACCATGAAGGACAGAGCTGGTTCTAGCAGGAGGTGATGGGTGACATCAAACCACGAATCAAAGCATGATGGCCGAGTTACATCATTTGAAGGTTGTTGTGGGAAAGATGAACACTTACCCACTTCCCCAATCACAATCATTCTACATCATTTTTGGGGTTGGGATTACTTTTTTTTAATTTAAACAGTTGTATAATCCTTTCTACTCCCTCGTCTTTTTTTCAAGATAACATAGTGGGAGCAGGCCTACGGAACATGTCCTGGACCCTATGCTACCCTGCTACCCTTTCGTTCTCTATGGAAGACTGATGACGTAGAAGTATAGAAAATTGACACCAGTTGGGAGTAATGGAGCATCCAGCAGTGGCTGACCATGAGGGATAAGGTGTCCCTCCCACACCGATGGGGGAAAAGGTCGTAGCTCTTCATCCATGGTGGTTGTAGGAGGCGACACACAAGTGATATCGGAAGGAGCAGCTATGGTTCATCAGTCACGACGGTCGAAGGAGTCTGCGCACCTGTAAGGCCAGAGGAACTGACCACAGCTCGTCATCTGTGGTGGTCGGAGGAGGTGGCTGACCCATAGGCCAACCATAGAAGATGAGGGTGGTGGGTTCAGTGTGCCACCAGTGATCAAGGGGATACTGCTGATGCCGCGACAAAGAAGGAACCATCACCTTAGGCGAGTTCCATGGTGACTTGTTGGTTCCCATGTGGTGCCACTGCTTCACTAGCTGAATGGCCTTTGAGCTGTTTGGGATATTAGGGATCATACCCCCTGCCCAGCCGAGGTCAGACCCAACCGCGGGCTGGACCGTTGGGCCGCTCCCCCTTGCGGGCTAGGCCGGAACTCGGCCCCATGGGTCATGCCCGCTGCAGCCCTGCCCAGCCAGGTCGGACCCAGAACATGTTGGGCGAACCGAGCCTAGTCGGGTCGGCCCAAACCGTGTTAGGCCTGGTCAGTCTGACTGGGTCGGACTGGACTCGGACCCATACAGGCCGATGTCAACTTAAAGTGACAAAAAATGAGAACTGAGTGTCTGTTTGATGAACCTTATTCTACGTTGTGAACCTTGGAGTGAGACAGTCCTTCTGGTATACTCAACTTGAGGTTTGGAGATATTTGGAGTACTTTCGGGTTTGATCGATCCCGAATCCAACTGGGCCCTTGGAACTGAAACACTAATAACACAGAGACCGATCATATGATTGACGCAACATCTACCATGATGGAAACCATACGAAATGGCGATTCATTGTGTAATTAATTTGTGGAGCTTTGTTGTGGTCAATGTATGTACAAAATCTTAAGGTGAAGATTATATGAAACTCGAGTGCATCGGGTGTGAGAAATCCATTTTCTAACTATAAAGTGAATAAAAGAACACAAATCCAAACTGGTTTAACATCTATCGATCCTGTGTGGGTCAGTAGATAGCACACCTTGTGTGGGTCAGCGTCGAGTGATCCTATGTGGGAAAGTGCATACCAATCATAAGTAGGTCAGAAACTATGTGGGTCAGTGGGGGTTTTTAGCTAACAATCATGTGTAGGCCAGAAGTGGTGATTCATAACATAATAATATGATCTGGGTTACAACTAATCATTTGTACTATTTTAATTAAGATATACGTTATTGTGATCAGATTCTTTTACCATTGCAGTGTTATCTTCATGGTTTTAGCTATGTTGTAAATCTATCTTCATGGTGTTAACTCTGTTTTTCTTCTACCTTCATGGTGTTTTATTCGTGGTGTTACCTATGTAGTACTTCTACCTTCATGGTGTTGTCTTCGTGGTGTTACCTGTGTGGTAATTTTATCTTCATGGTATTACCTGTGTTTTACATCTACTTTCTTGTTGTTACCTTTGTGGTATTCATCAAATATGTATGAGATGAGTATAAATTGATAACATAGTTATATGTATAGGAATAAACCAATTTATAGTTTATGTCTATCACATTGTTCTTGTAATGGATGTCTTGCGTTATGGATTTTCAATTATGGAACTCTGGGAGACCTACAAGGGTCTATGGGTCCCTAATGAGTATAGTTAAACTCACCACTGCATGGGTTATTCTCTTAAACATGTTGTGGGTTGTACATACAACAAATACCATTGATCGAGGATGAGAGAGTCTGGACTGGATGGTGCTCGGAGGTGGACCATTTTGTGTGATGTGACAAAAGGATTACTTATCATGATATATACCTACCCTTCTGGTAGGATCCTCTGTGGACGATCCAAGAGTTGTTTTTCACCTTTTTGGTTTATTTTTACATTTCAGTTGTACTTGTACTTTTCCATTGGGATTTAATTCTGGAAACATTAATTTCAGCACATTTTTAATTAAGCACCTTACATTGTGGTTTCGTAATGATATGTTCATAGACTATGTGTTTGTAATTGTTAAAAATCAATGCCTTCCCATTTTAGGGATACATCATTTCGGTGCTAGTCGCCATCCCATGGCCTATAAAAGGTGGGATTGGGGTATTTAATGCATGGGCCTCGGTGGATAGGTTTTGGTAGGTTCATTCTTAAGACTCTTACACAAAATGATTTATATTTTAAATTTAGAATTAGTGATTTCTGGCTTCAGAGAATTTCATTTTCTTTTACATAAAACATCTGAGGATATAATATCTATTGATCATATAATGAAAAATAAATTCCAATAATGGTCTGGCCCAATGAGCATAAACTAGGAACAAAATTTTATTAGTTTAGTAGGCTACGATCAGTATTTCATTTAGAATTTTTTTTCATTTGATAGACAATTAACCAAGATCACACATAAAGGGGTTATATTAAAATAGAAAAAATGTATGTAAAATGTGTTTTATGAATTGAAGAGAATATTAGACAACACATATATCATGGATTTACCATCGATAAATAGCATATTTTTTTATATATAGTGATTCATCAAGAAAACGAATTAATTGTTTCAATATGCATACTGATATAGTTATTCAGTATGCATCCAAGAAGTTAAAAACATAGGTGTATAACTATCAAATTGATGATATTGAGATAAATGGTATAATATTTTCTTTGATGACATGAAGACAATATCTTAATGGTGAAAGATGTGAAATATATACAGTTTAATAGAATTTGATATATATTACCTTAAAGAAATAAATAAATATGAGGCAAAGAAGGTTTATCAATCTTCTCAATGAATATGATTCCTTAAAACACTACATCCTATGAAAGGAAATTGATGTGGGAAATTATTTAAGAAATAAATACCAAGTTGTTATGAAAATAATGATATTTGAATGATAAACTATGAATATGGATCCTTTAAAGGCAAATATTTCAACATTTATGGCTAGTGAAAATAACTAATTTTTCAAATGGATTCAAATCCATTTTTATTTTAAAGGGTAAATATTTCTTAGTCTAATGATGATTATTTTCAAAAGAAAAATAATGGTGTAAATAATTCGAAATTGATTAACTTTGAATAACAATATTGAATTTCGAAATTTGGGAAGATAGTTTTTGTTCCCTATATAATAATGTTGCAAATATAATTATTGGATGATGCTCATAGATCAAATTTCTTGTTATACCATTTTAGCCCAAAATGAATTAACATTTAAATTATCATTTTTTGTGATAACTTGTTTCGTGAAATTTCTTAATTTGTATCAACACTTTTTGTTTTTCTACAAGTGATTTGTGAAGGAAAATATCCTAGAAGATCCATGAAACCTATTCCCATACCATTATGTAAATGGTATGGTGTTATGATTGAATTTCTCATGGGCTACAAATGAATCTGGGAATGATTGATATGATATGGGTTACTGTAATAGATATTAACAAATAAACCCATTTTATTTATATAAGTGATGATTTAACACTTCATATATTTGATGGAATCTATATAAATGATGTTCTAATACATAATGTTGTACCTATATTGATTGTATCGGATCTCGAAACCTATTTTACATTAAAATTTCTAGAAATTACTACAGAATACCATAAATTCTGATCTCCAATTGGGCACTTCCCACCACCCTAAAACTGATGGACTATCCCTACAGTACAATCGAATCACTAGAATACATGTTGATAGCTTTGTCATGTGACTTTAAAGGTATGTGGGATCAGTATTTAAATTTGGTAGTATTTGCCTATAAAAATAGATTCTATTCCATTATTCTGATGGAATTGTATGGAGTGTTATGTGAAAAAAGATGTTTTACTCCAATATTATGGGATGATTTTTCTAAAAGGATAATTGAGGTCAAATTTTTTTTGAGGAAACAATGGAAAACATGAAGATTACTCAAACCCATATCAATGCATCTCAATGATGGAAAAAGCGGTATACCAATAATCGAATTATTGATTTTGAATTTCATGTGGGATATCAAATATTCTTTAATTTATATCCATTAAAGGGTGTTATAATATTTGGTAAAAAAATAAAATTAAATCCTAGGTAAATCATACTGTTTGAAATTCACGAATGAGTAGGATCTATAGTATTCCATTTAGCAAGGCTATCCGGTCTCTCCAGAGTTCATGATGTTTTATGAAAATCACTATTAAATAAATACATGCCAGAACCAACACATTTACTCGCCAATGAGTAAATATAAATGAACCTAAAATGTATTATTGTGATATCCCTAAAAATATGTATTACCCTAGAGAACATGTTTTAAGGAATAAAATTACTCGACTGCTAAATGTTTTTTAGAAAACCAAAATATGGAATCGGTGATGTTGGAAGAAGTGGAAATTATGATGAATAAGTTACAAAATCATTTTATGAGTTGAAATTATGGAAATTTTGAGGATGTAATTTTTTTATGATGATAGAATTTTACAGTGCAACATTTTCCAGTACGTTTTCCTTTTAAATTAATTCGAAAACTCAAATTTCACGGAACACTATGTTCAATGACATAATTATCTATTAAACAAGTCATTTAATTAGTGATTTTTAATATTTATAACCAAACTAAAAATCTTATTTATATTCCATTTACCTTATGTGTTTCCTAGAAAACTATTAATGAGAAATTCTGATTTTATGCATAAAAACTATATTTCTATGGGGGATTCCACCACCTTATAATGGATCAAATATTTGAAAAATAATTTTTAAAAAATTAAATAAGTATTATTTTTCAAAACAGATTTATTTCTTAACATTTAATTTCAAGATTATCATATTTTGAATATTGGTATTTTTTTGAGTTGTTTCATTTTTTTATAAATAGTGAAAAATACTACATTGTAATTAAAAATTGACATTTAATTTAAATAATTATTATATTTTTATTTCATTTTTAATTTAAAAATTATGAGTTATTAAATAAATTAATCCAAATTAGGTTATTGTAATATTATTTACACTAAATATATATTTGAAAACTTATTTCACACTTCAACGTTTTTTCTTCCAGCCTTCACACCACAACATCAAGATTAGTTTTAAACATAATTTACCCACATAAGTTAATCAAATTTGTACAAAATTACATACACAGATCTAGTCAGTATTATAGTTAATGTATAGTTGGGTCAAATTATTATTTAATTAATATGAACAATAAAATTAGTTAATATATATTTACCATGGTTAAGAGAAAATCGAGTAATTATAAGTAAATATAATATATAATATTATAATGTTACACTATTAGTTTTCCTAATTTCATATTATAAGTTAGTTATTCCAAAATCAACCATATGATGAAAATATAATCTTCTAATTCCAAAGTGGTATGATTGTGATATTTATAATATTTTATATGAAGATAAATTAATGATGTCGAACACATGATTTTTAATAATTATTTACTTTATAATATATTATAAGATATATAATTCTATAAATATTCATTTTAATGAAAATAAATTTATTATGTCCAAGATAATTTATTTTCAGTTTTTAGATAATTTATAATTTAATAAAAGTCATGAAAAATAATGATGGAGTAAATGATTAATTAATTTTAATATCATATAAATGATATTAAAAATATTAAAATAATTATAATAATATTTATTTAGTGAAAAATTATAATTTCATAGAAAAAATGACATATTATATACGTATTAAAAGTGTTGGTTTGATGTTATAGTTTTTAATGATATTTTGAAATTGAAGTAATTAGTAGTATAAAAATTGACAAAAAATGAAAACTAAAATAACAAATATTTTATTAAATGATATAAAAATGATAAAAGTGTGAAATTCATATAAATAAATATAATAACTTTAATTATATCTTCAATTATCAATATGGAATTCATATATAATTTTATACTATACATATTAACCCAAAAGAGTAAACAATATTCTCTTGGTTAGAGTTAATATAGTTAAATAAGGGTTAATGACAAATGAAAAATATAATATTGTGACATAAAATGCCCAAAAATATTTTTTTGAGAATAAAAACACACATAATCATATTCTATAATAAATAATTCACTTTTTAGAAAAATGAAATTGAAAATAAATTTAAATATATTTATTTTAAAATATATTCAAAGAGTGCCCCTCCTCTCCCAACTATCTTTTATAAAATGGTCCCCCTCCCTCAATTCCTCACAACAAATTTATCCTTATATATTGATAACTATATAAACATATATAGTATATATTTTTTTATTTTTGGATGTCTTTTTCTATTAAATTGACAAACCCTAATGTCCCTAAGAGAACATCCAAAATAATTCAACCGATGAAGAAGTAATTGTTTTACAAATTCATTTCAGTTTATCTCTTCTCCTACATAATCTTAAAATTTTTTTACCAAACAAAATTAATATCTATAGTATCACTTATATTTCAAATGTTTTTATTATTATGGGACAATCGTATTTTACAGTATATATATATATTATATGAATAACAATATCTCTATGTGTGTGTATGTACAACAAACATTCTCCACAATGTGGATTAATTGTTTTTTCATCACTACATTATTTTTATATTTTTAATGATGAATATAATGGATAAAAAAATATGAAATGATATTTACTCTATATAATTAATATACCATCCAATTCCTTACGATATTACCAGTAAGATAATGATATATTTTCTCATGTGAATGTTAGGTATACTGTCTCCATGACACAATAAGTTACTTATCCATGTTATACATTAAAAAAACATTATATAAAATATATATGATGTGTTAATATACTATTTATGGACATAATATAAATCTGTATATGTAGAAAACATATCCTATGCATATGAAATAGTTCATACTTAACAAAAGAAACAAAAGAAAATGAGGCAGTTAAAACCTGAATCAATGGTAATAATGAATTATTATTAAAAAAACTATATAAGAGTATTATATATGATATAATAAATTTATATAGTTATGGAATAAATTAATAACATGCGTCAACCATTATAGATGATGATATCACACAATCATCTAATTGAAAGTTATAGGTAACATTTAACGTCACAATTTCATTATCATTCAAGATTTTTTATAAGTATTTGCAGGGACATGTTTATAATACATTACAATCATAATTAAAACTGTGCATATATATATATATATATTATAATATTGTTTTATTTAAAATTTTCTCATTTTTGAATCATCATAAATGGTTTTGAATGGAATTTTTCCATCAATTTTCAAATAAAATACTTTATGACCAATTCCACAAAATATGGAAGTAGTATTCTTTTTTAACATATATGGCATGAGAGAAACATAATTTAAAATATTAGAATACTATTTTCATTGAAAAAATTTTCTTTTTAATTTTTTCCTTCTAGACTAATGTCAATATAAAAATGGGTATTTATCTCAAGCATTGTTTTATAATTTTTATTTAATTATTTTCATTTATTCCGACATTCATTATTGGATTTGATGCATAATTGAGATTGAATTTTTATGATACAATCTACCTTATTATATTTATGATTTCAAGATATCATTTATGTTAGATGTACTATTTTGATACCATTCATGGATTATAGTTAATATATAAACATTATGTACGATATTTTTAATATGAATAATTTTGTTAGTTATGTTTCAACCGTTTCATATGAGGAATGCATAAAACATAGTATTTCACTGGCATGGCCGGATATTACCGATCAATGAATTATTAGGTCTAATGAAACAATTATTATTTTTTTTACCTACTTTTTATGTGGTTGTTTCAAAATCAAGGATGATATGTTATTGAATTCCATAATCATGCACTAAAATTTTAATATATTAGTAACTGATTTTACATGTGATTATTTGAGAGTACAATATCTATGTGACTGTTTATATGGACTTATTTGATTTATTATTACAATATTATGTGAAAGATTATGTTTAATTGTATTGTGATTAAAATATACACATTTTTTTATAGTTTATTATTATTTACTCACTATACCTTCAATTATTCTCTTACTCTTACTAAGCATCTGATCTCACCCCTTTCATATGTTTTATTTTCATAGGATTCCACGATGTGTATTTTCACTTATAAGTTAGGTTATTCTAGGAGATTAATGGGGATATCAATGGATTGACCATATTTTATTTTATGATATCAATTTAAATGAAATGTTCATGGTTATAATTTATTTTTCAAATACTGCTAATCTAGTCTGTCCTTTAGGGTTCGACATTTTTATCTATGGAATTGTAATACTGTAAGGCATCATCTCTTGGATATTATGGTCTGTGTCTTAAAAAATGATAATAAATCATTGTAAAATTATTTATTACACAACTAGAAAATGAGGATACTGGAATGGACCTATAGCCATAGTTTTAAAACTGTGGCTATCAGTGGCTATAGCCATGATTTTTGTGGCCTATTTCCACGGGTTTAAAACAGTGTCAATTGGACAGTTAACGTGGCATATGGCTACAGATTTCAGAACCGTGGCAATATGTAGTGGAAATATCCATAGTTCTGTGGGGTATAGCCAATGTTTTAGGGTTGTGGTCATATGATACTTTTTTCAATGGCCAATTGACATTGTTTTTCAAAACCGAGGAAATAGGGTTCCCACGATTTGGCGGGGAAAAAATTCCCACCCAAAATTTGGCGGGAAGACCTTCCACCACAGTTTTGAGGATATTCCAATGGTTTATATTAATATATATCATAATATATAAATATATACATGTAATGTTTCTCGGTGTAGTGGTAAGTACTCTGGTTCGTAGAGCAAAGGTGTAGGGATCGAAACCTGCCGTTGACATTTTGTATTTAGGCTATTACAATAGTTTACCAATGCTATGGACATGGTTTAAACTGTAACCATAGGTAAACTACCACGGTAAAGGATTTTGAGACCTATTACCACGGTTTTCAAAATTGTGGCTATAGGTAGCTATTTACACAGTTAAAATCATAGCAATAGGCTTGGACCTACTGCCACGACGATAGAGGCCACAGTTTTCCAAAACCATTGTTATAGCATGTGGCCACGGTATTGGGTCCTATTGCCACGGTTTTCAACCTTCAAAATAGGCCTTCTTCCAGTTATGTTAAGTGATATTCCATGGTGTTATATAATTTTTTATATTAAAATAAATTATATTTGAGGGTTTTCATAAAATTGATTGTGATTGTCATTATGAATAGGAATAATGAAATCACAATCATTGGAGGGTTTTTTTAGGAAACTTAACATAATTAATTTTATTTATTTATTCATAAAACAATGTTTCCACCCTCAGAATAAATAAATAATGAGTGCACTCACATGTAATATTCTTCTACTATGACATTTTTCAAAATAAATTATAATTAATGAAATAATAAAATATAATCAATGAAATAACAAACCCAACATAATTGATTATTATAGAATAAATGTTGTGTATCAATTAGTAAATTATTTTAAAATAATACATGAATATGAAAATAATTTACTATGAATGAAAAAAATAATGTAATAATATATTATCTTCAGAGTAAACATTGTTGAATAATGGTTATATAAAAACAATCACAATATTATATCCAATGTGTCTATCATTTCCTTTAACACTACATCCTCAATTTTTATTTGTTATTATAGCAATGTGAGAACTCGATATAGAGTATTATAATCATTCACATCAATACCAATTTCAAACTCAACAATTTAATGACTTGGAAAATATAGTGTAGAAATATATATGATTGAGGATGAAGGATCAAAATTCTAGTTCAAATATGGAGACCATAAACACTCATAATTATTAAATATAATTATTTTATCATAAATTAATATCACAAAGAATGTATGTATGAATTAATTAAACTGAACACTTCTCCATCAATCTATGAAATAGTTAATGATAGTTATCTATTGTTGATGAAGATAATATGAAAACATTCATTTAAAAAAATAATGAAATAAATGGAAGAGATAAATTGAAAATTAATATATTTTAATAATATAAAATAATATTTAAATTCATTGATATCTAATTGGATATTGAATATGGTTAAACTTTTGAAATTGAATTCGTTGTTAAATTTTTTTAACAATGGGGTGGTTGTATTGCCCATAAATACGTCATCAGACTATCATCTTCTATTTGACACTATTTATTTATAATTTCAAATAATAATTAAATTCTTTATTGTATAATTGTTTATCACAAATGTATAAAAAACTATTATCCCCATTGTAAAAGTTAATAAAAGTATATATTTATATCACTATTGTAAATTGTTTTCCCTTAAATACACTATAAATACCCCTTCATCAAATTCACCCGAATTTTTTCCATTTGATAAATATACTTTTATATAAATCATCTTCCAATATATATAGATATTTTTTAAAATCCTCTTATATATATAGACAAATTTTTATCTCAATTAAATATGTACTATTAAATATATGGTTTTTTTATTAATATTTTACAAAATTTTGGATTGATTTTGAGGCCTCAAAACTATCCTTCATATAGGAAAAATCGCTTCATTAATCATTAAGTCCATTTATATTACATGAATGCTACTAATAATAGAAATATAATAGAAAAGTATCTCAATTCAGATAAATTTAAGAATCTTATATAATGGAATGGTCAAATATATATAAGAAAAATTTTATAAACATAATGTTCAAAATATTCCAATAAAAAAATTATTCAATTTCACATAAAATATAAAATTAATAGGATTTAAAAAATATTTTTATATAATAAAATATAGAAAATTATAATTATTGTCAATAGGTTACACATAAACATTTAACACATAGAAAATTTGCATATTTCAATATTAAATTCAAAAAAACATCTTCATTGTGATTGTTTATTAGATAATTTAAAAAATTTAATTTCATCATATATCATTTATTTGGAAAACATTGTTCCATTTTTTCTGTTAAATAATAATTTAATTTTATGTAAATGATTCATCCATGAAAAAGGTATCATAAAAATTTACATATAAAATAATCTCACCCAACATATAAGTGAAATTTAATATTTCAATATTGAAAAATTTGGGAAATATTTTTATAGCCATGAAATTATTAAAATCCTCATCTATCCAAAATAAGAGATATAATTTTTTTCCTATCATGTATAATTTTCAATGTTATTTTTATTGAAATCGTTTTCTGGTTAATTTATTGTAAAAAATGGGAAATTAGAGATCATAATATTAAACTAAATAATATTAAAAATTTAGGGAAAATGGATATATGCATAACTTTATTTAACATACAAATTGAAAAACACACATCCCTATTTGTAATGTCATTAAACATGTCTAAAATAATTAGTTTAATGCATTATTTCATATATAGACTCCATTATTGATCTTATATGTTTAATAATTGATATTGTTGAAATGAAATACATTGTAAGAATGAAGAATTATGCATTTAGTCTTATTGAATAATTTATTTTAGAGTCATTTTTTTCCATTTCCAACAAATTTATTTTATTTTCATTTAGATAACCTAATTATTTTAATGGATAATAATTAATAATTACACATATAATTTTTTATCACTGCCCCACAATTAATTTTTATAGACATCTCACACCACCTTAAAATGAACCACATTTATATGAACAGAAAAGAAATACCCCCCCCCCCAAAACAAACAAGAAATAAAAATGAAAATAATATAAAGAGTGATGGGGTATGAAAAAAATCCTCATCATATATGGACTAAACCTAGGACGAAATTTATAGATTCAAATTGTATAAAAGGATGGATGAAATGGATGTTTTCATGTAAAATTTTTGATTAATGAACAACATAATAATATCAAAATCATTTTATGAAATCTCCACAATTATTGAGAAATAAACACATTATCTAATTCAAAAACAAAATCGGTGATTATCTCATTAAGATGAATTTCATATTAATAATATTCCCATTGGGATTAGAAAATATCAATGCCATTGAAAAATAATTTCATCCCATATTAATGGTTATTTATTTTAATTATTATAAAACAAAAAAAAATTATTGGAGAATCAAATTATAAGAAAGATACTCCCATTAATAATCATTGAAATACATTATTAAAACAATAGTTAGATCCCTCACTAATTATATCAATATGGAAAATATTTATCGATAATAAATGATGATCAATGTTAAAAAATATAAAATTAAAAAATAAAATCAGAAAAATTCATATTACTTTGTTTTTGTCTTCGCACAGAAAAATTACCTACTATTTTATAATGAAACATTAAATAAAAATATGAGTTGTAAAAAACATAAGAGAATGGTAAGGAAAGCCATGATTTTTTATAAGAGTGATTACTTTGTTTTATTTTCCCATATACTTCTATATAACTCCTAACAAAAATATTAAAATATATATAATATATTTGTTGAATGATTAATAAAAAGAAAGGAAAAGTGAAAAAAATAATGGAATGGGACACAATATTTGATTATACCCATATATAGGATGACAGATAATATTTTCTCATGTCTAGATGATCAAACTAGTATTTAAATATAATTTAGATGGGGTGTTTGTAATTTTATCCCTCATAATTTATTTATCCTAATATTCGTTAGTGGGTTCCAAGGGTAGGATCCCTGAAAAAAATTATTGTCTCAATCCCAATAATTTAAAAAATGTATAAGAGGATTCTTGGAAGAAGTATTAATAAGAGATAGAGGGGATACCTAAAAAATATCATGGGTTCTTCATCCAATTTGATAATAATGGACATACATTGGAAGTATTCACATGACTATGCTATAAAAGATCTCTTTTTTTGGTCTTCCATATCATCTTTTCATAAAATATTTTTATATTCTATAGTTTTTACATCTTATTCACACTCTAAATTATGTTAAATGTGAATCTCAAATAGATTATGAATATAACAATAAATGTATTAATAATTTGATTCATGAAAAATTGAAAAACATTTAGTTATTCTAACAGAATGTTTTATCACATAATGGAATTGAACCTGAGTTCATTATATTGAATGATTATATCCGAATATATTTTTATGGGAGATAGCTGTAATTGTTTATTTAGTGAGGCCTAAAGCTATTAAATACATTCTTGTATTCTCATATGATTAGGATTTGATTTTTATTGGGTTTATTAGTTGAAAACTCTAAATATTGTTGTAATAATTTTCATTTTATTAATATGATCCTCAAGAATAAGTAAATATTTTTGAATGTTACTTCATTTAGAGATCTCACTAAGAGAATAATCTGTGTTATTTTATCTATTAATAAAAATATTCCCTATGATAATTCATTATTATCAAGTATGTGTAAAATAATTATATTTAATGATGTTATATTTATTAATTTTAATATTTTATTTAATTTAGTTTATTTTCAAGATGGGATTTATCATCCCTGGAGATTATACTAAATATATGGATATTGTTTTTCATGAACGGAAAATCATTTTATATTTATCTATGTATATAGTATAGCTATTATGATAGGTATTGTCTCAATAGGAGGCTACTCAAATAAACTATTCATTTATTATAACTCTTTTTAAAAGGAAATATACGATATAAAAAATAATCCATATATAATGGTAGTTTATAAAAATTATTGTCATAAATAAATTTAAATAATATTATATAAAACTAACATTAAATCAGAATAAAATTATTAAGCATGAAAAATGAAGGGAAGTTAATTAGTTTATGGGAGTTGACATCGATAAATAATTTATTACATAAAACCAGTCCCATTCTTATACTCAATATAGTGATCATGAAATCTCATAGTACACCCTCTTATTCGAAGTGTTACATTCCCACTCCATGATATCTACATGTAGGAAAATACTCTTCCACATTAGAACTAATGAAAAACACTACCATATTAGAAAAATAGATACTAAAAGGAAGGAATATATATTAATAAGGAATAAAAAATATTGTCCAAATAGTTTGACATAAAATTGCAATTGATTTAAAAGATAATAAATCAATCAAATATATTAAATAGAGGCATTGAATAATAAATTACTCTAATAAAACACTACTTGAAGACATTAAAGAACATATGATATTAGTTTACTATAAATTATAAACAATTATTGAAAATAGTGAAATATTAAAATAATATATGTTAAAATTTTTTGTTTTTTTACTAATTAAAAAAACTATATTTATATTATGAAAATTGTAAACTATTTGAAATTGATGTGAGGTATAAATTTATATGAAAAAGTTGGGATGGCTTTTTTATTAATATATCCTCCAAAATTCCATGTTAATTTGGCCTCATCCATGGTTGAATCATGTAAATTTTACACTATCAATGTGGTTATATTTTTTTTATCTATACTAAAACATTAATAGAGACTCATTGTACACATGTATATTAGGATAATGACATATTAATAATGAAATATGTTATATCTAAAAGAAATATTTATATAAAATAATTTAGTTTCTAATAAATATAGATCTTTAGAAATAAAAATTGATTAAAATTTATAGTTAAATAAATTATTTCCCATAAAATTATTTATTTTGGTATTAATTATGAGTTCATTTAGATTGGTAATATATGATATATGAAACCAGATTAATAAATATTCAAATCTATGCATATATTTTTAGGTCAAAAATGTATTCATTAATTGGGAAATCCATGTTTCATGATAGATGTAGTATGTCTAGTTAAATGAAATGAATCTTATCAATATTATAATTGTGAAAAATAAAATTTCTTTTTTGGATCATTGAATAACATTTTATAAATAAAATAGTAAATGTATTAAATAATTAAAATTCAAACCATATTCTAAATAAATATTAAAAAAATTCTAATTATTTTAAATGTGAAATTGAACCTTAAAACAATAATTTAGTTGGATTAAATATGTTAATTTAAATTAATATTTGTGAAATCATATAATTAATCATTGTTCTATATATTTTTTTACTAGAATTTAATCATCACTATACATCTGGAAATGTGTTAGAAAGAACTAACACACTTATTCTATACTGATGTTCTTATCATCCACTATAATTAAAATTGATAAATATTTATTAAAATAATAATAATTTGTGGATCCTTATGTGAATAACTAATTTATATTTTCTAACATATAAATATCATTTATTTTCATAAATTATAATTCTAATTACGAAGGAAATAGATATCAATGAATAAATTGAATATCAAATGATTTTCTCAAATTTTGACATATTTTGTTATTCTTGTGTTTTATTGATGTCCTATAATAACTCACAGTAATAACATTTCATGAATATATTTAAAAATTCAAAGATCCTAAAAGTGTTAAAAAGATTATATATCATGTATAATCTCACATATCAATGGATTTGAACTTTATGAATTCATTTAAATTTTTATTAATAAGAAATTATTATTATCTATAATAAAATTATATGAATTTATTTATTAGAAAGATCAATTATATTGGGACTATTTTTAAAATTAAAATATAATCTATTTAATGGGTGAAATATTTTAAAAGCACAAGGGATTATATAATAAGCTAAAAAAACATACATTAATGAATTCATTCATGAATTTTATATATAAAGGATACATTTTGATAATTATTTAGTTAATAATATTCCCAAAAACAAATTTCTTATAAGGTTAAAATCAATTATTATTCATTATATTACCTCTTATATGTCTCATGGTTTAATGAATGTTTATTCTATTGTTAGAAATTTTCATATTGTCCTCTATTTTTATATTAAATATATATTTATTTAATTTAAATTTTTTTTATTCCACAAATAAACTAACATTAAAAGAATTAACCTAATTACCATATGTAGTGTAGGGATTATATTATTTCATCATTGGATGATCTATATTTCTACTACAAGTAGATGATAAATGGATATTATAGTGTTCCCAATAAAGATATTTTTTTGGACTCTATTAGAAATATTACTCCATTATTGGAATAATTTTATTAGTTATTGATGTGAAACTCATCTAAAGACACAGAATTGAATTTTCCTATCATTAATACATTTGTTTCCCTTAATAGGTTTTAATTATTTTTATTGTAATTAATTATATGATTCATACTAATAAACTTTTTATAAAAACATAGAAAGGTTATATGAAGGAATGGTAATTTGTTATTGTTGGGTGGACACACTATAAAATATATTTGCCTTAAAAAATATGGATCTCTTTTAAAATTTTCATCATTTAATTTATATTAAAGGACATAAATATTATAATAATTTGGAGGATTTGTATTACTATAAAAACCATCAATTTTACATGAAAATTAATAATCTATTCAAACTATAGGTTACTAAGTTATTTTACCTTGATTAGTATAATATTAATATTTTATGATTTAGTTTTAAATAAATTTTACAACAGAGTGAAATAACTAATTATCTAAACTATAAAATATATAAAAACCTTTTTAAATGATCAATATATAAATTCAATTAATTATATCAGGACCCCCTCCACAAAATGTGTACCCCTTGTGGGCCAGAAATGGGAGAAAAGAGATAGTGACCCCTGAGTCCCACCTTCAGTATTCCCCAGGTTGGCGACTCTCAATGAGGGTTTAATAAAAATGAATATGTTTGGGAATATCCTATAAGAGAAATATATGTGGAAGATAGAGATAAGTGGGATGCCAAAAAATCATTCTCAAAATAAAATATAAATGAAAAATCAATGACACAAATTTAATATCATGAAATAAAAACTTCAAATAGAATAAATACTCCATGTACCAACAGAATGTAAAGGTGAAATAGACTAATAATCCCAAACAACTCTTGTAAAACCATAATCTAGTAGTAACCAAACTGGACTCCAACCTACTCTAACTGACGAAAAAAATTATTTTTTGGTAGGGTGAGTATAACAATATACACAGTAGGATCCTCCCCATAATCTCTCATGTAAAAAAATGAAAGAATACTAACTATCGTCGAAAAAAAATTGAAACTAACTCATTACCTAAACATGATTACTAATTTCCAAGACACATCATCAATAATCTCACCATGTTTAACATAAAAAAATATTTAATATAATAATGAATCATAAGGGTTACCCGCTACCACTTCCGCACTTTTTTGAAATATTTCCCCAGCATCACATTTCATAAACACCTCTCTCTAAAATGGGTATCCTACCAACACCTTGGTGAGTCATCACAAAATGAATCTCATTCTACACAAAACCAAATCATCATAAAAATGAGTATCTAGGTAGTTTCTAAGAGCCACCATATCTCACATACGATTTATCATATGTCGAGTATTATACCCCAACCAGCACAACCAATACATAGAGTAAGGATGATCAATCCATCTCATCATATAGAAATTATTACTATAGTAGTTTTTTATGAATCCATATCCTGAATATTTGTGGGTCAAATAACATCAAGACACCATGTGAGTATAAAGATATATATTTCGAAAACTAGCTATCTTGCCTTGTGGAAAATGTAAATAAAAAGAGAAATGAGAGGGTCCCATGGGGGTATTCAATAATCCATCATCAACTAGGTTATTGGGGAAAATATCCCCTAGGTCTAAAAACCCATGAGGTTTCCCTTTTTCTAACCGACATGGTGATTTAGTGTATATAAAATCAAAAATATCAAGAAATAATATATCACAGAACTATATTATAGGAATAAGCTAGTCTAAGACTCAACATTAGCTAATGTCTATGAGACTCCCAAATTCCACTACCATGACTATATATCCTATACTTACACAACCATTTAATGATCTAGATAATAATAATTTTTCTATTTTTATAAATTTTACATTACATTATTTAATTCATAAACATAATTTAACCATTATAATTTTTACATCACATCACATTACCATTTCAACAATTATCCATTCCCATTATGCATATGAAAGCCAATTAAATGACTTCCCCAAAATTAAACCTCAATAATGAATCCTAGAGATATCCAAACTCATGGAATAATCATTTATTGTTTAATTTAACAATCACTAACACTTTCCATATCAACAGGAGCACTAGGAAAAAAAATTAAACTTCCAAACACAAAGGTCGTATCATGGCGATTAGATGAAATACCCATCATGTCTTTTACATATGTAGAGGGAGATTAAACTCATCCAACCATGAGGATCTAAAAAAATTAATCATGTGGGTTACCCCACAAGTCGTCACCTCATTAGAAATACTGTGAACAAACAAATATGTCTAACTCAATTAGTGGTGTAAAGAAAACAGCTTAATAAACAATATATTCAACAATAATAATGATTTGATGAACATGGGTACCCCATATTCGACTTGTTCTATCATCTATGGTGTTATATTTTACAACCATATGGATATACTAAATCATCGTTACCCTATTGGTATCTACTGTCATAATAACAACCATTACTCCCTTCCCCTCATAAGATACTAGCCTCTAGGATCATCCATCCAATGGTCATGACACATATTGGAATCCATATCCAAAATTCAACAATATTCATCCAGGATCAAACATCTTAGGATCATGTCACATCAGAAGAATTAGGAAACAAATATAGAAATATTCTCTTGGCCCCCAATATTGGTATTTAGCCTTTACACACAATGAGATCTAACTTATCTAAAACTCAATTCAATTGGACTTAAAAAAATGGAATCTCAACCCCTTAAAACGGATTATCACATATCACTCAACCAGTTCTCATTCCATCAGAAATTAACTGATTCATTATTTACAGGTTCCTCTTTTGGGAAAAATAATAAAAATTATATCAAAATATATCTCAATTAACTATAAAATTAGTTTTTCATGCCTTTAATTATTTGTTTCAACAAGAATCATCATAATTCTTGTTTAGTAAACTATCCAATTAAATTTGGAAACTTATATTAATTTGATTAATTTTAAATTATGACAAAAAAAACTCATTAAAAATCCCTCTTTATCAATTATCCAATTGATATTCAATTAATTCCAAATTTATGTTCCTTAAAAATTTCAATCATGAAAAATAGATAAATCAATAAAGTCATATATATCACACTATATATTAAATCATATGTAAAATAATTATTAAAGATCTCAGAAACAACAATGGTATGTAATGGATAATAATTATTTAATCTAGTTCAGGTATTTAATAATGTTAATTTAATTATTATCTAAGTGGATAAATCATGATTGATAAACAATTTACAATAAATAAATCAAGAAAAAATGAATCCCTTGAAAGAAAGGGTCTTCAACCATCCTCAAATATGAAAAAATCAATACAACGGATCTCGATCAACTCTCCCGCATTAACTGCATATACCCAAGGATACTATGGAAAAACTATATCAACTAATAACGAAGGAACCCCCAATTAGAGACATGTGAGATCATCATCTATTGCATGAAGAAAATACCTAGAAGATAACTGATCGAAGAACAAAAAAATGGGGGTAAACCCACCACAGATCAATGATGGATCCTTACGGATTGATGGATGGATCCAAGAATCGATCCTTAGTGAAAGAATTCCCAAATCAATGAATAGAGGGCCACTAGGTCTCCTATAGTCAAAAGAGAGCCATTACATCCAGAGATTTTAGCAAACCTGATTGGATTGATATTTTTATAAAAAGTATACAATCAAGGGATTATAAAACATGTAATACCATTTCATATTTCTTAATACATCAACATCAGTTTCTGCTGAAAAAAACCATCGCATCTTCAATTATATTTTTATTTAACCCATGAAAAATTAAACTGTGGGATCCCTATTTCATGTCGTAAAATTCGTCTACATTGAATGAATCCAACATTCACATCATGAATGATCCTTGCATCGAGCTCTTAGAACCCAAACACCTCCATACATCCTTTGATTATGCTCTCTAATCCTAAAGCATCGGAAACACACAAAGGGTTGATCCACACTGATCCAAGAACATCCATTAGATACCTCTCAAAAAATCATCATCCTCAAGAAAAAAAAACAAATTAGTGTAAATAAAAAAGGAGTAATATAAACAGCCACCCTAAAAGATAACTCTCAAAGAGAGCAACCCACAACATCAAAAAAGAGAAATTACTCTCACTGTTAGAAAGCCCTACAATTGAAAAACAAACATTACATGATAATAGCTAACAAAACAATATTTGGTGGTATTGATCTTTTTTTATGAATCAGGTTCCCAAGTACTCTCCTTCATGACACTGTGCCACCACAAGAAATGATCCAAGAGGATATCTTTCACACAGAACACATTTTTTGTGGTACTAGATCACTACAAGTTTCTCCATGAATGTTACATTATCATCATCATCGATCTCACCACATTTAATGATGCGAGAGTCATCAATATGATAATGACAGATCTGTGACTGGAGAAAAATATTTTTTTCTCAAACAACTAAAAGAGATGATCAATATTATATGAACTTATTCCAACATGTGCAGACACCTCAAAATACCCAACACACATCAATGAATGCAAACTCTAGTGAAAAATCAATTACTACTCATGACGGCAAGTCACCTTGACAACCACTTAATCCCCAACATCAATCTCTAATGGAATCCTCCTAAGAATGACTATGATTAATGATGATCCTACAATTCTTTCATCCTCTCATTAATCACCTAAACCATATCATTCTTATTTTGAACCAGTTTGAGCCTAACAATTGCGGACTCTTGGACCTTAGTTCTACAAAATTTAGAATTGAAATTTCATCCATACCAGGGTTCAGGAAGTTCCATGCTAATGGTAAAGTGAAAATTATTGTTGTAAGAGAACATTAACAAAGTTATTTTCCACAAAAAATATCCACTAAAAATATAAAGAAGAACACATCATTTCTTCAAGAGACATGATGGTTTTCTCTGTTTGATCTTATATATATGTAGTTGAAAAGTAGTTAAATGACATAGACAAGAAAAAAAATCATGTTGGAGACCAATCCACATCCTAGAGGTTAAATATTTATCTCAATTAGAAAAGATCATATGTAGGAAATCGTGAATTCTCACCACCTAATCTAGATACTTCCTCGATAAAACCTATAATGAGCACGAATCCATGATTACTACAAAGTGGTCCCATATTTATAAACGATCAAATACCACAAATATAGAATCACATAATCCCCATGAACAAGGTAAACTTTTAATAATTTCCATCAATATTTCCTTCAACATCCACTGAGGAATATCTCCTCGCTGGATAAGTCCACTGGAAACACAGTGCATGTCCGTCACCTTCTAGCATCCAAACAACAAGCCACAATCTCTACATCAGCATGCTTCAACCTAGGCCACCCAAACAAACCTATCAAGGATCAATACATCTTTCTTTGGATGAAAAATATTTCCAATGGACAAATATGTATCTATTTGAGAACATTCTAATGGAACTCTAGTGGAAAAAAACCTCACATGAAACAACATGCGATGTTTTTCTTCCAAAGACCCACATTTTGGGTCCTCATCACAAAAAAATAATTCCCAAAAAAAATCAGCCTCATGATTCCCTAATCGGACTCCTCTACCTACCAAACCAGAGATGATTTCCTAGTCTTATGAACGTGACAACCATTTCCCTGAACTTCTTCCATAGCTTAGTTGAATGGTTAACATTCATCCATCATTCCCAATGGATAACATGATTCACACACAACAAAAATAAATGAATTACTTCTCATAAACATGGCCACAGTAATCCCCTTTCCATATGTATACAAAATGAAAATGTCAAAAATACTATAATAACTCCGTCCAATGACACTATCACATGATCAAGTCACACTTGGTGAAAACATGCCTTACGATATTATGATTAGTTAACAATTCAAAACATTCCCTGGTGAGGAAATGTATCCATAAATACATAGAAAACACCACTCCTTCAACGTAGAGATCATGGATGGAATAGTTATATTCATCGGGATATAACTCCAAGGACCCATAACAAAAGACTGGACTATTCTACATGACACATCCCAACCCAAGATGAAAGGTATCCCAAATTCCATACAACTAAACTCCATCTGCTTGTTGGAAAATTATAGGAGCACTAACCAAATTCCCTTTTATATACTCAAAAGTATCCTCATAGTGATCAGTCTATAAGAATTAATTTTCTTTTCTAGTCATTGTTGTTAAAGGAGTTATAATCAACGATATATTGGATACAAACCTACGATAAATGCATTTATGACTGATGGAATATTGAACATGTACCAAATTATTAGGGGATTCCCAAGGCACAATTTCTTCTACCTTTGATGGATCTATAGATACTCCCTTCATTAATTCAACTTGACCCATGAAACAGACTTCTCAGTCCTGAAACTCACACTTCAGCATCATCAAAAACAACTTCTAATTGCAATGAACTCCCAATATGAAACACATATTCTCCAAATTCCCCTCCATATACACATATTTTTTAAGGATTTCAGTAGTGAAAAAACCACTCATATATCTAAGAACACCCATTACACAACATTCATAATCCTCATGAACACCATTGGAGTATTTTTCACACCGAACTACATCATAATTAAATCATAAGAACCATGATGATAATGGAAATTAATCTTTGCAATATCATCATCCATGACATGAATTTTAATATATATTGATCAAAAATAAATCATTTAGAACTATATGGAACACTTAAACATGTATAATAAATCTAATATTTGTGGAAGAGGATAGTGGATCTTCATTTTTACTTCGTTCATGAAATAATTATTCATTCATAGCTACAAACTGCCAACATCTATCCTTATGGAAAAAAATGGTGCACCCACCATGAAACACTATGCTGAAGAAAACAATAATGCAATAGAACTTCATGATATATATGATTTTTCTGAAACTCATAAGGCACCGTAATATTTAGAGAGGTCAATATATAATACAAGCATGGTGGTTGTTCGATATAGAACCCTCTCTCTCGTTGAGGGGGTAACTCTACAACCTCATCTAGAACGACATCAGGGAAATATTCTATAACCCTTGGAAAAAATAATTCTTGAACCTCCAAATAACTCAACATCGTCGTATTCATCAAGGTTGATAAGGAATAATCATCCCTTCAACCAATTCGAGGGACTCACTCAACAACCATCATGTATGGATCTTCATCACCATCGAAGAACACAATCTTACTCATGATGAAATCCATTATAGCCTACAATTAATACAACTAATATTTTCATAGGATTAAATCATATGTTTTAATCTTCAAAAATTGGAAATATCATAAGCGTGGAGATTCCACAACACTACATTATTAGTTCTATATAATTTAAACACGTCAACATGACATCCAAAATTCGTAGTAAACACCAATGGAACTAGAATCCTCTCTAACTCATGTCCAAAAAATGGGAAAAGGGTATTTTCTATGAAAAAGTGTTTTTATAGTGGTTCAAAAACATCATAAAACAATGTATAATATATGAATAGAGTAGATCAAAAAATATATGGATCTCCTGGAGCATGAAATACTAAATAAAAAATTTGTCAAGACCTAATCCTTGACTTCTCTAACCCTTCTGATGACCACATATATAGTTGTGCACTTCTCTATAAAAATGGGGAGGAACCCAATGTTGTCTTCATCCTTCCAAATAATCTCATTTTTAATCCCAAACTAGAATAACCATATGTTGTTTCCTTATAAGGAACCGCCTCAACAGAGGATCCAAATTCTGCATAAATGTTGCACATTAACTACTCAGAATGGTTGCCACTATTTCTACTAAAGACCATAGTCTCCAAAAAAAACAAGTTTATTGTCCATTTTTCATAGAACTGAGGCACTATACCCCTCATAAATGAGAAATTTTGGGATTGTACCTTCCCCCGACTGAACAAATGCTCTTTAATATGGATTACTCAGAATACTAGACTAAATCTCTACATTATAGGGATTCTTGATGACTACCAACTCTAAATGATATGGTTCTAGATAATAAAATCATGATAACCACGTCTATTTCCATCACCTATGGGTACATATTTAGCATATATGGGTTGATATATCTCTGTTTCTATGGATACAATTCCTCCTTTAAATTCCTTTCTCTTACCTCCACATCCAAAAGATAGGTTTGAAAAATATCATAAAAATATTCAGAAATGGATTTTAACCTCTTGCGCACTAGATGTTCCCTGCCAAAGATTATTAGCTCTGGGAGACAAGATTACGTCATTGTCGACGAATGAAACATTACTCTAAACTGGACTTAGAACCCCACCCATGTGATTGTTGACTCCTCGGGATTCCTGTGGAACCAGAACCACTAAAACCACACTACCCCACATAGCAGAGTAAAAGCGTAAAAACCCAATGATCCTTATGAGAACGTATCATACTAAAGGCAATCTCAACCTTATCAAACCATTATTCTATAAATATATCTGAAACATAGCCCTCATACCTAGGTAGACACTAGCACTGAAACTTTTGGAGTGTCCTCCTCCATGGTTTTTCATTGATAACCTCTATTATACAATGATCGGAAGGTGAAACTTATTTAACATCTGCTGCGTGAATCCAACACGGATGTCTACCTAGATTCATCCCTTAAATAGAAAAAAATGAGATATCTTAAACCGTTAATATGGAAGACATTAAAATTAATTAAATAATTTTTTTATTCATTTTAGGTTCAACTAACACATGGTCTATCAATTAAATATCACGAGAAAACAATAAAATTTCATGGCCATTTCCTATTTTTCTACCTTGAAACTAGTATCACATCATTTATTAGTCATTGTATGATTAAGGTTTCATGAATAAAATCTTAAGGAGTCCTAAAAAACCATGGCATACCCGGTCTCCCATGTTAACATAACTTGATAGATAGTGTTATCATTGTTTTCCTATAGATCCATTCAACCTCACTAGTTCCTAATTCCATACTCCATCTTATCCCCTAAGCTAACACTCTGATACCACTCGCTCAAGACACCCACAAACCAATGTGTACCCCTCATGTTAAATAAATAAGAGAAGAGAGATAGTCACCCTTCGAGTCTCGCCTATAGTAGTACCTCGGTTGGAAACTAGCACTGAGAGTATAAAAATCATGATGATGATAGTCATTAACCTCATCGAGAAACACCTGTAGTAGAGATAGATAATGTAGAAACTAAAAAAATATTTCTCAGATTAAAATATAAATGAAAACACAAGTACACAAACATATTTTCTCGCAAGAACATCTATAATAAGATTGGAAAGTGAATGTTACCAAATAAATTAGATCTTTAAGTTAACACATAGCCCAAAAATCTTATGAAAAACAATAACCTAGTAGTAACCAACCAGATCTCCAACCTTCTCTAAGTAACCTAAAAATAATTTATATATACATACGATGATTATAATAGTATACTCAGTATAATCCTCCTCATAGCCATTCATAAATAACTAAATAAAACATGAAAAAGAATAGTGAAAAGAAATTGAAACAATCTCATCATAGAAACAAGTATACTATGTTATAAGACCCATCGTGGCTGTAACACCCCAACCCCAGTTACCAAGAATCGGTGCATTATTAAATAACATTGTCATGATACAATGAATAATTTCCCGAATAATAGATCTGTTTAGTAGACATGTAAGTACTAGATATATACATAATTTTTACAATACATCATGAAAAAAACAACAACATTATGTCCCCTTGGTACACTCACATATCAATTATCATATTCTTGTAGGTTAATCGTAATATAGTTCTTCTCATAATGGGAAAAATAAAATTAAAGGAATGGGTGAGCTCAGATGCTCAGTAAGGATAACAATATAGCAGAAACAGTCATATATAAGAATAAACATTTAAGGGAATGTATAAGACTATAACTCAATCCTTTTAAACATAAACATTAGCATTATATGGAAATGATAAATCAAATAATTCCATATACATATTCACATGGTTATTCAACAAGTTGAATAATCACATGTATCATTAATATCCAATTTCATAATGATTTATTGCATAATTTCAGACATCATAACCAAATCGTCAGGGCCTTGTGCCCAGACAGAAATAAGATTTAATCAAGGCCTTGTGCCAAGACCCTAGTTTCTCTAATGAGACCTAATGATGAATCAGTGAGCTATAGAGGGCTCCACCCGTCACATAATATGTCTAATACATTCCTCATATAAAAATATTGAATCAAAATCTAAACATTCTTATGAAAACAAGCATACAAAATATCAATATTTTAACTAGAAACCATGAATGGCATAATAATAGCACTTCCACTATCATACATACATCATTCAATACAAATGGATGATTGTAGAATAATAAACCAAAATCAATAAAGAATAAAATACTCTTAATGATATCTACATAGATTAAAATAAGCATTAATACTATTTTAGAGAAACATCCCATTTTTCATGAAAATATGTAAATGTCACAATATTTCTCAAAGAACTCGTTTAAAAGAGATTTTTGAATCAAAGTTTGATATACCACCTAGAAACCTTTTAAAAAAATTTGATTTCAAAACATTAATTTACATATAAATATTTACATAAAAAGATTTATAAAACATGAAAAATAATGTGAAATATTTAGAAGAATAAATATTTAAGACATTTAAAATAATATTTTAGTTAAAGAGTTCCTAACCAAATATGAGACACTTGAATACAAGTAATTGAGGAATAAAATTAATCAAAACATTAAAATATCATGAGAATAAAGCGACTCATGATATAATATGTCAATGGAAAATACATACACCATATAAAAGTTAATTGGTACCTAACAACAAAGAGGTCTCAAAGAAATGTAAATTGAGACGAATTACCTTATAAAGACCATTTCCATATATTAAGGATAAATTAATGAAATAATTATCTGTGAAAAATATAAATAAATTTAATATAATTTCATTTTCAGTGTAAATCATTCAGGTTGCATTCACACATATTCTTGTAAAAACAAAACCAATTACTTGGATATTTAACTCAATTAAGGGAAATTCAGTTAAGATAACCCTTAAAAGGTTCTTTTCAATAGAATGTGAATTTATCAATGGAGTTATTTTGTGTACCAAAAGGAATTCCCATAGAAAGGGGAGTGGATATTACAACATAAACAATAAGTAGTGATTCCATATGTAATCTAGAAGTAAAATAATAAATGATGTATGCATAGAGCCCAATGAATTGAAATTGAAATTTGAAATTCCCTTACCGATTTGGTAACATACAAAATATACACCCCATGAATGATGTATCATAAAATGTATAATTAAATACCCATAAATTAAATTATATTACTAAAATAATACAATCATGGGAATTAAATAAACCACACATTATTAAATAGTAGCAATATAGCATGATTCTCACGGGAATAAGAAGTGAGATAAAGACCCCTTTCCTTTTACTTTTCATTAGTATAGGATAGAATACCCTCTTGTAAACAGTGAAATCAATGTTATTAAATTATACAGGAAACAAATACATAAATATTATATCTTATTTGATCTTCTAATATTACATTGTTAATGATATTTCTGTAGTATCCTTGTTTTGGTTGTTAACAAATTTCTTTTCCTTAAAATTTTTTGTTACGTAAGTCATGTTTGTTATGTATAGTCTGTATTTGATTCATATCCAGAATGATATTATGTTCTCAAAAATTATTTTTAATCATAAAATGAAAATTATTCTTGAATTATTACAATGGGGAATGAATCTCGTCTCGTTCATTGGGACGGTAAGCCGTACATATGCACGAGGGATGATATCATTATATTGATGGTGAAATCATATATAATTGGATGATATATCATATAGAAATAATAATTAATGTGTTAGATTTCTTATTTACATTAGTTATAGTCATTATTATACCCATCCAATTAATGAAGTATTTGAATAACAAACCCCACCACAACATGGAGATGGTAAACCGTAAGCAAACAGGTATGGTGACCTTTTCATTTTTAGGATGGATAGAATTACTAAAATGGTTGTACTATATTTATAATAACATCACATTATATAGAATGTAATAAATTTATTATTTTGTCATGGAAACAAAAAATAAAGGCAAAGTGGAAGTAGAAAAGAACATGAAATATGGGGTGAAATTATTACAGGTTTTTCGGGTGTTTTTTTGAGTTGATCAAAAGGTATCTTTATGTTGGCTTTATGATAAAATTAAAGACTCTAGGGTGAAATTAAAGATGTTGGTATGATTTCTGGGATGGTTTTTTCTGTGAAAAATGGCTTTAGATGTGTGATGTTAAATGAAGGGGAAGTACCCTTTTATTAGAGAGGTGAGGGTCACTATATGAAAAGCTTGAAATGTTGTTTCATAATAAAATAATTTTTGGTCTTTAATGGCTCCAAAATGATTTATTTTGAAGATAAGGTGGGGTTGGGTCGAAATAATCCGAACCAATAGGTTTTGGTCATGTTTATGTTTCAATTTTAACCTTATCCTATAGATTTAACTCGTAGTTAAATAGTTTAACATTTACCACGTGTTCTTGTATTCTTGCACTATATGGTTAATAATCATACTCTACACATCCTAGAGAATCTCAAGTTATTCATTAATTACATATGTAATATTTTTTTTTCTTTCTAGATGAAATATATATATTTAGGAATATTATATCAAATAATATTATAGTACTTGTTTAAAAACTAATTTATTTCCATTTGGAAACTATTTTGTATTTTGTTTTTGTTAACGTGTTAACAACCTTATCACTTATATTTTTTCCTAATCAACCCTAACATGTCATATTTTCTTGTTAAATTCACATATGGCATCAATACATTTAAATTATGTTTAATTTAATATTAATAATATAACATATTTTAATATATCATTAAGAATGGAATTACTTCATCATCATTGTGCATATATAAATATAAATATGTAATTTAAAAAAAATTATAAGAAAAATACAATTATATAGTAAATACTTTTATCATTCTAATGAATATTTATAGTCAAATTTGTCTTATGTATAACCCTATATTAAAAATGGTTAAGTTAATAAACTTTGAATTTAACACTTTTAACACTTCTTTAAATAAAATAATAATAATATTTCATATCTAATCCAAGTGGACCTACAGGATTATATTTTATTCCTAAGGTTTTTTGGTCTAATTACTCTTACAAATATAATTTGGACATCTGTTAGGGTAATTATAATATCATTTTTATCTTTAATTACCCAATTTACTATTAACCGTGGTAAATAAAAGTCAATAGTTACTATTCACCAAAATAATTCATCTTATTGAACAATATTTTACATACTTATATTAACTGTGTCTCATGGGTTTTTGAAATTCAATTCCCAAAAGTGGAAAAATTATGTTTTATGAAAATTTCGAAAACCTCTATGAAGATGGGTAAAAGAAGGTAAAAAGTTCAATAAAAATTTATACATATAATGTTATTATAAATTAACTGAAATTAATTAAATTGAAATTATATAGTTATTATATATATATATTTATATAAAATAAATTTATATAAAATGAAAAATTATTTAAATAAAAAGTCAATTTTAAACAATAATGTAGTGTTTTTCAATATTCATCAAAAATTGAATGTTTTCTGGAAAATACATCAAATTTATAGTTTTTGATTTTTTATATTGAAAATTATAAAATGAATTATATTTCACCAAATTCAAAACATATAAGTTGTATTTATTAATTTAAAATCTTTTCCCATTTTCAAAACTGAAAAGAGGCTTTTGAAAAAGTAAAAACAATCAAACGATTGACATGTGTTTATGTTAAATTTAATTGTGAAATTAATTATAATGACCATGATTTTTGTGATAAAAATATAAACAACTTATACTTTTAAAAAATTCAAATTCATAATTTAAAAAAATAAATTGTTTTGATTTAAATTATTGTTTTCAATTAAAATTTACTATTTTTAGTATTCATTAAAATATGAATGTTCTAAAAATATTACCAAAAAATTATCGAAAATATAGTTTTATTTATCTTTTCTAATGAATAATTCAATTTTATTATATTTTATAGATAAGGGTATCAAATATTGGGTTTAAAAATTGTTTCCATTAAAAGGTGGTGAAATTAAATTTTTGAAATATACTTCTTTTATTTGATAAAATGTATGTGTTATTATATTATGCCTAACAAACACATAATATGGATTGTAAAATTATATGGAGTATATACAATTCAAATTTCAGTTGATAATATTCATAACCACTTTCTGAATGGTTAGTTTTTTATGTAATGGTGCGCTCGAACTTAGTGTTGCGTGTAGCGCAATCTATTGAATTACTTTAATGAAAATATCTTATTATGAAATCATGGGGTGTTACATTCTTCCCCATTTTTGGAAATTTCGTCCTCGAAAGTTTAAAATTGTGCATGGGAAATTCATTGAATTCCCCACGTTGGAAAAGTAGTCAATAAAACAATCATTTTTAATGAAATAATGAGAAGTACAATGTCTAACTGAGATAACCCATACTAGGATTCCATGTAAGAAACCATGGATATAGAAGATAAACTAAGTGTCACGTTCTGATGCATAGTGATAGAAAACATGATCAAGATAAAGTTAACAACAAAAAACCACAAACATGTGATGGGATAAACAGTTATTATTTTACCTGTAGGAAAAGTAAACGGACAATGTTTTTTGATTTATGTTCCATTTCACAATGTTGAGGAATTTATTTTTGAGATTCACTAGTAACATAAAGATGTATAAATTATTTTTAAGTAGAGTTTCATCCTTTAATATCTGTTTACCACTAATTCATATACATTTTTCAAATGATGATTATTCATGAAGACTTGGCCACACCTGAAGTGGTAGAATAAACTTCTAGAGAATCAAATGATCCAAATGGGATAAACTATATATTTACTTTATCATTAAAGATTAACTAAAACCATAATGGTTAGTATAATATCATATGATCCCCAAAAAAGAGAATCCTTTAAAGAAAGAAATACTAATCATATTTTCTAAAATTAAACCAACAATACAAAAATATAAATAAATACCACTCAATAAATTTTTTCCCTTAAAATGCTTCAATATAATACAAATTAATATTAAAACCCAAAACAAAGAATAATTTGATTATGAATTCTTCAAAAATAAATTTTATCTTTAAATAACATCGACTACCCTTAGAAATAACTTACATAAAATTAATTAACAAAATCACGCATTCTTTAATAAAGGTAAATCATTTCCATAAATAACCAAAATCGCTATAAATCCATAAAAAATCATAGATAAAAATCCACCATTACTTCTCAAAGTAAATCCAATAGTATTATATATTTTGTTTGGAATATAATATTCCCGATAGAGTGAACGTCTTCTAATAAAACATTTATCACTTCATCACCAAATAATTTTCTTATACTATGGATATCCATTTGATAAGACATAAGAAACCAAATCAACACATTATAGTTCAATAAAACCATCGAAATAAAATGAATTAGTTTCACTAACTAGGGAAATCATGTAGTCCATTGGTAGGCGATAAATCCAAATCGCACTTTGGTTTTGGGATCGCTTCCCACAGCTTTTTCGGACATGATGGGTTGTCACATGGTTTGTGTGTTGTCCTTTTTGAAAAATTTTATTTTATAACATTCCCAAAATGAGATAAATTCTTCAAAATAACCATATAATAATTTCACCACAAATTTTATCTCATACATCTCATTTTCCTCCCAAAATTTAATAACTTTTTATTCACTCATATTCAATGATCATATAAACTGAAATGGTTAGTTATAACTATACCAAAAATAGAAAATATAATTATTCCTAAAATAGCATTTTCACATTACAAACTATATGGATAATCATAAAAGATGAAATTCATCCAATGTAATCCCATCAACAAAGAGCACAAATAATTTAAAAACTTTCACCATCCATTTATTTCCACATAGGATCATCCTTAACCAAGAGGTTATACTATAGAATAAGAATTCACTCAAGTAATTCCCATGTCCCCTATATTTATGAAAAATTACTGTAAATGGATTTTTGGGATCATTTTTTTTATTTCATAATAATCTTCATTTTTCTTCAGTAATTCTATACATTAGGTCCTTATTTCACACAAATAGAGAATTTTTTTGTTCCATTGAGACACATTTTGAGGTTTATCTTTCCACATTCCCTGCAAGATGAAAATTGATCATTATTTTTTCTATGGTCTCCACTACTGGAGCTCTTATCATTTACCGCCTTTCTCTTCTTTGACGAATTTTCAAGTTAGTTAATATATATGTTGTTGATAAAAATTTTGTAAAACTTATTTATCAGGAACATGAAATCATTTACACATATCAATATTCCATTTATTTTCAAATTTCTACCACCATTACCAACTTTTACATCATGTTGAATGTTACTATAACTTTCTAGGAATCCAACCATTGACTAACCCAAGAAATCATAGTTTGAGTCATAAAATCATTTAGATTATATTATAACACCTTATTTTCAATCAAAAACACCTTATGATTAACCAAGGTTATTTATTCTTATCTAATATTAAAATCCATCAAATTAGTTTGTAAATAAAATGTGAATTATCCTAAGAATATCCCCCAGGAGTGTCGTAATCAAGAGTGCAGCAAGGCCCATTTTCATGTACCAGGATACCCTGGGTCAATCCTGAAACTCATTGACTTAGTTTTCACTCTTATGTACAACTGTGCCGGAGCTGCCTCAGCCCACTCATATCCAAATAGAGATGTATTTATTTGAAAACCCACATAATATTTACACCACCAAAATGTATCGATGTAATTCTATTCAAATCTTCAAAAACTAACTTAGGGAAGTGTTTCCAAATCAGAGTTCTTTCTAAATCTAGATTCTATGGATTATACAAATATTACTCTAATATAAATTGTTACACCCTGGCCCTAGTTACCTAGTATCAGTGCATTATTACATAACATTGGCATGATACAAGTAATGAAGTCCCGAAATACCAACCCGTTTAGTAGCCATTGGAGTACTAGATACATATATAAGTTTTACATTACATCATGAAATAAAAATTACAACATTGTGTCCCCTTTGAACACTCTTATATCCCATATACTATTATTCCAGTTTAATCGTAACATACTTCATTGAATCCTATAAAAAATAAAACATAAGAAAGGGGTGACCTCAGATGATCAGTAAGGATAACAATATAGCGAAAACTATCATAAACAAGAATAAACATTTATTGCAATGTATAAGACTAGAAAACAATCCTTTTAAACATAAAATTCAAGATATTATGGAAAAGATAAATCATATAATGCCAATTAATTATTCACATGGATATTCTACTAGTGTAATAATCACAATTAATATCATTAGCCAATTTCATAATGATAGAACACATAATAGCAGAATTTATAACCACATAGTCAAGGCCTTGTGCCAAGACTACAAATTACATTTTTTCCAGGCCTTGTGCCAAGACACTTGATTGTATTATAAGACCTACCGGTTCATCTAGGAGCTATATTGGGCTCCGCCCATCACATACTAATTCAAATTCATTCCTCATATGAACAGGTTGAAACAAAATATCAAATTTTGTATTAAAACTAGAAAATGAAATATCAATATTTTAACCACAAACCATAAATGGCATAAAAGTAGCACATCCACAGTCAATCAGAACTCATTAAATACAATATGAATGATTGTATTATAATAAATCAACCTCAATAAATAAAAAATTATACTAAAAGATTTTGACACAAATGAAAATATCCATTAAATATAATTGAGAGAAATATCCCCTTTTTCTTGAAAACATTAAAATGTTGCACTATTTTTCAAAGAAGCCATTTAAAAGAGATTTTTAATCAAAGTGTCCATACCACATTGAAACATTTAAAATTAAATTATATTTCAAAAAATTATTTTACATATAAATAAATACTTAATACCATTGTTAAATCATGGAAATTAATGAGAATGATTTAGAAGAATAAATATTTAGGACATTAAAAATAAGATTTTAGTTAAATTGTTCCAAACAAAATAAGTCACGCTTTAATAAAAGTAATTAAGGAATAACATTAATCAAAAAATTATAATATCAATAGAATAAAGGGATTCATGCAATAATAATTCAATAAACAGTATATAAACCATTTAAATGTTAATTGGTGCATAATGACCAAGAGGTCACAAGGGAATGTAAATTGAGATGAAATACCTTATAAAGACTGTATCCTCAGATTAAGGATAAATCAATGAAATAATTATCTGTGAAAAATATAAATACACTCAATATAAATAGATATTCAGTTTAAATCAATCAGGTTACATTCACACATATTGGGGTAATAACAAAACCAATGACTTGGATGCTTAACTCAAAGAATGGATATTGAATAATGATTACCCTTAAAAAGTTCATATCCGTTGAATGTGAATTTATAAATGGAGTTATTATGTCTATCAAAGTTATATCCAGATAAATGGGAGTGTATATTACTAATAAAATAATAAATAGTCATTTAACATATACTTTTTGAGTAAAATAATCAATGAAGTATGCATAATGCCCAATGAGTGAAAATTGAAAATTGAAATTCCATTACCTATTTGGCAACTTACTAAACATACAACCCAAGAAATAAGTATCACACAATGAAGATGTAAATATCCATAAATTTAAATATATTATACAACTAATACAATCATGGTATGTACATAAACCAGACAAAAGTAAATATTGTCAATATAGCATGAATCTCACAGGAATAAAAATTGAGATAAAAACCCCTTACCTTGAAATTTTCCTTAGGATAGGGTAGGTTAACATCTAGTATAATTGTGAAATAATTTTCAATAAATTATAAAACAATATAATACATAAATATGATATCATATAATATATTCTAATATTTTTTGTTAATGATATTTCAGTAGTATCATTGTTTTGGTTGTTAACAGATTCGTTTTCCTTTATATTTTTCGTAATGTAAGTCAGGTTTCTTATGTATAGGATATACCTGATTCATATACATAATTTAATTATGTTCTCAAACATTATGTTTAATCATAAGACTAAAATTATTCTGTAATGATTACGATGGGGAATGGATATCATCTTGTTCATGGAGACGGTAAGCCTTTTGTACGCATAAGGGACAATATCATTATATTTATGGCTAATCATTTATAATTGTATGGTATATCATAAATACAGAATTATTAAAATGTTATATTTATTATTTAAGTCAGTTATACTCATTATTATACCCATCCAAATAATGATGTGTTTGAATAACAATCAACCCCATGACATGGAGATGGTAAGTCGTACGTACGCACGTATGGTGAATTTTTCGTTTATATAATGGATAGAATAATGAATTTGGTTGTACCATATTTATAATAACATAAAATTATTTATAATTTACTGAATATATTATTTTTTATGGAAAAAAAAGAGGAAGTTGAAGAATAGAATAACTTGAAATAGGGTGGTGAAATTGTCATGTCTTCTTCGGGTGTCTCCTTTTCAGTTGATCAAAAGGGATCTGTAGGTTGGATCCCTCATTAAGGTATGGCCTCTATGTTGATTTTATTGATGTTTTTAAGTTATTTGGGTAGGTTTTGGCAGGCCCAAAAGGCTTTGGAGGTGTGAAATTAAGATAAGGGGAAGTACCCTTTTATAAGAGGGGTGTTAGTCACATTAACAAAATCTTGAAATATTATTTTATAATAAAATCATTTTCGTTTTATAATGGGTAAAAAATAATATATTTAGAATATAAGGTGGTGATGGGTCTAAATAATCCCATCCAATTTGTTTTATACAATATTTGGTCACCATTTTAACCTTATCTTTTAGATATAACTCTTATTTAAATAGTTTAACTTTTACAGTGCCTTCTTTTATTTTTAAAAGATATTGTTAATAAACATACTATAAACATCCAAGAGAACCTCAAGTGGTTCATCAATAACATATTTAATATTATTTAATCATTTTGTATGAACCTTATTTTTTTAACAATATTATATCTACAAATATTATAGTATTTGATTCAAACACTAATTTATGTCAATTTTGACACATTATGGTTTTTTGTTTTTGTGAAAGTCAGAAAAACCCTAACAACTAAGAAAATAATTTATCTAATAAACCCTAACATGTCATATTAACCTATAAAATTCGTGGATGTAATTAAAAAGTTTAAATTATATTTATTTTTATATTTATAATATAAACTATTTTAATATTTCAATAAGAAGGAAATTATTGCATCATCATTCTGTCATAAATAAATCTAATTATTTAATCCCTAAAAATTATAAATAAAAAAATTACTTAGTAAATATTTTTATCTTTCTAATATATATTTATAATAGAATTTATCTTATATATAACAATATATTAAAAATGGATTAGTTAATAAACATTGAATTTAACACTTTTTATACTTCTTTAAATAAAATATCAATAAATGTCTTAATCTAATACATGTGGACCTAAAGGATAATGTTATATTCCAAATATTATTTTTGGATGAATTAAACTTGTCCCATATAATTAGTACATGTGTTAGGGTAAATATAATATCATTTTTAACTTTAATTATCCGATTTACTTTAAACTATGGTAACTTAAAGTTAAAAGTTAATATTCACACAAAATTATTTTCATCCAATTGAACTAAATTTTACTAACTAATATTAAACATGTCTCTTTTAATTTTAATATTCAATTTATAGAAGTAGTAAAATTATATATTATGCAAATTTGAAAATGCTCCTAGAAGAGAGGTAAAAGATGGTAACAAGTTCAATAAAATTTTATACATCTAATTTTTTTTATAAAATGACTCCAATGAATAAAATTGAACTTATATAGGTAATATATATATATATATATTTTTAATTCATTTACATTTAAATGATATAAACAATTTTTAAATAAAAAGTCATTTTGAAATAATAACGCAGCGTTTTTCACTATTCATCAAAAATTGATATTTTCGTAAAAATAAAAAAAATACCCTATGGTAATTTTGATATTCCAAATTAAAAAATGAATTCAATTTTTAAAAATTCAAAAAATATTGGTTTAATTTATTATTTTAAATTAATTCCCATTGTAAAAAATGAAAAGCATGTATTTTAAATGTAAAAACTATCAAAATATTGACATGTGTTTATCCCAAATTTAAATGTGAAATTACTTATAATAACATAAATTTTATAATGAAAATATAATCTAATTATAATTCCAAACCATTCAATTTCATAATTTAAATGAATAAATTATTTCAATTAAAAAAGTGGTTTTCAATTAAGAATTAATATTTTTCAGGATTCATCAAAATATGAATGCTATCGGGAATGTGCAAAAAATTTATCCAAATTTTATCTGTTCCTAGTGTAAACAAGAAATTAAATTCGTTAAATTTAATATATAAAAGTTTAAAATAAGGGAATTAAAAAGGGGTTTCCATTAAAAGTTTGTATAATTTATTTTTTTTAAATACTTTTTTATTCATAAAAATCATATTTGCTTTTAAATTATGTATAAGAAACACATAATAAAGATTCTTAAATAATATGGAGTATATAGAATTTAAAATTTAGTTAATACTATTCATGGACTCTTTTTGAACACCTTGTTTGATAAGTCGTGGTGTGCACGAACATGGTGTTGTGTGTAGCGCAATCTATTTAATTACATTAAAGGAAATAACTTACTATGAAATATTGGGGTGTTACATTGGCTACACTCCGCAAGTATCACACACAATAGAATATTATTTAATAAAGAATCAAAAAGGTACCCCATTAACCCTTCCTAACTAGATTCCCATTTTTCACCAATCTTGTATGTCCAGATCATCTCTCTCACAAAAGGTAAGCCAAAGGACACATGGTTGAGTCACCAAAACATGTAACTCATAAAACACACCACCAAGTATATATATGAATGATTTAAGAAGTAGTATCCATGCACCATCACAACTTAGATAACTTGTATCATATGATGGATATTATGCCTTAGGCCATCACAATCTATACACCATGTATGGATCCTCAAGACATCACATATTAAACATGTTATACCTATAATAGTACTTAGGAAACTATATCAGGCATATATGTGTGTGAAATAAACAAATGACCATAAATATTTGTACACACATATATATGGAAAACTAACAGTCATTCATACTAGCTCAAGTAACTACCAATATAAATGTGAGGGCCCAAAGGAGGTAGTATGTAATCCATCCTCCCACCGAGATGTTGGAGAAAACACACCCCCACCTAGGCTTAGAATACCATTGGTGTCATTTTCCCTAACATATAGGGTGGAGTAGCATATAGAAGCACAAAAATTAATGGATATAATATATCTCACAAGAACACCATGGGTATAACATAGTCCCATAACCATATACACCTAATGTCTCTCATTATTCATGTAGCCACTACTAAGACTATGTATCTTATAGGTGAACATCTATTTAATGATCTTCATTAAATTATTATAACCATTTTACCTGTTTCAATTTAATATAATAAATTATTTACCATTACATAACCATTACCACTTCCATATCATAGCACATTACTATTTTGACAAAGATTCATGCCCTCCAATCATATGAAAAATGAGCCCTTGTCTTATCAGAATTTCATCCTCAATATTGCATCCCTACAAGATCCAACCACAAAGGTTAAAAATTTATTCTGTTATATAAGAACCATAACAACATTCCATATCACCAGGTGGTCTAGGAAAGCATTATATACTTCCAATCATAAAGGAACTAAAATGGTGCGTTGATAAACTACACATCGAGTCTTTTACACCAATATTAGGATCATAAACCCATCTAAACACAAGGATATAAACAAATAAATCACATGTAATACCCCTCGTGTCTTCATCACACATGGAATGAGTGCAACGAAACACATCTATATACCTCAAACAGTTGGGAATGAAAAATAGATAAAGAAACAATAGATTCAACAACCATCTAGTTTCATAACAAAGGTTAATCCCTACCACAACCCATCCTTCCATCGTTGGTGTCCTCCCCACATCCAAATTCATATACTATTGTGTAATAACACTCCATGTGTCAAGTTCTACCACAACGACCGATCCTCCCTGCCCCTCATTAAATAACATCCCTCCTGGATCACCCATCACATGCTCACATAAAATCTTGACGTCCCTACCCTATATACCAAAATATCCCTCTAGGATCAACCATCCCATGCTCAGGTCACACCACATTAATTATGAAACAAAACTATCATTGGCATCTAATCCACCATGAAAGGCATTTATAAATTATACATAATGAGATTTTACGAAACCAAAACACTAGGTACAGGGCTGTTAAAAAACAGAAACTCAAAAAATTCAAATGCATTATATTTTAACACACAATCTGTTTTTAATCCATTATAAATTAACCTATTCATTATTTATATGTCTGAAAAATAGAAGAACTGAGCAACAAGGTAGCTCAATCTATCATAATTATTTAAACCACTAATTTTACATGGATTAAAATCTTTAATAAACATTATTCATTATAATTCGAGTTCATTAACCAATTCAATTAAAAATGTATATTTTAATCAATTTTACTAACCTCAAATTGTGACAAAAACAATATTCATTAAACAAGAAAAATTAAAATTTATCCAATTAATTACATATTAATTATATATTTTCATTATTATCAACTTCCATCAACCATAAACTTGTTAAACCAAGAATAATATATATATCACAAAATGAAGAAAATATAGAGGCAAAGAGTTATCATTGTAAAGTTAATCAACATCTATATATGATCAAAAATAATTCATTAATCTAGTTCATATTTTTAATTAGCTCAATTTCATTATGATCTAGTGATATAAATCATGCTAGAGAAAAAATTTCCCTTAAAATAATAGAAAACAAATAAGTAACCTACCTTAAAATTTCATTGATGTTCTTCAAACGAGTGTGCATCAACACCTTGGATCTTGATCACCTATCCCTCAACAATTAATTCCACCCAAGGACTCCAAACATTACCCGACTGACAAACGACCATGGAAAATACCCATAAGAATCATGGTCATAATACACCACATCCTGGAGAGATGACATTGTATTAAATAGTTTAAAGACCAAAAATTATTTATAGAAACTACTTTGGACCGAATATGGATCCCTAAAAATCGAAGGATATAGCTAGGAAATGATCATTATTGAAAAATATCCCAAAAAATAAATAAGGGGGTTGCTGGGTCTCTTAGATTTGAGAGAGAGCCACTGCAACCTTCAGTTTTACCAACACTGTGTGGCTTTAAATTTTATTAATCATAAATCATTTATGGGTTGAACTATTTGTAATCCAATTTCACATAGCATAATAATTCATTGTTAGTTTCCACTAAAAAGACCACCATCTCTACAATTATTTTACAATTACTTCACTAAATCATTACGTGATGTGAAACCAATATAACAACATGAAATTGTTTTAAATGGAATAAAAACCAAAATTAGGCCATTAAAACTCCCTAAATTTTTATCATAGCACCTATGCACCACCATTCATCCTCTAAACCTTTTATGAGCTTCACCATCCTCAGAATATAACTAAGGGTCGATCTAGGAAGATTCAGGCCCTCACAAAGGACATGTTTTTTATTGTGACATATGGAATTATAAGAATCATCATAATATATCATAGATATATTTACATTATCTCGTCACCTGTTTATTTAGGTTGGATAAAATTTGATATAGATAGAGAAGATAATGGATTACATGGAATAGAGGTTTTTCATGAAATATTCATCAATTTTTATATTAGATTATCATTTTGATTTTACAATGATTTTAGATATGAATTTAATTATATATTCAATATAAAAGGTACATTATTAGGAATCAACATTAAGAGAATTTTTATTTATAAAATAGATCGGACTAATTAGGTATATGCCTAAATTGCATATTATATCATGTTCCATCCTTATTATTTTCAATTACGTATTGCTATTGATGTTTATAATATTTAATAGTATATAAATTAAATTTATGTAATTGTATCATGAATATTTAATGTATGGAATGTGGTTAGAATATATCATGGAATATATGGGTATTGGTTTTTTATCACTATTTTTTAATATTGGTCATTGTCAAATATGTGATTCATTTTACCTTGAAATTTATACACCAAGTACTAATTATTTTTCTTATTATTCCATGTATGTACTTGAATAATATTTTCGGCTACCAGAAAAAGTTTTCTTATTGGGTTTCTTCATAAGCTACATAACTAGGTATGTAAATGGTTGATGTTAACATGTATTTCATCATGTGGTTTAAGATTCTAGTTTATGATAATTATTCTGGAACCTACTATTTAATTGAGAGTTACTATATTTATATATTTCATTAATATATATGAGTATGTATTTATTAAGCCACTATTTCTATTTAACGGTTTGAATGAATGATGATTGAATATGAATATTGGACAAATCATTTTTCATGGAGGGTTGTATTTAATTTTTTTGTTGTATGATCATCATATGCAAGGTTATTTTATGATTTCAGTGCATGGGATAATAATATCTATATGATATGAATATTTAATCCATGAAAAATCTATTTTTAGATATATTTTGAATAAATGTATGTCACTTTTATACCGTGTGATGATTATCATAACAAATTATCATTCAAAATAATGATGTAAAATACTATAGTCGATAATGATGGAAATTATTTTGAAATAATATTTTTTCAAAACTATATTGTCTGATTGAATAAAATTGTTTTTCTGATCCTCTCCATGCTTGAGGTGTTGGGTTTATATTATACATGTAAACTGTAATTATTTTAAATAAAATTGTCTTCATTAGGGGACCATTGATATATGTGGAAATATATATTCGTAAATGGATATTATTTTTCAAGGCTATTAAAAAATAATGCATTTAATCTATTGTAATGTATCCTTGTACTTGAACTACATTAATCATCATTGAAATTGACATATTTTTATTGGAATCATGTTGTTACACCAAAGGAAATATACCGATGATTTTTTTCAATATTGATTTTATTGTGAAACTTTCAATTTTTTGAGTTTAGAGAAAGAAATTATTCTATATAGATGATGTTGAATGACTTTATATGCTACTATAATTTAGTTTATTTTAATCATGATTTGTGTTGGTATTGAATGTATTTATATTATCATTTTTATCCCATTGAAATTATTTTTTATTTTATAACAAAATCATGAATTTTATATCCAAAACCATGATCATATCATATCTTATTTTAATTATCATGTACTTTTTTATTTTTTTTATTGTAAATATTTCGCATATTTTGTTATGAAAAAAATCAAATTTAAAAGTACTTCTTCAATATGATGTTTGGAAATATATTTTATGTATATGAAACCTACATTTTAAATATATATTCTAAATTATTATATAACTAATTTTATACATTGATTGTTCATAAATTTTTGAAATGTGATGGACCATAACATATGGATTTAGTTGTAATATTTATTATTTTCTTATAATTATTTTTTAGTAATATGTTTTTTATATATTCAAAATTTTGTTAGTGTTTTGTATTCTCTATAATGTGTAGAAACACATATACTTATAGATTTGTTGATATTCTATGGATTTTAGATATTTAGGGTTTATAAAATATAGAAAAGTGATTGAAATTCACATATCAAATATTACACTTCTTTTTGATGATTATGATGAATAATTCATTATCACTAGTTATGACTGTCCTATCAGTCATATAATATAACAGATAATCAAGAATTGATTTTATATTCTAATTAAAAATGGTAAAAATTTCATAAATATTTTATTTAATGAACAAAATATGATTAATTGGGTGTAATAAATAATTATTGTCCATGAATAATTAATGAAAATATAAATTTGGATTTGGATTTTAAATAATTGATTTGTATAATATTTATTAACATTATAATCAAACTAATATTATATGATGATTGATTATTATATAGAATACTGTATATATTTTGATAAGAAATTATCTATAGTTTTTTCTTCTAAAAATGAAAAAAACATTGAATCATTGATGTGAAACGTGATACACTAAATAATACACGCATATAATTTCATGTTTAAAGATATAAACTATTACACACTACCTTAATAGGATCAACCATCCAAATTCTCTAACTACAATTTCAATGGATTGAACATAATTGTTTCTAAACTAATATCCTCTTCCACAACATTTCATTTATTTAATATTTTTTTCATTTATTTTACTACAATGTATCATATTATAGGATTTTACTCACTTTTTAATCATATTAGAAATGTTATTCAGATTTTTTTGATGTTGAACACATGAAAATGAAATAGGATTCTAAGGGCACTATTTTATATTGGACTCCTCATAAATAGAATATGGATAGGAAAATCGAATGAAAAATATTGGAATTTTTCTAAACCATTAAAAAATTTGGTTTTGTATTGAATCCATGAATAGGATACACCTAGTGGATAATCAAGCTCTTGGTTTGGGAGTTTGAAGAGTACAAGTACAATCATTATTCTCTAAACTTTTAAAAGTTATCATATTCAATTTAATTTGGTTTTTAATTTCTAAATTCACATTTCCAATACTTATTTTTATCTGTTTTGAGTTCCATATCATATTATCCCATATACTATATGTCACTTTTTATATTACTCTAACAACATAACATTATCAATTCAAAAAAATTCATCTTCTCTATATAAATTTTTTCACCAGAGATGTAATATTATTTTTAAAGGATATATATTCTAAAATAAATCCAATATATTAATGATTACGGTTTTCAGAAATATTTTAAAATTTTGAAATCAAAATTGTTTAGTCATTCTACATGATGATGTAGTATTAAATGTTTGATGTTAAAAAAATTCTATAAAGTTTATATTATATAAATATAAATTATTTAATAGCCTTTTGATATATAGTATGGTATGATATCATAATACCTAATATAATAATAAATAAATTTTTATTAAATATATATTCCACATATATTGATTATTATGTTTCTCAATTTAAAACATAGTCCTCCTATGTCAAAATATTTAATTAATATTTTTAGAATATTTTCTATATTTATTTTCCATGGTATTTATTGATGATATAATGGAGTATTCTTACATTTTCTAGTGAATATGTAAAAATTATTCATGGTTCTAAATGTGATATTACAAATGATCAAAATGGGATTTTTTTGAATTTTAAAATATTACCATCATCTATGTATATTTTATCTCATTATAGTTTCAATTAATATTATATAAATTCCACCTCCATAAACATATGTTTCCTCTAAAATACAAATAGTTTTTGATTTATGATAACTACAATACAATGTAAAAATATATGTATATTATTAATTCTATTTTGAAATATTTTTCTTTCTAACAAATTGGATAACACATATGAGGATAAAAACGTTGTGTTCAATGGTTTCAATGAATGATTTCATGTGTTAAATAGAATGTTTATCACTTGTAATTTTTTGTAAATATCATTGAAATTAGAATGGATTTTAATATATTATTTTGAATTATGAAAATTACTTGGATTTTAACTAGTTTATAATTATATTTTATTATAAAATAAATCAAAAATTATACACCCAAAAATTATTATTTCTAAACATAGTATTGGAAGACTAAATTGACAATAATTTAAATAATAATATTTTTTCATTGACTTTTTTGATAATGAATACAAATATATAAATATATTAATACAATTAAATTATAATTTATATATTCACATAGAATGAACTAATTAAGAGTCATTAGAGATAGAAGAAACAACTAAAGGTCCAGAATAATATTATTTATTATCACATTTCAATTATAATAAAAGTAAATATCCTTTAGAGTGTGAATGATAACTGAGATAAAAATTTTATTAGAATTGATAATAATTTTATTCCCAGGGATATAATAATCGTTGAATGTATTATTATAGTATAATGAAAACCATTATGAAATCTATATATATTATTCAAATAGTGTTTACTGGAGGGGATAAAAATCATCTACAAGAGGAATGATGATTTATAATGTATGGTAATGTATTTAGAAATTAAAAATATAAAAAAATTTAGTAATGGAATATATTTATTTCTGATTTTTTATATTATAGTATTCATTCCATAAGTTCTAGAATTGTATAATGATAAATGTGATCATACACTATGCTCTAAATTCCCTATAACATTTAAAAGCCTTAATCTCAATCGATATATTTAAGAGAATATAATATAAGAAAATAATAAAAACACCAACATAATGGAATAAAATTAGTTAATGTGCAAATATAGGTACAAAATAAATGTATGGATCTATGGAGAATGTATGCTTTTTGAATTATAGAATCTGTAAATTGATTTTTAAATTGGTAATAATATTAAAATCATAGGAATATATTTATTATAAATGTTAATAATTTTTTTTCTTAGATGTTGTGGTTACCATGGGTATAAATATTAACATTATATTTGAAATTATCATCATATATACACATAAAATAGATTATAATAATCAAAAAATAATGTTTTAATGTACAAAAATATCTTATATATATTGTTATAGTAGTGAAATTCTATAACATGGTATTATAATTTCTTTTAATCGTGAACTTTAACGTTTAGAAATAAATAATTTTTTAAGATAATAATTTTTTCCATCATCTATATGGGTTAATTGTCATAAATTTCTCAATACAATTGATTTATCTTGATACCATTAGTTTTGGTTGATTCGATTATTTCTCATATAAATTTAAAAAATACTTAAATATTGTTAAATATAATATATAGTTTAATTAAATAACTAATATGATATAAAACCACATGAATTATATAATATAATATTCACATTTACTCAAATAAATAATATGATATATCTTGTCCAAAAAAAATTGTATTATTTTTCTTTATATATCAATATATATTTATCAACTCTTTATAATGCATATTATTATTTTTCTTAATTAAGAACACCACATCTACCTATACATGGATTCATATATATATATATTACTCACTTAAACATTATTTTTTATATATCTCTTCAATATAATTAATGAATATGAATAATTGTAGATGTAATTAATTTTTGGAATATAATAATGTTTTTGATGTAAAATTTTAATTTTATTCAACTTTTCAAAAAACGTTATTTCTTATATTTCATCACAAATAATACCCAATAACATTATGTGTATTTTTTAATATTCTTTCTATATGAATTTTAAAATATTCATTATTTTTTATAATAATTAATTACTAATGATTACTATTTAATGCACTAAAATATAATTTAAAACTATTTAATAATTCCTCATTATTTTGGATGAAATCCTTTTACATTATTATTTTCCATTCCATAAAATTATCATGCCTTATTGTATAATTTATTTATATTTTATAATATTATATATTTTTATATATATTTGTATATTAATTTATATATTTGCTCATTACCGTGGAATTCTTAGAAAAATAGTAATATTAACACATATTAATAATTGGTTTTTAATATCACCAATAATATTGTTCATTATTAAAAATTATTTTCCCAAATATAAATTATTTATGTAGATCTCATATAATTATAATTATATTTTGTTATCCATAAATATATTATATATAACCATTAAATCCCTTCTAAAAATAATTTTATCCTTATATATATATATGACTTTTATATTGATAATTCATTAAAAATAAATTCAAAATATAATGGTGTATATTTTATCCTTATATATTTCTATACACATCCACTAATATATTTAATACAATCCTCAAATTAATTTTCATGTCAATATTAAAGAAATTAATATATGATTGTCCTTATCTAATATTGTTTTCTGTTATTATTATTTGTTAATTATTCAATATTATTGAGTGTACTACTAATTCATTTCACTTTATGATCCAATAAAATTGATAAAAATTTAAATTCAATGGAACCAAAATTATTATTTCATTAATTTTATCGGTATATATCATAAAAAATTAATATAATGAAATTAGATATTTCATAATATAAGAGTATATATCCCTAAGGCCATAAACATTTTATTATGATTCTCTACATTATATACTCTATTATTGATTTATTATTAAATAATCTATTTTATGTATGATGGATTAATATATGTATGTTTTGTATTAGGTTTCTTATTATTCCTGGATGTATGTTTAGAGTCATTAATATATTATCTCTTACTTAACTTATTACAATTCTATATTTCAATGTATCTAAACATCACAAGGAAAAAAATATGAAATATATATATAATATATCCAAACATTTAATTAATATGGATTTATTAAATTATTATTATAGTATGATGATATCTTACATATTAAAAAAATATAAATAGTATATATATTAATGAATATAACTCTAAAAAATTTCATATATACTATAATAATATTATTTATAGAATTTAACATAGTAACATAAATTCGAATAACATTATTCAAATTATTTCTTTTTGATATTTACATTACTTACTTATAATACAAAATTTCACATATATAATACCTTTTATATAAGATCACATAAAAATATATATTCATATACATAAATTAATTTTTTTTACAAAAAGTACTATCCAGGGATACATAAATGATTTTTCAATAATTAAAAAATAATTATTCAATTTTATACTATAAATAGTATTACTAGTTCCATCTGGATTGATTTATATATAATTTCATTATGTAATTCATATGTTGATGTAGTTACAATATGTTTTTATGTATGAGTTGTAAATCCATGAAAGTGAGTATGAACGTGAAATAAGAATTCTATTAAGTTTGTAACATTTGGTTTATACCATTGATAGATTTAAGGAAAAAAAGGATAAATATAAAAATGTAATGTAAAGATAGTTTATATATGTATCACTTATCCAAATGATTTTATTATTGCAAAAAATAGTTTGTGGAAGGAAATAAGTATCATGAAATGTGGAGAGGAAATATTATATAAGGGAATGAAATAATTTTAGTGAAAAAAACACAAATAATAAGTGTTTTACATATTTTATGAAACAATATATATTGAAATAAATATTTGGAATTTATTATTCTGTTTTAAACTACTCATAGAACTCCATATCTTGTTTTTTTATGTTGTATGTGAAATTTGGGAATTCAACATGAATTTAGGTATTTTTAGTAGATATGTATAAGAGTAATTTCCCTCTACATACATCCATTTTTTAACATTTTATATGAGAAATATAATGTCTATGAATGTGTGTTTAAAATGATGTATGAGTAAAAAATTTTGGGCATGAGTCCATGAATAGTGGTTATAAGTCATTTGTGGTCTATATAAAAATAAATTATATGTGTGTAAAAGTCATTTGATGTCCATGTAGGAGTGATTTAGAGGTTTTTACAAGTCATGAAACACTATATACAGGTCTTCAAAAATATATTTTTCTCTGTTCGATCAGATGAATCATTAAAAATAATGTAATGAAGATGTCTTTCTAGACAACATATTTTGAAATAAGGATAAAATATTTAATGTTAAATGTTTCATTAATGGTCTCATTAAATGATTGAAACCCCACATATATATTATGATTCTAATTCTTTAATGGGAAGCATATAAATTTATAATCGTTATCAATATTTGACTTATGATTCATATATGATTAATATGAATATATTCTATGTTATTTTGATCTCATCTTTTTTAACTAAAATAAAAAGAAAGTGATTTTTATATTTCCTTGTGTGTATTTTTTAATTTTGTATTATTTTATAATTTATGAATATTATTTTCATTTCGTTGAAAATTGTGATTAATAATATGGGCAATACATATATTCTGTTGAGTGGTGAAGATAGTTTTTATAATAAATTGATATAAATGACTTATTTCTTTACTTCATCATGTTAAATGGGAATCTTAGTTAATTATACTAATTCCATAATGAATTATTTGGGAATTATTTTTTTAGTATATTTATTTATATGGTTTCATGACGTATCATTTAATTATAATTTGTTATTAATTTTGAATTCGATATTTATTTAATAAATTATCTATAAATATTAATGAATGAAATGTAAATGATATTATCAGATAATGATCCATGAAATTGGGCGTTGTTAAATTTTAAAATAAATAAGATCATATTTAATGTTTCTATTTTTTGAAAATATTTAAAAATATAGCCAATAATATATGAATACTAAATTATGTAAACTCTTAAAATTATGATGCCTTATTAAAGTGATATTTGATGAGGGGAGAAATTTTTGTGGATTTTTAAATTTCGAGTTATGTGTGGGTGTTGAAGATATAATGAGGAAATATATTAATCCATTATAAAAATCAATTTCATGTTTAACAAAAAATGATTGAAATATGGGTTTTAGAATCAAAGAGGGGATATAATTTTGGATCTAAATGATATCTGGAGAATCTGAATCTATTTTATTGATTCTACAAGAAAATAAATATCATAAATAATAATATCAAGATAGTGGAGTATTAATTCATTTAATATATGGTGATATGAACTATTATTTGAATATATAATTTATATATTGAATTAGGTTAGAAATATATTTTACAGATACTAATAATTAGAAGAATTTAATGATTTGATTATATAAATGATACAAAGTATTCAAGAAGTTGAGATAAAATATATAATTAATGTTTACTAGTTAAACATTATAAGTATTATTTTCACCATAACATCATTAGGAATTAGTTTCGAGATCTCCCAAATAAGAAGAAAGATATTTGGTATATTGATCATTGATTTAAATGAAGATTTATTTATTCTTACAATAATATATATGATAGAAAATTAAAATAATTAATATTGATAGGACAAGGGATTTCCTTTGATGTGACCACATGGTAATATTGAATATGAATCTGGCATTATAGGTAGTAATATGTCACAATAAGGATTACTCGGTTCTCGAAAAAACCCTATAAAACAAATTTTATGTGATTTTGAATACTACTACATAACATGTGTGGAAAATTATACGATATATTGAATGGTTAATTACAATAAAACGTACAATAGGATTATTGAACAATGAAAAGAATAATAATTATTACACATTAATCCCCCAAATCATAGTGGACACACCATCTTTTTGTATGTAATGTAGAAAAATATAAATTATTGGTTACCTTTACTTATCTACGAAATACATAATTATATAGATTCATAATTTAATTTAGCAAGAATCATGTTACTACATTAATTGAAAATATAGACTATATTTTTATTAATAATATTCATCGTCCCCCTTTTAACATGTCTGGGTGGCTAAATATTCTACTACAATTCATTTCCACCCATTCACGAGGGAGCCTCTATTCCATGGTATGATAAGATAATTTCATATTTTTATGATTTTTAATGTTATTAAATTTCAATTTATCTAATTGAATATACATATGCAATATATATGAGACTCTAATCTGTTAATGATATTTTGGACTGATTGAGGAGAAGTTACTATGGAAGTGTACATTCTAATGAGACAAAATTAAATTTTTACATGTGTATATATAATGATATAAAAATCTATTTTTTGAGAATATTAAAGAATAATTTATATTATCTATTGATATTGTGATAAATATCCTAGGGATTTTTGAAAAGGTGGGTAATTATTTTTTTTCCAAAATTTATATGATGAATTTTAAAAAAAAATTCAAAACAAACTTCTACATTGTGTGATAGAAACAAAATTTCGAATAAATAATTAATTAATTAACCCATGTCTTGTAAAATTTGAAAGATTCAATATTTTAAAAAGAAAATAAATATGACATATATTTTCAATCCATGAAAAATTTAAATGGAAAATATTGAGATAAAAAATGAAAATTGATTATAAATATGGGAATGATGATGGGTCGTTTATTTTGATCATTTCAATTAAATACATGCAATTTATTTATGTAAAAAATATATGTTGGTCAATGAGATAATATAGGTGTTAAAAAATTAGTGGAACATCTAAATATTAAATTAATATCCAAATGAATAACCCTAATATTTTAAATTCCAATGACGATGAATAGAGACCCCAATAACTAAAAATGTAGATTAGAGTAAGAAGAATCATTCAATAGTAAAAAAGTTGAATAGTGAGAAATAATACCAATACTATTTCATTATTTAGAAGACATTTTAATGATGATGATAACATTATTGATCATGAAAATAATGTTAAACCAAATGTAAGGATAGAGAGGATGAAAATAAGAATATGCAGTGTATGATGATTGATGAGATAAATTAATTTATTTATTATAATTACCATCTCAAAATATAAAAGAATAAAATTGAATGACTTAACAATAAATGGTGTTTATAGAAAGAGGAATATAATTTATTAGATTTTAGATACATATATTAGGTCATGAATATTTAATTTACTTTAGTTATTCAATTGATGATGTTGAATGTTGTTAATGAAGTTTTCTCATGAATATTTATGAACACAGTTTGTTTCGATAAAAGAAAATTGAATATAGGAATTATATGATGATGATGGAAATAACATACTTTTTTTGAATTAAATGATAAAACATATAATGACTCTTAGTTGATAAGTATAATAAATAAGATAAATATTTTTCATGAAAAAATTCTCAAGCTTATCTATTATTTTACTAATACAACATGTTGTGATTCAAAATAAAAAAATCAACGTAATAGAGTGAATAGAGATAAATAATATTATAAATGAATTTTTGAATGGAAAGCCTAGGAATTTTATTACTTCTAAATAGTATCTTTAATTAGATCCATACTGTTTAATATAGATTAAATTTCATATAAATATTTTTGATAGAAATTTTATCAATATAGAATATCTCGATATTTCGATTTCTAATGGAGAAAAATAATATATAGATATGAATTATAAAAAAAATTGGTAATTTATTTCACTGAAAGATATGATTCTTTTACCAAGCTGGAGTAAAGTTAGGCTAACAGTTCTATATTCGTTGATATATCTAGTAGTGTCATTGGATTCATCATATCTATCAAATAAAAACTTATTTCTCTTTATTTATAGTTGATATGTGTTTATATTGGGTAATAATTTCATAGAATAGTGAAACTCATTATATTTGTAATATGATATGTTCTTTATGGTGTGGAATCGATAAAAATATTATGTATAACAAAATTAAATTCATGTTATGAGAATCCCCTTCAAGAAACATAAGATAAAGGGAAAAAGGATTTGATATACCAATTAATGATGTAAAATAAAAATTAGAATGATGGGGTTATTTAAAATGATTAAGGACTAGATTGTTTTAATTTATCATGCTGAAAAATCATGGGAAAAAATAAAAAAGTTGTAATCTATAAAATTTAAAAATAAATATTTTTGTGCTATGGAAGCACAATGGTTGGATCAACTTTTTTTAAAAAAAACAACATCAATAGATGAACATATGAAAAGGATTTTTAAAATATTAGATAATTAATTTTTATTTGACAATTTGTATAAAAATTGTACATTAAATTGAGATAAATCAACATAAATGGAGGATCATACAAAAAAAAAGATGCTAAAAGTAGTAATGAGAAACTATTAATTTTCCCTTTAAGGGGACTATAAGGAATGTGTGGTATTGTTTAAGATGAAAATCATTGCCTTATTTCTAAATAGAATAACTAGTATGACACTAAAAATTCAAAAAAAATTACTTATGGTAACTTTTATATAATTCAATGAGATGAATTAATATTTTAATAATGGAATGTAAGAATTTTATTCTTCATGGAGATGTACAATCATTTTGAAATGATAAATGTGAGAGACTCAAAATAGAATAACCAAATATGATGGAATTATTTCTAAATATATTTTTGTAGGAAATATATAATTTTTAGGAAGAAATTACATAAATAAAAAATAAATATGGAAATCACACTGTAATAAAATTTCTTTAAGTATATAAAAATATAAAGGGGAGTGTAATTTGAGGATAATATGAAGAATGGAGTAAATATTATCTTCTTCTCCTAAAAATTAAAATTTTCATTATTATGTTTACAGTTTAAATGGTTTTCTTGATAAAATTATTTATGAGTACTTCCAATATAAGGGGTTGAGTATGTATCACATTCAAGATAGTTTTTGGAAATAATTTAAATCAATTGATAAATTCATCTTTATTTTTATAAACTAGGATGGACCACAATAATAGTATATGACTTATTATATGTGAATCACAGAGGATACTTATGATTCCATACTTACATTAATTATATCAAAATTACAATAAGAACATTTTTTATACCATTTTAATATTTTGAGATGATATAATAAAATCCTAAAAACAACTCACTTTTTCATTTCAATATAGAGGTGAAAATGAAAAAATAGAATAGATATTTACATGAGGTATGTCTGATTATAATGTAAACAAAACATAGGAGGAGTGTTTTTATAATTGGGATGATTATTATATTCTCAACATTTAGGTAGTTTCTTTTAATATATTATAATATGTGTTGAGGTGTCAGATTTGAAGAGAGAAAAATTTTCCTTCTTTTTAATTCAGAATAATATTGAAGATGTATCTAGGTGTTATTAAAAGATATACTTTTTTGGAATATAAGAACCTGCGTTTAGTTGATTTTTCAACATGTTCTCATGTGAATAAAATGTATTAATGAGTTTAATTTTTTCAATAATAATTTTAAAGGAGAACATAATATTGTATACATGGGTACAAAAATTTATTTGAGAGCTTAAAATATTTCAAATATTGAAGAACCCATCCAATATGTTTTTAAAGGTAATATATTTTATCTGATGTAAAACAATAGTTATATTGATTGTTTATGAAGGTGTTTTGTTTTCTTGGAGATGACCTTATGTAATATACATTAAATTGGATGATATTTTTTATTAATAGAACTTCTTGTTTTGTTTTGGAAAACGTGACATTTATTATTTCAAATGTCCACAAATATGTGTATTTTTCAAACACCTTATGATTTATTTATTATTTGTGTATGTGTGTTTATGGATGCCTATGATTCATTAATCCATGTTAAATATTGAATATAATAATTGAATAATTAATCTAAAAATATATATAATTTAATAGAAGGATTATAAGAGCAAGTTAATGTTTTTGTATGAGTAAATCAAGGGTGTGTGTGTGTCATATGAACATACAAAAAATTCATCATCGTCATTAAATAATTATGACCTTTTACAAATATCTGTAATTTTTATCCAAAAAATTGAGTGTTGATAAATTATTTTTTCTAAATTTGGAAAATTATTTTGTTGATAAATGTTATCCTTAACGATTAAAATATCTCTTTTAAAATTTAAATCATGAATTTTAATGTTTCAATAAATATGGAGTAAATTTATATGAATTTTGGTTTAATGTCTCATGATGAGTTAATGTTAATATATTTCTCACATTTTTATTTTAGAATTGTATATAATAATAATTATATAATCAATTTTATTCATAAATACAATGAATTTTTTGATAGTGTTTAGTAATGTAATCCCTTGAAAATGGTTTCAATGAAATTATAGATAATATATCATGGTCTGATATGTCATATTATATTTTGAGTTGTGAAATGATTATATATATATGTGTTAGAAGGATAATAGGTTTTTTAGATGAATTTATGAAATTTAGATTAAGTTTATATCTAAAAATTCTATAATTTTAATATATGATATATATTTTGGAGCATCAATCTCTACATGGTCATAATGTATTCAATATTTTTATTTAATTATAATAGATTAAATGAGGATTAGTTTTAGAAATTTGATGGATAGAGGTATTTAATAAAAAGTAATGGAGATTTTTAATTTAAGGAAGATGAAAATAATTCCAAATATGGGTTTGTAAATTGTATCACAGAATATTACTCTGTAATGATATGATTCAAGTAGATAATCCATAAAATGAAATTTTATAAATTATATTTATTGTAGAATTTTCTATACCCACTACCGATGTGCTTTTAAAAAGGTAATAAATAGTGAGATTAGATTATTATTAATGTACATGAGATATAGTTTTAGTTCTTGGTTACTATAATTATAAAACCATAATAATTGTGTATTTGATCATGTACTATTATTGAATAAAATATGAGGTCAAATATTAAAAATTAGATATATTTTATGATTTTTATAAAATATAAGTCATGATAATCTTTGTGAGATTTCCTAGAGAAGCTATAATATAGTCTTAGTGATGGTGATGTTATAAGATACTAAGGGTGTACATTATAAAGTATCTAAAATATATATTTTAATTAAGCATTGAGATCTTGAATGTGATGAGAATTATATAATATATATAATATGTTATAATTTGAGTTTGAGTACATTATTTATTCAAGGTTGAAGAAACACATATTTCCCAGTATTCATGTTTATGATATATCATTGATAATTAATGATCTGTAATTATTTCTATGACCACTATTTCAGAACATGTAATACCAAGTGTCAGGAAAGTGGCAGAATGTTGTTGTAATTTTTCATATTTATAAATTGGGTGTTTGTTATGAGAAACAATATATATATATTGATGTTTTGGTGGTTATTAAAGCGATAATTTATGGTACTAGATATAGTTAATTATTATGTGGATGGTTCTAGTGATCACAAGATTTCATGAAGAGGATCCTGTTATTGGGGTCTCAAAAAATAGTTACAGTTTATCATTTATACTATGAATATTGTTTCTCTATGGTAATGTATTTCATGGGATCATTCAGGATATGAAATATATATGTATGAGGGATATGGGTAAAAACACGAAAATTCATTATGTGACTATATATGTCCCATCGTGATATATTTTTAATCGTTTTCTAATTTAATTATTGATCTCATCCCTTTTTCCACATAGGCTTCAAAAATAGGGTAAATGACGGACGATTTCCAATTCCAATGACCACTTCAATCCATTATTCTTATCGAATTATTGTTCTATTGGATGGATGGTCCCCATTTGAGCTTCCCCACACATCCTTAAATATAATCATCTCCATGTCACACATTAATTAGGTCATTTCTATATGTGTTCTAATTTTGATTCCACAAGATCATAATAGAATATTCATATTGTTTGAGCATTTTGAACATCCATTATAGAGGAGACCATGAGAATTTTAGTAAACAATTTCACATATTTTTTCATTAAATTCAAATCTCTATATGATTTTCCATGTGTTATCTATGATTTTGGGTAAAATTATATATTCAATTAGAAATATAAATTTTGGAATTTTACATGGTGTAGGTTTCAATGCCTACTGGCAGTGGACCGTAACACATTTTCTTAGATTTCAACGTGTTTGTATGACCTGGTGATAATACTATAATTGATAACTATCTAAATTAATTGATAAATTAATTATAAATTATTTATATAAATAAAATACATATTTTTAATGTTTTTATAAGATATAAATAAATATATTTTATTTGTTATGGACACGGCTTATTTTTCGAGAAGACCAGTAGACATATGATATATTTGGAGAGATTTATCAAGTAGTTATTTTTAATTTTTTTTCATATTTTTATGATGTACATTTTATACTATACATATCCCATTTAAATTATTGACAGATTATCAAAATTGTGTGATGTGGTTTCATTTCACTATGGTCACTAACCAATTTATATAGAATTATTGGGTTATTTTATGTATTTTTATTGAATAATTATATAAAAGATAACATTAATTTAATATTATTAACATATATATATATATATAAGACCAATGATGAGAAATTTAAAGGCCCAAGTCCATTGAGTACCTTATGCATTACTTTGATATCTCAACTTCTGATGGTCGAGGCCTAGACCAAGAAGATTCACAGGCACATGGTAACCATTAAGAAGAGGTGTGATTTGAAATGACATGGAAGACCCTAATATGTTGGGTGATGGTATATGGGTATTATTTATTATTTTAGAACCACTAATTTATGAGATAATCTCAATTGAGGGGAATAAATATGGAATATAGAAATATTGTGGGTTGTGATAATGTTCAGGATAACCCTATGGGCCTTTTTATAAACATTCAGTCCCCACCATTTGGATTAATAGAATTAAATTATTTTTAATGTCCTTGGTATTCCTCATGAGGGCCCATAAGGTTCTACAAAATTAGTATATCCAAGATATTTTTTTCTAATTAGGTTCCCATAGGTGATTGTTTGGCTCTACTGAGAGGGTATGCCTGGTTATGGGTAGTGATGATGGGTATAAATCATTATTTTAACCTTATTTACTTGATTTATAGGTGTTTATTTTAAAACACAAATAGTGTGGTTGTTTATTTAATGGTTATGGTATAATCCCATTCGTACATTTTCTTAGGACATTGAAATTTCCCACGGTGGATTTCATTTTTTTAGTTTGGATTGGAAAACAAAAATATAGGAAGTTTGTGATAATTATTGGAATATTCCCTTAGATTAAGAAACTCTCTTAATACAGGTCTGGAATAATATCATTATGGATTACATGTAAATAGGTCTATGTATGATCCAATATTTAAGGATCATTATATTTAGGATCATCACATATATTTATCATATAATTGGTTGAGAGAACAACCATAGTTGATGTCTCTGTTACTTATTGGAATATGAATTTAACAGGTAAAAATAGTATTTCGGATAATTGTGATACCTTTTCTATATTCTAAAGTATCTTGGGTTTTATATATTGGAATACAAGGTCATTACCACAAGCACAAAGAAACCTCTAATCTAGATGTATTAGTTATGATCAATACGGGAATCAAAAATGGGGATAGATTGGGGTTATCAGGCACGACATTTATTACATGTACACTACTATAGTTTTGTTATTTTATATTAGTTTATTTATTTATTCTGATCATGTATCCTACAGATATGATGAAATTTACTAGTATAGTATGGTAAAACAAGTTCTATTCCATGGTGAGTTATATAATCATATGCTGATCAATTTTTCATGGAACATGGGAAACCATATTTCTATGACAAATTATATGTTTAATAATAGATAGTTCAATGAAAAGTATTTATTCAGTCAATTGGAAATGATAATATGGTTTCATATGGTTGGTATGAAGTATATCGTATAGTGGTAGTGGAATCTCTTGTTTATAACATGATATTTTATCAATATATATAATTTTGGGATAACCCTAGTTGGATATTAGCATATATGTGTGTAAGATCATTTATGTTTAATCTATATATAATTATTTCATTTATTATAGAATATAAAAGGTTATTTAATGTATTTTATAGTCTATTATGTATGTTTCCAGTACATTTTATTGTTATTATGCACTACGATACAAGGGTATTTTCTCCTCACAGTACAACACTATATCCCCACTGAAACTCAAAATCATATTTCATATGATGAGGCATCTCTATGGCCATGAGGTGGTCCAATACGATTACTGGTCTTACTGAACCATGGTGGGGAATAGAAAATTTCTGTAAAATGATGTTTTTCATATGATTTATAATTTTGAGAATACTAGTAATTAGATATATGAATGTGTAGAGAATTATATGGATACATTATTAATGGATCATTAGGACCTATTCAAGTTCGATCTATATATTTCAAGGGTAAGTAGATTGTATTTCATTTATTATGATGTTATAGTTACATTATTTTTACATTCTATGATAAAACCAATGTATGGATTATGATGTTTGGATATATTCCAAAACATAGTATTCATGTGAAATATTGTTCTTCTAGAGTGTGACATCTATTAGTATCAGGATGTGAAGAATAAATTTTTAACCCCTTCTTATAAAAAAAATTCCAATATATATAATTCGATGAATTCTTGATGATTTGGACCCCATGTATATATGTTTTCACGTAATGGTAGGGTATGTCGATCAAATATGAGATGCTCATTGATATGAATGATTATAATGTTATGTGTTCATATATGTGAATCCCCCCTTATAAGGTCAATATGGGCATTAGAGACCATTTAGATAACACCATTTTGTTAAATTATATTACTATTAAGATTGAAATTCTTCGATTTAATATATATATGTTGTTTTCAATAATTTTTTTTTGTGAAACCATACATTATCAAACTATTTGGTAGTGGTACATGGATTACCAATCATAATATGTTGTTCTAGTTGGATTTTTTTCTTTTCAATATAATGTGACCATATCCACTCTAGAGCAACCATATGAGAATATAATAGGAGTGTCTTAGTTCCTTAGGTTTAGTTAAATTAAAACCTATAACAACCAATATTTTGTTTTCTATCAAAGAATGCATTGTAAGTATGTCTAACTAAACCAAATTTTTGATTTTCGTTGATAAGATAAATAATATTGATGTCATTTTCTATACATATGTCGACCAAAAAGAGGTGGTCCTCAATAGGGATATCCCATATGCAGATTCTCATTGAGGATTAGTCCCTTGTTGGATGATGGTTTATGAATGATATATTGATTATAAATTTGATAAATGAAATTTGGAGTCTAGGAATTGGTTTATACATGAGATTCTTGGATGAAATTCTTAATATTTTCTAATGTGTTATTACATTGTATTATACATAACTTTAGAATAACTGAGATATATAGAGACCATTGGTTTTAAATATTACCATATATGGAAAATATATAAAGATGTTGGATGGTGGACCACGATAGAGGATGTTATTATATTTGTAGGGATTCATAGGAAGATTATATTTGTTAAATTCCTTCTAATCTATATTTCTTCCTAAGAGGTTCAATATATGTTTATAGAAAAACTCATTTTTATTCCATGATGTTTGGAAATAATAACACCAACGGTGGTAATTCCTTATGATGTAATCTTCATAATGTTTCCTGATATAAATACCAATATCAGAATGGAAGGACCATTTGATTATATGTTTTATATAATTTTATTGTGTTTTAATAATTGGGGATAATATGGTTATATATTTTGGATTTTAAGAACTCCCTCTAATGGAGAAGAATTTAGAAAATCATGGCATAGTAATGGTTATTTTTTTAAAGTGGACATCCATTTACTCTCCTGGATTATAGGAAACTGAACATTTGGGGATTACAGATAGTGGTCTGGTTCTTGATCATAGTTTGATTAATTAAGTCATAGGGATTTATAATTTAGGTTTTATAAATGACCATAGTAATTGTGTTCCACCCCTTTTTTATGAGATATTTATAGTGTGATCACGATATAGACAGTTATATTTTGTTTGTAATTAGATAGCAGTCATGTGTGTGGTGAGTATTAATGTTTTGATGAAATGTTATTAGTATAGTTTCTTATGAGTTTTAATGAAATTTTAATTTTCCCAATGCTATATAGGAGACATAGGAATTAAAGTTCTTATGATGGAATGTATGTTATAGGTTTACGATATATAGAATACACCCACGAATATATGATAATTTATACGGTGGAGTGAGAAAAATGGTGATTTAGAACCTATTAATGTGGATCCCTAGGGGATGTATACGAAAATATGAATATTGAGTAGTTTGAAATTTTTGCTTAAGCATTCATCACTAATTATTGTAATTTTTTATGTTTCCAAAGTTTATTTTCTCATAAAAAAATGGGTTTTAATTTATGCTTCTTGATATCACTCATGTGTGAGGTATATGGTAACATTAGAGAATTAAGTGTTATATTCATAGGATAGTGAGTAATTATAGAATGATCAATTGTGGATATGATTGGATTGGTCATTGGATGGTCAGGCTTTCTCTTTCATGACCTTGAGTAGATTAATAAGATTATAAATAGTTTTGTATCATTTATTTATTTGGTTGTTGGGTTAATTAAGTAAGTTCATTATTATCATTCTTTGGTTGATCTTGATGTGACATCAGGGTGATCTGTGGGTTGATATATAATTTGTATTGTGTTTCGTAGTCTGAAAACCAAATTTTTTACATTGTTTATGTGGTGAAATATTGTTTTGTTTCTTTTTTCTATGAGTAAAACCATTTCATCGCAGGATTTACGGGTCAACCCAATTTTTTCTCTAGTTTTATGAGGTTGAATAATGTGAAGATACATAATAAAGGATCATTGTTTTGTGGCATTTCTTTTAAAATAAACTCTATTAGGAATTATGGTTTGGATAATTAGTTGGTCCTCATATGTGGGGTTATTAGTAAAACAACCATGATAAATGTAACAATTTCATTTGTGGATGTTTCAATGGAAATGAATGATTTGTAATGTATTTTCATATATATATATATATATGTATATTTATTTATTTAGTATATATATTTATATTTTTCATGAGGTTAAACAAATTTATAAAGAAACCATGTAAGGATTATTGTGTGGGACAAGACTAGTTTGCATGTGGACTATTGAGAGAAATTTTTCAGCAGGTTGATCTGATAATTGACATCAAAATGTATCAGAATCAATCAGAATGAATAAAATAATGTGGTTTGGAGAAGCAAAATATTTTCTATGATATTGCATCAACGCATTAGTGTCTTGATATATAAAATAATTTTGGAGAACCATCTTGAGGTTTTTGTGATGCCTAGGAATGTTTCCTTTACCTTTGGAAAAGTATATGCCTCGTGATATGTGTTTCAAATTAGAATATCATTTAATGTTTTTAAGAAAAACATTGACCATTGAATGTGGTTGAATGGAATTATTATTATGGGATGATTTTTTGGTAGTCAATAAGATAAATCAAGGGACTTATTTTTTATTGTTTGAATATTATATTACCTCGTTCTTGTTCATGTCAAATAAAAACTTGATGAATGTAATATTTTTATATTGTTTTTTGTTTTATTGATAATTGATAATAATAATTAATTTTTAATGATTTTTAAAATAAAAAAGAATTATATTGGATATTTTTTTCATTTAATGGAAGGATTGAATGTTCATGTAAACATTGGGGTATAAAAGATTGTTTGTGGGTAACAGATACTGATTTAGCATACAATTGTTAATTATAATTTTGATATGTGATGTGGAATTATTTTATAGGTAAACTCAAAATTTGAAAGAGGAGTGGGGGATATGGGATCTTTTACCACTTTATTAAAATATATGGTGCAACTATATATGACAATTGATGCTAAAATTACATTATATATTTTTTAAATTAAAAATGGTTCTCACCTCCCTTTCATTCTTATTCTGATTGGTACTAATGATATGTACGGCCAATGGAAAACAACTAAATCAGAATTCATCCTAATTTATTGGGTATTGTTTATCAACAAACGGTGGTTTTAATTGAAATCCCCTCCAACCATCAATACATGTTGTTTTCAATACATTTTCATTGATTTTAGGGATTCCCATACGAGATCCAATTCCCATTCCAAAGTCACTTGGTGGAATTAGGAGTTTTTTATTTTTATTTTTTTTCAATCTATCTATACATGTCCTTGATATGTTTTCAACACAAAATTATGTGTTTTTGGGGAAAATATATTTAACTGTATGAACATTACAATGGTTTTCTTAGGTTTAATGTTTAATTAGATATTTTGTATGTGTTAGAAAAATATCATTTCTAGTGGATTGGCATGGATTTCCCACTAGCTGTGGACCACATCATGTTTCTGATATATTATGAATATCTAAATGAGCATTTATGTTTTTATCATATAGATATAAAAATATTTAATTATTAAATACACTATAAATTTTTTAAAATATATTAAATAATTTATTACAGTTGTTTATAATTAATTATTTACTGTTATTATGGGTTTTTGGGTCTCTATTGATATGTTCGATGGATGATTAAATTTTGTGAGAATGTAATAATTTTTTTATGTTTTTTTATATTGGGGTTTTTATTTTAATTTATGTTTGTTCTCCTTATTTATTTTAAAAAAGAATTATTAAATTTTGTATTTGTGTCAGCAATGTGTTGTTTTCCACCGAGTTTTCTAACAAATTATGTTAAAATTAACGGTCAAATTTATCTTATTTTTGTCATTTATTTTTAATAGATATTTAGTTATTTTTTTAACTTATGTAAAATTAATTAGATGAAAATGTTGATGTTCCAAGATCATTAACATCTTTATACACTACCATGACACCATAGCTATTAATTGTTGAATCAATTAAAAAGAATATGTAAGGACATGTGACCACCCCCAAGAGGGGGAGTACCCTGAATTAAGAATGATTATACTAGTATGTCATTCTAGGAACCTTGAGAACTTTTTTTCTATTATAGAACATTTATGTGCATGGACATGACCCTTTTAATGATAACCTATGAAATCTGACACACATTATTGGAATTCTTAGGTTACGTATGAACTAGTATACCATTTGTGGGAACCTCTAGTATCCTTCAGGTCGATATATTTCAATAGTTGAGTGTGAAAGCTCAGGTAGGCCATGTGAGGTCACTTCTTATTCCATAGATTTCGTGGATTGATGAGACTTGATTTTAACGTCTTATTCAATATTTTGTTAGTTTTCAATATTGAATGTGTTTTCATGGGTATGGGAACTGATTTTGGGTTTGGGTGTTCGGTCTATCCATGGTTCATTTACTTAAATATTTTTTTTTGACATTCCCTTTTGTATTAAATTTTGTAATTGGGAAATTCTAAATACCTAGAGTCGATTTTCTATGAGTTACACTGATTTAGTTTTTTATTGGAATGAGGAAACTCATATAGGGGAGTTCCATGATACATATAGAATTATACTTTTCACTAAGAAAACTATCATATGGTGTAAATATGATTCTATAATATATGAATAAAAATATATTGACCCCGATTTGATAGAGTATATAGGAAGGATAATTTAAAAAATATTCTATATTAGTGTAGTACTTTATTTAAAAAAAATTAAAAATAAATAACACATGATTACAATTCTTTCATAATCTTCCTTATCATTGAGTTTAAAATTTATATTATCATATATTCAAAGAGGAAATATCGGGAAACGACAATTAAAATTTCATTCTATAATAAAGTTCCACAATAATATTATCTTTTTCTCTTAGTGATGATTATTCATGATGACTTTTTAATTCACTACGATCTATAATCTACTTTTACATCCCATAAATCCATAAAACAGATAGTTAAACTATTCCAAATTCCTATTAACATTAACCAAAATCAAAATTATTTGCATCTGGTAACATAATTACCAAAATTAGTATACATTAATAATATATTCTAACCATATAATTTTAATATTAATACAAAAATTTGAATCCTAATTATTCTCTAAATAAATATAATTATGACTATTTAAACGTTTCATGACTATGTTTGAGACCAATATATCAAAAGGGATTTATCATATACCATTAAAAGATAAATAATACATTACTACATGGATTAATGGCTATATTTTTTCCATATAATGAATCTAATTACATAAAAAAATAACAATTTTCTAACTGTTGAATCATATAGAATAGTGGAAGTTTTTTAAACCCTTATCTTATTTTAGGTCATGCGTTCATGTGTAAAAATCATGGTATATGCGATGGTTTTCTACTGACCATAGCGGTTTTCCTTATTTTGTTTTAACATGTAAAATAAACCCTCTCTTAAACACTTAATTTTTTTCCTGGGGGATAGAAATTCCTCATCCCAAAACAATATCTACAAAAATCTATTTATGATCCCATTACATAAAAAAATTGGGGATATATATGAATATTAACAAGTGATTATCCAAATTATTATAGACATGTGATGATATCCATAATGGATTATTTATCCTTAAATGAAAATCCCCTAATCTCTAATGTTATCCAACCAAGCCTATGATACCAACTATAATATCCCAGAACCCATACTCCCAAATATGGTGGTGAAATCAATATCATTACATTCCAATCATTGATGTTGATTACTATAAACCATATTTTTTACATGAAATCCTTACAATATTAAATGTAGAATCTGGATCAGTTATAGAAAAATTGACCTTTTAGGTTTAGAGTTGTAGAGTATTAGGAAAAACTCACACATAAAAAAATATTATCTTAGACTCATTAGTCATAAAAAGAAAATTATCTTATTTAATCTTTATTTTTTATATTTATTAGGTTGTCATCAACAACATTAATATCTTATCCTTTATAGAAATAAATATTTACACATTATTCATTAAAACATTGGGAAAAGGAAACATAATAAGGGTGATAAAAAAATGTTGACTAAGGATAAACATAATCATTAACAATTAAATATCATCAATAATCATAATAGTTCATAATGGAATTATGACATAGTAAAAGTGTATGTTAAATTCATAAAGTAACTCATACCCATCTATACATGGACCATAAATATGAAAACATACTATTTGAAATAGTTATCATAATACATAATAATGAGTGATGTAATATCAATATTAATCATTAGAAACAAGATAAAAAATAGTAATTATAATGAAACACATAATGGTACCTTGGGACATCATTATACATTTATAACTCGTAAATGGAATAACCATGTTATAGACTTCCAAACATGTGACTCTTATAAATGGAATATCAATATGAAAAAATTACACACCCAATTCATTAGAGGGATATCACAAACCCAACCGTCCATGGTTTACCATTGAATTACCCATTATTTTTTTATATTATAACCACACATCAAATGTATAGGTACCATTGAAATATAATCACACATAATATTCCTATGGAAAGGAATTGGATTTAATAAAAATATATTGAAAACCTGATTTACTGATGGAAAAGAAATTGGTTCAATAATAATATATTTGAATCATAATTTAACTAGGGTAATTATATTGGTTAAATAAAAATATCTTTGAAACATGAGTAATCCAATAAAATGAGATGGTTTAAATTATAATTTCATTGAAACATGGGTAAAAAAAGATATATAATTCTATTAATAATAATATATTTAAAACATTATTGACCCATGGAAAAGAAATTGGTTCAATAAAAATTTCATCGAGACATGATTAATCCATGGAAAATAAATGGGATAAATATAAATCTATTTGAATCTAGATTTACCCTTTGAAAATGAATCGGTTAAATAATCATATATTTAGAACAAAATTATCCCAAGGAAAATAAGTTGGAAAAATATCAAGATATATGAAACTTGATTAACCCATGGAAAAGAAATGGGTTAAATAAAAATATTTTTGAAACTGACATAATACATTGCAAGAATAAATAAGGATGGAATAAATTAAAAAAAACCCAAATGAGGATAATGAAATAGGGTTGTTGATATTGGGAACTGGATATTCAATTAAAATATCAATAAAACATTCTTGTAGAAATAAATATTTAAACATTCCAAAGCATCCAATACAATTTGAAACAATTGAACCATTAACCCCTTGGAATGGAATAAAAATTAATAAATATGGTACATCATGATATTAATTATATTAATTATATAATATGTCCATGTGGTAGTATATACATCTTATAAAATAATATAGGTGTTTTACATAACAAATATAATAATGAAGGAAAACTGTGACAAAAATCCATTGTGATTTTGTAAATTTAAAACCATAAACCACATATATTAATAATAAATACATTGATCATTAAAAAAAATATTGATGAAAAAAATCATGATATAAAATATCAAAAAAATTAGTAGATAAACAAAAAAAATAAAATAATTGTTTAATATAACATTTATCTTCGAGACGTAAAATGTGAGATAAAAATACCTTACCTTGAGTAAAATATGACATTTTTTCTATATTTTTGTAAATAAAAAAATATTTGATAAAAAAATATTTGATTAATAACTATTTAATTGTTTTTATTAAATTTATTTTACAAAAAAATGTGTCATATGGAATTATATTATCAATAAATTTTATGTCAGATGTTTTGATCATATTCCTCTTATCTCTGAAAGTTGACTTTGATAGTTCAACAATGTAATGTGAGATGAGTACATAAAAATATACAGAATAATATTCAATTAATTAATTTCATATTTATATGTAAATTTTAAATTAAAAACCAATCATGAAACTTCATAATAAAAAATGATACAATGCTACAACCATTGAGATAGTAGGTCATACGTAATCATGCGTAACATTCACATTTTTAAATTATCATTACAAAAAGAGGGTAAGTAACATTATATAATAGAAATTTTTTTATAATATAATAAATAACATTTTATTTATTCAAATATACATATATATATAAATTTTCTCATTTAAGAATAATTACATCATGTCGAGGAGGTGGTAGTCCACACATCCACGACTAACGTTATCACATTTCAGCACGTAAAAAGGGTATCAAATAAAATGAAACTTTCTATTTTATAAAATATAATTATTTAATTAATATAATATATATTTCATTTATTTAACAAATTTATAGTAAAAATAATCATGTATGAAATCATTATATAGATTAAATTGAATAAAATGCTTTGGGGATGTGGTAGTCTAAACATTCCAAAAATGATGTTATCATATTTACCCAAAATGGAAAGTGAATAGTAATGTGTTATAAAATAATTACATATGAAAAATATCATATATAGTATTTAAAAACATCAGGATAATAATAACTCTTAAATATGAATGTTGTTAATGGAAAAAATGAATGTTTTCATTTGTTGTCGTTGTAGTTCAATAAACACATAAATGGTTTGTTTGTTACCCATTAGATGGATGTGTGTGTAAATAATGGTAGAATCTATAGAATAATAACATTTTAGTATATTGATAACATTATTATTAATGGATAAGGTAATAAGAGTATATAGTTTGGTAGATAATGAAAAAAATATATTTTAAAAGAACGTTACATCTTATTGGGGTAACTTATATTGGATTGAATCATATAGAATATTTGGATTGATTATTCCAAATATGAGGCCTGTATGATGAGTTTAGGGATGTTTTTGTGTTATTTTTTATGGTATTGGTTATGAAAAAGTGACTTGAGATGTTTGATGAAGTTGGAGGCGTGAGTGCCCTTTTATATAGGAGGGAGAGTGGAACTCTAATTAATTCCAAAAGGTATATATTATTGGGACGTCTCCCTTTTCATAAATGACAAAAAATTGAACAAATAATGGAATAAAAGGGTTTTTTCTTTTATGAAAACCTCCACCACACAACAATTAGTGATTTATTATAATATTGATTTTTAACTTCTAAGATTCGTGAATTTTATCATTTCAGGTTTTAATAATGTATATATATATACACTCTATGGAAATTAATAATTAACAGTAAATTAATGTGGCATTTAAGAGTAAATATAGAACTAATTATATATAAATAGTACATTAATTTAAAAAATTAAAATTATCATGTTATTTTGAAATTAATTTTTAAAAAAAGCACCTATAAAATGCCAAAAACCTACATTAACCTGGACAGTGCCAAAAATGTTTTTAACATCTATGGGTTAATATGTTAAATATAAAATACTATCTAAAAAATTAATATTCCATAAATGAAATTTATTTAATCTTACAAATCACATTTAATAATATTAAATAGTTTTTAATTTTAATATATTTAATAAAATATAATTTATTGTAAAATGAAATTAATTTCAATTTTGACATTATTTATTCAATTTTTTTAAAATGGCAATAAAATGTATTGGAATTAATATTAATTAAGGTTTAATTATTTAAAAAAATATATTCATCTAAAAATATTACAAAATAAAATAATCATTCATTTTAATGAAATTGTAATTATTATAGTAACATTTAAATTACATAATTTTTAAATATATAATCATATCATTAATGTTTCTTAAGAATTAAATGTTATAGATGTATATCATGATATTATTGATAAATAGTTATGATAAAAATAAATCATATATCATTCTAAAGGATATATATTACCGAAAATATATTTTTTAAATGTCTTAAGGTTTTATAAATTTAGAGTTAAGAATGGTTTTTTCCATTTTCCTTACGTAAATTATTATATAGGGAACATTAAAGAACCTATATCCAATTAACCAATAAAGTATAGTAAACGATATATGGTCTAAATACTCAATCCAATTTCCTTTTGACAATTTTTTTGTCATTTTGGCCATTTTGGTAGAGGATTAGTCCTTCGTTAAGCGTAGTTATACATTAATCTCTGTAAATAATTTTAATTACTTCTAATAATATTTTTTTGATGAATTCTTTAGATATTATCAGAAAGAAATAAACATACATATTAAAACCATGTAATTTTTTTTAAATTCAATTCAAATAAGAGGTAAAATAAAATTTAAATCTAATCCCACAGATGTGGTGAGATGTTTAGTTTTAATGTAAATATTTTCCAATGTTCAATATGAATATATTTTAAAATTAAAAATTAAAATTATTAAAATATTCTTATTTGGATGAATATTTATTGAATTGATCTATTTTGGATTTAAATAAATTTTAACATATAATTTTTTATTAATTATAATTTAAATTAAAGGATTTCTTCTCACAAAAATGGAGTATTTTTTCTATTCAACAAAATGTGAACCTTCTCAAAAAATAAAAAATTAAATAAAAATTATTTTGTTATTCAATTTTTAAATATTTATCTTATATTTTCATATATATATATAAATTATATTATTTTAATAAATATATATTCAATATATGTTTTCTATTAACTTAATATAATATTGTCTTCTAAAAAATACTTCATTTTATACATAAAAAATTATTCATTTTATAAGCCTATAACATTTGTTGGATGATTTCAAAAATAATCTATTAAAATTTTTAAACAAAATATATATATTCATTTTAACACCATCTAATGTAACATTGATTTTATGTCTTCCATAATAAATAATAATATAAACAATATAACATTTCTCTGTTGGACTTGACCTTATGTGTATCACAAGAAATAAATGGGAATTGATGTTGTGTGGAATATAAGAGAAACTTTTTCACGATTGTGATAAAAGATAAAATATTTATTTTGTGTAAGAAAATTAAAAAATAAAATAAATTATAGTATAAATATATATTTCGTAAAATCTTGATATGATTTAATATTGATGAGGATTATTAAAAAAGATGCATTCATCTTACCCACCTACATTTTTTTGTTTGTCATTCAATATACTCTAAATATGTTATATTATTGTTAATATAATAATTCATTTTCCAAAATAAATATTTAGGATATTATTATTTTTTGAAAAATCATTTATTAACCTTTTTTTCTATCACATTGGATGTTATGTATTTACTTGTGTGAATTTACATCTTACTCTCTCCACATAGTGATACAATTCATTTCAAAATACAATATATGTTTTATAGTTCTTATTATAATTATAATTTATATATATATTATATTTCTGAAATAAATTTTCTTCCATAAATTTAATTCCATTACTACACACATACATTCCAATCTATTGGAAATGAATATCATCCCTCATTCAAATATGTGGACTACAACCCCACGAAGGGATTCTATTTGTTTATTCAGTTCAATTTTACTTTTATGGTAGTAGTGATACATTTAATGAAATTATAATTTTTATATCGTATGATAATTATTCTGTAAGTGTTAATTATTATTTAAAATTCATTCCTTCCATCAATAAAAAAGTGAAAACCTCATTTTGTGGCACTTACATAAAACCATCTCCATGATTAGTGTGTTTAATTTTTTCTATGTATCTACAATATGACAATATATATATTATTATTATATATATATTCCGGATTTATATTTAAAATATTGTGTAACCATGATCATATTATAGATATAGGAATTACAGAACTGAAAGAATATTGAAAAAAATAGATAACACATGAAGATTATAATTGTTAAATAGAATATTTAATAAATGCTTATTGGTATTTTATATTTGTATAATATATATTCTAGAAGTTTTTAATTTAGTTTTATATATAATTTTAATAATTTTAATTTTAATTATTACGAATTTATAAGACTCTTGAGAAAATTAAAAAATAACATATGAGTTTATTGTCCCAAATTATCTTCTCAAGGACATATATACAGTTATGAACATATCTTACCGTATAAGTATTATATATTGATATTTTCAAATTTTATATCAATGTTATCCTTTATTTAATGAAATTTAATTATATATTTTATGTTATTAATTAATTAGATATAATAATCAATAGTTGTTGAATTGTTAAGTGTTAAATGATATAATGTGATTATTTATTGAGATTGTTTATTATTATATTTATAATTATGCAATTTAATAATGTGTCTATATATATTATAAATAATTATATTCTACTATATTTATTTCTTGAGAATGTATTATTTCCATCATTAAACTATTAATTATGTATATAGCACACTGAAATCATTATTTAAGGAAAATCGACATTATATCTCTTTTCTGAGGAATATATTTTTTCTCCTTCATGTATTTGGTTGATAAAACTGTTTCATAGTATGATTTTAATATATTTTTATGATGATTTATGTAATATTTTTTAACATACAATTAATTTATTATATTAATATTTGTAAAAATAATTATATCTTTCGTAGTTTTCATTTCCTGAAAAATAGGGCATAAACGACCAAAGTTATATTGTTAAAATATTATTATATTTCAATTATAATCATGTTATTGAAATTTTGGTGTTTCTATTCAAATTTTGTTTATAAATACTATATGTTTTAAATAATTATAAAATAAATATATTTTTTATCCTATAAAAAATAAATACAATAAAATATAATGGAGAAGTTATCGTAAAATAATTATGTTTGAACAGTGTTTCTTTATCATAAATAATATAAATAATCATTAACTGTAAATTTTTTTAATGTGTTATTTATATTATAACCTAAATAATTTCTTTAATATTCATCTACTATTTTAATAGGGAATGAAATAATTATAAATCTATATTTATAATAATACTTTATTTAAAAAAATATTTTTTCATATCATTATTTCTTATTTAAATTTTTCTTCGTAAGCTTTAATGAAATTTAACAAAACAATAGATTCAATATTTAAAATAAGTAGTTTAAATTTTTTAAAATAGAAACCCATTATTATTATTCAATATGATGTATATTAGTGGAAAGAAAATTTAACATCAGAATATCAAAAAATCTAGTAAATGAATATTTAAATTATCTTATAAGGTAAAAGTATTTCCGATAAATTGTTATTAGATAAAGAAATCAAAACCATTATCACATTACAATATATATAAATATGTTTAATGTATTCTTTTCCATGATGATGTACAATATATTATTTTAATCAAAGAAACATTAAAAATATAATCTTAATGTTTTAAATATCAATTATGTATCCACATTGTGTAGAAAATGTCATTACCAATTCTAATTGTAAATTTTTTGAAAAATGAAATTATATTCAATATGTAAATTTATTTATTAATTTTTCATTATATATAATTAAAATAATTTATTTGGAAAACAAAAGAAATATTAATTATTAAATTAAGAGACTGAAATGATCAATGATTTTAAAATTATTAAATGTGTTATAATTTGAGATATTTATATTGTTATAATAAATAATAGCTTCATATTACATATCAGTAATGTATAAATTAATTATATTCATAATCATACTATTTAAATATGTATTTGAATTCAAATTATCTTAAATGTGTCAAAATTAATATTAATGATAAATTATCAGGACAATATTTTAGTAAATAATTTGAAATTGTCAAATAAATTTAATGATGGAAAATTAAATAATATTTGTTCTAAAATTTAATCCTCTATTCTATAATTTATTGATTTATAAATTATATGTCAAATAAAAACCCTTTGTAGAGTTGATTTCATGTTACTGTGGTGAATGTTATCATATGTAATTTTATAGGTTAGACCAAAATCTATGGTTTAATACACCACATTATACTATCAAAATTTCAATCTTCTTATGTTATTTAAACCATATCATACCCTAGGATTGAATATACTTCCATTTTGATGTATTTTATTTAAAATAGCTATATTATATTTTATTTTATTTTGAAAATTATATAACTTCCTCTCCCCTCAATTATAATGCATCATATCCTCCCTCACTTAATTTAATAAAATTAATCCTTCTATCATAACTAAACAAAAAAAACCCTTATTAAAATCTTTTTCCACAATCTAGTGGTTTTGTTCATCCCGATATACAATCCAAAGTACCCAAAATAAAATATTTAAATGAGTTCCTTCAAAGGAGAGGTCATCACGTCAACCGATCACCTTTTTTAACATTATATTATTATCATATAAATTTATGGTATTATCATAAAATAATCCCGTTATTAGAATTAATATACATGAATTTTATTATTTTATAAATCATCAACCATCTTTACCATCAAATAGGATGTTACGGGAGACTATTCATCACTAGGGGTAGTTTGTTCTTCACTAAAAAATCTGGACTAATATAGAATGAAGAATCTATGCACACTACTAATGGGATTAAAAGTGTGTGAGCTATGAAAATAAAAAATATACCACCTAGGTGTTACATGAATAGTCTTTGTATAAAAATTCATGTAATCTCAATTCAGAAAAATAATTGCACGATGTGTATTAACAATTTTTTATATAAAACATCAAACACATTTACATTATTTCATGGTTCTTAATCAAAAGCATGTATATGAATATGAAGTCACAATTCACATGTAATTATTCCAAATAATGAACAAGTTTATTAAGGATAAATAATCATGTTAAATAAAAATAAGTCACAAGTATTAACATGATATATCCCTTTAAGTAAGACTATTAGACTTCTAGTATGTCAAAAAATCATGATCACAATCTGGTTCATAGAAAATAGGCCTAGGAATCAGATGAATTCCCCATGGGTAAACCCCCTAACAATATCAATATCATTCCCCATGAATAATAAGTATTTGAAATAGATGAATTACTTATATAAAAAAAACCAATAATTAAAAATATTGAATATGTCATAAGCTAGACAATCTACAAAGGTATCCATGGTGACCCCTTTTATCATTAGTCACATTTATTTTCAATGATTTTAACATAATTTCAATATCATTTCATAAATCCATTTTATTAATGTGAAAATAAAAATTTTCATTCAATTTATTATTAATTAGGTAAGACCATTTTTCATTAAAAACTCTTCTCAAAAAAAAATTAATATAAATATTTTTATAAATCATTTTTTAAAATTTAAAAAATAATGTTCTTCAACATATTCTTGAGACAAAACAATTTAGCTCAAATCTCAATCCCACACACCTACAATGGGATCAACCAACAATGAGAACCCAATGATGTCATCAAATTCCATAGAACCCAGTCCACACACATCAGAATGGATCCAATTGAGAAATAAGGTCGAAAGAGAAGACAAAACACAACATACCTCGAGAAATAACACCCACATCACCACAAATAATAGTTTAATGACCTACATAATGAGATAACATAATGGATGTATAACAATAAAATAAGAAACACTATTTCAGACCAATAAATTAGATAACACAACCTAAGGAAACTACTATGATCAATGGAAATGAAGACATAGAATGGTCACTCACCTAGTGAGATTTACTACATCCAAAAATAGGATTTCATGTACAGTGGAATTATCTAGATGGAATAGAGTCTCCCAAAATCCCTATATAGGAACCATCAGTCATGAAAAAAGGATAAATGGGATCCCAAATAAGCACTCAAACCTCTATAATGCCTTAAAAATCCCATCTTAGTATATTTCATGGTTTGTAATACTTTTACACATCAGGAAATACACAATTTCCAAATTTGATAAAAACAATACACCTTATATTAGAACATTATCATTAATTAACTAATAGTATATAAAAACTTGCCACATCATGTATCCTTTTAAAGAGTGAATCCTTCTTCTAAAATTCACCCAACAACCATTACATGTAATTTAACCTAGTTTAATGGAATTTATATCTCTCATAGACAATATAAATTGTAGAAACCAACATCATAAAATCCATGCCAAAAAGGGAACTCTGAGTATGGGAAAAATAGCTGATCAGGTAACATGATGACACAAAATCCACACTATAAAGACTTCTCATCCCCAGTAAGTCATGTGTATTATGTAAGACCGAGTAATAGATGATAAAAATTATCCATAAATAAGGTATCATATTCCTATGTCTCATGTTAATATGATCCATGATTCCATTCAACTATGAACAATGGAATTGACTTCCTATAGAATATATTCACATGAGATTCAATTATCTCAACTGGATTCTCTAAAACACCAGCATCTACCTCTTTCTCAATTAAATAAAAATTCAAAACATGACTGGGAATATGACGATAAATCATTTTCTGAGATATGTAGAATTATTTATGAATAACTAACAACTACAATAGAAATACTAATTGTTATACACCCTTCTAGAACTGCTTAGTGACCTAATGCGGTCTAACATATCATAGAGGCAACTTCCACTTTTTTCAATTTTGATGGTGACCTAACAAAGGTGATGAATTCAAGAATGCATTGTCACTAATGGAAAAAACCAGAGGAAGATGTAGCTAATATGAATATTATTTATGTGGACTTAGGGATGTAACCAGATTTGAATGTACCTCATTAATCATTTACGACATCTCTTGATCCAAACTTGTTCAAACTAATGATAATTTCCCCAACTCATCAAAAAAATAGTTGATTTTTAAAGGAGGCCATAAAATGCCTCAAATGGATCCATTCTAATCGATGACTATTTTTTTAAATAAATTTATCATGTCCCATATGGATATTCTATGATCTATTGAAATAAAAGACACATACAAGAATAATGTCCTCCAGCATCTAAATCAGACGCTCTGTCTAACCGTATAACAACCCATACTTTACATACATTGTTAATACTTCTAAATTGAAGCACACTTATTACAACATATGACAAAACCACAAAGGACCGTATAGGTATAGTGTCTTTAGAAACTGGGAAACATAAACAACTGGTTCATAAATCTTCTACAGTGTCTCCCATTTATTTCACCATATCTAATGTCCCTTTTATCATATTCTACTTAATATCCATCTTCCTGACCTGGGGAAAAGAAAACATAAAAGGGTGATCTCAAATGCTCAGCAAGGGCAAATAAAGGAAATAAAAATCATATCATATCTTTTTGAAAATCAAAACCTGCAAAAGAGATCATAATATCTTATCATGGAATAAATCATAGAAGTGAAAATGAGATCCTCATAATCATAACATAAGACTTGAAACTTTGTGGCAGACACACATAATCATGGAAAATCATTTCTTGTTAGTCATGACTCATTGCCAAGGCTATCTTAGTGGACAAAGTCCCTTTCTGAACCGAGTTCACTCCTCGTTTCAGTCCTGTATCACTGAACCGAAATAACCTTCCCTTCCAGCCATGTCTATCTCATGAGATATAAAATCTTTACCCAATTCATTGGAGGGAGATATAGGTCCCACCCATCTTATAATGAATCCTTTCTTATGTGTGCCACATAATCATAAATCATACATCATCGCATAACCCATGTAATAAAAATGGGATTCTTAAACAACATGACATCATAAAACAATTCATATAAGATAAAGGAATTCATAAAAATGTTTCCATCACAAAATAATCAAATCCATGTAATAATAGGGATAAAAACAGAACCCTTTTATTATCTTAGATGGAAAATAATTTTGATAAAATACTTGAACTTCATTCTTGAGGAAAATATCCTTTCTACTTCAAAAACACTTTTCCTTTCTTAACATGTCATACAATTTTAAACTAAAAGAAGTTGATTAAAAATAAACTTGAATACTTGTAAAGGAAGCTTCTTGGAAATAATGTTTAGAAATCCATTCATGCCGTATAAGTTAAAAAAAACATTCTTCGTACTTTTGTCGGAAAAGTCAAAAGGTACCTCGTACGGAAAACGACAAAAGATTCCTTTCATTTCTTTTACTAAAAACTCACCGAAGGGTAAAATTGGATTTAAACAATTGTAGTTGGATGGAAATAATATTACATATTTATGAAACATGGATGTGGATGATAAAATACTCCCCAGTAATTACCAAAGTAAAAACAATCTCGGATAAAAGTGAGATTGTGATATTTCCCCTTACCTTAGGTCCGATTTGCTTTGTACGTGTCCGAAGCTCCTGTATAATGGTTTAAATAATGTTATTGACTTATTCCAGAATCATACATATTGATATGAAATCATATATGGTCATATTCTTAGCTTCTTGTTAGTAATATTTCATTGTTACTTGTTACTCGGGTCTTTATTGCCTTTTGTTCTTATGCGTGTTTTGCCGAATAAATTCTTATTCTTATTTTAAGGTTATAGATACCTTATATTCAGAATGGTATTAGTGTAACATATATCATATTTATTCATTCAATTCATTTATATAATTACTATGTAATGATGATCATGTAGAACGAGGCGCATCACATCGTGGAGACGGTATTCCGTACGTACGCACGAGTGATGATATCATTCCTATGATCGTGAAATTGTATTGGAGTATATATATATATTATTTCAGTATCAATATTACTTTATAATAATGATAAATAGTTACTAATTACACCATTATACCCATCCTTGTAAATTGATGGTGGAAAATAGATTACACCACGGCGTGGAGACGGTATTCCGTACGTACGCACGCGCGGTGATTTCATTTTTCCGTAGGATGGATAGAAGGTGAATTAGGGTTGTTTCATATTTATAATAACATATCAGTATGTAATTAATACTGATGTTATTACTTTATCATGAAACAACTAAATAAGAAGAAGTTGAAGAAGAAAGAAATTGAAAATATCGGTAATGGATATTACCTCTTCTTTGGAACGCCTCTTTGAATCCTCCACTTATGGAACTAAGATTGGTCTTTGGAGAAGACCATGACCTCGAGGGTTATTCTAGGGAAGTGGAGAGGAGAAAATGGCAGGGGTTGGCCGAGCTTGAGTGCTCAAATTGGAGTGAGGAGGAGGGGGAGGAGGTGCCCTTTTATAAGGGAGGAGAGGGGCACCTTAGGAATATCTCAAAATATTATTTTATATTAATGTCAAAATCGGTTTATAATGGTTCTAAAGGGTCTTATTTCGAAGCTAAAGTTGGGATGGGTCGATATCCTATCATCCAATAAGATTTAGACAAGTTTAGGGTATTATTTTAACCTTATCAATTAGATTTAACTCTAAGTTAAATAATTTTACTTTTACCATGTCTTTTTGTTTTCTTTCACTATATGGTTAATACACTTACTATAACATGCCAAACGAACCCCAAATTGTTTATTATTAATATATATATCCTTATCTAAGTCATTTGGCCTAACCATAGATTTTTAGGAATAAAATAACAATTAGTAATATAATATTTGATTTAAAAACTATTTTGTGTCAATTTTGACACTATTTGATATATGATTTTTTTGAAAGTCATAACAGAATTATATTTTCGAACCAAGTTGATTAAATCAACACTAATATATCATAGTAACCTAGAAAATTAGTGGAATTCATAAAAAGTCTCAAATTACATTAATTTTGGTATTTATATTATCAATTATGTCAATATTTCATTAATAAGATAATTACTGCATCATCTTTGTGACATAAATAAATTATATTATTTGATGTCTACAAATTACAAATAAAATACCATCATGTAGGAAATCTTTTTATCTTTCTAATTAATATTTACAATCATATTTATCTTATGTATAACCCCATATTAAAAATGATTTACTTATTAAACATTGATTTTAACTATTTTAACCCTTCTTTAAATAAATTAATAATAAAGGTCCTAATCTAATCCAAGTGGGCCTAAATGGTCATATTTTATTTCTAAGTTTGTTTTTGGTCTAATTACACTTATCCAATAGAATTAGGACATGTGATAGGGTAATATTGATATCATATTTACCCTTACTTACCCTATTTACTATTAACCGCGGTAAAAATAGTAAAAACGTACTAATCACCAAAAAATTATTTTCATCTCATTGAACCACATTTTCGTCGTTGATATTAACTGTGTCTCTCGGATATTCGAAATTCCATTCACAGAAGCGGTAAAATTAAGTTTTATGCAAAATTCAGTTTTTAACCTACCACTTAGTGGTTTCACTATTCATCAAAAATTGAATGTTTTCAGAAAAATACCAAAATTTCACCCTAGGCTAATTTCGATATTCTGAGTCCAAAAATGAAGTCCATTTTGAAAAATAAAAATTATAAAATTTCAAAAAGTGGTTATTACTATTCATAACAGCTAGTTTTAATAGCATATTGTTGTTTAGTGAAACTCGGTATTACGTACGACGCAAGCTATCGAGGAAGGTCGCGATTGCCTGTAAAGCAAGTCAAGCAAGTGTTGTGTAGAAAAAGATTCCTTTGATGATTTATATAACATAAAAGTCTCGGGTGTTACATTCTACCCCCTTAAAAAGAATTTCTCCCTCGAAATTCGTCACTTTGTAACAAACAGATGAGGATACTTCTCCCTCATCATATCCTCAAGATCCCATTTAGCTTCTTCAAGTTGGTGGTTCCTCCATAAAACTTTCACCAATAGAGTGGTCTTGTTTCGTAGGACTTTTTCGCTACGATCCAGAATCTCTATCGGCTGTTCTTCATAAGAAAGATCTTGCTCCAGCGGTACAACTTCTGAGCTGAGTACATGTGAAGGATCTGGTATGTACTTTCTCAGGAGAGATACATGGAACACATCGTGAACTTGAGAGAGATCCGGTGGAAGCGCCAATCGGTAAGCTACCTTCCCAACACGATCCAGTATTTTAAAAGGACCGATATATCTAGGGCTCAACTTCCCGTTCTTTCCAAATCTCATAACCCTCTTCCAGGGAGATATTCGTAAGAACACTTTATCACCCACTTCAAACTCTAGGTCTTTTCTTCGGTTGTCGGCATAACTTTTCTGTCGACTCTGAGATGCGCTTATGTGTTGTTGAATAGATCTGACCTTTTCTGCCATTTCATCAACAAGATCAGGTCCTAATAGCTTTCTTTCCCCAACTTCATCCCAGCAAGTTGGAGTCCTGCATTTCTTTCCATAGAGAGCTTCATAAAGAGCCATCTGAATACTGGAGTGAAAGCTATTATTATAAGAAAATTCCACCAAAGGTAGGTGTTGATCCCAACCTCCTTTGAAATCCATAGAGCAAGCTCTCAACATATCTTCTAGGGTTTGAATTGTTCTCTCAGACTGACCATCTGTCTGGGGATGATAAGCAGTGCTGAAACTCAACTCTGTATCCAGAGTATGCTGAAGACTTCGCCAGAACCTCGAGGTAAATCTCGGATCCCGATCAGATATAATAGAAAGTGGTACTCCATTCAATCTTACCACTTCCTTTACATATATCCTGGCAAGCTGATCTAGAGAGAAATCTTCTCTAATAGGAATGAAGTGTGCAGACTTTGTAAGGCGATCAACTATGACCCAGATAGCATTATTACCTTTGGATGTTTTAGGAAGTCCTGTGACAAAGTCCATAGTGATGTTTTCCCATTTCAATTCGGGTATGGGTAATGGTTGTAACATCCCCTTAGACTTCTGTCTCTCAGCTTTAACTTGTTGACAAACCAAGCATCGAGAGACATATTCAAAAACATCTCTTTTCATTCCATCCCACCAGAAGTACTCTTTCAGGTCCCTATACATCTTCGTGCTTCCAGGATGAATAGAGAATGAAGAACTATGAGCCTCATCCAGCAGCTCCTTCTTTAATTCGGGGATGGAAGGAACACAAACCCGATTTCTGAACTTTATTATCCCATCACAATCAAGGTTGAATTCAGGAACATTTCCCACCTTCTTTTGTAACTCGACATCTTCTTTCTGTGCCTCTTTAATCTTCACATGTATAGAAGGTTGAACATTCATTTGAGAAAGATAAGATTTTTCCCCTTCCATTATAATTCCAAGATCCATCCTTTGTAAATCCATAAATATTGGATCTTTTGTGATCCTCATCATGGATAAACTAGCATGGTCTTGTCGACTTAATGCATCTGCCACCTTGTTTGCTTTCCCAGGGTGGTAATGGATTGAGCAGTCATAATCCTTAATCAGCTCGAACCATCTTCTTTGACGCATATTCAACTCCTTTTGTGTGAAAATATACTTTAAACTTTTATGATCAGTATAAATATCACACCTTTCACCATTAAGGTAATGCCTCCAAATCTTTAATTCAAAGATTACCGCAGCCAACTCCAAATCATGTGTTGGGTAATTTTGCTCATGGATTTTCAACTGTCGTGAGGCATAAGCTATCGCCATATCATTTTGCATAAGAACACACACCAATCCCTTCTTGGATGCATCACTATAGATCACCAACCTTTCTCCGCTACAAGGCAGTGTGAGCACAGGTGCACTGGATAACCTTCTTTTCAACTCCTTGAAATTCTCTTCACATTCCTCTGTCCAGACAAACTTAACTCCTTTCTGAGTCAACTTGGTGAGTGGATTAGATAATCGTAAAAAATCTTTTACAAAACGTCGATAATATCCAGCCAAACCAAGAAAACTTCGGATCTCAGTTACTGTTGTTGGTCTTGACCATCTTTCGATAACCTCTGTTTTTGCTGGATCCACAGATATCCCCTCTTTTGAGATTATATGACCCAAAAATGCAACTTTTTGAAGCCAAAATTCACACTTGGTAAATTTGTCATAAAGCTTCTCCTTTCTCAGGGTCTTCAATATAATTCTCAAGTGATCTTCATGATCTTCCTTGCTCTTTGAATAGACAAGAATATCGTCTATAAATACTACCACAAATTGATCAAGATAGTCTCTAAAGACTCTATTCATTAGATCCATGAAGATAGCAGGGGCATTAGTAAGACCAAATGGCATCACTATAAATTCATAGTGTCCATACCTTGTACGAAAAGCCGTCTTTGGTATATCCTCCCTTTTGACCCTTAATTGATGATACCCTGAACGAAGATCAATCTTGGAAAAGTATTGTGCTCCGCGTAGTTGGTCAAATAAGTCATCAATGCGTGGGAGAGGATATTTGTTCTTGATAGTGATCTTGTTAAGTTCTCGATAATCAATGCAGAGTCTCATTGATCCATCTTTCTTCTTATCAAATAGAACAGGTGCTCCCCAAGGTGACGCACTAGGGCGTATGAATCCCTTATCAAGATTCTCTTGGAGTTGCTTCTTCAATTCCTGCAACTCAATTGGGGCCATTCTATAAGGTGTCTTTGAAATAGGCAAAGCACCCGGTACGAGTTCTATTGAAAACTCAACTTCACGATTTGGTGGAAGACCCGACAATTCCTCCGGAAAGACATCATCAAACTCCCGTACAATGGGCATATTCTTAATCGTGAGTTTCTCACCAACAATTTGAGATAAATAACCTTCATTTAGTGGAATCAATACCCATAAGATGGAAGAAATTTCCACTGGAAGGTTATGTTCATCCTTGCATTGATAGACGATCGTAGATTGATCTGGAATATGAAATGTGACTTCCCTTATTTGGCAATCGATATGAGCTCCATGTAGAGAAAGCCAATCCATTCCAAGAATCACATAAAATTCCACTAAAGGAAGGATCACAAGATTTGCAGGAAGCGCTTTCCCACAAACTTCGATCGGAGAAGAATTATAAACTTTTGATGCGATTGATGTGCCATTAGGTGTTGTCACAGCTAACTCAACATCTAATTGTTGAGGTAATACGGTGATACCCTTAGAAAAGTCTTCATAAATAAAAGAGTGGGTGGATCGAGAATCAAATAAAACATTTGCTACTTTAGAGTGGATGGTAAGTGTACCTTTCACCACATCGTTATCGTACTCCACATCGCTGATAGAAATTGCATGTGACTTTCCTTTGTCTTTAGCCTTAAGAGTTTGTTGACGTCGACCATCATCATCAACCCTTGGATTTGGGCATTGATTGGCATAATGCCCCATCTCCTTGCACTTGAAACATTGAAGTGCAGTAGGTTCATTCTGTGTATCCCTTCCTTTGTTTGTGTCATTAGACATCTTCTTCCCATTATCACGGCATTCAAATGCCCGATGACCTTCTTTTCCACATTTAAAACATTTACTTGTCCCTTTAAGACAACTCCCTCCATGTTTCTTTCCACACTTTGAGCAGAAGGAAAAGCTCATCTTCTTTTCCGTGTGCTCTTTAGATTTTTCTTTGAATTCCATCTTCCCCTTCTTATAAATCCCAGGTGACTGATGGGTTACTCCAATCTCCATCTCGACTTTGAGAGCACATCGAACGATTTCCTCATAGCTATTGAAGTCCCTTATGGCTAACGCCCTTCGAAGACTTGGTTTTAAGCCACTAAAGAATCGATCGATCTTACTCTCATGTTGAATAATAATACCAGAAGTGTACCTTGCAAGTCTTGTAAAATTTTCTTCATAGGTACCAACAGATTCATCATCCCTTTGCTTCAGTTCAAGAAACTCTTTCTCAATCTTTGTTCGGAGAATACGAGGGAAGTACTTATTGAAAAATATGTTCTTGAACTCGTCCCATTCCATAGACTCAATTTCATCCCTTTGCCTCGTATTCTTAATAAGATTCCACCATTGATCAGCATCTCCTTTCAAACGATACACTGCTAGGATGACTTTATCATGTTCAGAACATTGAAGAACTGAAAATATCTTTTCAGTAGTACTAATCCATTGTTCAGCAACTAATGGATCAGTAGACCCGCTGAAAGAAGGCGGACGCTGCCTCATGAAGGATTCAACAGTATGTTGCTCCTTCCTTTGCTCGTTTGGGAGTCCTGCATAATTCATAGCTTGAGAAAGTTGTGTGAGCATGGCTACAAGATTTTTCATTCCAGCTCCCATATCGTTTGGTTGCTCAGGGGTACAATCATTGCATTGCCCATCGCATTCCGCATTAACACGGTTCCTTCGGGTTCCAGCCATTGACTAAAACCAAGAAGAATAGTGTGAGCAACACTAATTATAATAGTAAAACCACATAATTCAAGAATAAAATTTTCATACTTAAGGTCTTATCCTAGGTTATTCCAGGCCATTTCTAAAACCCTAAGATTGTGTTCTATGCTTAGACTTATCCTTAGGGTTTTTACTAAGGCTTTCATATCCAAGTTTCCAAAGGTTGACTATACCTTTACTCTGATTCCAACAATAACGACTCATACTTCACATACATTGTTAATACTTCGAAATTGAAGCACACTTATTACAACATATGACAAAACCACAAAGGACCGTATAGGTATAGTGTCTTTAGAAACTGGGAAACATAAACAACTGGTTCATAAATCTTCTACAGTGTCTCCCATTTATTTCATCATATCTAAGGTCCCTTTTAGCATATTCTACTTAATATCCATCTTCCTGACCTGGGGAAAAGAAAACATAAAAGGGTGAGCTCAAATGCTCAGCAAGGGCAAATAAAGGAAATAAAAATCATATCATATCTTTTTGAAAATCAAAACCTGCAAAAGAGATCATAATATCTTATCATGGAATAAATCATAGAAGTGAAAATGAGATCCTCATAATCATAACATAAGACTTGAAACTTTGTGGCATGCACACATAATCATGGAAAATCATTTCTTGTTAGTCATGACTCATTTCCAAGACTATCTTAGTGGACAAAGTCCCTTTCTGAACCGAGTTCACTCCTCGTTTCAGTCCTGTATCACTGAACCGAAATAACCTTCTGTTCCAGCCATGTCTATCTCATGAGATATAAAATCTTTACCCAATGCATTAGAGGGAGATATAGGTCCCACCCATCTTATAATGAATCCTTTCTTATGTGTGCCACATAATCATAAATCATACATCATCGCATAACCCATGTAATAAAAATGGGATTCTTAAACAACATGACATCATAAAACAATTCATATAAGATAAAGGAATTCATAAAAATGTTTCCATCACAACATAATCAAATCCATGTAATAATAGGGATAAAAACAGAACCCTTTTATTATCTTAGATGGAAAATAATTTTGATAAAATACTTGAACTTCATTCTTGAGAAAATTATCCTTTCTACTTCAAAAACACTTTTCCTTTCTTAACATGTCATAGAATTTTAAACTAAAAGAAGTTGATTAAAAATAAACTTGAATACTTGTAAAGGAATCTTCTTGGAAATAATGTTTAGAAATCCATTCATTCCGTATAAGTTAAAAAAACATTCTTCGTACTTTTGTCGGAAAAGTCAAAAAGTACCTCGTACGGAAAACGGCAAAAGATTCCTTTCATTTCTTTTACTAAAAACTCGCTGAAGGGTAAAATTGGATTTAAACAATTGTAGTTGGATGGAAATAAAATTACATATTTATGAAACATGGATGTGGATGATAAAATACACCCCAGTAGTTACCAAAGTAAAAACAATCTCGGATAAAAGTGAGATTGTGATATTTCCCCTTACCTTAGGTCTGATTTGCTTTGTACGTGTCCGAAGCTCCTGTATAATGGTTTAAATAATGTTATTTACTTATTCCAGAATCATACATATTGATATGATATCATATATGGTCATATTCTTAGCTTCTTGTTAGTAATATTTCATTGTTACTTGTTACTCGGGTCTTTATTGCCTTTTGTTCTTATGCGTGTTTTGCCGAATAAATTCTTATTCTTATTTTAAGGTTATAGATACCTTATATCCAGAATGGTATTAGTGTAACATATATCATATTTATTCATTCAATTCATTTATATAATTACTATGTAATGATGATCATGTAGAACGAGTCGCATCACATCGTGGAGACGGTATTCCGTACGTACGCACAAGTGATGATATCGTTCCTATGATCGTGAAATTGTATTGGAGTATATATATATATTATTTCAGTATCAATATTACTTTATAATAATGATAAATAGTTACTCATTACACCATTATACCCATCCTAGTAAAGTGATGGTGGAAAATAGATTACACCACGGCGTGGAGACGGTATTCCGTACGTACGCACGCGCGGTGATTTCATTTTTCCGTAGGATGGATAGAAGGTGAATTAGGGTTGTTTCATATTTATAATAACATATCAGTATGTATGTAATACTGATGTTATTACTTTATTATGAAACAACTATAGAAGAAGAAGTTGAAGAAGAAAGAAATTGAAAAGATCGGTAATGGATATTACCTCTTCTTTGGAACGCCTCTTTGAATCCTCCACATAAGGAACTAAGATTGGTCTTTGGAGAATACCAGGACCTATAGGGTTATTCTAGGGAAGTGGAGAGGAGAAAATGGCATGGGTTGGCCGAGCATGAGTGCTCAAATTGGTGTGAGGAGGAGGGGGAGGAGGTGCCCTTTTATAAGGGAGTAGAGGGGCACCTTAGGAATATCTCAAAATATTATTTTATATTAAAGTCAAAATCGGTTTATAATGGTTCTAAAGGGTCTTATTTCGAAGCTAACGTGGGGATGGGTCGAAATCCTATCAACCAATAAGATTTAGACGAGTTTAGGGTATTATTTTAACCTTATCAATTAGATTTAACTCTAAGTTAAATAATTTAACTTTTACCATGTCTTTTTGTTTTCTTTCACTATATGGTTAATACACTTACGATAATATGCCAAACGAACCCCAAATTGTTTATTATTAATATATATATCTTTATCTAAGTCATTTGGCCGAACCTTAGATTTTTAGGAATAATATAACAATTAGTAATATAATATTTTATTTAAAAACTATTTTGTGTCAATTTTGACACTATTTGATATATGATTTTTGTGAAAGTCATAATAGAATTATATGTTCGAACCAAGTTGATTAAATCAACACTAATATATCATAGTAACCTAGAAAATTAGTGGAATTCATAAAAAGTCTCAAATTACATTTATTTTGGTATTTATATTATCAATTATGTCAATATTTCATTAATAAGATAATTACTGCATCATCATTGTGTCATAAATAAATTATATTATTTGATGTCTAAAATTTACAAATAAAATACCATCATGTAGGAAATCTTTTTAGATTCCTAATTAATATTTACAATCGAATTTATCTTATGTATAACCCCATATTAAAAATGATTTACTTATTAAACATTGATTTTAACTATTTTAACCTTTCTTTAAATAAATTAATAATAAATGTCCTAATCTAATCCAAGTGGGCCTAAATGGTCATATATTATTCCTATGTTTGTTTTTGGTCGAATTACACTTGTCCAATAGAATTAGGACATGTGTTAGGGTAATATTGATATCATATTTACCCTTAGTTACCCTATTTACTATTAACCGCGGTAAAAATAGTAAAAAGTTACTATTCAACAAAAAATTATTTTCATCTCATTGAACCACATTTTAGTCCTTGATATTAACTGTGTCTCTCGGATTTTCGAAATTCCATTCACAGAAGCGGTAAAATTATGTTTTATGCAAAATTCAGTTTTTAACCTACCACTTAGTGGTTTCACTATTCATCAAAAATTGAATGTTTTCAGAAAAATACCAAAATTTCACCCTAGGCTAATTTCGATATTCTGAGTCCAAAAATGAAGTCCATTTTGAATAATAAAAATTATAAAATTTCAAAAAGTGGTTATTACTATTCATAACAGCTAGTTTTAATAGCATATTATTGTTTAGTGAAACTCGGTATTGCGTACGACGCAAGCTATCGAGGAAGGTCGCGATTGCGTGTAAATCAAGTCAAGAAAGTGTTGTGTAGAAAAAGATTTCTTTGATGATTTATATAACATAAAAGTCTCGGGTGTTACAAACCGTCTCTCTATGGATTGAATGTTGTAATCCACATGAACATATTTCACATCTCCTCTTATAGACTTCTATATAACCTCTAGGTATCCCACAGATCCCTATCCAAAACAATGATAAAAAGACTCTAATGTAACCTCAAAATAACATGCACATAAATCCTATACATTACATAAACCATAGAGCTATCCATTATTGGAATAAAATGATAAGACTTTATCAATTGATCCACAAATACAAATAAGACATTTTTTCCACAGGGATTCCATGGTAATCCTGCAAATAAAATCCTTGGATACCTTTTCCAATTTCCAAATTGTCACCAAAATATGATGAATAAATCTAGTGGGTGTCAAGTGCATTGTATTTATCGGTGGAAAGGTGTAACAATGAGACATATAATAAACATTTTCATGATTCATAAATGGCCAAAAAAATTATCATAACATTTCATAATACCTCATGGTTATACTCAAAAAATTGTCCCATGAAGAGGTTTTGTAATTAAATAAGAATAAACTCCCCACATTCACTAGGATGTTAACCCACATACTAATGCGAGACATACCATTTGAAAATAGATACCAATAAAAAATGGGTATCCTTCTTTAATGGATTTATAAATGTTCACTAAAATTGTCATTTTGCTGCTGAATCTAAAAAATAGACTATAGAAAAGATGATGAAAATTGAACACTTTTCATAACCATACTTAAAACATCGTATTGAGAATCCAGGTGCAACTATGGGGAAAAACTCCTAAAGATCCACTCTTTCAATTAAAGAATTGCCTATGATGGTATACTCCTTAGGGATTCATAAAAAATTCTCCTTTCATGGGGTGTATACGATATATATTTAAAGCCTCATATGTTACTCTACTCATTTCCGATGTCTATTAATCATATATTTTTTAGAAAAGATATAGCTGAAACACATATAAATAGAAAATAATGTGAATCATTACCCAAAAAGATAGTGCCACAAGAACTTTAGTTCATAAATAATAAAAACATCCTAAAATTTATGATTAGGGTACTTTACTCTTGTGTTCATAGATGAATATATCCATAACCTACCTCATGGCATCATGCATATCCATATTCCTAAATGAGAACTAGAATCATCACAAAACACCATGTACCCATATGTGCCTTAGGTAATATCAGAATAGGATTCGATCTCAAAAGATATATATGTTCATTGAAGTATGACTAACACTTTACATCCCATTTGACAATCACCAATTTCCTAGTAAGAGTCGTTAGAGGTGAAAATGTATTAAAAAATCAGTAACAGACTATTGGTTCTATCCATCATGACCAATGAGGATCTGTATGTTAATTAAATTATATGGTTATTTCCACGAATATACAAACTTTATCATCATTTTATCAAATGATAAGAAACGTAAATAAATATTATTCCCCTATGACATCAACTATTGAATATGAAAAATACATTTCAAAATCATTCCATAAAAAAATAGACATCATTGAATTTCCAGAATCATGATGAAATGGATCTCATGGACACACTCATATTACAAATAAACTATAATATCAAAGACAAACACTACCAAAAATGTGCCATGATATTAATGTAATATATGACTCATGAATGTTATAAAATCTAAAATAATGTTAGTAAGATAAAAAGGAATCACAAGATATTCATAATTCCAATACTTATAATTGGATTCTTTCTTCGGTGTATCTGACACACTAAATATGAGCTAATTATAATTAAACTAATGTTTAAACTTTAAAAACCCTCTTTTATCCCATTAACTAATCATACAATTCATCCACACAAGGAAAATTATTCATTTTATTAATTGATACCTGCTAAAACATGTAATTGTCCACACCCAATCAAATTGAACCACCTTCCATCATAAAAAAAGAGCACAAGGGCTGCTCATGGAGAATATATTGGGTGAAATATTTTTTTTCCAATATGTCATCTAACTGGGTCATGAGCTCTTTAAACTCCACAGGTTCCATACAATAAGAATGTATCAATATTAGATGCTTACCTGATACTAATTATAATGTAAAATAATTCTATCTATCTTGAGGAAGACAAAAGAGGTCATATTGGAAAACATAATAGAAGTCCCTTAAAACAATGGATAGATTAATAATCGAAGAAGCTTCCTATGGGAAAATTTCAATAAGAAACAACAAACTCATGATCTATATGTGGTAAGTTCGTGATGGACCAGAACATGTGTCCCGCTCCCCCAAAAAACACGAGAGATTCCATTAGAAGAATGAAATGAAACACACTAATGATGAAAATCATCATCAGATAGATGAAAGTAAAAAATCCATAATGTTGATGATTTCATGAAGATTTATATCAATAAAGAGAAAATCACAGACCAACTCCTTATCATCTATCATTAATTATCACGGACACCAATAACCCTTCTCATTCCACATACCAAGAGGTATCTCTAACTATATTAAAATGTACATGAGTTACATTGTATGATTATGAATATCAAAAAAACATGAAGATATAAATGAGTGGGAGGAACCAATATCAAAAAATGTAATCCCTACGAGATATGTGATTAATATAACACCTCTCACTATTGTTGGACATTCATTGACCACCACTTGGAACTCCTCTACAGTGTGAAATATTTTTCATTAGACATATGGATAGATCTGTTTAGTCCATGAAGTATGTGACTTCCCCATAGTTGTATTTATAGATGAAAAATGCTGATCATAATGAGGAATTATCATAGCCTGAAAGAAGTGTTGCATGTGACCAATGCATCAACCTCATTTTCATGTATTTTTTGGAATATGACAAGAACATATTCTATGCCTGACTGTGAAACACTAATAGAAAGTCAGTGGAACATTTCTATCTATATCATATTGTAAAGAGTTTGATCGTTGTTGACACCGACCTCCAACACTCATTTGATAATCTTTCCTAATCATTTTATTTTGAAGTGTGCCACTAAAATAACTATTCAATGGGTAAAAAATACATCCTTTACATCCATATTTACATTCATTAATCAATCCAAAATCATCTAAATGTTAAAAATATTTATCTTAAAAACCTGCAATTTGATACCCAATTGAAAACCATGTAGGTAATTTTAATCTGTCACCTGTTCATTCTCCACCATGTTCATATTAAAATAAACTAGCTCAGTAAACTGATTCATGTATTCCAACACAAAAACTTCTCAATGATACACCATTAAGAACTTCATGTTATTATCCTTCATCAGGGGCTCTCGAGAAAATAGTTATAAGAAGAAGGTTTTGAAACCCTTCCAATCAAGTTATACATGCCTGTCTTTCTAGACTACAGAATCCACCCATCGCTTACTAAGACCCTTAAATATTAATGCTACATATTTTACCTTGATATTCTCAGGATTCTCAAGGAAGTTGAATATTCGATGAGTAATATACATCCATTATTCCACATGTTAAGGTTTTTTCATTCCAAAAATCAATGGTGGCTTCTCACGTAAGAATCCCCGCAACTGATATCTCTCTCCTACCCCTCCATGTTTTGCCTCAAAAACTGCATTCTGAACACATTTTAAGTCATAATTAATAGAAAGAACATCTCATACAATACCATTGAGGATATTCTGATGTATCGGAAGATTTCCAAATAGAGCATCTATTACACCCTCCTAAGGAACTAATGGAATTCATTTCATAGGTATACTACAACACAATAATATAGAAGGAACAATCATACAAAAGAGTAACTCATTTTTCAAACAAGAAAACACATAATAAGAAACATAGAATTGAAAATAAAACTAACACAATATACACATATCCCAACATCACTTGGAAACTCGAGTCTCTATATGACAAGAGATGGCTAGGCACTCTTCACAAACATACCCCTCAAGTCCCAACATTTAAATTTCTAATATTATAGGTGACACATGAAAATGACTCATAGGGATTGAACATATACATCCTCCAATACAATTTTTTATCAAAATGACCTGAGGTACCCTCATAAATGATTGTAGACCCGTTCTATCACATTCCGGAAAGGAATTCAGTATCCCCATGGGCTGGCGACAAGAACCCATGAATTGATGAAGAATCCGAGAGGAATTATTTCACAAAATGATATCAATAATAAGGAATATATATATTAGGATGGAACATCAGAATATAATAAATATATTACATAACTATAATAAGAGATTTGGATCAAATCATCAAGAATATTATCCAAAATCTCTAACGGAAAAGTCAAAATTCAATGGAAGAAAAACCAATAGCCACTTCATATAATGGAGTGGATGTAATCCCAACATCTAAACAACAATTTCATAACACAGTTGAAATTAAAACTCATTACCATAGAGTACCACATTGTTGTTCCATTCATTGGAAGACATAAATAGGACATCACATAGTCAAAGGGGTGTGTATGGAATAAGGTAAGAGGATCAATATGACCCCACCATGGTATTCCATAACATTTCTCTATGTAATATTTCTTGTATTCTCATTTCAAATAAAACATTGAATGATATGTAGTAATGTATTTTGATAGAAAACATGGAAAACATTTCCATTTTTTCATGTCCTAAAATGAAAGCAAGAATATCAATTTCAATGAATCTTTTTATTGACATCCTTCAAATTAATAAACATGTTTATCTAAGATAAAACATTAAATAAATGAAAAAAGTAAATAAAAAATTGTATCAACGCAAAATATTACTATTTATCAAACTAGTATACTACTCATACCATAGTCAATCTTTAACACAGTATGGATCATAGAACCCAAACCTTAGATGCATTGGAATAAAACAATAGTAAATCCAACATAAAATGTCAATATCAGTCCAATAGAATACAGAACCTTGAAAAAAGATGATATCCCCATGATAAAATATGGTGTTAATTCAAAAATGGATGATAGACTCACTCAAAATATTCCACCTACATATCCAAGGTATCACATGTTTTCAAATTTCGCAATACTTTTATATGATTTCAAAAACCTTTCCTAAACATTTCACAAATTTATTTCAGTGTGTTTAAAATACCATTTTTCATTAAATTTATCAACATCCAGGAAAAATCCATTTTCCATCAAACACACCCATCGACACACAGAAAACAATCATCGAAATTACATTTATAAATTTAATTAAAAAAATAGTAAAAATATGGGTCATCAATATTGGTTTGAGATGGAACCACCTATATCATTGACTGGTTTGAACATTCCCATATTGGTATCCACCAACAATGAAAATCCAATGAAATCAGCAAAATCCCTATAACCCAATGCACACATATAATAATTTATCCAATTGAGAATGATGGTTAGAGGAGATGAGGTAACACCACATGAATCAATAAGAAACATTTTCAACACCCCTACAAAAAAGGAACATCCTATAGATTGAGATCAAAAAATAGAACTAGAAGAAGACAAGAAGAAACATCATTTCGTACTATCAAATCGAAAAACACAACATAATGGTGCCACCATGATCTATGTAAATGATGTAGTGGAATGGTAACTCACCCGAAGAGATGCACCGAAACAAAAATGGGGATTGAATGAAAGACATATTGATCTAGATGTAAAAGAGTCTCCCCTAATCATTAGAGTTGATCCCTTAGTCGAGAGAAAGGGGGAAATGATAGCCATGGGGGAACTCAAACCAATTTTATTCCCTATGAATACCTAGTTAGGAAATTACATGACATGTAATACTGTTAAACATCAAGAATTACCTGATGTTCATATACACCACAGAACATGTCACCTTCGATTAAAATAAAAAATTTAATTAACTCATGGTGTGTAAAAACTCATCACGTCATGTACCATTTCCCATCATGATTTTTTCTCATGGAATGCTCTTATCCACAATTAAAAATTCTGTAACAATGTTACATGACGTCTAAATCTCATGAAGGTTGTAAAAAATCAAGAAACCATCATGTAAATCTCCACACAAAAAGGGATCTCAGAGAGATGAAAAAGGTACTCAATCTAGGTAACCAGAAGTTACAGCAAGGACCTGATGACCATGTTATAGAGGTCGTGTTTTGATCTCAGCATGGCCCAACTATTACATTTATATCATAGGATTAACCGATCCGGATTTTCTGTAACACTCCATTTCTTGATATATGTGTCATAAAACAAGGAAATTATACTTTAACATGGGGTCAATGTACACTCTAGAATGAAAAAGTGTTAATTGGAAAAATGAAATAACTCATTTCAACATAGTGCACATTTTACATAGGGAAAATACCATACTAAATGTATGTATTTATGAATTATGTTATTTTATTACTGATAAGGATGGGTGACCACATTGGATATTTCCCATTATGTGTATAATGGTAGAAAAACATAGAATGAACATGTAAAATACTTTGGGGATAGTCAGTATTCTGGCCATTCGTTCACATACAAAGGTGGGACCCATATAGGGGACTACATGTCTATAGGGAAACTATTAGTCTTTGGTGGTCTAGAAATAGATGTCTATGTTAAGGAAGTGTTTATTCATAGTCATTAGAGAACAAAATTTTGAATTAGATTGTAATTTTTTTGTCATTTGGGATTCAAATAAATTATCTTCAGTGACTTCTAACCGATAGGTTGATGAAGAAATTGTGTTCATTGAATGAAAGGATTATAAAAAATATTTACAGAAAATTTTCCTCATGAACAACCAGAGGATATTGGATATAAGTTCATTATTTTTTGGAAAAATAATCATGTAATTATCTCATTATTTGAAGAAAACATTACAATGTTTTCAAAACATGATTTTAACTTTGTATTTATTTCAAAGAGTAAGATTTAATAGTACATTTATTGGTTAAAACCATTTATTTAAATGTATATATTCTCGCATATATTCTCATCATATGAGGACATAGTATCAAGTACTGTCAAGATATATAGGGCATTATCTAAATCCTATGAAATCAAGTAAAAGATAGATATTAATGGGATCATATATAATTACTAAAAGAAAGGGGAATTTTCTAAAACATGCTTTTTTTGGAAGGGAACAACCTAATAAATTATTTAAATGAAACAGAGTATTCATCAATTATTGATAAAAAGGAAATCATTCACTTAGTTTAAAAGTAATGAAAGAAATTAATTTTTTTATTCAAAAACATTAATTCAGTGGAGGAAAATATGTACATTATTTTCCCACACATCATGTGAATTTTCCCCATAACAAAAAAATCAAGAGAGGATATGTGTTTTTTCATAAAAATGTGATTTTGAGGTTACAAAGTATGGGGTACTATATATGTTAGAAATATCAACGAATTGAACCAACTATGTTGTTTAATTATGAATCATAACACTATTTTATCACTTACATTATATCTATGAAAAATATATATTAACCAATATCCATAAAAAATATGATATCAATTATGACTCCTTGTGGATGTCTCGCAACATCAAGTATGTATCAATAGAATTACAATTTTGTCACATAATAAATTAACATTTTATATCATTATTATTATACTATGGTGGATGTTTATATAATCATTTGTAAATATTATTTTGAATAATATGATGCAAACTTAAATTAAAAATATATGTGGTAATTATTCTATGATCCAGACACAATGGGCGTATGGAAGTGGTGAGGGCCCAACATTGATTTAAACTTAATTGATTACTAATCAGGAATCAATATGAGGATGAACACAGGTATGCACAAATTAAAATAAATGACTTATGAAAAGAGAAGAAAATGATGGGATTTGAGGAAGGGGATCTTTCACACATTTTTATAATTAATTTATTAATTTCTAAATAATTTAAATACTTGAGTCCATGGAACATTCTCTGTGGATGATTTTTGGTCGACTGGAATGATCCTTTAGAATAGACTTTTTTGTGATCATGAATATCCAATGAATACTCCCTATATATATTATCCATATGAGATCCAAAGGTATTCGAAAAATGCCACTCGTTCTCTATGTAATAGCGTGACAATGAAAAGGTCTTGCGTCAATATTTCATTATCGTTGTTCTCTGGTCATGATGAAATCTATTATTATTTAGTAGGATAGATGAGAGGAGTCAAGAGAGAATTTTTTGGGCTCAATACTTCCAAATTCACCAGGGATTGGTACAATAGATGTACTTTCCTATTAATCTACATGGGGTTTCAGTTACTATATTTAATTATAAAACAACGATTAAATGAATGTATTATTGTTACAGAAAAACCATTTCACATAATAATAATTATTGATCCATTATTTGTGTTCTCAAAAAGGTGAAAAATGAAAGAAAAAATAAAAGCACTTTCCACATAATAACAACAGTATTATTATTATTTCTCTCACCTACTAGATAAACATTATTTAATAACTTTTAAATAATAAATTTATCAACCGACATGGTCTTGGTCTATTAGAACTCATATTACATTTAATGAACAACATAATAAAATATTTTATTCTCATAAATAAATATATTTAGTTAAAAACTAGTAAATAAATATCATTTAAATGGTCAAAAAATAAAATAAATAATTTTTATTAACTACAAGGTGATTAAATAATTTATTCTATTACGCGATCATTTTAGCATGATTAAAATTACTCCTCGATCTTGAAAATAATATTTGTTCCATTAATTAAAATCAAATAGAATTTAATCAAGAATACTATAAATATGTAGTGTGTGACCCTCTAGGATTCCTTCTGGATGGCATTAGAAAAGCTTGCCTAATGTCCAAAATTACAGTCTGTTAATGGGTCAAGACACTAATGTTAAAAAACAAAAAATAACAACAATGTCATCCACATATAAATTACCATTGTGAAATATAATCACATTTTGGAAATATATTTTCATTCATGTTTCATGATAGTTTCATCAACCTATATTCTTGATAGGCCTTTCTTTGAATACCAAAAATAAATGCACCATTACCCCATGCCCATGGAATTTAGGGCAACAGTTATATTTTATTCAAAGGGATGAGATATTAACTTCTATAAGTGGAAAGAAAATATCATTCCTCAACATATACATTAATAATATGTCATTCATGATACACCCAATGTATTGTACTCCCCGCCAAAATAGGGAATGATGGTTTTCATTAGTAAATCAATGTGTGAGAATAATAAAACTTATTAATCATAATTTTGATGTCTATGGATCCTTACAAAATCTATCAGATGGGAATATTTTGTGACTCCAAAACAAGCAGGATTCTTACTCGAGGTTATGTTATCATAATGTTTCATCTTGGAGAGTACCATGTGTGAACATCATGAGAATACATGTCTTCCAATTATGAGTAATCACATCTAAAAGTCTGTATAATATGTTTCCCATAATAGTTTTTTATACAACCACAAAACTATATATAAGAATATAGTTATAACACTTCACATTTCCCATTCTGATGGAAAATATTTGACCTTATTATTATTAAAAATAAACTAGGAAATTATTTTGTTATAGTCATGTGAAAAAATAAAAATTATACAATATGGTGTTTAATATTTAAATACATTAATTAATAATGTAATCGATTTAAAAACATTTTTTATAGAACACGAGCTCTAACAAACTCCTACATGGACTGGAGCCAACTTCTAAAAACATTCAGTCATCTAGATCCCAAATGATGATCATGTTTTTGATGAGTTACATATTTATTTAAGGGATCTTCAACATTATCTTTTTTGGAAATACTGCTCACTAAAACTTCACCTCTTTGATAATAATACCATATGAAATGATACATATGAAGTATGTGCTTCATCCACTGATTGACCTAGTATCTTTTGGGAGAGCCACCAATTTAGTGTTATAAAAATGGAGTGTGATGGGATCTTTAATGTTAGGAACCACATCATGTTATTTGATGATTCTCCACACCCAAATTGAATCTTTAACTACATTAAATGTTTTGATATACTCAGACATTGATGTGAAATATGCGACCACACTTTTCTTTGAGCTCATCTGAATTAAAAAACCTCCATTAAAGGTGAGTATGTATATCGTTTGAGACATCATGTCATCTTGAGAAGTATAAAAACTAGCTCTGCATATCTTTTAATGACTAGTATTTCATCTCCCCGATAAACCAAGAACATATCCTTAGTATTCCTCATTTAAAAAAGGATAGTCCTAACTTCCGTCCAATGGTGGTCCCCCAGATCTTCTTGACATCATCATACAACACAGAATGTGTAGGCAACATCTAGCCATGTACATAGCATATCACACCTGACTGACCTAATCACTATTTCATATTTAATCCCTTCCATTCTATTTATTTTCTCATTTTTCTATGGATAAATTGATTATAAAGATTTATGCCATGTTATACTAGAAACCATACCATCATGGATTATTCAATATAGAATCTATTCAGTATCATGTCAATGTATGTACATTCACATAGGCCCTGCAATCTCTTGGATCTATCATGATGGATATTGATCCAATAAATATATGCAACCTCACCCAAGTCATTCATGGATAATTTGTTTTTCAACCATTCCTTAATATACATTAATACTATTATCTCATTTATAATAAGAAATATTTCATATAAATATACTATTTGGAAAACAACTTCACTCCCACAAAATCATTTGTATACAAAAGGCTCAAATTTGTAATTTATAAAACAAAATTCCACTATGGATTCTTCAAAATGAATTTTCGATGACAAGGATTCATTCATTAACCATAAATTTAAATTTGAATCTTTTATATCTTATTTGAATCTTATAGACACACCAACCCTTCATGTGTATTCATGAAGAAAAGGTCATGATGGTTCTTATTAAGGAAATTTGCGTTGAAATCCATTTTCAAAATCTCATATTCATGGTAAACGGAATGGGCTAGTATAATTCTGATGGATTTCATCATTGAAACTAGTGAAAAAGATTTATCTTAGACAATTACATGGCCTTTATAAACCATTTTACCTCCATTCAATGCTTATTGGTATTGACTTGTACTTCCATGTCCAATTTCTTCGTGAATACTCATTTTCACCCAACATGAATCGCATGGCTTTGAGGATCTCATAGAATCTAGATTCAGTTTTTTAGAAGGAATCTATGTCAAAATTCATGGATTCTTTCCACATGGAAACATACGTTCCACTAATTTATTTCACATAGTTTAAGGGAACATTATTATTAGACAATATTGAGTCACTAACCTCGATAACTACAAATCTATATCATTCTAGTTCCATAACATCACTTGTAATATTAATTAGTTCTTGTGTCCCTCGATTATAATTTTTATCAATAGGGATTTGTAAAATCTCTTCTTCTACCATATTTTTTGCACCTTTATATTTGACTTCATCAATTTCTATCTCTCTAAAACTATCTATTTTAAAGATATTATACCTTTGAAGTAACATGTAATATCATTCCACTATATCCATTTTTTCTAATGACTTGTATAGAAAATATCCCCTTGTTTTCATGGGGAATCATATAAAGGTACCCTTTGTTCACCAGAGTGAACGTTTGTTACCTGATGCATCCTTAAAAAAGATCACTACCCAAAAAATTTAAATTGGATACCATAGGTTTTCTTCCAATACCAAACTCAAATAGAATATAATGTATCGATTCAGTTGGTACTTGAATTAGTATGTGATCTTCCATTTGTAATGAATATTCCCAAAAGGATAATGGTAGACTTTTATAATACATCATTGATCTCACCATGTCCAACACAGTGTGGTTCCACCTATCACTTATTCCATTCCAGTAATGAGTGTTAGGATGTGTGATAAGGTATAGTCTCCCAAAATCCATTATTCAATCAATACTGTATTGACTAATACATTCTCCATACACTATGTTGTCTCCATGTTACATGGTTTTTGGTTGGATGTTCTATGTATGCGACACACCCCAGACCTAAAGGGACTACACGCCATGTCTATTGGGCCACAGAGCATGTATTCCTCTGACTGTGTGCTTATATGTCTGGGTAAACACGCACAGTATGAATTAAATACATTGTTTGTAATAAATTCACATGAATTTAGTAATTCGATAATAACTCCTATTAGGTAAAATAAAATTACATGATATGTAATCCGTATTACACAACGTGTGTGGATGATTACATGGCATGTAATTTTGAATACATGGAGTGTACTATCATGTTACCTAGACCTAATTGTTGCAGCCTCCTGATGAGTTCCTTGATTTAATTTTAATAAATAAATTAGTCATTTCAATTGTATATTTATTAAATGAAAATAGGTAGAATATATCTCATTATTTATATTACAAGAATGATTAAACATGAATTGACCTACGAAATTATTAAAAAGTAAATCATTGATGAATTATTTAAAAAAATTTAAAACAGTGACTATCCACCTATGATACCACATGGAGGATTCAAACGTTGTAGAACCATGGTAGTTTGGAGGGAGAAACATTTATTTATAGTAGTTGATGACCAATACGAGATGAAAATGTTAATGAATAGTAGTATCCATGGATTAAAATCAATGATTTAGAAAATTATAAGAAAAGAGCATGATTCGATAATGTAAGGGCCCATATTTTCCGTGTAATTTTTTTTTAATTTTATGGAATTTTTACATCTCTAAAAAAATTGAAAATGACTGATTACAAGGCTTGATATCCCTGGAATGAATTGCTAATCTTTTTTAAGATACGGTTAGTAAATGCAGAAGCGGCATTTTATAACTATTGAACTGGTGCTCAGATTAAAATTCTAAGGGCACTGTTGAATCCACAAGGCCATGAATCAGTTATTTAAGACATTACCTTGACTCCATTAAGTTATGAGAAAAAGTTATGTTTTCTGAATTTTTATAAAAAATTGAAAAAAATAATTTTATTATTTTATATTCTTTCATAAAATTTAATGAATAAGTTGTGTGTGGAGGCAGTGGTGTGTTAAGACATTAAATGGATTTACCCTATAATAAATGTAACAACAACATTGGGGAAATTGGGATATTTACTAATTAATGAGGCCCTTTATTTCCCCATGTCGTAACTTACCATCAACCACTCATATATATATGGAGCTTGGGTTAAGGTATTAGAACAGCATTGCCAAGAAACGAAGTGTTGAAGGAGATCCATAATGCCAATCCCTTGGAGGATGGAGATGGTGTCAGAAAGCGGTGAAAATCAACAACGAATCCCAAGCTTGAGATCGATGATCAAGAAACGTCGTTGGAAGACAGTTGCCGGAACAAAGAACACCAACCCACCTTCAACTGTGAGCACTTCTTCAACGATTCAAGGTAGGAGTTTCTATTTCTTGTTTTGAATTAAACAGATTATATAAAGCCCCTTTATCCTCCATAATGTTACGAGTTAACGTGGGGGGTGAGGGCCAAACGAACCCAGCCCTGAACATCCACTACTTTAATACACCCTTCCACTGTTTGTTAAATATTGCCTACGTGGAGATGTCGACCGGATGTGTAGAAGTTAGCATGCCATCAAGATCTGTAAAAAAGAGGATGCGACACAAAGCCACAGAATTCATTAGAATGGGCGGCTCTTGATGGCCATGGAGGAGGTGTGGTGCACCGTCGTCCACTGCCGGAGATAAATATGCCACGTCTCATCAGCCACAGTGAACAGGGGAGGTGGTCAGCTCGTATGCCGGCTATGGAAATAAATTTGTCATGCCACCATGCCACTAGCGTGCCGGGAGGTGGCGTGACCAGTGTGCCTCTAGTGAACAGAAGCCGCAGCCAAAGTTGTGGAGGATGTAGAACCCACACCTCCAGTGGGTTACACGATGACCGAGAGGCACTATCGTGGTGCATATATTTATCAAAACTGAAAAGACCTGGGCTATTTGGGATACCGGGGGGAACGGTCTCCCCTATGGCTAGCGCATGCCGAACTCCACAATGACTAGGAAACCGCCTTGGCGGGCCACCACCCTTTGTGGGCCGCCCCTTGCGGGTCAGGTCATCCCATTGTTGGTGACCCTATACGAGCCAGGATTCCATTGAGGGCCGCCTTTTTGGATAGAGTCTGGTGTGGCCCAACCCAGACCAGGTCGGGCCAAATCAGTCTGATCGGGTTAGATGGGACCTAGGGCCAACCGGGCCCAAAAATAATTTATAACTCCATAACATGGAAACCATGTGTCCATTTGACGATCCTTCTATAGCTCTGGGGCCTTGGGATCAAGATGATACTTTTTTTCATGCTCCACATGATTTTTGGAGACATTTTCAGTACACCTCAGTTGGATCGAACCCAAATCCCACATTTCCCTCAGAACTAAAACACTTATAACTCACAAACTGGGTGTTCGATTAATACACCATCAGTCGCGCTGAAACACTTATGTCATAGAGGCCGTTTGGGTTACCCCATAATAGATATTAGTTCCAGTTGGAATATTAATGATGGCATGAGGAGCAGTTTTCCCAGAATCAACCATGATATGTGCTGCAATAAAGTGGCTGGTTGTGAGGCAGAGATTGGATGCAGACCATACAGTGGATAGTACCGAGTGATCCTATGTGGATATGCAACTGGCTGTCCTATCTATTTTAGAACCTCACGACCCAAAGAGGTCCAGCCATAGAGGGACCCATCATGGTTCAATGATATACTGATCCTAGGTGGGTAAGATCATGTGTGGGTCATTGTGGGGGTAATTTATCTATCAATCACGGGTGGATCAGATCCTATATGGGTTATTTTGGGGGTTATTTTTCTATCGATCGTATGTGGGTCAGACTATGTATGGTCAGCAGTAGTGTCTCTTGATAGATTAAGATGATCTATCTTCACGAAAAATCATCTGTACTTCTATAATTCACTGAAAACATGGTTTGATCTGAGACTCTAATCGAGCTATATCTACTTTTGGAGTTATGAGATTGAGATTACGGTTTGTGGTTATTCATTTTTGGAATTCTGAGAGCCCTTCGGGGGTCTCAGGGTCCCAATTGGGTATTTTTATACTAACCCCTCCATGGGCATTGGCTGCACCTTTTTGTTTCTTGTTTAGACGATGAGCTGTTGGGCTGAGGTTTGAGGGGGCCAGGACCAGGAGGTACTTGGAGTATACAGGAAGACGTGGATTGATGAGGAGGTGTTTTGTACATACCCTTCAACTAAGATTCTTGTGGGATGATCCTAGAGCTTCATTCTCTTTTAATTTGTACATTTAATTTTCAGTTGACCTTGATTTCTTGCCCCTTCAATTTCAACAATATTTTTTACTATAGTTGTTTACTTCACAGTTTCTTCTCGTTGCATTCTAGTCAGTGTGTTTGTATAGTTTCTAAGGTAGTGTCTTCCCATTTTTGTTAGTATATGTTTCCGATTCTAGTAAATAGCCCTTTCCTTCTTGAAGGCGTACTGGGGGAAGCCACTTCATAGCCTCGGGGGAAGGGTCCTGACAAAGTGGTATCAGAGGAGATGATTATACCAAAGAACTAGGACTCTGATCTTTTCAATATAGAAAAATTGTTATATGTTATAAATGTGGTTTTCTGTTTAGGGAGTCCACTGTTGGTTCGGTGGCCGACGTACGCGTACACCAGGTCCCTAAATTCTGATTTCGGACTGAGTGCATGAAAACACTGATTACATGTGTCTTTTGAATGTTTTTATTTTTGATTTATTCATAAGTCATCTCACCAGGTATAAGATTTTGACATTGGCACACCTATCTTCTTTCAGGATAATGCCACGTAGATAGCCAGTCAGGATTCCTGAGATTGTACGCGATGAAGTCCCATCGAGTTATGAGGCCTCAGTGCAAGGACCTCTTACGGCGTCAGCACCTTCTGTTGGTGTACTAGCTACACCACTACCCATTGAGAAGAATTTTTCCCCAGCCCCATTAGAAGAGGGTGCATTCCATCGGAGCGCGTTGCACGAGTTTCAGCAGAAGAGGCCTTTGATGTTATAAAGAAAGATAGACCTGTAGGTGTATGGTGACTAGTTTGAGGTCATTAGCAGTGTTTTCCTCCTGGTTCGGATAAAAACTGACATTATGGGGATCCTAGATGCTAGTCTCTTCCAAGTAGTAACATGGAGATGGTGATGCTTGATGCTACATATACTAAATAAGGAAAACCTCATCTGGGTAGACTTCGAGAGCCTTTCTTGGGAAGAGTTCATCCTTGTGAACTTATTATCTTTGTATATAGTAGAGATGATGCACATATAGTTTTGAATCATGAATGTGGTCCAGTACTCAGTGAAGTTCACTAATCCATCCCGCAACCCCAAGGACATGGTATGAGACCCTTTTGTCAGGGCCTATAACATTGAGCAGGGACTCTGAAGGGAGATCAAAACATCGATGGTATCACTTAGCATACAGACATAGGCTTGGTGATACTATATGCACTTTTGGTGGAGATTTTACTAGCTGAGTAGGAACCCACAACAAAATCCACCTCCGGACGTCAGGTAGCAGATTCATCTGTAGCATGCAGTAGGCAGATGACACAACGGTCTAAGAAGATCATACCTCCTAGTGGACATCCTCATGAAGTAGTGTCAGTGGTTCGAAACACGCGAGGCATAGGATGTCAGGAGAGAAAAAAGTAGTGTTACATGTTCTGCGGGAAGATTCACATGGCTTGTGACTGCCCGACCCATCGTATGGTCGACCAATAGACGTTCGAGAGACTTCTGAAGCAGTGGAAGAGGTTTGATTGAGGATGTCCATAGGATGTAGGTGGACGTGGAAGAGGAACTGGTCATGCAGTATCTGCTGGGAGGAGATACGAGGTTCTACCTCTACCACCACCAGTTGTTACACCCCTACGACAAGGAGAAGTTGCATAAGGACGATCCTAGCTCCATGAATCTAAGGCCTACAACCACGATGTTCTGGAGATTTCTATAGTGACGTTCTGTTCCTACTCTAACATAGTTGTAGTACTTATAGACACAACTTCCAGTAACTCTTTTATTTCAATGGCCCTTGTTCAGATCTAGGAGATTTCAGTGGAGCCATTAGTTTGATACTTATGACTAGATACTCCTACGGTAGACGATTCTATGATTACACACTGGTATCACCAGTGTGAGCTTTCTCTAGGAGGTGAGATATTCGGTTGGGATTTTCTTGTAGAGGCATTGAGTCATTAGGAAATCATCTTTGGTATGGACTGATTATCCATTTTCCATTCTCAGATTAACAATATTAAGCATAATTTGCGGAGTGTCCTCACATATGGGACAATGTTTTCCCAAACTGGAGAGAAGGGATCACTTCCAGCATAGGATGGACTTTCCAAGAGGATGGTGGAGCCAATAACACATAATATGGATAGACATTACCACAAAGCAGTAGATATAGAGAGTCTGAGTTATCCAATAGTGGTGGACTAGTATGCCGAGGACTTTCCTGATAATGTTCCCAGACTACCTCCATGTAGACAGGTAGACATTCACTTCGACATATACCCTAAAACGACAGCGATATCTAAACCAACATATCAGATGGCTCTCATGGAACATCGTGAGTTACATGTAATGTTGGAGGACTTTCATAGCAAGAGGTTCATAAGGATGAGTGTTTCCCTATAGGTAGCCCCGACTTTGTTCTCCAAGAAGGACTATGGGAGTTTGAGACTCTATGGGAACTATTGGTGCCTAAACTAGGATATCATTAAGAGAAAGTATCAACTTCCAAGTACTGATGAACATTTTGATCAACTTAAGGGTGCTCATTTTATATCAAAGATGTAACTCATATCATGTTATCATTAGCTCAGAGTATGAGATGTGGATGTGAAAAAGAAGGATTTCAGATGATGGAATGGAAACTATGAATTCTTGGTTATGCCTTTTATCGAGACCAATGCCCCAGCAGTGTTCATGGGACTCATGAATAGGATATTGCAGCCATTCCTCAATCCCATTGTGGTGGTGTTCATCAATTTCATCTTGATATACTCAGTGATAGAGGAGGAGCATGCCTATAATTTGCAGATAGTACTTTATACACTTTGAGAGCACCATCTTTATCGTAAGCTCTCGAAGTTCCCGTTCTATATACAAGAGGTCCACGTTCTGGGAAATGTTATCTCAGAGGTTGGAGTTATAGTGGGTACAGTAATGATAGAGGTTGTACATGCTTAGGAGATACCCTAGTGTGTGACTGAGTGTAGAATTTTTGGGGACATGCTGGTTACTACCTTTGATTCATGCCTGAATATTCCAATGATGGAACACCCTTATCAGCATCGACAAATAAGGGGCATCCATTTGTGTAGACAAGGAGATTCCAGTAGATTATTCAAGATATAAGGTGGAGACTGACGAGTACCCCAATCTTGAGAATACCAGAAGATGACATGGGGTTTGTAGTCTACTACGATGCATCTGGGACCAAACATGGGGTTATCCTGATGCAGGAGCGAGAAGTGATCGCCTATGGCTCGCAACAACTGAGACAGCATGAGTAGAACTATGCTACCCATGAACTGGAGTTAGTTGTCGTGGTCTTCACCTAGGTGATGTGGAAACATTAATTGAAGGGAAAATGCTTTACAGTCTACTCTAATAATAAGAGACTCATGTATATCTTCTCTTAGAAGGACATGAACATGATACAATGACAACAGCTAGAGTTCCTCTAGGACTATGACATTGATAATGTCTATACTCCTGGGAAAGGGAACGTGGTAGCATATTCAATTTGAATTAGGTATGGTCTATAGTTGTAGAACGAGGTGACAATGAAGCTAGCCATGATGCATATAACTTTAATGGATAGAGATGGAGCTTCTTATCTCCATTATATGACAGTCACTCCCCCACTCCTTTAGTGAGTTAGGGAGGCGCAACATGGGGACACTAACTATGAGGCTCGACGTGCCCAGATAACGTCAAGATAGGCACCTGAAAGATTTTATGAATGTGGGGAGCATGTCATCCTCTTCAGATGACATACCATGGTACCAGTGATGTTACGAGAAGAGGTGTTGAGGGAGTACCATATGTCCCCTATGGAGGCACATCCTAGTGTTGCGATGATGTACTAGGACCTCTTGTGTCAGCACTAGTGGCTTGGGATGATGAAGGATTTAGAAGAGATTGTTTAATAGTGCCTCACTTATCAACTACTGACGGCCAAGAATCAGGTTCCATAAGGCTTATCACAGCCACTAGAGGTTCCAGAGTAGAAGTGGTATTTTTTCTCCAAGGAATATTTTACAGAGCTTCCATGTACATCTAGGGGTCATGATTCTATCTTGGTGATCATTTACCCACTCACCATGTAGTCCAAAATCCTACCGTTCTGAGAACATGGATCAGTAGAGGTCTAGGGATGCCTCTACTTACAAGATATTGGGAGAATTCATGGGGTGACATCAATTATCATCTCTGACCATGACATAAATTTTATATGTAGATTGTGGAAGAGATTACATGAGGCCTTTGGGACACAGCTATGTCAGATCACCTCCTTTCATCCTCACATAGATGGTTAGATAGAGCAGACCGTACAGACCCAGGATGTCATTTTTCTTACATGCATCAATGATTCTAGCCGTAGTTGGGACCATCCCTTTATATTGGTGGAGTTCTCAAACAACAAAAATTATCACCCCACCATCGGTATGGCACCATTACAGACCCTATACAGTCATCCATGAACATCACCTCTATGCTACATAGATCCAGGGGTGCAATCACTAATTGATCCTGAGTTGGTATGAGCTACCATTGTTAAGGTGCGGGTCATCCATGAGCAGATGAAGACTGGATAGAGTATACATAAATCTTATTTTGATAATATATTGGGACCTTTGGAGTTCCATGATTGGAACCACAAATTCCTTCAAGTCTCTCCTTGATGGGAACAATGGATATTTTTCAGAGGAAGAACGTTTTGACTAAGGATTATCAGACCTTTTCTGATACTTCGGTGGATAGGAGAGGTGGCGTACCACTTTGAACATCCACCTCCATTGGAGAGGGTGCAAAACATCTTCTATGTATACAAGATGAAGAGATACGTTCATGACCCATCACATATAATTGGCCACGATGAAATGTACATCAATGATGGGGCGACATTTATAGAGGTCCCAGTGGAGATTGAGGATCGACAGGAGCATGTCCTTTGTGGGCGGTCAATAATGCTACTGTGTGTTCGCTGGAAGCATGGGAAACTCCAAGAGAGCATCTTTGAGTGGGAGGATCAGTTTCAGGCTCAGTACCACCTTTTTTTTCTTTAGTCAATGTTGTGGCTTTTGGGGATTAAAATCCCTATGGTGAGGAGAATGTAACAACCAAAATTATAAATTTATATTGTTATTTTTTCGTTATTTTGAATTATTACGAGTCTGCGAAAATTGACGGTGAGTGATTCCAAGACACAGTGTGCCCTAAATGATTTTATAGATTTTTTATAAGGTACATTCAATAAATGCATGAGTGACATCTTCTATCTTTTAAACCGGTTCTCATATTGAAAATACCCGGGCACCGATGAATCTACAGCACTGCGATTCGCTTAAGAGAAACATTACATTGACTGCAGTATGTGTGGAGAAAATTTTATGTTTTGTGGATTTCTAATAAAATGAAATATAATAATTTTATTATTTTATTTTCTTTCGTAACTACCAATGATTAAGCGGTGTGTGGGGCCAGTTGTGTGCCAGAAAATTATATGGTGTGACACTACAATCTATGTAACCAAAACATTAGGGAGATTAATAATCTCTTTTAAAGACCCGTAAAATTCAAGAGTATTTTTTTTTCTAATTTTCTTTGGGATTTTACAAGAACACAGTTTCTGACGGCGCCTGATTTTGAGGCCTGGTGTGCCCGGAATCATTTTCTGAAATTTGGATCGGGTACGTTCAGTAAACAAACGAGATGGTTTTTCAAACTTTTGAACCGGTGCTCAGAATCGAATTCCGAGGTCACTGATGGAATCAAATCACCAGTATTTTCTTAGAAATTCCTTTTCTGGAGTTGCGTTTTCTTAGGTGTGGTTTTTAATTTTTCTTGGGGTTAAGTTAAGAAATAAAATAAAAGTGGTGAAACACTTTATTTTATTCAACTTAAATCCACTTTAAAGCCGCTTAAGATAAGTTATGCAGATAGGGTGGAATCCAAAATATCCTACCCACTTGGTAGGAGATTTGTAAGGTGGGGCCCGCACGAGCCCCATTATTTCTTTACTTCTAAGTAACGCACCTACACCCCCCTTTTTAATGAAGTCAAACCTTACGTTTTTTTGGTTAAGAAACGCCTCATTAAATTGGGCGGTTAAATCGTTACAATTAATTCATTTAATTAATTGTTCGTTTCATTTCTTTTGAAATTCAAACGTGTCATGTGCATTAATAAAATAAGATAATTATTATTTTATTTCTGTTGGAACTTGTTGCATGGAGAGGATTTGGGGGAAAGTGTTCTTCTTAGACAAAGAACCCAAAGAATGCGAAGAACGCACCGATATCCGACGAAGAACGGAAAACCCTCGAAGATCGACGACGCGACGCCATGTACCGCGACGTCAATGATGATTCTTCCGCGACAGTCCTTCCACGAAGTTTTTTCAGCAACATCTTCTTCTATGACGTCCCTTTCCGTGACAAATCTCATTCGACGACAACGCTTGAGGTAGGGAATTATGTTTGAGGATGATTTTATTCCCTTGATTCTTTCATTATAAAGAAAACAAAGAACACAGATCAACTTATTATCTAGTTGATCCGCGAACATTTTCCTTGAGGGTTGGGAATAATTTTGTTGCCGGAATTTGTAGGGGTTGATTCTTTTAAAACATTGTGATCTATACCCGCAGTGTATGATTAAATATTTGTTGTGAGACTTTTAAAACCGCTAACATAGTGGGTGCGGACCAATGAACAAGTCCGGACCCACCGCCCTTTTCGTTCGTGGTGTGTGAAACAGCGGACGATGACAAAACAATCCACACGGGCGATGTGAGGTCCTCGTAGTGAAGGACGGGCCCCGGGAGGGCCATTGGCGAAGGCGACGTGCAATTCCGACCACCGGAACTCGTATGGTGGTCCACGGAGCAACCGACCGGCAGTGGGAGGCGGCGGCGCCCGGCGCGGCGGCTGGTCGGCCGACCCGCGACCGTGTGGGACAGGCGAAGACGGGACACGACACCCCGTCCGCGTCTGCTGGAAAGGGCGACCCCACGCGGGGTCGCGACTCATTCAAGGGAGCGGCGCCCCCCTTGCGCACCGCTCGGCTTTTACGGCCGAGCCGTCTGGCGACTGGGCCACACCCATGCCGGGTCGGGTCACGCCCCGGCCGGAACGGGCCGCGCCGGCTGGGATGGGTTGCGCCATCCGGGTCAGGTCGACCCATGGGGGGGTTGGGCCGGGTCGGTCCAGGCCCAGACCCTCGTTTCCGAACCCTTTTCGTTCATTTGCCTATATCCTGGGCTGCGGGCCTCAGATCGACGCACCATCTGCGGTGATGTGATCCTTGGATTGAGACAGTCGTTTCGACATATTGCACTCAAGGTTTCGGAATACCTTGAGTTCGGCTGGGTTGGTTCGTACACGAAACCAACCGGGCCCTCAGAGCGGAAACGGCCATAACTTGAGCTCCGAACGCCCGATTGACGTGCCGTCGACTTTGATGGTTTCCTCTTAGTGAGACGGAGCTTTTGACTTACTCCGCTCGAGGTTTGGATGCGAATGGAGCACTGTCGGGTTGGTTCGCTCATGAAACCAACCGGGCCCCTGAAACGAAACAGCCAATAACTCACAGACCGGGCGTCTGATTGACGCGTCGTCTGTCTCCTTGAATTCCTATTGAGGAGATGGAACTTTTTGCATAATTAGCCCGATTTTTGGATGAAGTTGGATTATGGCCGAGTTGGATTGTACCAAAAATCCAACCGGGCCTCTGGAACGGAAAAGCTGATATCTTTCAGACCGGGCGTCCGTTTGACGAACCATCAGCGGCGTTGGTGATAACGTTGAGAAACGGTCCCTATGAGTATACCCTATGAGGGTTCGGGGTAGAGTTGAGATATGGCTGGGTTGTTTCGCACACGAAACCAACCGGTCCCCTGGGACGAACCGGCTATTAACTAATCGACCGGTCGTCCGATTGACGCGCTGTCTATTACGTTGAGACCCCTATGTCGAGGCCGTCCTTTGAGATACTTATTCGTGGAACTTTGTGATACTTGTAGTATCATACAGTAGCTCGTGGAGAGGACCCACCTGGAGAGGAGTGTGCGGAGTACGGAGATTGTGTTTCCGGCTGAGACCTGATGACTTCTTGACTGATCGACTTGGTGTGTTTCGAATAGCCCAGTAGGGAGCGCTTGGTTATAGCGGCAGACCCACGGCGGAGGAGCGCTTGGTTGTAACGGCAGAACCACGGTACTCAATAGAAGGAGTACCTCTGGAGGCTATGAGGGGGAGTGCTTGGTTGTAGCTGCAGAGCCACGGCGAAGGAGCGCATGGTTGTAGCAGCAGACCCACGGTACTCAACAGAAGGAGAACCTCTTGAGGCTATGAGGGGGAGTGTTTGGTTGTAGCGGAAGACCCATGGTTGGAAGCACTTGGTTGTAGTAGCAGGCCCACAATACTTGATAGGAGAAGTACCTCAGTAGTCTTAGGATAGTGAGAAGTACCTCGAAGTCGTGACAGGACCACTGTACACTCCAGAGACGAGGCTCTTCAGCAGTTACGGTTTCGATAATGAAAATCCTGGTTTGAGCTGTGTCTTTTGACCTTTCTGTTGACCTCATGTTTGAGATGGGTCATTGATAACTTAGCTATATGTATGGGCATATACCTGGGTATTGTTTGTCCATTGATTTCATGATCTTGGGGTTTTCCTCATGATTGAGATGGGTTACTTGATAACTGAGGTATATGCATGGGCATATACCTGAGTAGAGGTTATCTGTTGAGATCTTATTTTTGGTTATCCTTGTTGGTTTTAGTGAGACCTTGAGGGTTTCAGGGTCCCTACTGAGTATCATTATACTCACCCCTGCACGGGCAATGCCCGCACCTCGTTGTGTTGGTTGCAGACGACAGGCAGTGCTGACGGAGGCCAAGTGTTCTAGGACTGGACGGTACATGGAGGTGGACCACATGACGAGTCTGTACCCTGAGGTGGATCACACGACGAGTCAGCATCCGGAGGTGGACTTCACGGTGAGATGACACTCAGAGGAGGTTGACGGGAGAGAGCATTGTGGAAGCTATATGTACCTACCATTCAGGTAGGATCCGAGGATGACGACCCAGGAGCTGCTTCCTTTCTTCCTGCTGTTGTCTTTTTCTGTTGTACTTTTGTTCAGTTGTAGATGTACTTTCAGTTGGTTTTGTATTCCTCCCCATTTAGTTTTCATCACTTCTTTTTTTTGTACTTAGTGTTTTACTTCCGCTTGTACTCTGTGGTGTTTGTTTTCTTTATAAAGTCAATGCCTTACCAGTAATCGGGATTTATGCCTTTGGTGCTAGTCGCCAGCCCCTGGCCTATTGAAGGAGGGCTTGGGGTAGTCACAGCACGAGCCCCGAGGACGGGTCATGACATCGCCTTAATTAATGAGCACCATTGATTCCCAGCATCGTTACTTACCCTCCCCTATCATATATAAATAAGGATTTTTGAGGAAGGTACCATCACAACTTTTCCAAGAGACTATGTCCTGATAGAATGCCGCAACACCAAACCCTTGGAGGACAGAGGCGGTACCAGGAAGTAGTGACAAGAAACACTGAAACCCCAAGCCAGAGATTGATGATTGAGCAACGCCATTGGAAGCCTATTGTGGGAACAAAAGACATTGACACATCTTCAAACATAGGATTTTCTCCGATGGGCAGAGTCCAGTGCTGCCCAGTGCAGTTCAGTTCGGGCTGAGTCTGTTTGACCAGATCGGACATGACCCGGGTCTCACTGGGCCCAGAAAAATTTAAAGGGCCATAACTTGTTAACCGGGCATATGTTTGATGAATCATCTGTAGTGAGGGAGCACTTGGAACAAGAAGATCCTATTTTAATACTCCATTGGATATTTGGAGACATTTGAAGTATGGATGAGTTAGATAGTACCAAAATCCTACCCAGACCTAGAACAAAAATGATTATAACTCACTAACTAGATGTCTAGTTGACGCACCTTTTATGGCAATAGAATCCCCTATGACATCAAGGTCATTTGGTTTACCCCTTTGTGGAGATTAGTGCTGGTTGAAATACGACCAATGGATTTGGGAGAAGTTCTTCCAAAATCAGGCATTCTATGAGCGGGAAGGGAGTGGCTGGCAGTGAGGTAGAGGATGGAGATAGACCATAAGGTGGTTAGTACCGAGCGATCCTATGTGGGTTAGTACTGAGAGACCCAGTGTGGGTTAGCACCATGTGGTCCTGTGTGTATCATCACCTACCGGTCTTGTGTGGATCAACACCTAATGAGCCATCAAGGACCACCCTTAGAGTGGCCCATCGTGGATCATCAATATATCGAGCATTTGTGGGTCATATCTTGTGTGGGTCATTATGGGGTTTAGTTACCTATCAATCCTCGGTGGATCATATCATGTGTGGGTCATTGTGGGGGTATGTTACTTATCAATCTTATGTGGGTCAGACTCTGTATGGTCAGAAGTAGTGCTTCTTGGCCATGTATGATGATCTATGTTCGGGAGTAATCATATGTGCTTTTATACAGCCCTGAAAACCTGGTTTGAGTTTAGACTCTAATTGAGATGTGTCCATCGCTTGGGTTTTGTGATTGAGATCATTCTTTCTGGTTTTCTTTTATGGAATTATGAGAGTCCTTTGTGGGTCTCCGGGTCCCTACTGTGTGTTGTTATAATCACCCCTGCATGGGCTTTGCTCGCACATTGTTGTGTATTGTGCTGATGATGGAAAGTTAGGATGAGGCTTAAGGAAGTTAGGATAAGGTGGTATGTGGAGAAGACAGATCGACATGAATTGCTGAGGAGTTTATCTGTACCGACCCTTCACGTAATATTCTTGGTGGATGATCCAAGATATTCTTTCTTTTTTCAGTTTTACTTGTACATTTTAGTTTGGCTTGTATTCTGGACCCATTACATTTGGTACACTTTTAACTACAGTAGTTAACTTCACATTTTATTCTCATTGCAATCTAGTATGTTTTTTTCTACAGTTTCAATGGAAATGCATTCCCGTTTTAGTGAGTATGCCTTTCCGGTGCAAGTCGATAGCCCATGGCATATGGAAGGCGAGCTTGGGGTAGTGTCACAGCATAGGCCCCAGTGGGATGGGTCATGATAGATAAAGATAATATTTCTCATCATGTTTGTAATTAATAAATAAATTTCTAATGAAATAAAATACATGGTATTTAGTGCATTCTATGTTGATGATCATTGATTGTTCGTAGTGACCATTCCTGATTGCATTCATTGTGCACATGAGGATCCGATGTACAATCCCTCTAGAAGAGATCCACACATGCTCCAATGGTCCCTGAACAATTTTACTAATTCTTTGGGTGATAGCGTAATGAATTGGATGTCTTCCATTGGTTGTTCTTGATTTCTTATTCTTTAGTCTTGAAGAACATCTCTCGTTTATCAGAGGGAGAAATGAGAGGATTCAAGAGTGAAAATGTTTTCCTCAATAATTCTCAATTTCAAGTGTATAGAACAAAAGATGTAGAGACCTATTTATGTAAATGGAGTGGAAGAAACAATATTTAATTATGAAAACAACCATTAAATGAAATTATAACTATTATAGATATCCCATTCAACATAATAACAATAGAAACAACATTATTTTTTCTGTACCAACTTTCAAAAAATAGAACCATAAATGAAATATAATACCACAATATGGTAAAATTATTATTATTATTTCTTGTGCCAACTAGATTGACAATATATACTGACTTTTAAATAATTAATATTTCTAAAGACATGGTCATAGTCCGTTCAAACTCATCATCTATTTTTTGAATACCCGAATAAAATATTTTATTCTATTAAATAAATTTTTTTATACAAACTAATAATTAAATTTTTAATAAATTATCAATAAAATATATTATTATACATTGTTTAAAATCCTACAAATAAATAATTTTTTTAATTTATGCAATCATTTTAACATGAATAAAATTATTACACTATTTTTGAGAATATTTTTTATTCCAATTATTAAATTGTAATATAATTTAATCTTGACCACCAAAAACACTCACTGTCTGGCCCACGTAGATTCATTGTCATTGGAATTAGGAATGATTTCCTAAAGTCCATGATTACTATATTGAAGGGGGTCATGAAACCTAATAGATATAACTTAATATCGCAATGGTGATATCCACATAAGAACTCTCAAATTGTAATATAATCTCAATGTCACAATATCTCATCAACTTCGTTTCAGGATAGTGTCATCATCCGATATTCTAGATACATCATCCTTTAACTACCTAATATAAACTCATTATTACACCATTTCCATGTAATTTTGAGTGAACTTTCTATCTCAATCAATGTGCTTAGATATAAACATATATAAATGGATGGGAGAAATCCTTCTTCAATTTATCCTTTAATAACATGCCATTTGTGATGCAACCAATGTATCCTAATTCCTGCCAATAGATAGTGTGATATTTTTTGTTAGTAAATCCAACTGAATGAGTTATGACACATATTGATCATAATATTAACATCTAAAGACCACAACACATGATCACGTATAAAAATATTCGATGACACTAAAACATGCATAATTCCAAATGGCATACCTATTTTTATAATCTCCCATCATGGAGATTACCATGTGTGGTATTAATGAGAAGAAGTCACATTTTCTTTTGATTATTCACACATGATGGTCTATATAATATGTTCCCCATAATAATATGAAATCCACCTACAGAACTATATTTCTGATTTTTTTATAACACTTCCTGTTTCACCTAATATAGGGGAATTGCTATGACCTTATTACTATGAAAAAGACTCTAGGACATTATTACATTAAAGTGATGCATAAAAATGAACAATATGAAATAATATGTGCAATATATTAACACCATAAATATTGATGTGATCAATGTATAAACAGTTTGGTCTGGGACACCAAATCCAACATATATGAGTCAGTATGAATTTGAATAATTTCATATATTTAAAGGGGATACTGCTTAAACTATTCTATGTTTAGATCAAACCCCATTAGTTGTATAAACTTCATTAGGAAGAATAGAAGACACAATAAATGTATTTAAAATTTAATATTCAAATTAATAATTGTTTTTGTTCATGAAATAAAAGAATTATATCCTATGGTATTGTGGAAATATCCAATATATAATGAAATTGAGTTTAAATTTACATAATCATTTATTCAAACTAATAACAAAGACTTATTATTGAATGGAAATTATTTTATTAATGTAGCTGAAGAATAAAATATAGGATTAGTGGGATAAGTGATTTATATACCATACTATTTCACATTTGGTATCCCCAAATAATTTAATTAAGAATAAATATTTTTATATGAGGTTGCAAAATTATTTTTGTAAAATCAATACTATTATAACAAAGAAAATGTATCTTCTACCTCACATTGATGACATATTTGATCAACATCAAAGATATCAATATTTTTTAAAAGTTTGATAATCAGTCTAGATCTCATAAATAGTTATTAATGGGATAATTAATCCTAATGAAAAATATTTTATAAGTATATTTGCTTATTGATTTTCCAAAAAATCTTTTTTTATTAACTAAATCACTTACAATAACCATATATCATATGAAAAATGTATATAAAGTAAATATAATGATAATTTTGTTATTATATTAATTTTAGATATGTGAGAAAATAAGACCACTAAAATCACATAAATATCAATCATTATACACTTTGATGAAAATTGATATATTTTATATTATCAAAGATTAAATTTTTCTTTAAAAATTTAGTTTTTCATGCAAATATTTTTTATATTAATGGAATCCAAATTGATAATTTTATGAAAATGGTAATTCATGTGTGGTATATGTCAATGAATATAACTAAGCTATATAGTTTCATTAAAATAATAGGTTAATATCATCAATTTGTTCATTATATTTATTTGATAACCTATTATGAAAAATTACTCATGTATGGTCAAAATTAATTAGGACAAAGGAATGAAAAAAATGTTTTAAGGAATTAAGAAAGAGATTTGGGAATTTTAATCTATTGTATCTACATTTGGTAAATCAGTGACTTCTAATATATACTGATGAATTGGACAAGGGACTTGATTATGTCCACATGAAGATAATTATGTTATTGAATATTTATCAGTGTCATGGATGAAAAATAAAAAAACTATCCAACAAATGATATTGAGTTTGAGTATATGTGATCTCAACCATAAGAGAGATTTATAATACCTGTCATTAGGTAATAATTTTACATTATTTTGATAATAAAACATTTGGGTCTTTCTTTGAGATAATTTTTGGTAATATTGAATAATTTTTGGATCTAGTGGGGTAGTGCAGGGTTCGTACAGTGTAAAGAAATAACATGAAATTTTCCTAAGGAAACAATGAAACTCATTTTGAGATACTTGAGGGGGATGAACCATCTGAGAAAACCATATATCCACCACCCTCAATCAATTGATCAATTTATTGTGTGGTTTATCCAATGTGTTTCATTGTTGGAAAAATTGTTTCCAATGAATTAGTAAAAATGAACCCCATATAGTATTGTATAATGGATAAGGACAACAATTTTTAAATCCATGATTCTAGCCTAGGAAAATGTTTTTGTTGGTTTTTGAACCCAAAAAAAATTATTTAAAAATTAATGAACATCCATTTTATATAATTAATCACTTCCTATTTTACCAAATATAAATTACCTTTCTCATGGAGTCTCCTAAGAGGATTCCTATATAGATTAAACAAATTAATTTGAAATTTAATGATCCAGTGTGAGGATAAACTACTCTTTGGTATATGATATCTTCTTTACATAGCATTATCAATATTCTCCATCTCTTCTACATTTGGTAGGGTTTAATTCCTCCACTACTAATTGGTTAGATATTGGTTTTAAAGGATATTGTTACATTGGTTCGCAATCTAAGGGTTAGAATCTAGAAATCATTCATCATTTTATATTCCATTTTATTACATTATATTGAGGTATGTGATATTATTAGTTTTAATAAATGATCTAATTTTAGGTGGTTGAATATCCTATTTTTATATTCTGGATTATGATCATATGTATGTAATTCTGTCATTTGAGTACTAAATTTTGAAAATTCGTTTAAAATAAAAATTTGAATTTAATCATATGTAATTGTGAGACCCTTCAAAACTAAAATCATAGAAATTGTAGATTATTGGAATATCTTAATGGAAACACCTATGGTGTTCCAATTATCCATGAAATCATAACTATGTTATGTGAAATCGGGGAAAATAGGTTTATGTTAATGAAAAAAAATCTTTGTTTAATGTTTGATAATGGGATTTAATTTGTTTATTTTCTTATCCACGAAGGGTTAATGTGTTGTGAAATAAATTATTATAAAAGGATTAATGAGAAAATTCATTATATTGTTCCCTAGGATGACTGATAAGTGACATGGTTATAATTGATAAACGAAATTGTCAATTGTGATGTGACTGATTGATAATATAGTAAATGTTGGTAAACGTTCTTATGTATATATATATATATATTACTATGATATTTTTGATTTATTTGATAAATTATTTTATGGTTTGGGACTACTACTCCAAATAACAACACGGTGATATAATACTATTCTACAACCCTGGTGATTTCAGGTGAACAATTAGATGTGGGTTTGGAACTACATATACAAATAACAAAACTATTCTAGAATAATTTTCTAGGATATAACGACACTGAAAATAGACTGATATTCCAATCTCATAAGATAATGGTACTATTTCTTCCACTATAGGTTACTTATAGAAATTGTAATTATATGAATGTTAAAAAAACAGAATAATGATTTCTGATATCCCTATGGTATATTCTTCAAACATCAACACAAGATGAAGTATGTATTATGTTGTTCATTAAAAAAAATAATGTGAAACGTGTTTAGTTTTTCATTTGATAATTATCATTTATACCACTTTTCACCCATTTATATACTATTTATTTCACTAAATGCTGTTAGTGGTGAAATGCTGAGTTATACTCAAACCCTACATAGGCTGCCAAATTGGTTCCCAAATATAATTCTTGATTTCATAAAAAAAGATACTGGAAGGATACCTTAGATATATGGTTGATTTTGGATTCATTACAGGGAATTGATTAGGGAAGTATACATGATGTAAATAACCCCAAGGGAGTTTTTTGTGTGTATTTAATTTCTCTTATCATTTGAAAAATGAGAATATAATGGCATAAATTATTTTCTGTCTTTTTGTGGTAATATTATATATTTTGAACTTATTTATGTTTAATTTAATTGATTAATGATTATGGTATTATCTTTTTATATTTATTGTGTGAATTATACTATGATAAATAGGGTATAGTCTCTCTAACTACAGATTAGACAGTAGCATTTCTTCCAAAGCCTATTGTGTAGTTATAGTCACATTTGGGGTCACGTGGTAGACTAGATCATGGGGTGATTATTAAGAACCAATGTTGGGACCTCACAAAGTGGTATTTGAGGTGTTATTTATTCTTTTATAGTTTTTTTTATTTTAGAAATCAATAGAATACTATAGGATTAATCTTTCCATTTTCATATTCTCGATCGTCGGATTATCTAAGCCATGATTGGAAGAATACCCAAAGTACCTATGTGGGATTTTATTTCTTGATGGTTACTATTATAATTTGATGTAATTTTATGATGGGTGATGAACTTTTTGATTGATGTTATTTTTTTCTGATATTTTAATAGATTTATGATATGTCACTATAGTTGATTACAAATGTGTCTTTTATTTAATCATGAATTAATGTGATATGTTTCATATTAGGAAAATGGTGACAATAATGTGATGTTTTTTGGAATGAAAACATGTTTCAAATTGATTATTTTAAAATTAAATTCTTCCTAATAATTAATTGATAATTGATAATTATTCTAAATATGGTAATATTTAAGGGACAAAATGGGTGTCCATTATAAATCTTATGATGTGAAATGTTGTTTACCTGCTGTTAAACATGATCCATGTTAGATGTTGTTATTGATAGTGATAGTTCCACTATTTTTATATGTTATAGTGTATAAAGGATGAAATTTTTTTAATTTATGTGAATCCATATTTTAAATAAGTGTTAAGAATGTTTTATGCATCTTACAACACTAATTTAAAATTGTAGAGAGTTATATCGACAATGACATATGTTTGTTGGATCATATGAGGTATTTTCTATAAATTTTCCTTTATTATTATAACCCAGTGACCCATTGGTTCCAAGTGAAGGGGTGGAAGATCAGTTCTACGAGAACAATTCTTGTTTTTTATATTTAATGGATTGAATCATTGGGTAGACTATATATATAATGAATTATCTATCATGGTAGTATTAGTTGCAGTACCTTCACACATTCATTGTATTTGGTGGAATATAGGCAGTTGAGATCTATATTGATTCAATCCAAAAAATTGTTGACTATTTATTGACTCTTATAGATAGAAGTGTTCAGTTGGATACATATCTATTGTGTGTTCAAAATAAGAGTTTGAGGGCTATTGTGGAAGGGGATTATAAATTAATTAGAATAGAATGGTATGGAATCAAAGGGATGATCTTGGAAAAATCAATATAAAGCATTGTGATAAGAGAGGGATGTAGAGTTTATATAGTTGACTCTAGGAAGCATGTTAGTGACAGACTATACTGGTTACTTCACCAACATGAATCACTTTTTACAAGACCTAGTAGGAGATAATGACTCTTCATGGATATGTTTCATGAAGGAAATAAATTTTACATTAAGTCCCTTGTTAAGATAATTTGATTAAAGAAGATTTTTATGGAGTTGATTCAAGATCTCATTTCTCATGGGAATATAGAGGATTATATTAATGGAGAAAATTATATCACATATGGATGAGTAGGTGGTACGACTTTGTATGATAGAAACCTCCTCTATGTGAACAATAACAATAGAATTGGAAAACATAGTAGTAAGGGAATTGGATTATTTACATAGATCATTAATATTTTCTACTGTCATAAGTATAATAGGATAATCCATATTCATTGCGTCAATGACCAGAAATGGTGAGATAATGATGCAGATAGATGTGATAGTTATATAGGTATTATAGGCACACTCTACTAATGGGTAGTGATGGAGGGAATAGTACAAATAAGCATTATGAAATGCTGTTTTTACCAAATAATATTCAACCATCTATAGTTGTAGTTTCTAAGGTGGGAGAGGTGGTGTATGTGGTACTTTAGGAATGTAGAACGTGTAACAGATGTGTAGTTCCCCACAAAGTACTCAGATTACAACACATGGTAGAGGGATAGGAAAATTGTAAAAATATCATACTACTGTAATAGATAGTGATATTAGGACATTGAATGATATAAGTAATATTCTTGTTGATTATAAACATACTAGAATATTACATGATACATGGTCCTCATATTCTTATATATCTTCTAATCATGTGAATGGTATTAGTGTGACAATGTTTTTTGTGATATGTGTTATGATAATTTATAAAATACTAAGTGTACAATCAAAGGATATATATTTATGAAAAGGATATTCCATTATTTTTGGTGAGTAGTGTTTCTCTTGGTATCTTTATATACTCTTTATGTCAGTTTTAGACATTATTTTGGGTACGTACTAGATGGTATCATATAGGTACCACATAAAATTTTTTAGTTCCAAAGTAACAATTATGTATTTAGAGGGTAACTATTTTTTTCCTCATGGATTATGGGATATGAATGTATTCCACACAATTCCATATCATGAGTAACACTAGGAGATTATCTTATATAATATATTTTAATTGGATGATGGTGTTATGAAGAAATGTGTTTCTTCCATAGGTAGTGGATCAGTTTCAGTACAATATTCTTAATAATTTTCCATGATTGAACTAGAGAGATATGTTTAGTTAAAAATCCATCTCAGTCCTACAGATGATCATCTGTCCATTCCACAATAAATAATTGAACCAACATAACTTCAAGAGAATAAGATTCATATAGAAGAATATAAGTCTAAATAAATTATATTTCTTGGTATAGATCAATGGGGATATCTATTTTTCTCTCTCAAAAGAATGACATTACAATTTGTTTTCCTATTGATTAAATATATTTTATCTGGTAGTTATTTATTAAAGGGAATGTTTTTTTGTGTTTCAATGTTCTCTTTCACATGTTGAGTAACACTTTTTTTCCAATACAGAGATGAGATTGGGGTATCATAAAATGAAATTTTGTCCATAAATATAACCCATACGTATTTAAAATAAATCTATAGACTATATGAGTTCATCATTAGGTTGGTTTGGATAGAAAATGATCCATTTTTGTTGATGTACTTGATGATATGAACCTCTCACCCTTACCTGAATCTGTTTTGGTTATATATATGGATGAAATATTATGGAACTCCAATAATTATTATCATCACGAACAGAATATTGATATCATCTCGCATACACTGAGGAGGAATAATCAACATTAAATTCCATATAATTGTAAATTTTTGATTGACATGGTACATTTTCTGGCTCAAATTATTTTCGAGGAAGTTTTGTTAGTAAACCTATAGAATGATCCCGATGTTTATTATTTGGAGTATCCCTTATATGTTTTTTATATTAGTAGAAATCTTGTTTTGATGGGTTATTATAAAAGATTCATCAATGAATTTTTATATTTGGTTGAACCAATTTTCAGTTAACCCAAGAGGAGAATCATGTAGCACCATTCTAGAGATTGTGAGAATGTTTTCTTATAGTTGAAGAAGCATTTCACAACCACACCTATTTTTAACCTACAATAGCTATGTGAAGAAGATAGAGTATTTTTTGATGTATTTTGGATATGACATTAAGTTTTGTTAATTAAGGGTGACCGTGTCTTGTTGAATGGTTATTGATACTTTTGGCCACGTTAATATAATTACCATACGTGCAATATTATTTTGGTGACTCAATCCATTATGTTCTTATGTTGTTACCTATTGGGAGAATAGTTTACTATGTATACTAACAATAAATTATAAATTATATCTTCCTAATACTATATTTTAATATCTATTAAAGGATATTGGTTTATTATATTCTGAAAATTTTCATTATGATATTATATACATCATGGTGCGAAAATAGTTTTTTTGACACTTTGATCCAAAAGATACAGAAACATGAAGCCTGTGAGTCTAACTATGAGGGGATGATGATGGTGTTGTTCACTAAGATGTTTGTGTATGTTTAATAGTAGTGGTAATGGATGAGCCATTTATCATTATTTATTGATTCCAAAATTTTGAGTTCCATCATAAAAGGTAGTATGATGATCCAGATTGTTTATCCAATAGTTAAATGCATTAATTTTCGAAGCTTACATCCATTTGGACTGTAGACAGGAATGAGGTCATCCATATCTGAAACCCTATTGTTATTTCTACACGTATGTGGGAGGATTTTATGCATGATTTTCGTACATTATTTTTATATGTTCATCTTTTTGACAAAAAAATAACAACTAAATTTAATTTAATGTTGACAAGGAATGAAATATGAAGTCCATTTTTTATCATACTAGAACAACTAACCTCATGTGAAATATAAAAATCAATGACTGGGTGGTCAGTTAAATTAAATTACCATTTTATAATGGAAATGTTAATATGTTACTATATATTTTATAGTGGTATATTTAATATTCCATAGAATAATAATGTGATATAAGTGATTATAGACCGGTTGATGAACGTATGAAATTTTAATCTCATCATTGAAACCATAAAAGATAATCACATCGGTGATATATATATATATAAGTGATTTTATATTGCCATGGGGTGACATTGATCAATGTTTTGGGTCATTACTAATTACTTAAATTGAACATTTCGAAAGGTTTATGAAAGGAATCAGGTACATTGATTTTTAGAGTAAAAAATTAATAACATAAAGAAATGGGAAATATAATCATACTATATATGTACTGGTTAAAATTCTATGATCATGAGTCCTTTATTTTAGGGAATTGTTGGAAATAATTAATAGATCTCTTAGTTTTCATATAATGTCAATTTTAAGGAAACTATTCATAGAGAAGTATGTGAGGAAATTTATAGTAGTCCATGTGTATTTAAACTATTCATGATGGATGTGAATGAGTCAAAGATGTGGGGACTGAGTCTCGTGTTAGATGCATTATTATAGTTTTATTTGATTTTGGAACATATTGACACGAAAGTGATTATTAAAAAATTTATATTGCCAGACTTCACTTTCATGTTGAGATTATAGGGGTAGATCATGTATTCTTTCAGGTATATCAAAATTTTGTTAATCATATGATTCAGAGTAAGGAATATTTGTTGTTTAATTATGTGGGAATGGTTGATATTTTTGTGAGAATCAAACTAGTGGAATACTAATTTCTTATACCAAACCGTTATAGTGATAAAAATTATATTTTTATTCTTTCACTACTTCATCTGTATCTTTTTTATCACAATCTTGTGATAAAGGTTGATTAATTTTATCTTAAGGTATATTCTTATTTTTAGGAAAATATGATTTGTATATGGATTACAGTGAAAATGTGTTGTGGGGAATTCATGTGCCATTTATCTGAGTGACATAGAAGCATGGGTGTGATCTCTATGAAACGTGGGATTGGATGTAGATATGTTGGCCAAATAGCCAAATAGTTTAACAACAAAATCATTTTTCATCTTGTAAATATATCTAATGGATGATTTTTTATATGGTGTGGATATTGTAATATCCCAAACAATTTTTTTATGTCTCTTACATGTTTTTAAAAAATATTTTCCCTTTTTATCATACATTGGATGTGTGGTTATAATATGATTTTGGTTAATTAATAATTTTAGAATCTAATGGTGATTTTCATGGTTGGTGCATGGTTAAAGAAATTGTGTCTTTTTCTAGGAAAATTATTTCTACAATATATGAAATTATAATGGGAAGCATGTTTTGACCATTCCATGAACTATAGGATAAAGGAGTTCACTCCATTGGAACATTGACTGGAAAAACTTTCTCCCTCATAAAAGATACCATGCCCCAATATTGTAGGGGTACATGGTTATGCAACATAATTTTTATAACTATGTATCCCTCCCTGGAACCCATTTGAGATTGTTTTTAAACAACTAAAAATTATTAAAAAAATCTTAAACATTATGTTCTCTTAACTAAGAACATATATTTGACCTAACATGAATTAATTTTATCATGCATGTTTCTAAGAGGATTACTATTATCATTGAAACTATTAACGTTCAAATCATAGAACCGGTGTAAGGAATGACTTCTCATGGTTACATGATCTCTTTTTTGATTAGGTTCCTCTCTCTTATGACATTAGTTTACATTTGTTAGTGATGAAATCCACCATTTTTTATGGATTAGATCAGTTTTTAACAAATCAAATTTCATTGTATCTTGATAGTGGGTTTAGAATTAACATCTCCACCATCATTGTGAATTATATAATTTGGCATTGAATTTGGGGTATGGATTGTAGACTGTTCATCAATGGTCTGAAAGTAGGGATTGCAATTAGAAATTCATGTATTATTAGTTATGATCATGTATATGAAATTATTCTATTATGATTCCAAAATTTGAAATCAATTATAAATTTAATAGGGGAATTTAATCCCATGTAAACGAGTGACATATCAGGGATCCTGTTAAACAAGTTGTAGATTATGATACCAATTATATGGAATCCCCTGGAGGGTTCCAATTATCCATGAAATGGTAATTTTAAATGTGCGAAGGGGGAATAATGGGTCAATATAATTTAATTAATCCATTTTGGATGACTTATAATTGGATTTAATGTGTTAAGTTTCATAATTGTTAATGGTTAATGAGTTGTGAAATATATTATGACAAAAATATTAATGGGAAATTTTTTAATGTTGATCATTGTGATAAATGTGAAGATCCATGGATGTGATAGTTAAATGAAATGAATCACCAAGATATAGATGATTGGTATGAAGTTTAATAATGCTGAACCCTGATATATATATATATAAGTGTGATATTTTTTTATTGATTGAAAATTGATTTCTGGGTAAATGATTATGACTCTAAATACCCATGGTGTTCTCGAATACTCATCTAGTCCACTGATGCATGAATGTGAACAATGACTTGTAGGTTTTATATTGATGCACCAAAATAGGAATGGGTTTCCTATTACTACTCTAGGCCCCCAATATATTGGTATTGTAATGATGTTCCATGTTCTTGAGATAATTGTACCCTGAATATCACTAAAACATGCCTATTTAATTGGAATTAAATGATAAATGAAAGCACCAAAAAGGAGGAAATGTGATATCCCAATGGTAAATGGTTCAGAATTTGGCACTGGACAATATAGGTATCAATTTCATTACTAATTAATTATAAATTTGAAACATGTTTACTTTATTCCTTTGATAATAATTCTTTATAAAACCTCATACACTAATATATATTTAATATTTATTTAGACACTGATGTAGTTTACCTAAGAATTTTTAATCATTCCTACTCAAGCCTCCAAGATTGTACTTAATGGTCTTTATGTATAATGGATAGTATAAGTTAAATTTTTTTATATTAGATGGATGAGTTAGTATTTGTAACGTCCCAAGTAAGTAATGAATAATACGAGGTTATTATCTATGTCTATTTTTTAATTAGATAGTGTTTTAGAGGTTTAAAATGAGAATAAATCCAATATTAATCATGGAATACACTAATATTTTTAAAAGATTGTTTTACTGCCTTTTGATGGGTAACCATTTTTAAATCTGTCTTTTTACAATTTAATAATCTCTTTTTTTCAAAATAAACTTATTATTCATGATTGGGACATTTAAATTTACCTTGGGAAAAGTTTTGGTATTTTTCTGACCATGTTCATTTTTTTAATGAATAGTGAAAAATATTACATTTTACATCAAAACTGCTATTTCATCTAGTTTAATTATATCATTAGATTATCTTTTTAATTTGTCTTAAAGTGTAATTAGAATATATTTTTACCATTTAATTTAATGGTGGTCTTTATAATTAATTTCACTTTGTAATTGGTCGTAAACAAGTGCCAAACTTTTCATAAATATTGTGTACAAAAACCCGTTATTTGTTTTGACAACGGAAATTATTTTTAAATTAATTATTGAAATATATATGTTTGGAATTTGTTAAAATGGATTCCATATTTGTAATAATAAGTTCCAAATTATCTAATTAATAATCTTTTGTTTTTGGACATTATTAATAGTAACAACGGGAATTCTCTTTAATTATCTTGATTAATTTGTAATCGGGTATTTAAGGATAATAAAATAGTATAATAATAATAATAAATGACCCCAACATGTGTACTAATGCTACTGGTTGTGTCATGGACGACCATGTTATGCCTTGTGCCAAACTTAGGGACCCCATGGACTCACTTTTGGGTGAATGTGACGCTTTATCTTTTTATTTTTAAAGAAATGAGAATATCACTAAAGAATGTATCACCTGAGTAAACCATTTTTAATTTTTTCTAAATAAATTATCTCTTGGAATATAAATATTCATTTAAAAGATAAATATATTTCCTACATCATAGTATTTTTTTAATAATTTTTATACATTATATAAATTAAATTATTTATGACATCATGATGATGCATTGATTACCTCATTAATTAACGATTTAAATAAAATGAAAAGATAATGTATCCTATAAGACATAAACTTGTAAAAGACCTATTGTATGAGTACATTTATAACCCTTATAACCTTAACCTTTAAATATATCAATGTGGGACCTTTTAAATCTGAAACACATTTCAATATAAAGTAACATTTTATAACATTCCAAGAGTGCCCCGCCTCTCCTCTTATAAAAGGCCCCCACCTCTACCTCCATACCCACACATCTCAAGCCTTTGGCTCGGCCAAGACCGATCATTTTATCTTTCCACATCCCTCTCTTCATCATAGAAGACTTACCATAGGAAGAATGATCTTTAAGAAACCATTTTGGTTCAAACCAAGAAGAGTTACATGATTTAAAGGTAAAGTCTTCTCTAATGTTCTGTTGTTTTATTTTTCTTCTCCAACACCCTAAAATATTTTTATTCATTTAATTTGTAACAAAAACAGTATCATAAATATACTAGGATTTTTTTTATAAGAATTATTCGAGCTACACTTACACACACCTTCATCTAATGGTTAAAGAGCATATTGTTTCCGTGGATGTCGAATTTATGCCTCACGAAATGATGATTGTTCAATATTCTTCTAACACCTTCAAAGGTGGCCATTAAGATGTAACTATATTTATATATGATATATAATATTTTTATGTTTTTCTTAAGCTTATGTATTTTTCATTTATGGCATACCTTTATGTTTTCAATTATGGGTAAATGTGATATCTTCATTCTAGGAAGTGTGGACTACCGCCCCCTCAAAGTGATTTGATTAGTTAATGCCACATGTGGAACGTATAAATGATTTAGATAATGATATTATATATGATATTATAATTGAATTATAATATATCTTTATATCATTATAAAATCATTCCATAAAATATGAAATAGAAATGAAAGTAGCGTTCATGCGTATGTACGGCTTACCATCTCCATGAACGGTGCATTTCATTTCTGACATCTAAAAGTTAGTTAATATTATGAATGATTGGATATACTGGATATTAATGATATATATTATATCTAAATCATTAATATAATTCTGGATATAACATATGTTTTACGACATTAACAACTTGTAATTATAAGGAGTTTATTTTTGACTCAAGTACCAATATCGACAAAACGACTGTTATTAACTTAAATAATTACATAGTGTTCATAACATGGTAATAAGTGATATAAAAGGAATAATTAACTTGAAATAGGTTATTATGAAAGTATAAATTAACTCAAGTTTATTATTCAGAAGATTAAATAACGATAAAGTAAAGTCAGACACGAGGTAAGGGACTTCGTCTCAATCTCCTTTCATTGAGCCATATTTTGTTTAATACACAACATTCTTTTATAAAGTGTATAAACCCATTTGACTTTTATGTTTATTAAAAAGTAATATTTTTATACAAAGCATTTACTAAACGAAAAAAGGGAATGTCTTTTTTTGTCATACGTATGCAGCGACAATGAATTCTCTGCCGCCGTGACCATTATTTGAGTTTCGGCTTCCTCTACAAGCCATATCCTTTTTTTAAATGAAAAATAAATACCATGTATTAATTTTTTTTTATTTTGGTATCGAAAATGTTTTTCATATTTATTTATTATATCAATGTGTTGTATTGATATCTTGTGATTGAAATTTTAAAATGTTATGTTTCCTTTATGCATATATTATATGATACGATTATGTTATGGTTTTTGGGCATTGTTATGAAGATGGGTGGTTCTGTGATAAACTAAGGGCGGGTGAGCACGATATAGCTCTTCAATGCATTGGGTATCGCAAAGGGGTTAAACATTAAGGTTTCTATGATGATATTTAGGAAATATACTATGATGGGTATTCCAAACGTAACCATGAGGGTTACTCCCTACGTAAGAATGTTATGAATGCCTCAAGTTACCTTTATGTATTATGATTTCTATGATTTATTCATGATTTGATGAGGTATGTTAAAATGCATATGTTTTACGAGTAAAGTATGATTTCATACATGGACTAATGTTTTCATTTCGCACTTTTATATCCCTTGCTGATCTTTTTATGCTCGTCCCATGTTTTTGAAATGTTTATCACAGGTCGAGGGAAAGGTACATGATGTGATGATAGTGTTAAGGAAGTGTCAAGAAAGAATCTATGTTTTATTTTAAATTTTTTTCTGATGATGGGGAAAATGGGTACTATATTTTAGGTAACCACTTTGTTTAAATGTGGAGTGTAATGCATGTTTTATGATCTAATTTTCTAAAACTCTAAACATGAAAAGATCCTCAATGTGTATTCTTGAAATAACTCAAGATTAAGTAATGTTTAAGTCTGGGGCCTTATAGTTGGTATTCGAGGTCTGTTTAGATAACTTCAGGAGTTAACATTTTATTAAATGATTATCCAAAAATATTTTTTTATGGTCAAATTGAAATGATATAGCATTTGAAGATTACCATGTTTCTTCATCTAATACATGTTTGTTCATAATGGTTTTCCGCAGAGGAAACCGGGAAGCAGTTCTAGGAAGGCAAACAGAAGGAAATGACCTTCCGAATTAGCATCCTGAGATGGTCGGAATTGGAACTGAATAGTTTTTTGTAGTGATGGCGTAGTTGACTCAAGCGATAAATGGTGGTGGTATCCATGCACGAGATCATCCAGATCAACCGCAGAGGAACATGTCAGTGGTAGAACATTTCATGAGGCAACATCCCCCATCATTTAGAGGATCATCTGACCTTGTGCTATCTGAAGGGTCGATTAAAGCACTGGAGAAGATTTTCGATGCCATGGGGTGTTCAGACAATTAAAAGGTTAGCCTTGTTATTTACCGTTTGGAGGGTGAAGCAGATCAGTGGTGGTAGATGGTTAAAAATATCAGGGACGCAAATGAGATTGATGCTCTCGACTGGGATGAATTCAAAGGTATGTTTCTTGAGAAGTATTTTCCTAAGGATTTTCGACTTAGGATGGAAAAACAATTCTTGGAATTGAGGCAAGAGGTGACTCAGGGGCTGCTTATGAAGAGAGGTTCACTCGATTGGCAAGGTATGCTCCAAATTTTATCCAAGACCTTGATAGTAAAATCAAGCATTTTTACTCAGGATTAACGCCAACATATCGAAGTGAATTGGATTCATGTGAGTTCAAAAGTTATTAAAAGCTTGTTCGATGTGCAGATAAGGTGGAAATGGAGTTTTATGATAATCAAGTGTTCTATAACAACCAACAGAAGAAGAGAACGAGGTGGCAGGAGAAAGGGAATAATTCTTCAAAAAGAACTGATGGTAAGAGAACTAAGTTTCATGTTTGTGATAAATATGGTAAAAGTCATGCTGGGGAATGTCTTATGAATTCTAGAAAGATCTATCGATGTGGTAAGATGGGACATAAGGCTCGTGATTGCACTGAAAAATATCAGGGTGATGATAAGACCAAATTTGATTTACAATTAGTGAAATGTTTCAAGTGAAATGAGATGGGTCACTATGCAAACGAGTGTCCGACAAAGAGCTCGAGTGATGGGAAGCAGCTAGAATACAAGAAGAAAGGGGTGGTCAAATCCTTTGCAACTACTTCAGCAGAATTTGGGACATCAAATGAAGTGGTATCATGTACTTTTTTGTTTTTTTAGATTCTGCCAGTGTGTTGTTTGATTCGGGGTCTACACATTCTTTCATTTCTGAAAAAATTTCTAGTATAATGGGAATACCATCTCAAGAAATGACTCCTGAACTTGTGGTTACCACACATGGGGGAAATGTTGAGGCAAATATAATTTATAAGAATCTTCCTATCCTTATCCTTGGAAAGAACATACTTTCAAACCTTATTGTTTTACCTCTAGTAGAGTTTTATGTTATCATTGGTATGGATTGGATCTCTATTTACCATACTAAGATTGACTGTAGAGCTAAAGAAGTTTCTTTTTAGAATGCCTTTCAGTTTGTGCACAAGAATGAACCCTAACTGTTGATAACATATCAAGAGGCTGAGAAACTTGTAAAATATGGAAATGAATGTTACCTTGCACATACTGTTGAAAACAAAGGAACTGTTCAGATTAATGATATGCCAGTGGTAAATGAGTATCTTGATGTTTTTCCTAATCAGTTTCCTGGAATAATACCAGATCGGGAAGATGAATTTACTATTGACTTAGTTCCTGACACTAAGACAATTTCAAAACCCCCTTATCGAATGGCTCAAATTGAACTTTTAGAGTTGAAGGTGCAATTTCATGATTTATTAGATAAAGGTTTCATTCAACCTAGAACATCACCATGGGGTGCTCTTGTTTTATTTGTTAAAAAGAAATATGGTTCAATGAGACTTTTCATTGATTATAGAGCCTTGAATAATAGCACTTTTAAGAACAAATATCATTTTCCTCATATCGATGATTTGCTTGATCAGCTCCAGGGAACTCAGTATTTTTCAAATATTGACCTGTGATCGGGGTAACATCAGTTGAGGGTAAATGAATCAGATATTCCGAAGACCGTGTTTCGTACAAGATATGGCCATTATGAATTTGTAGTTATGCCTTTTGGGCTATCCAATGAACCTACTATATTCATGGACCTTATGAATAGAATTTTCCATGAGTTCTTGGATATATTTTTATCTGTTTCATTGATGACATTTTGGTGTTTTCTAAAAGTAAATAGGATCATGAAAGACATTTAAGGGTTATTTTTCAAAACTTAAAAGAAAGAAATTGTATGGGAAATTTAGCAAGTGTGGGTTTTGGTTGCAACAAATTTATTTCCATGGTCATATTGTTTCTAAAGATGGGATAACTGATGATCCTACAAAAACAAAGGTTGTTGAAAAATAACCACGACACACAAATGTAACTGAGATTCGTAGCTTCCTTGGATTGGTAGGCTACTACCAAAGGTTTGTTATAAATTTTTCATGGTTATCTAGTCCAATGAATAAGATAACTTGGAAGGGTGTTATGTTTTTCTGGAAAAAAGAATGTGATGATTGATTTCCGGAACTAAAAAGAAGATTAGTGAATGCTTTAGTTTTGGAACTACCATCCAAGAATGGGGATTTTGTTATCTACAGTTATGCTTCATTGAAAGGACTTGGTTGCGTCCTAATGCAGAATGATTAGGTAATTTCTTATGCTTCACGTCAGTTGAAAACTCATGAGGTAAATTACGCTACACATGATTTGTAATTAGATGCTGTTGTTTTTTCTTTAAAAAGATGGAGGCATCATTTGTATGGATTAAAGTGTGAAATATATACTGATCCCAAAAGCTTGAAGTATTTATTCACTCAGAAAGAACTGAACATGACACAGAGGAGATGGCTGGAATTAATCAAGGATAATGATTGTACAATTCATTACCATCCACGAAAAGCAAATAAAAACGTTAATGCTTTGAGTCAAGAAAGTAATGCTTAATTAACAATGTTGTGTTGGGAACGTGATCCTTTGGTTAAGGGTTTGAAGAACTTTGGCATAGAAGTTGTTGGTGCATGATATCCATCTGTTTTGTTTCAGGTATCAGTGAAATCTTCTCTATCAGACAAAATTAAGAAAGCACATAAGCAAGATAGTGAGTTGCAGAAAAAGGTAGAGCTGGTTCAAAAGGGTAATTTTCCTGAATTCAACATTGATAATGACTGTGTTTTGAGATTTGGGAAGAGATTGTGTGTGCCTTGTGATTAAAAGTTGAAGAGAGAGTTATTATGTGAAGCTCATAGTTCTCCGTTTTCAGTTCATCCAGGTAGTACTAAGATGTATAGAGATCTTATGGTGTATTACTGGTGGGATGGAATGAAAAGAGATATTGATGATTTTAATGTGAAGTGTTAGACTTGTCAACAGGTTAATGTAGAGCGGTAGTTACCAAAATGGATGCTTTAGCCTTTACCAGTTCCAGAGTTGAAATGGGAGAATATATCCATGGACTTCGTTGTGGGATTTCTGAAAACACCTCGAGGTAATAATGAAATCTGGGTAATTGTTGACCGCTTGACTAAATATTCTCATTTTCTTGCTATACGAGATACTTATTCCCTCGATCATCTTTCCCATTTGGATGAGTTTTCATATCACAATATTTTTCATTCCAGTATACAGATGGAACCATTTGGGGCATTATATGGGATTCGATGTCGAACTCCAGCTTTCTGGGATGAAGTGGGTGAAAGGAATTTGATGAGACCATAGTTGGTAGAAGAGTTGGTAGAAAATTTTCAGCTGATATAGAGTCACATGAGAACAGCTCAGAGTAGGCAGAAGAGTTATGCAGACAACAGGAGGAAGGATCTCTCTTTTGAGGTAGGTGATCATGTCTTCCTCAAGGTCTCACCATGGAAAAGTGTGATACGATTTGGTAAGAAAGGAAAGTAGAGTCAAAGGTTCATTGGACCATACAAAATTATAGAGAGAGTTGGATTAGTTGCATACCGAGTGGCATTACCTCCGAGTTTATCTTCGGTACACAATGTTTTTCATGTTTCAATGTTAAGTAATTACATGTCAGATCCATCTCTTTTTTTGAGTCCATAGGTAGTTCAGCAAGAAGAGAATCTATCTTATGAGGAACAACCAGTCCAGATTCTTGACCATAGGGAGAAAGTGTTACAAAATAAGTTGATTCATCATATAAATGTTTTTTGTAAATACCACATGATTTAAGAGGCAACATGGGAATCTGAAAATGCAATGAGGGATAAATACCCCAACTTAATCGATAAGTAAATAAATTGCGGGGACACGATTTTCTAAAGAGGGAAAGGACGTAACATCCCAAGTAAGTAATGAATAATAATAAATTCTTATCAATGTCTATTTATTAATTAGATAGTGTTTTAGAGTCTTAAAATTAGAATAAATCCAATCTTAAGCATGGAATACACTAATATTTTTAAAAGATTGTTTTACTGCCTTTTTATGGTGAACCATTTTTAAATCTATCTTTTGACAATTTTATAAGCTCTATTTTTGAAAATAATCATATTCTTTGTGATTGGGACATTTAAATTTACCTTGGGTAAATTTTTGGTATTTTTCTGACCATGTTCATTTTTTTAATGAATAGTGAAAAATATTGAATTTTACATCAAAACTGCATTTTCATCTAATTTAATTATATTTTTAGATTATATTTTTAATTGGTATTAAAGTTTAATTATAATATATTTTTACCATCTAATCCAATGTCGGTCATGATAATTAATTTCACTTTGGAATTGGGCATAAACAAGTGCCAATCTTTTCATAGATATTGTTTCAAAAAAACCCGCTATTTGTTTTGACAACGAGAATTATTTTTAAATTATTTATTTAAATTTCTATGTTTGGAATTTCGTAAAATGGATTTAATATTTTTAATCAGAAGGTATAAATTATCTAATTAATACGCTTTTCTTTTTTTGGACATTATGAATAGTAACGACGGTAATTATCTTTAATTATCTTGATTAATTAGTAATCGAGTAGTTAAGGATAATAAAATAATATCATAATAAAAAAAATTACCCTAACATATGACCTACTACTACTGGTTGTGTCATGGCTGACCATGGGATGCCTTGTTCCATACATAGGGACCCCATGGAATCACTTTTGGATGAATGTGACACTTTATCTTTTTATTTTTAAAGAAAAGAGAATATCACAAATGAATGTATCACCTGAGTAAACCATTTTTTATTTTGCCTAAATAAATGATCTCTTGGACTATAAATAGTTATTAGAAATATTAAAATATTTCCTACACCATAGTATTTTTTTATAATTTTTATACATTAAATAAGTTAAATTATTTTTGACATCATGATGATGCAGCGATTACCTCATTAATGAACGATTTAAATAAAATGAAAAGGTAATGTAAAATATAAGACTTACACTAGTAGAAGACCTATTATATGAGTATATTTCAAACCCTTATCACCTTATCCTCGAAATATATTAATATGGGACCTTTTAAATCCGAAAAACATTTCAATATAAAGTAACATTTTATAACATTCCAAGAGTGCCCCTCCTCTCCTATTATAAAAAGCCCCCAACTCTACCTCCTTACCCACAATTCTCAAGCCTTTGGCTCGGCCAAGCCCAACTAATTTTATCTATCCACATCTCTATCTTCATCATAGATGCCTTACCTTAGGATTAATGCTCTTCAAGAAACCATTTTAGTTCAAACCAAGAAGAGTTTCCCAATTTAATGGTAAAGTCTTCTTTAATGTTCTGTTGTTTTATTTTGCTTCTCCAACCCCCTAAACAATATTTATTCATTTCATTTGTAAAAAAAACAGTATCTTCAATATACTAGGATGTTGTTATAACAAGGATTAGAGCTACACTTACACACACCTTCATCTAATGGTTAAAGAGCATACTGTTTCTGTGGATGGTGAATTGTTGCCTCACGAAACGATGATTGTTCAATATTTTTCTAACACCTTCAATAGTGGCCATTAAGATGTCACTATATTTATATATGATATATAATATGTTTATTTTTTCCTTATGCTTATTTATTTTTCATTTATGGCATACCTTTATGTTTTCCATTATGGGTAAATGCGATATCTTCATTTTAGGAAGTGCGGACTACCACCCCCTCAAAGTGATTTGATTCGTTAATGCCATATGTGGAACGTATAAAGGATGTTGGTAATTATATCATACATGATATTATACTTTAATTATAATATACCTTTATATCATTATGAATTCATTCCTTAAAATACGAAATAGAAATGAAAGTAGCATTCATGGGTACGTACGGCTTACCATCTCCATGAACGGTGCATTTCATTTCTTACCTCTAAATGTTATGTAATTTTATGAATTCATCTATATACTGTATATATATGATATATATGATATCTAAATCATGAATATAATTATGGATATAACAGATATTTTACCACATTAACAATATTTAATTACAGGAAGTTTAATTTTGACTCAAGTACCAATGATCGACAAAACGACCGTTATTTACTTAAATAGTTACATAGTGTTCATAACATGCTAATAAGTGACATAAAAGGAATAATGAACTTGAAAAAGGTTCTTAAGAAAGTAGAAATTAACTCAGGTTTATTATTCAGAAGATTAATGAACGATCAAGTCAAGTCAGACATGAGGTAAGGGACTTCGTCTCAATTTTCTTTTCATTGATGCATATTTTGTTTTATACACAACTTTCTTTTATATGGTGTATAAACCCATTTTACTTTTAAGTTTATTCAAAATGAATAATTTTATATGAAGCATTTACTAAACGAGAAAAGTGAATATTTTTTTTATCATTTGTATGCGGCAACAATGACTTCTTCGCCGCCATGACCATTATTTGAGTTTCGGCTTCCTCTTCAAGCCATATCCTTTTTTTAAATTGAAAAATAAATACCATGTATTACTTTTCATTTATTTTGGTATTGAAAATAGTTTTCATAATGTTTTTTATTATATCAATGTGTTGTATTGATATCTTGTGATTGAAATCCGGAAATGTTATGTTTACTTTATGCATGTTTTATGTGATACGATTGTGTTATGGTTCTTGGATATTGTTATGAAGATGGGTGGTTTCGTGATAAACTAAGGGTGGGTGAGCCCGATATAGCTCTACAATGCATTGGGTAAAACGAAAGGGTTAAACGTTATGGTTTATCTAAATAGATTTGTGAAATATATTGTGGTGGGTATTCCAAACATAACCATGAGGGATACTCCCTACGTAAGAATGTTATGAATGCCTCAAGTTACCTTTATGTCTTATGATTTCTATGATTTATTCATGATTTGATGAGGTATGTTAAAATGTGTATGTTTTACGAGTAATGTATGATTTCATTCATGGACTAATGTTTCATTTTTCACTTCCATATCCCTTGTTGAGCTTTTTATACTCATCCTATGTTTTTGAAATGTTTTTCACAGGTCAATGGAAAGTTACATGATATGATGATAGTGTCAAGGAAGTGTCAAGAAAGAATCTATGTTTTATTTTAAATATGTTTCTGATGATGGGAAAAATGAGTACTATCTTCTATGTAACCACTTTGTTTAAATGTGGAGTGAAATTCATGATTTGTGATCTCATTCTCTAAAACTCTAACCCTGAAAAGATCATCAACATGTATATTTGAAATAACTCACGATTAAGTAATGTTTACAGCTGGGGCCTTATAGTATTTGATACAGAGCATGCATGAGGTAAATGGGAAATTTGTTAAGACACACTTGTACATTGTTGTTGTTCCATTAGTAGGGGTTTATATTAGGCACAAGAATATTTTATGGATTGAAATATTTAATGCCATATTTTATGGTAATTTCACATATTATAGATTTAATCATGTATTGTTGGTTTGATTATTCATAATGGAATTATCTTTTTTATGTTCTATATTAATTTTCTCAGTTGTGATACTTTTATAAAAAGGTTATAGTCTCATAACAGTAAATATTTGACACTCATAGATTTTATGGAACCTTTAGTAAATTGGGAGGAATTCTAGTTATAATTTGGAAAACATATATGGGGCACGATTATGGGACACCCAATTATTGTAATCATATAATACTTAATATCTATATTGATGAAATGTATCTATTATCTATGTGCTGAAAAGTCTTGGATATACAAATATCACAAGAGTTGGTAATTTATCTTATGATATAAATACATATATTTGAGTAAAATATGATGGATTAGGGTATAGAAGGACAATGATTTCATAATACACCAAAACCATCGAAGGATAAATATATTAGAATATTTTTCTAGAAATAATTATCATGTATTTTAAATAGTATTGAGGGACAAAAAATATCTTATGATCATGGATATAGTGAATATTGTAATTGTAAGTATTATAGAATGGTAACCATCGGTCCATTTATGAATGATAACCAAACCATCTTAAATGGAAATGATAAAAAAATCCCCTTCCATATGATGATAATATTAAAAAGAAAATTAATGTTATGAATATTGGAAAATGGGTAGTATAAATATATGAATTTTTTGATATGAAATTTTGAATGAGATTTTGTTTTCCATATATATATGATCTTGATTGGATGTATTATATTTTTTTGATATCTTGAATTGCAGTATTCATCACATATAACCTAAATGAATAGATATATGGAGGATCATTTTTTGTGGGATAATGTAATATTGGAAATTTTGGATTATGTGTTTATATTATAGGGTTTTTAATAGGTGAATGTGGAGATCCAATATCCTAGAGGTGTCAACAAACCACTTTATATTCGTATATAGAGATGGGAAGTCATTTCTATGGACATTGTAACTAGATTACCAATGACATTTAAAAATATTGATTCAATATAATTTATTGAGTTATTCTTCACTAAATTAGCCCATTTTCTTGATATAGGATAGTATTTTACTGTCAAATAACTTTTATTAATCTATATTAATGAAGTTGTATGATTTTAGGATACATATAGTTTCATTTTATCTTATCAGGGTCCATTATTTATAACAACATTCTATATTTTTTCCCTATTTATATTGATACCAATATTCACTTGAGAACCACATGTCATCCACAAAATGATAGAATTTTTTAATAGACTATTACAATTTTATAAGACATTATAACATTATAAAATATTTAATTTAAATGTATGAGAGAAATTTATTTACCTATTGTATAGATCCCCTATAATTATTGTTTCTATTCCAGTATTTAATATGATTATTCTAAATCATTATATGGTATAATATGTTGTACTACAACTTATAATAATTATATTGTGAAATTATTCTTATATCTACCAAACATATGAAGGTTAAAAGTAAAAGATAAAAAATAATAATATGAAAATAAAATAAAAAATAAGACGGAATAACAGTAATACCGTTAACTAGAAAAATAAAAAATAAATTCAATTAAGGGATCAAATTTACATGAAAATATGATAATTAAAATATTTTTATATGTTATATAATGAATTGAAATCTCATCCCTTGTTACCTCATACCATTTGAAATATTATAATATGTTTGATATGTTCCTAACTATTTAAAAATTCCTTAAATCTATTCAAATATTAACAATTATTTCTATATCTATTTGATATGGTTTTACAAGACATACCAAATATATATGTTAAAACTATAGAAATAAAATTAATACGAAATTTATCTAAATGTGATGAGACTATATAGATTATAGACACTAGATAAAAAGTATTCAGGAATCATAATAATTAACTAGTAAAGGTATACTGGAGACATAATAAGATAGAAGATGATACTGGGGAGCATGGGGATATTAGGATGAAGTAATAAAAAATATATTCATGATTTTTAATTATATAAATATGAATGAGGGTGTTTTTTACTATATAGAATAATGTAACATCTCTGGTTTTTTTGGTATATATATTATTGAATAAATATATTATCATGGGTAGCTTTTGTGTCATATGAAATTTTGTTTAAATGAACTGTGGTTTATTATTATAACAATATTATATGCTCTTTTCATCCTAGTTTTCAAAATATGAGAGTTTGAATATGAAAAAAGGAAATGTAAAAGAGTATGGTTTTTATAATTATTAAATAAATTCATTTATGCTAAATAATAATAATAACCATTTCATTAAAATGGTATTTCTTTCCAAAAAACAATTTTTTGGAAAAAATGTGTTACTATCATAATAAATTAAATTAACTGCTATTAATGATTAAATTTAATGATATGTGTACAACGTATAATAAAAAAAATTACCATTAATTTATATTTTTTTATTAGAATTTAATTATTATTAATCGTTTTTATATATAAAGATTCATTTTTTTGAAAAACCGGATATCATCTCATAGAGTGACCATATTTTTCAATTATTATATTTTCCACATATTGATATTGAATCTAAACAAATTGATTAAATATTTATAATCTGGATATTTCAAATTTTTATACATTCCATTTTAATTTTTTTTTCTCAACATGTATAATAATTTTGACCCAATGAATTTTATGAATTAATTCATTTCAATATATAAAATAACATTGATCGATTGCCTTGCATGTTACACCATGATATAATTTCCTTCAACGAGACCTCATGTTAAGATAGATATGCATAGAAAACTTATATTATCCTATGATATATATAATAATATGTTTTGGTTTCGTTATACATAATGTCAAGTTCCTTTGATATTTTTCATTACACACAGGACCGATTTTTACCAAACTACAATGTAAAACATTTATTAATATAAAAATATTATACTTGTTATAACCAAAATATTGGAATGGAATTTGTGAATATGATTATATTTATTGTCAACTATTTTTACACTTTTTAATAAAATTAATTGATTGTTTATCAATTAATTATAAATGAAAATAAATAACAATTTGAATTTAAAAGTTGTGTTATTATAAAAAACTATTTTATGCCACAAAGATATTTTTCCTTAATAAATTCAATTAATAACTATAATTGAGCAATATTAATGAAATTTATATTGTTATAAATATAATAAAATGGTATTACCTTAATAAAAAAAAGTTTTATAGGCATAAAACAAGAAGAACCCCAATTTATACATAGAATCTATATTATTCTAAAAGGCAGTGTTACCTCATTTTAATAGAAGACGTGTTTTAAAACTAATATTTAAAAAATAATAATTTATATACAAAAAAATAAAAAAAAATATTACTAATGTAAATATTATATTACTATGTTTTTTTATTTTTTTCGTATGAATATTGATTTTTTATGAATATTGAAAAATATTGAAATTTTTATTAAAAACAAGTTTTTTATCTATTTGTTTCATAGTAAAATTATAAAAAATATAGGTTTTAATGTATATTTAGACCCATTATGAATAAATTTATAAAATTTAAGTCATTATAATACATTTATCAATGATATTGGTTATAAAATTTTATAAAAGTTTTTCACATTTTCAGTTATAAAACCCATTGTTTTATATCATCAACATGGGTAAATTTTAATTAATATCAGACACATCTGGGATTATAATTTAGAAAAATGTAATAAATATTTTCAATCATAAATATTTATAATTTCTAGGAAATTTAAATTTATTTTTAACAATTTTAATTTGTGAAGGAAATTAAAAATAATTATAGTCATTAGGTTAAAACAAAGTTTACATAGTAGATAACCTTTAATTATAAGGGGAAAATGAAGTATAAATATTCCCAAACGACAATGTATATAAATTTTATGAATATTTCCTACCTTTTATCAAGTTTGGTTAGTTATTTGAGGAATATTATGTATGTGAGAGCACCCAATAGTATTTACCTTTTTCAATTTATTAAAATTCCTCTCCACCTCTATTATATAAAGGCACTCAACCCCTCACTTCTTCACAGTTTTCATGAATATTTTCTCCCAAATCCATGCCTGAATAATCACCCAAAGTCCGTCCTATCAACCTAAATTTATCAAATTATGGAAATTGAAAACCAATGAACTCCTTTTATTAAAAAAATAGTATTTACCCGTATAAGAGGTAACATACATTAACGAGTACATTTGGTAAATTTATATCTCCAAAAATTAAATTATCATTATTACATGATTATATAATAAAATTATTTCCCAAATATAATGATATTTTTTAAGATATGTTTCTACCCTAAAACAACACACAATTCCATCAAATTGTAAATGAAATCATTGTTCGTATGTAAGACATATTACCGCCTCACGAACCAAATTCATTCATTCATCAATTAACACCTCCATAGATATGAAAAAGTGATTGGAATAATTTTTTTATATGATATGTGTTATGATTTTTTTTATTCTTATTTAATTATTATATAAAACATACCAGCATGTTTTCCATTTTTCTGGAATATGATAACTTTATTTGTGGACTTTTAGACTACCACCCCATCAATGCGATGTGATTTATTCAATCTTTACACATAATGTATTACAAATGTGTTTAATAAAATTATTATTTGTATCTGAAGTAATATTTATAATAGAATGATAATATATATATCATTATTCCTCATTTTCTTAATTTGATAATAAATTGAAACGGCATTCATATGCACATACAAGATATTGTCTCCATTAATTGTGACTTTCATTTACAATTTCAACATCGTAAAAATTATTATAAATTATCATATTGTGAATTTATAAGATATATATAATTTTTTACATTATAAAAATAATTATGTCAAGATCTAATAATTTGTATTCATAATAACAAGTCAATACATATATGAAAAATAATGTGGTTATTACAAGAAACGTAACATTAACATGAAATAATTAAATTATATGTAATATAAAGTCATAAGTTAATTGTATATGGTATTATATTTATTAATAAGTTAATGTTATAAATTTATAATAATCTTATATTTATTATAAATATGTTTTGATCATGTACACACTGAGACAAGACTTAGGTTAAGGGTTTTCACTTCTCAGATTAATATATGTGATATATATTATATATTTACCACTTATAATTTTTTTCTGGAGTATATACTTCCCAATGAAAATTTATATCATTTATTTACATTATCAAGCTATATTTAATTTTTCAACATATTTTTTATTTCATTTATATCATTAAAAATAGTTACTTATGTTGTAAGTGGATATCTAGTCTCACTTTTATCCCCTCGAGACATATGCCAAATCACCACTTGTTTATTGATTATGGTGTATAAAATGACCATGAATATATTTTAGGATAATTATACTTAATTTTATCTATATTTAAATTCCTCACATTTTATCTCAATTTCATTGGGTATTATGTTTCAATCATTACCAAATTAGTATGGTAATTCTGTCTCAATTTGTTTTCTTTGAGAAACATGTTTAGTTAGGAACCTCTATTATTTTATGATGTTTATAAACTAAAATTTGTCATTTAATATATTGAATAGAATAATATCTACTATATTTTATATATCACTTAACAATATTCTATAATGGATATTTATATTCAACATTACCTATGGGAAGAGAGTTTCTTTCAATAATAGAATTGTTATAAGCATTATTTATGATTATACTTCCATTAATGAAATATTATGACACAGATATCAAAATCACTCATTAAATTTATTATCCTTAGTATATTAATTATATATTATTATTTTTAACCATTTTCAACTACTTTTTATATAATATAATTATGAATATGTATTTAATTAATTAAGAAATTATATATCTCATTGTCCATGAAACTATTTTCTCCTAAAACCATATTTTGTAAAAATGTTTTCAAATTTTTATTTAGATGATATAATGAGAATAATACCAATGAAAATTATTTTAAATTAAATTTATGTCTTATAATGAGTTTTTCAAATCAGAATGGATATACTCATAAATAAATTTTTAGTCAAGGTCATTCAAAATTATTTCCCATAAATGAAGTCATATGTTGGTGTTACATATGCATTTGTGGGGATATGGAATATGGATACCTATCCTATACAATATAATTTAATTGTGTTTTGCATTAATTATTTATATGAAAACTATTTTTATTCGATGTATTATTATCTTAGGAAACCCATTTCTTTTCTAGGATCATGGTTTTGTGAATTTATTTTGAAATTTTCTCTTTTCCATAGGTTATTATATGATGATATATTTCTAATACCCATTTAAATTTCATGGGTTATGATATTAATATTTATTTAGATATGTATAATTTCATTATGACTGTGTTTGGACCTACATATCCTTCTAATTCATTGATTAAATGTTTATATATCATGAGATAAACATGGGAGGAATGAGGAGTGAGATCGTTTTAGTAATGGACATTGTCCCCAAAATTGGTATTTGGACTAAAACATGACTACTATAAAGGTTGGGGTATTGTTACAATTATAATAAAATGGAATTGGTATAAAAACTTTACTACTACAATTTTCTTAGGATTGAACCTTGATATGTAATATATCATTGGTTGTAAACTGTTACTACTATGTAATACCTTTTTATAAGATTATGTGTTTTAAAAATGTCAATGACTTATTCACATGTTGTTATTTTATTTATTATAATCCTGATTACATTATAATTAATTTCTTATAATAAAATTATTATTATTCGACAACTCATGTATATTATCTTGGATATGATTTTTATTATCTTAAATTGCTTATCTAATGTCCTCATACACTTATGTTCATGTTAATAATTTTATTCCAATACTAAAAATTTGATCTTAGAAATTATAATGTATATATTCTCCAGGTTATGGGGAAAATATATAATCACAATTACTACAGGGGAAGATAATTGTGGTAGAATTTTGAAATCATTTACCATGCTATATGATATTTACTACCATGTTTCCAAAGGCGCTATGGAATTATGGTCATATGACATGTATAGTTTTAATTTTATGAAAATTCATAAATGATAATGTAATATCCATTAATGTTAATCTTGGGATTTTGATAGATAGTATCAATGTAAATGTTTCAATAACCATTGGAAATAAGAATTGGAAAACATTTCAGAGATCCCTATTGATATTTATAAAGATAATCATATGAATTTATATATGGATAATCCTATGGCGTAATATATTAGAGATGTTAGTGTCATGATTTAGAATTTTTTTTTAATAATGTTTCGTAGTTATTTGATTTTATAAAATGATAAGGGTTGATAACAATATCCATTACAATCTTATTCAATTTTGAAAAGGCAAAGGAACATGGACAATATTGAATGATTTATAATTGGAATGTAATGGCATTATAAAAATCAATGACCTATGTGGAAATCACATGAAGATAATTAAGAAGGTGGAACCAATATTGGTCATGATATTGATTATAAATATATCACTAATGACATTTGGAAGGTATGTTATAGTCAAATAATATTTTTTACGTGACTAAATTTTCTTTTATGATCCTTAAAAATGATTCGAATTTCATAATATAAGAATTGTATATTAAGGAATAAATTGTCTATTCTTATGTAATGGTTTAAAAATAAAGTATGATGATTGAAGTGTATATTTATAGGAATTCAATCATTATGTTATATGAATCTTGATGTTTATGTTTTCCATTAAGGATATTAAATTTTTATTTAATGGTGTTGATGAACTAAAATTGAGATTTAATGGAACGGTGATATTTTTAGTAATAGAAGTAAACCCTTAATGTATTTCTAATTTTGAGTATTTTTTTATCATGGATAAATAGATAATTTATAAGGATAATGTATATAGGATAATACTGATTATAATGGAACTAATTATTGATTTCTTGGAAAGGTTTTATATTTTACCATTGATGAAGATCAAAAATATTTTTATTTTTAGAATATAACCCAAAATCATGTAAATATTAAATCCTGAATTTTGACAATAATTAATTATATTATATCATGTTATTTTATTTTTTTAAGATAAAATGTAATAAAGAAATTAACATGTTTTTTAAGTGAAAATAAAGTGATATTTTATGATATATGGGGTTTCAATGTTATGATTATTTTGATAATCTTAGTGACATTCATTCTAATGTATTTGTATATCCATATTTAGAAGAGATGAGAGGTTAACAATTATGGGAATGGTTTATTTTAAACATATTATGTGGTTTTAGAGTTTATGGTTTCACCTCACCATATGAATATTTATGGATGTTTCATAACCTATCCAAACCATTTTTCTATGATAACTAATGATATATGGAATTATTATCATTCTACCTCATGATATGTTTGGACATAAGAATTAAAAATTCACCTTCATATTTTGAGTAAAATATGAAGTAGAAATTGTTCAAAATAGAACAAAGGGATTACACAAATAATATGAAAGAGCGTGAAATTATGTAAATATTAACTCACATGAAAACTATTTAGCATCAATAAATTGTACTTGAAATAAAAAAATTACCCACTATCATCATTTTTTAGGATAACAATTACAATTTTCAATACTCTTAGGATTATATCATTATGATCATTATAATTATCCTAATCAGGTTCTCCATCCCTCTCCATCAGAACATGACAATTATATTGTTCTTATATGTCCATGTCATCACATTATACCTATGTTCTACTATGTGTAAACCAAGTTATATGTTACTTTTTTTAACATCATGTTATTAACATTTCTTTATAGGAGGTTTTATTATTAATTTTCTATGATGTGTTTTTTCATTAAAATGAACATTCATGGGTTAAACCTTTTTTGAACTAGGAATATTTTTAAGAAAAAATTCATTTTATGTGTTTTTAATTTTACAACACATGTTTTATGAATTAATTTATTTTGAATAATTTAAATTACTTTTAAGGATTTCATTTTAGACTACACCATGTTTTTCATTAATTATACAAAATAAAATTTATCCAAATGATAAAAAAACATAAATTAGCATTTGATATATTCATTACAGTTTTTTGTTACCCATAATGAAGAGATCATTAGATAACATACTTTAGATATAATAAATAATTTTACTGGAAAAAAATATAATAGTAATACTATTATAAAAATATTATTAATATTATCACTTCAACATTATAATGGAAAATGTAAATATGATTATCTAAATTATTAAGCTATTATATAAATTTTTTTAATAAAATGAAAAAAAATTTATCAAATAATTATACATGCCAAAAAAATCTAATTAAATACAAATAATGTGTTTATAGAAAAAAACTATTTTTATGCTCATCTAGTCATTCTATCATTATAAATTAAATTAAATACTATTATCAAATAATAATCATGAAATTTATATATTATTAATTCAAACTAATATATTCAAATTCATCAAATAAATCTAATTGGAAATAAATAATATAAATTCCAATTTTACGCCTACAAATATGAAATTTTCTAAAAGGTCGTTATATCCCAATTTTATAGAAGATGTGTTTTAAAAATAATTTCTAAAAAAATTATTATATATATTTATAAAAGAAATCTTTTTTAAAATTTTAATTTCTAATTTAACTTATGTTTATTTTTTGGTATTCTTCTAAGAAGTATCAATTTTTATGAATACTAAAAAACATTAAAATTTAATTGAATATATCATTTTTTTCAAATTGATTTGTATATAAAATTTATATTTTAATTTTTCATTATATATTAATATCAATTATCAATATTTTTAATTTATTATAATAAATTTAAAATTGAATATGGATATTTACACATCAAAAACATTTGACCATTCTCACATTAAATCCCCATTGTTTCATACTGTATATGGGATTAATTATAAATTTATTTATTCCACAAATGTAAATATAATTTTGAAAAATATAATACCTTTATGGAATAAAAATAATTTTTAATGTACAATAATTTTAATTTCTTTTTTGAAAATGTAATTCGTGACTGAAATAACTATTAAGTACACCGATTTAGGTAAAAACGAGTTAAAATATAAGCTAAATATCAATATTATGTTGAAAAATGAACTAGAATATTTTCATAAATCCATTTAATCTCCATATTTTGAAATTATACAGCATCATCTTTACATTTTTTAAATATTTTAGTCACACAAATTATGTGAGACTAATCTGTACTGTTTTCCATTTTATATTTATAAGAATTCCACTCCACCACCAATATAAAATTACATTAACCACCCTTATATCGTCACACCAATAAAAAAATTTATATAATAAATACCTATTGAAATTAGATCACAAAATCATTCCTCACATTCTAGAATCCTCAGATTTGGCATAAATAAAACCAATTATATCCTTTGGTCAAATCAAAAGGAGGTACTGGAGAAATAAGTAACATTATTCATCGAGCACTTTTTCTTAATTTATAACACAAAAAATATAATTTTTATTTTTTATTGGCTAAATAATATCATCAATATACTTAATATACATAGATGTTGTTATTTTAGGATTTCGACATGAACGTATGCAAATATTAATTAAATTAGATACATAGATATTGTTCATGTCTAATGTGGACATTGCCTCCCATTCCAACGTCAATCATTCCTCTGTTACCACTTATCTAGGATGATATTAATGATTTAATTACTATTTTAATATGATATATAAGATATTTGTTATTAATTTATGATTCATGAATTATTATATAACACATACTACCATTCTATCCATTTGGGTTCAATATTATAACATCATTAGTGGATATGTGGACTACCCCTCCTAAAAGAGTTTCTACTCGATCATGTTGTACTTGAATATATTGAGTATGAATTTGATAAATAATATTTTTTATATTTTATGTAATAATGATATTATAATATATATATTTATATATATATATCATTTACTTTTATTCCTTCAATAACAAATGATATATTAAAAATTTTCTTCTGTACATATGACCTACCATCACTGTGAATGGTGAATTTTATTTCCTATTGATTTGTACTATATATTTTTATAAATTAATATATAATTAATATATCTGAAATTTATGAAATTTTTTACATTATTCATATTAGTAAATCATAATTTTTGTAATAGTATAAAAAATATCAAGACCTAACAAATACATAAAAAGAGGATATTATTTGAAGTGTAGAATTAACATGAAATTGTCAACAAATATGTTATATAAATTAAGAATAAAATAATATATGGTTTTATATAAAGTAAAAATATAAAATTATAGATTTATAACTATGTTGTATTTATTATAATTTCTGATTTAACAAGTGCAGTAAGTGACAAGCCTTAAGGGATATGTTTTCTCATCTCACATATTTGTGTATGAGATATATAATATATTCACCGCTTATTATTTCTAAGTGGTGCATATTTTAACCTATGAAATATTATATAATTATTTAATTTATTTCATGATATTAAATTTATTAATTTATTTTTTCATTGATTTAATTATTAAAATATTTGTCAAGTATTAAAGGGATTTTTAGTCTCGAATTTATTTCTATATAGCATATGCCTTATTCACAATTTGTTTCATCTGTGTTAAATATATATATATATCCCAAGAATTTATTTTATGAATATTATAACTAAATTTATCAGTATTTAAATATCAATTTTTTGATCTCTATTTAATGGGGTTTTAGATTTAAAATGGTACAATATTGGTTTGTTAATTTTTTCTTAATTTTCCTTCTTTGAGACATATGTATTGTTATGAATCTATATTTTTTATGAGGTGTGTAGATTTCACATTAATGTGATTTATAATGAATCTCTTTATTTTAATCATATTTTAATATTAATATTTTTCTTTTATTTCATTGGAATTTTCACCTAATGATTCCACTGTGATATGAGTTTATTTCTAAAATATCATCGATATCGGCTAGGATTTTGAATATGCCACCATTGATAAAATCATATGATCAATATATCATGAATTAAAATTACATCAATTATACATCGGTTATTCATTATATCTTCATATATTGGATCCATTACCCAGTCATTTTAACATATTATAAATAATTTTTTTTTTAAAGAAAATCACACATTATTCGTCCCTTTCGAATGAAAACTAGTTTCTTCCAAAACTGTGTTTTCTAAAAATGATTTATTTTTTCAGATTATATTTTTATATTTTTTTAAATGAATATTCGATACAATTTTTTATGTTAAATAAATCTATTTTCAATGAAAAATTGTTATTTTGAAAAAAATATGTGTCTAAAAGTAATTTCAAAATTATTTTCCATATTATACTACATTGGTCAGTGTTATTTGTTCCTTTTTGGGGATTTGATCCTACACTGACATTATTTTTATTTATGAAAATGGTTTATTTTTTTAATTAAGAAAATCTCTAACACTTATTTCTCTTCAACAGGTAATATTAATAAGAAACCTACTTCTTTTCACTGGGTATGATTTGATGAGATGTTACAATTACATGGCTATGATACCAATTTTCATTTCATGGGTTATGATACAATGATTTATTTCTGATCATGTTGACTATATATGTATTATTTCATTATGAGATGGTTGGACCATATTTCTCCACCCATTATATTGAGTAAATATTTATATCTTGTGAGATATAAATGGATTCATTGGTGAGTGAACTATATTCAGTAATGCACATTGTCTACTACGATGGTATTGGGAGTGAAAATGTGCTTATAATATACAATTGATAGTGAACATGGACTATTAAGATGATCATGGGAGTGTACCCTAACTACAATTATGGAATAGAAAATAAACCATGATTAATTAGGAAATCATTTATAAATTATTATATGTTTATAATATTTATTTTCATATTTAGATGTTATAATTTCATATATTTTTCCACTAAGTCACATATAATTCATTTCATATATACATAAAATCCTGATTCCATGACTACACATTATGATCATTGAAATGTAGGGTAGTAACATAAAATTTTGTTCTCATGTTCTCATACATGTATGTTCATGTTATTTGTACATATCTTACCTGATTACCCTAACTGATTATATTTTCTAAACATTTGTTTTGTTTCCTATACAAAGGTTATAAATAAATGTTTTATATTGGAGTAAAAAAGGGGAAAACATTTTGGGATACCTTAGAGAATTTTCACCATGTTAGAAAATATTTATTCTCGTGTTTCCAAATACTCCAAAATATTATGATCATTGGGAATGTATTTTTGTAATGTGATAAATATTCATATAAATAATGTAATATACATGTAGTTTAATCCTGGATCACTATATTAACCATGTCAAAATTTATCACCTCATTATTATAAAAATCATGATATACAAATATAAAACTATGTTATATGAAAATAATATTTAATATTATTATATACTAAATGATATAAATTTTAACATTATCAACTTAATATTGAAATAATAATGTTTAATTTATAATTTTCAGTGAATGTAAAAATAATATTACATAAATCAATGATCATTACAAAATGTAACACTCTCTGTTTTAGATATCTATAATGTTTCTAGAAAGGTAAAAAATAAAGTTATGATTCATTATAAATGTCAATATTTGGAATAATGAAATTATATTCATGATGTTAATTTATTTATAAATTTTATTTATTATATAATTACCCTCACAGCCAGTGAAATTATTGTAAAACATTTTTTGAATATTTAGAAAAATAAAATAAATGATATATAAAATTAAAAGTTTTATAAATTTGGTGATTTATATTTTCCCATTATATTTGTGGATTAATGTTATATATTTATGATTTATAATTTATATATATTTAAAATAAATATTTGTATTTACATATATGATGTGAAGTTAAATAATAGTGTTGAAATTTAGATTAATGATTATTTATCAAAATTAAAATTAAAATTAATAAATATATTATAAAATTATATATATAATGTAAAAATTTGTTAATATGTGGTATATAATGCCACCTGGAATCAATTTATGAGTAAATATTTTACAATGAAAATTATTAAAACTCTTTAAGAGTGAAAAATAAAATACCATGGTTAATGTTAAAATAGTGTAATTAATGTGTTTAATTAAATAATATTGTTTACAACACCGCAGTTTTGTTTTAAAATTCTGTTTAATGATTAATTTCATAAATATCATTAACAATGATGAAATACGATCTTTTTTTGATCCATTTTTCATGGAAATGGATTTTTCAATTTTTAATATTTTAATAAATTCCAAATATACCATTCAACAAATTTAAAGAAGGGAAACTCCTCCATCACATTATTAATCCAATTTTATCTTTCAATATCATGAAATACCTAAAAAAACTGTTTCTCAATATTTTCATTCACATTTTGGAGGTATTTTGTCCTTATAGACCAACAAAAGGAACCTTGTGAGGTGATTTAAATGTGTTCAATCAATAAATAAAAAATCACCTTAACTCACCACTTTCTCATAACATCATATTTCCCACATCTAAAATAATGTTATATATCATAAAAAATAATAATTACAATAAATATAATGAATTTTCTATGAAACATAAACCACCATTATACACCATACTTCCCATCAAATGGGATGTTAAGGTATCTCCCATGCGTACGTATGGCTTACCATACAGACATTGTGATAGAAATAATTTTCCACCCCCATATTTCATGGATGGTTATTATTATGGTTTAATTTTTTACATGTGATAATTAATAACCAATTATACTTATACAATTATAATATCGCAAATATATTATAACCTTCCAATCAGTTGGAATACATTTATATAGATTTTGTATACATTTGGACTTCCACAACCGTGAAGCGCTGTAATGTTCTCATTTAAATTTTAAATTTATAGTAATAAATAAGGTGATTATGAATATATATGATGTATATGATAAAATAATTATTATGAAAATAATTTTTTTATATACCATTACTTTAGTCCATTAATTTGAAATTTAAATTATTTTTTCAGCCTATATACAACCTACAATCTCCATGAATGTCATAATTAATTTTTACATGTATAACATTTAAGGATGAATTTAAAAATATTTATAATGAATATATATAATATTTATATCATTATTAAAATTATATATATAATGGAAAAATGATCAAAATATTCATACCAAACCAAATTAAGAAACCATACATTTAAATTGATGCAGTTAAGACATGAAATGAATGTTTTCATAATAAAAGTTCCGAAACAAATGATAAAATTATTTAAAAAATTAATATTAGGTATTATATTTAGGAATATGGATATTTAATAAATTTATAATATATATATAATTATTATGTAGCATCAATGGTTTCATATGAAGGATGTCAAACCTAAGGTTGGTGTTTAATTCAAAATATCAATGCTATATTTGATAACCAACAATACTATATGATTTTATTAGATATCAATTATATCTATAATTATTAATAAATTATTTTTAATATTATAAAATTATTTATTTTGTATATTTTTTATATATTTTATATTTTTAATAAATTTAATTTTATAATTCATATTTTCATTTCCCAATGAGGTACTTATTTAAATTTTACAGAATTTGTAAACTGAATCATTTTTAATCTTACATTGCATGAATGAAATTTTATTCCAACATAAATTTTAAATTATCTCACGAATTAGTTTTAATATTATATTTTTTAAAAAAAATATTTAATATATTCAATTTTTCTAGATTTAATAATAAAATTCGATGAGAAATGGAATATTCTTCATAAAATATTCCACTAATCTAATTAATGTATTTTAATATATATCAACATCTATTATAGAATAGTATGTTAATTATGTAATTTAATTATATCATTAAGCATGTTACTGATGATTAATTAAGATCAAATCGAATGGGAAATGAATTAATATTTTAAATTTGTATTCATCTAAAATAATTAGTTATTGATTTTAAGGAATGTTGATTAAGTTGTATTGTTTGTTAATTAGTGGAAAAAAATTTTGTTATTTAGTACTGGGGTGTGCGAGATATATACCCCTGAGGAATCATTAGGTTTATTTATAAAAAATATAATAGTTTTTGGGTGAGCCATTATCCATTTATTTTCAGTTGTAATAGAAAAGCATTGGATTGTAAATATTAGATATAAAAAATTATGAATTTCCTGATTAATAATTTAGGTATTAATGTCCATGTGAACATTTTATTTGATATGACATACATTTAATAATTTATAGTTCATGAGATTATTGATATGTAATTCATTATTAACACAATTTATTCATGTAATATTATTAATTATTTATGAGGTTATTCTATATCCATGCACTTACTATGCATATGTTCAAACCTTTTTTTCAATAGGATGTGATGATGTGTATGATAATAAACATATTGGATGATGTAATGGTTCTGCGATATTTATTATGGGTATTATCTCTTTATCTGCATCATAAAGGCTACAAAACAATTTGATCTATTGGAATTTCTATACATTTATCTTCTGCAAATGTAATAAAGTAACTGTTAGCACTGGGAAACTATATTTTGGTTCCTTAAAATTTTTTAATAAATTTTTATTATTTTTTTAAAAAAAAATTCACTTTTCATTTAAACATATGATTTCTTTGAATTTCAACTTTGAATAATAAAATATTATTTCTTTGTTTCACAATACAGGAAATAAAAATCCCTCCATCATAAAGACTATATACTTTTAATCTTAAATTATATGTCTCTAAGGATTTTTCCATAGTAATCATTATCTTAAATTTATATATATACTTATATTTTATAGAAGTAACTTCAAAATAAAAAAGGTATTTTCATCATGAAATATATTTTACCTCTATTAAATGAATTTCCATCCTAAAATGTTGTCCTCTAATGTTACATAAAACATAATAGAGGATATGATCCAGTTATTCAATACCTATTGATTTATGGATGATATATAATTGTGATTGTGTTATTATTGGGAAATATTTTTATATTTTATGTTTTATTTAATGACGAGATGTAGAAATGTTTATAAAAATAATTAGATTCCATTGGTTATGATAAGAATTACAGATGTATGATCATGTAGAGAGGTTATTATAGGAAAATTATTATTCGACATTTCAATATTTTGAATCTCTCTAATGATATAGGTAAATAACGAAAACTGAGGCGTTATTTATATTGTATGTGAACTAAATATCATGTCTTCGTTTTTTTCAATGGGTATGGCATTGATGTCTATAATTTATATGAGGAACTGATGTTTATGTCCATATTATTATGAGTTGATATTGAATTTGTATATATTATGTTATTCCAAGTCCAGGTTTTGATGTATAAATAATTTTATATGGAACATGTTTTAATGCACATAAGATTATTTGTAGGAGTCATTTTGACACCAATAATATTATACATAGTCCTTGTTTTTATTTTGTTAATTTGTTCATTTATATCATCAATGTTTACCCTTACAATAAATCTGAACTCACACATTCAATGAATTCATTTCCTTTTTAATGAAGATTGGTTTTTAGAATGTACACATAAGAAGTGTACTATTTGTTATGTTATATATAATGTCCCAGAAATTTTGTATAATGTTATTAATTATAATGAATTATTATGTGACCATGAAATATGACGGCGCACAATTCTGATGCCTGGAGCACCCGGACTGATCCATCGAAGTATTGTTAAGCTTTAATTAGTCCAAGTAAATAGTTTTCCTAAAAAAGTGGAATAACTCTTAAACAGTAACTCAGATCATAAATATAAGGGCACCATTGCATTTAGAATGGCCGGTTTACCCTAGGCGTGACTTATGTTTGGTCTGTACGAGCCTCGTGTGAGAAAACCCAAAAATGGCATAATCGTAAATAACATAATTAAATAAATTATTTTATTTTTCAAATGCTTATAACTCTAATACAGTAACTCGGATTGAAAATCCAGGACCACCATTGAACATTTGAGGGAATTCTCATTTTTGGATGATACTAACATTGTTCGGTGCGGGCCACCAGTGAATGTTAATTTTTGGCTGTATATAAAATAATTATGTGACAATTATTTTATTGCAAAATCAATAACATTTAAACTGTAACTCTGATTGGAAATATGATAGTACCTTTTGGTTCATTGGGGGTTTTCAATAAGGTAGAGCCTAACCCTGACCAGTGCGAGTCTAGGGTGATTGTAAATAATTTTCCTAACTTTTTTTACGTACGTTCAGTAAACAGACAAGATGCATTTTATAACAGTTGAACCAGTTCACAAAATTGAAATCAGAGGCAACTATTGAACTCACAATACTGATATTCGCTTATGGAGACCTTCACCTTGACTGCAGTGGGTCGAGGGTGGAAGATAGATTTTCAGATTTTTGTGGACAGTAAAAAAGAATAAAAATAAAATAAAGAACGAATTTTATTTTTTTTAACCTCCCATTTGATTTTTAATGGTGAGGACCACCCAAGCAAAAAACCCCCAATTTAAATTCAAATGTGGGGACCGTCCGACCCTTGAACTCCCCCTTTAATGAGAGATAACTATTTGTTTTCTGCCCATTGATGTGCCAAAACAATTGCTTTATTTAATAAACACATTTGGCACTTCACCTTTTTGTTGAAGGATTGATGGAAAAAAAAGAGAGCTCTAGAAAACTTGAAAGGAGATTATTCAAAGAAGAACATCCACTACAACGGAGAGTGACTTACAGAATCGAAGAACGAGGAACTGACTTGGAGAATCTAGAGGGAGTGATGAACATCGACATCCTCTTCAACGACATCTTATTTTTCTCCAATTTGTCTCCAAGAAATGAGGTAGGGGGTTTTATATATATTTGAATTTGTCATATTAATTCCTCATAAACTAAATTCACGACGATGATGGCCAAATCAACATGGACATCATCCCCCACATAAAAACTGTGTGTCTTTTTTTTTCATGGCTCGTTTTTTGTGAGTTCTTCAATGACGAATATTTATTGTCATTGGAAACACATAGTTTTCCAAAGCGTGATATATGGACGCCAATCCCTCAATGAAAAGATCAAAAATATGTTGTGGTTTAATTATTCGGGCTTGGAGTGAAGCTGTAATGGCTCTCCGAAGGAGGCAACCATATATTTATTGACACTGGAAACAAAATATTCTATTGGGAGCGACATATGGATGCAGAGCCCTTTCCCCTAGGATAGCGAATATGTGATCATTATATTTTTCAGGTTTAGAACAAATAAGTGGCAGCCCACGGAGTGTGTGATGTGGCGGTGTGATTTCAAGTGTATGTTTAGGGCCTGGCTACGGACATGGTAGAAGGTACAATGTACGGTGGCAGAGGATAGATGGGAGGTATCATCTTGGCGGTGCGACATTCTGGAGGCTCCATGGCTCAGTTAGCTGGAGGTGGTGGCGGCAGTCTGGCCATGTGGACGAAGAAAAACTCGTGAATGAAGATGGAATTAGATTGGACAGAGAATCTTAAATATTTTGGTAGACATACTAAAAATGTATATAAGGTTCCAATTAAGAGGTCTGCATGTTAAACTTGAAAAATAGGGGGATGCAACTTAAAACATGGATGGTTTAAGAAAATATTAATTATAATATTAAAATATTATTATTTTAATTTTTTGATGGGAAAACTGTGTTTTGACCATAACTTCTTTTTACGATCTCAGTTTCAAGATCTTTCAGCAGAAGTATGACCATGACATCAAGACATAAATTTTGAGTCAAATATTGGATGTATTTTTTGTAGGTTCCGAGCGTAGTAGAAGAGCGTTGGTGGTTTTCCCCAACATTAATTTTAATGTAAAGAAACGTTCAATCCGAGACCTATCATGATTTAAAACAACGAATCTTTGGAATAGAACGAAGAACAAAAAACTTAAGAGGGAATCCTAGAATCATAGAGATAGTATCATCATATGTTTGTTTTAATTAATTTAATTAATTCCCAATAATTACCTTTATGGAATTGTTTCTTCATTGATGTCTCTGGTCACGATCTTGTGATCCGTCGTTGCGTCGTAGAATCCAAGTGTAGGATTCCTCTAGTGGTGATCCACATGTGTGCCACGTATCTCCGGACATCGCCGAAGGGATCTCCAGGTGCTAGTGTGGAAGAAACATCGCTTGCGATGTCCGCATTTGATCACCTTGGTCTCTCAGTCTTGAGAGCGTTCTTGGAGGAAGGAGTTCATTCGGTCTTTAATGAATTCTCTAGAATTTTTGTGCACAAAGATTTATTGGAAAAGTGTTGGGTTTGTAAGGATATTTATAATCAGGTTTGTGGTTATAGAGTTATTACAATAAATAAACGTGTTACATGTCTTATTTATTTCATTAACTCTTATTGAAACCGCATGTCGACTTATTAATTTCTTGACATGCGCCCACGCTGGTTATAATTAATATCATTTAATAAAATAGTATTATTTCCTCAAAATACAGCCTGGAAAAACTACACGACATGTAATCATTAATACACGGCGTGTAATAGTTTTCCATAAAGCTACATGGCGTGTATATTTAATATACACGTCGTGTACTTGTATTTTCACTTTCCTTTATTTCCTCCACCACATTTATTAGTCCTTGAATAATGTCTATTTATTTTTTAAATAAATGTTATTACATTAGTCGCTAATAATTGTATTATTTCTCCCAAAATATATTCTCTCGAATAACTACTGTCGAAATAAATGCGATCCGGAATCCTTAAATAATTATTAAACCACAATCGGGAATAATATATATATAACAAGTTAAATTAATATTTCAGCTGAGATACATGGACACACTTAGTCTGTGACCCTCTAGGCCTCTTTCTCAGTGGAATTAGCAGGGGCCTGCCTAAAGTCCAAGGTTAGCATCTAGCAACACGCCAAGGCACCCATATAGAAAGAAGTTAACACAAAAATGATGTGCCACCTCATAAAAACTCTTACTGTGTAATATAATCCCTTTGTCACGATATCTATAATCAAGCGGGTTTCATGCTAGTGCCATCAACCCATGTGCTCAATTATTCTTTCTTTTAATTTCTGGAATTGAACTCGGCCATACCTTACCATGGACATTGATTTATTTAGGCTATATCAATTCTATCAAAGGGCCTGAGATATGTACTTCTGTTATGGAATAGAAGGGACAAATCCTTTCTCACATTATCTATTAATTCAGTATTAATCGTGAAACAACCAATGTATCCTACCTCGCTGTTAATAGTTTGTCATCATAGTTTTCAACAATACATCTAAGTGAACGAGTTTTAATACCCATTAACAATAATCTTAACGTCTAAGCACCAATACACACGTTTGTAGATAGGAACATCCAATGAAACTATGAAATGTGGATTTCCTACTTGTGGGTCTCGTTCTCATAATATCCTCCATGATATTACCAAATGCACACACCATGAGAAGGTGCCTAAATGTTTTATGAGACCTCACCCCTAATGGCATGTCTTATTTGTGTCCCTCAAATAACATCATACATCCATAGAACATATATTCATGAACAGTGTTGTCGCACTTTCAGGTTCTCATCATAGAAAGGATCCGCTATGACCCATTAATGCAACAGCTGTCCGTAGGAAATTATCACATGCAATGTCACGTAGATGAACAATCAAGATGGGATAAGGAATTTATTAATGAATAAAGTATAAAGTAGTTGGTTCTAGGCCTCCAACTACAATAAAGTCCAACATGGACTAGAGCCAACTGCTAACAACCTTTAGCCCGCTAGCTCTCACATGATATTCATGTTTCTTCTAAGATAAGACTTTAGTCATGGGGTTTGCCACGTTCTCTTCCGTGGGCACTCAGCTCACTGCAACTTCACCCCTTTGATATAAATCCCTCAAGAGGTGATACTTCCAGAGTATGTGCTTTTTCCTTTGATGCGACCATGGTTATTTTTCAAGAGCCACCACGGACGTATTATCACAATACAATGTAATGGGATATTTACTGCAAGGCACAACATCAAACTCCTGGAAAAAATTCTAAATCGAGATGGCATCCTTCGCTGCATCAGAAGCTGCTATATATTCGGACTCCGCTATAGAATTTGCAAAAACTGGCTTCTTTGAACTCTCTAGCTCACAGCTCTTCCATTGAGACATAAAACATATCTAGATTGTGACTTCAGACCGTTTTGATCTGTTTGAATACCATCATAATCATACCCTATGATGACAAGCTCCTTGTCTCCTCCATACACCAATAATATATCCTTATCTCTTCTCGGATACTTAAGGATAGTCTTAACAGCTGTCCAATGTTGTTCCCCTAGATCTTCTAAATATCATCCTACCATGATCAGTGCATAGGAAACATCAAGTCTAGTACATAACATGGAAAACATGATGGATCCTATAGCTGAGGCATATGAGATCTTGCTCATCCAATATTTCTCTTGTTTTGTCAGAGGACACAATTTTTTAGAAAGATGTCAGCCATGTGACACTGGAACCAATCCTCTCTTGGATTGTTCCATTCTAAATCTCTTTAGTATTTGGTCAATGTATGTGCCCTGCCTTAGTCCAAGCAGCCTATTGGATCTATCACAAATGATCTTGATCCATAGTATGTAAGCTTCTTCACCTAAATCATTCGTGGATAAGAACTTGTTCAACCAGTCCTTAACTAACTGTAAGGCTGGAACGTCGTTTCCAATAAGAAATATGTCATCAACATATACAACTAGGATTACTACCACATTCCCATTAAACCTCTTATAAAAACATGGATCACATTCATTCTTAATGAAACCATATTTCTTTATGGCTTCATCAAATCGAATGTTCCATGACCTGGATGATTTCATCAATCTATAAACGGATTTCTGCAACTTGCAAAACCGTTTGGCTTCCCCTGGTGTCACAAACCCTTCAGGTATTGTTATATAGACATCTTCATGAAGGTTCCCATAAAGGAATGATGTTCTGACATCCATCTGCCAAATATCATAGTCATGGTAAGATGCTATGAAAAGTATGACTCTTAGGGATTTGAACATGGAAACTGGAGATAATATTTCATCAGATTCAATTCCTTGACGTTGTCTGAATCCTTTAGCCACTAGCCTTGCTTTATAGGTTCTAACTTGACCTTCCATGTCCAGCTTTCTCTTGAATACCCATTTGCATCGAACATGCTTTACATCAACTAGCTCATCTACCAGAACCCAAACGTGGTTCTGATACATGGAATCCATCTCAGAATTCATATCTTCTAGACATCATGCAGCTTCTGAGCTTTCTACTGCTTCCTTGTAGGAGATAGGCTCATCATTGTCCAAAAATAATGATTCACCATCCTCAGTGACTAGGAAACCAAATCTCTCTCGTTCCCTTACCTTTCTTGCGCTGCTACATAGTACTTGTGTTTTTGGAACCTCCTCCATAGGGACCTGTGTAACTTGTTCCTATACCAACTCTTGTGTATCTTGAGCATCAACTTCGTCGAAGTCAATCTTCCTCCCACTATCATTCATGGGTATGTGCTCCCTCTCAAGAAATATGGCTTTTCTGGCGACAATCACATTCTTGTCTTGATGGTTATATATGTAATTTCCTTTTGTTTCCTTGGGATATCCTATAAAGATACACTTCATGCCCTGGGGTGCTAGCTTATTGCCTTAGAAGGCCATAACAAATTCCTTGCATCCCCATTCACATGTATGAGAAAAAATGGGTTTCTTTCCACTCTATAACATAGATGGAATTCCATTTCCTGCCTTACTTGGGACTCGGTTTAATGAGTATGCTGCAGTTTGTAATGCATATCCCCAAAAGGATAATGGAATATCTGCATGACTCATCATCGACATCACCATGTCCAACAAGGTGTGGTTTCTTCTTTCACTAACACCATTCCACAGTGGTGTATAATGAGGAGTGAGCTATGATAGATTCCCAGACTCCTGTAGAAGATTGATGACCTCTTGTATTAGATATTCTCCACCTCGATCCGATCAAATCATTTTTATCTTCTTACCAAGCTGACTCTCGACTTCATTCTTGAATTCCTTAAATTTCTCTAAGGCTTCTGACTTATACCTCATTAAGTAGACAAATATGTATCTACTCAAATAACTAGTAAAAGTAATTAAGTAAGAATATACACCTCTATCGTTTACTATAAATGATCCACATACATCCGTGTGTACCAATCCTAAAAGCTCTATGGCCCTTTCACCCTATCCACCAAATGGCGGCTTGGTCATTTTACCAAGTAAACACGTGTGAAATCTATCAAGTGTTTTTAGATCAGTAGAGTCTAAATAGCCATCTTGACAAATCCTTGTCAAGGGCTTCTCATTTACATGACCCTAGTGGTGATGCCATAGCTGGGTGATGTATGATTCATGTGAGTTTGCTTCATTATCAATTACCAACACTTGGTTTTCGTAATTTGATACATACAAACCATTATTAAAATGTGCCCTACCATAACATGCATTGTTCTTATAAAAGAGACAACCCTTATTTTCAAACATGAAAAAAAATCCATCCATATCCAAAAAAGATATAGAAATTGTGTTCTTGGTAATACTAGGAAAAAAATCATAGTTTTGTAAAACCAAAATCATTCCAGTTGGCAACGAGATGTGATGGTCGCCAATAGCCAACACTGCCAGCCTTGCACCATTTCCATCTCGAAGATCCACCTCTCCTCTAGCGATATTTCTAAATCTACTTTGTTCTTACATTTGAATACATATGTGTTCCCCATAAGCTGTATCTAATACCCAATATGTAGAAATTGTAAGATTGCACTCTATAACAAACGCACATTTAGCCTCCCCATGCTTCTCGGTGCAGTTCCTCTTCCTGTGGCCCTGCTTGCCAGATGAAAAACACACTACCTCTCGTTCCTTGCCCTTCCTCTGAATCTTCCCCTTCTTGGTGGGACACTGCTCAGGGGGCTTCAGACCGTTTCTAAGTCTTTGGCCGCTTTTCCTTGTCCTTCCTTTTCTTGTTCACCATAAAGATCGTGGGTTTGCCATGCCCCATGTCCTTATATACATGTAGAATCAAGGTTAGAAGCTCCGATAGACTCTTCTCATTTCCTATCATATTATAGTTTACAATGAAGCTAGAGAAGGTCTTGGGAAGTGATTATAGGATGAGATCTGTACGCAAATCATCTGGGAATTTAATCCCTAAGATGTCCAGGCATTCAATGTAGCCAATAAGCTTGACTACATGAGGCCCATCATGTCCATACACTCCAATATTAGTAATAAACAAAGCATTGGAAATCTCATACCCCTCTTATATCACCTTCTCTTGATAGAGATCCTTAAGGTGAGAAATCATGTTATACGTGTCCATGTTTTCATGTTTCTTCAAGAGCTCATTGGACATGGCCGATAGCATGAAACACTGGACATATGTGGCATCATCCATGTGTTTCATATAGAGAGATAATTCCTCATCACTAGCCCCTTTCCCAGGCACAACTAGAATAGGCTCTTCTAGTTCATACAATTTCCTTTCATGGTGAAGGATGACACGTAAACACCTCGGCCACTCTTGGAAATTGGCACTGCTGAGAAGGTTTTCCTTCTCGAGTATGGTTTGCAATGATATGTTTGAAGTCATTTTCTTCTCATTTCGACAAATTAATATGACCAAAGTTTCAATACATTATTACAAAACTGATACAAATAAATAAATTAATACTTATTAGTCTCCCACTATTTTATCAAAATCCAATAGCCCTCACCATTGACTTCATAATATTCTGTTGCTTAAATATTCTAGTGGCAAGGATCCATATTTACCTTCACATTACCCCAAGTAGGGACGTTCAAGAAACTTTAAGGGGTTTATGTAGGCATTCCATATGCCATCTACATTAAATATCAGTTCCTTAATCCACTAAGTGGACTCCCCAATCCTGAAATCCATTTATTTTGGATTTCCTCAACCTTTTCCTCTTAATAACACCATGTCCTGCTGTAGAAGTCAACCCAAAACCTTGAATTAGAATTCTCTGATAATTGAAAGCACCCCAACTAGGGTTGGTCAAGCACATTGAACTATGGTTCGATTCTAACCAAGATTATGGAAGGCTATACCGACTTAATATTTCTTTTGAGGGATTTTATCCTTATACGTAAATTTCCAATTTATTTTCTTTTATTGCATGCTTGATAATATTAAGTGGGATATACTTAAGTGGTTAACCATATCTAAGATAATATTTATGTATACGCCAGTTTTATTTTAGTTCCATCGTTCTTGCTCGTTTAATTTATTAATTGTGTGATCATGATAACACACCCACAATAAATAAATCATGCAACTGACAAAAATAAAATAATTGTTATGATCATGATCTTTTTCTATTGGTTAGTTTATCCAGCAGTTGATAAACTAACCCAAGACCTAGTGGAGAAACACCATGAACCTTTCAAGTTCATGTTTACAGCTTTCCACCTATCCACCTTGGTATCTCCTTGGATTAGTTTCACCTTGGCTCTTAACATGAGCTTCCTCCACTATCTTTGGAGCTCCATCCATTACATATGCATTTATCTCACACGTAGCTGAGGGGTAAAAGGAGTTATTACATTAAAGAAGCCTTGGTCATGCAAGCCCTACATATTAATGAGGAGATGGCTCGCAGGCCAACAAATTTAATTTAAATAAATAAATTAAATGAAACCATTAAAATAAAAAGGTCTTAGTCTAGCTCATGATCATCCATACATGCAATTATATTTACTCATAAATGAAACTAGAAATCAATTGTATAATCATTCTTGTTTAAGATAAATCACACTCAAATCAATTAATTATCTTTAATTATTCAATACTTTTATCTTAAACCCTGTTCTGAACATCCTTGAGATTATCATCCATCATAATTTTAAACAAATAAATTCATTTAAAATTATCCTTTACATTACTTTTACTTTGGAGGCAACCCGGTGAATTCCCATTTATTATGCAGATGATAAATTGAAAACATATATATAAAACACCTATCACGTGTTGTGCCTCATCTTTACGCCTGCACTATGGTACACGTCTCAAGGGTTTGTATAATATAATAATAAATTTTAATAAATCTGCGTAATTTTGGTGAGTACATGACATGTAGTTCCGACGACACGGCATGTACTTTTATTCACCGTCCATCCGAAGTACACGCCCGAGGACATGGTATGTTAATGTAATTCAGAAATTTTGGGAGTACACGACGTGTACAATGGGACATTTTCCATGTAGTTTCGGCATTACACTGTTTCTAGCCGGGCAGGCCGTGTACGGGGTACATGGTCAACCCTAACCCGAAGGAACTTTACACCATGTTCTATGGGACCACAAGGCGTGTAATCTAGAAACCGTGTACCACCTGTTCCTGGTCAACACAAAGTGTCATAAATGACTTATATAAGATCAATACATACCCTAATTTGGAAGACCAGTCTGAAGCATGATCCTAGACTACACAGCGTGTACTTCCGAATACATGCCGTGTATTCTGGTGTTGTATTGTCAGAAACGTTTGTCTCCTCCAGATGAGTTCCTCTATTTTATTTTAATCAAAATTAAAATAAATTTTTTTTTCTGTGAGGTGAACGAGAAACGAGGGAGGAGGAACAGATCTCGATATTCATATTTCCAGAATGACTAAACGTGAATTGAAACAACTAAATTATAAAATGCATAAAACATTAAAGAAAAAAATAAATAATTATAATCATTGATATGACACCTTTGTTACCACTTGTAGGTTCTGAGCGTTGTGGAAGCATGTTGATGGGTTTGCCCAACTTTTATTTTAACGTTAAGCAACATTTAATCTGAGATCCATCACAATTTAAAATGCTGAATCTTCAGAATAGAACTATGAACGAAAAACTTAAGAGGGATTCTCGGAACCATAGAGATAATACCATAATATGTTGGTTATAATTAATTTAATTAATTAACGGGAATTACCTTGGTGGAATTATTTCTTTGTTGATGTATCTGGTCAAGATCTTTTGATCCGTCATTGCATTATAGAATCCAAGTGTAGTATTCCCCTAGCAGTGATCCACATGTGTGCCACGTATCTCTGGACATCATAGAAGGGATCTATGGGTACTAGCGTGGAAGAAAATTCGCTTGCGATGTCCACCTTTGACCGCCTTGGACTCTCGGTCTTGACAGTGTTCTTGGAGGAAGGAGTTCTTTCGTTCTTGGAAGAATTATCCAGAATTGTTATGCACAATGATTGGTCGGAAAAGTGTTGGGGTTGTAAGGATATTTATAATAGGGTTTGAGGTTATAGAGTTATGAAAACAAATAAATGCTTTACACATTTTATTTATTTCATTAACTCTTATTGAAACCACATTTAGAATTATTAATTCCTTGACATGTGCCCACACTGATTATAATTAATATCATTTAATTAAAAAATATTATATCATCAAAATCCCGCCTGAAAAAACTACACGGCATATAATCATTAATATACAGCGTGTACTCGTTTTCCATAAAACTACACAGCGTGTATATTTAATATACACGGCGTGTAGATTTATTTTCACTTTCCTTTATTTCCACCACCACATTTATTTATCCTTGAGTTATGTCTACTTATTTCTTAACTAAATGTAAATACATTACTCACTAATAAATGTCTTATTTTTCCCACAATATATTCTCTCGAATAACTAGTGTCGAAATAAATGCGATCAGGCATCCTTAAATAATTATTAATCCACAGTCTGTAATAATATTTATTTTATTTGTTAAATTAATATTTAACTATGATACATGGACAAACTTAGTGTGGAACCCTCTAGGCCTCTTTCTTAGTGGCATTAGGCGGAGCCTGCCTAAAGTCCAAGGTTAGCATCTAGCAACATGCCAAGGCACCCATAGAGAAATAAGTTAACGCCGCAATGACGTGTCACCTCATACGAATGCTTACTGTGTAATATAATCCCTTTGTCTCGATATCTCTAATCAAGCAGGTTTCTTGCTAGTGCCATCAACCCATGTGCTCGATCATTCATTCTTTGACTTTCTGGAATTGAACTCACCCATACCTTACAATAGCCATGGATTTATTTAGGCTATATAAATTCCATGAAAGGACCTACGATATCTACTTCTATTATGGATCAGAAGGGACAAATCCTTTCTTGCATTATCTATTAATGCAACATTACTCGTGACGCACACAACGTATCCTACCTCGCTCCGAACAGTGTGTCATCACAGTTTTCGTCAATACATCTAAGTGCACGAGTTGTAATACCCACTAACAATAATCATAAAGTCTAATGACCATTACACACATCCATATATAGGAACATCCAATGACACTATGAAATGTGGATTTCCTACTGGCGGGTGTCATTCTCATAATATCCTCCTAGATATTACCAAGGGCGCACACCATGAGAAGGTGCCTCAATGTTTTAGGAGTCCTCACCCCTAATGGAATGTATTATTTGTGTCTCTGAAATAACATCATCCATCCATAAAACATATATTCAAGAACAGTGTTATGGGACTTCCGGGTTCTCATCATAGAAGGGGCCCACTATGACCCATTAATTCCACAGCTGTCCTTAAGACATTATCACATGCATTGTCGCGAAGAAGAACAATCATGATGTGAAAAGGCATTTATTAATGAATAAAGTATAGTCTTGTTGGTTCTAGGACACCAAATACAACATTTTATTGGTTTTTAGATTGGGTACCCAAAACGCTCAAATAATAATAATAATAATAATAATAATAATATATTATTAAATCTTCGACCATCCATAATTCATGTGTGTGACATCCGAATGACTTACCGTAAGTGGTGAAGTGATCCTGACATTAAGACTATCGATTTATGTCTAATGTTAAATATAAAATTCTTTTTCGTGGCTCGGGTCCACGAAACACCCAATAATAATAATAATAATAATAATATTGAGAGATCGTGTATTCAATTTATATCCCTCATTTGGTGTCAAACTCTAGAACCGTATGCGGCAGTGGATTCCTTGGAACTAGATTGTCATTTTGGTATACCCCATAGCTATTTTTGATAATGATGGTGTTCAATCAGGTTGGATCGATCACAAATCTAGCAGGGCCATCGGGACTAAAAGGCTAATAACTCATACACCGAGCGTCCAATTGACACACTATCTATTGCATTGAGAGCCCAATTTCGTGGCAGTATATTGAGATACTTCATCCGGGAACATCATGGCAGTTGGAGAATCAACTAGTGGAATTGGGAGTAGACTCTCCAAGAGATGAGAAATCCTAGTGCGGAAACCCAGTAGTTTGATGTGATGAGAAGAGTACTCTCCTAGAGATCCTGTGTGGGTCATCTCCAGCGATCTTGTGTGGGTTTTCACCAGTGATCCTGTGTGGGTCATCTCTTAGCAATCTTGTGTGGGACAGCTCCAGCGATACTGTGTTTATCTTCTCATAGTGATTTGTCACAACCCGTCCACTGGGGACTATGCCGCGACTACCCCAAACCCGCCTTCCATAGGCCAGGGGCTGGAGACTAGCACGAGAGGTGTAATTTCCTAAAACTAGGAATGCATTGCCTTTATGACCTGTAAACACAAACAATAGATTATGATATGGAAGAAAAACACTATGTAAAACTGTATACATAGAGTTCTGAAAAGTAAAGGGGCTGTAATAAAGCACAAAAGGAAAGTACAAGTACAACTGAAAGAAATTACAACTGAATAAAGGTAAATAGCTGTTGGATTGTCCACCGGGAAGTCCTACCTAAAGGGTAGGTACAGATAGCCTCCAAAACAATCCACATTCATATGTCTCCTCTATGTACTATCATGTCGTGTGGCCCACATCCTGGTACCATCCAGTCCTGGTACAATCAGTCTCAATCAACACTGTTTATCGTTTGCATCAAACACAATAACGGATGGGCATAGCCCATGAAGGGATGAGTATAACGATACTCAGTAGAGACCTTGAGACCCTAAAGGTCTCACAAAAACAAAATGGATAAAACAGAAAGTATGAATTGACCAGATAACCTCACTTAGGTATATGACTATACATATACCGAAGTATTCATGTAATCCATCTCAATCATTAGATAAACACAAAAGTTATTGACTCAGCTCAAACCAAGATTTTATTCTAGGGGTAGTATCAAATAACATCCCTAGTCACATTGTCGAAACCTTGGCTGAGGAGAACTCCTCCTATATGGAGTACAGTGGGCCTGCTGTGACACCAAGGGGCTTACCACTATCCTTGGACTACTGAGGTACTCCTCCTATCGAGTGTCATGGGTCTACCTCATCACATATAGGCACTCCCCACCACGGGTTTGTCACATCACATAGAGGCGCTCCCCCTCATAGCCTACTAATGTACTCCTCCTATCGAGTATCGTGGGTCTACCGTGTCACACAGAGTTGCTCCCCACTATGGTCTGTATCGACACTGAGGTGCTCCCCACTGGTCTAGTCGAGTCACTTTGAGTCGAATCAGTCAGTAACCGTCAGGTCTCAGCCAGCTACTAGGTTTATGCCCTTTGATCGCTTCTCTCCAGGAGGATCCGCTCCACGAGCTACTGGTCGATACTAAAACCATAATGAAAACCCATGTATAAGTATCTCAATTGTCTTCCACGTCATAGAGTTCTCAATGCAATAGATGGGACATCAATTGGATGCCCAGTCTATTAGTTATTAGACAATTAGTCTAGGGGGACCAGTTGGATTCATGAATGATCCTTCCTAACCATATCTCAACATTACCCCAAACTCCAGTGGGGTATTCTCAAAGGGACCTTCATGCTAGAAAAAAAAATCACCGCTGACGGTTCATCAAACGGATGACCGGTGCCAATGAAATGGACACAAAATGTAAACGGTTGGTAGATGGCCCGGGTCTCGTCTGACCTTGTCGGACCGAACCGGTCCAACCCAATATGGGCCAACACGGTTTGGGTTAACCCGATCAGGCATGTTGGGTCTGGCCCACCACATTGGACTAGCCGACCTATCAGGTTCGGCCCGGAGCATCGCGAGGGCGCGGCCCGGTGCAGCTCAGCCTGAAAGGCGTGACCAGTCCGGTTCATCCTGGCCTTCTTTAGGGGGGTCTCAGGCCCGCCTAGGAGGCTGGAAGGTGAAGGGCATCGGTTCGGTCGGGTGGAGACTGGGCAGGCGCGCTGGCCGGCCGGTGGCTGGGAGGCAGCTGGGCAGGCCGGTGAGGCGTTGCTCGAGCCGGCACCGACCGACAGGGTTTGGCCAGGGCACACCGGATTCCATCGGCGGTCAGGAGCCAAGCGGTGTTGGCTGGTGGAAGTGCGGACGCGTTGGTTTGGTCGTAGGGCCGCGGTTCGGCCTAAGCAATGGAGCGTCGCGGGGGCGGATCGGTTTTCTGAGGTCACGAGTATCACGACCGTTGTGGTTTCCTCCTTCGTCATTCATTCTCCTAATTGCAATGCTGATAATGATCACAAACTATAATAGAAGAGGGTTCGGACCATGTTGGTTTGGCCCGCACCCTCTGGGTTTGGTGTAGTAACAATTGATTAACCAAGATAAAAATACGATGAACAACAACTAACCTGAAACAATATATTCCAACTAAAGAAGAAGATTCAAGGGAAGAATCAACATGTATTAAACCCCCTACCTTTGTTTGTTGTTCGTTGTTATTTGATAGAGTCATAAAAAGTAGAGGAATAAGATCATCATTTTACGCGTCCTCTACATGCTTCCAACCTAGAGCTTTGTCGCCTCGTTGAAAACGATGCGAAGGGTAGGTCTGTTGAAGATGTCCCACATTGGTAGAAGATCAGAGAAAGAAGTCGAAAAAGTTCGGTGTTCATTTTTATTTGTTGGGAGAGTTCTTCCCTCTTCTCCCATATTTCCACCATGATTCCAATGAAAAATAAGAATAGATAGGTTTGTCTATTATTTTGTTGGCAAAGAATTCAGAATGGTGAAATAAATTAATTTTTCTCCATATAATTAATGTTGAGGATTGGAACATGTTAATTAGAGGAGTTGGTACAAATTAATTAAAGTGATGGTGGGACCATAAAGGAGGGGGGTGTGGAGAAACTCACCCTAATTAATGATGGGATTTGAGAGGTTTTCCGTTCCCACCATTAATAGAGGAGTTTAACCCCTTGTGGTCCCCATGTCAAAACCTCTTGCGAGAGGATAGGATCAGGTGGGTTCCACCACAATAACCTATCATAGGAGGTTAAATTGTGGTGGTCCCACCCCAAACTTCCATGAGGATATTTTAACCATCAAATAAAAATAATGCCACACCGTTTATTTTCATTTAATTCAATCTCTAAAACCCCCAAAAACTATCTTTTATTCATGAACCACTTTCGTCAAAGCGATAGTCTTGTTAAGTGAATACAAGCATTGTGAGTACAATGGTATCCTCAGATTTAAATTCTGGGCACCAGTTCAAAATTTATAAAAACCCTCTCATAAGTTTAATTAACATGCCCAAAAAACCATTAGAAATTGATTTTGGGTGCACCGGGCCACAGAATCATGCACCCTCAAATTTCGCAGCCTCATTAAATTGACATGTATTTAAGGAAAAAAATCCACGGAATTTATGGGCCTTTACATTCTCCCCTCCTTAGGGCTTCATGTCCTTGTAATCTACAAAAAAAACTAAGGGAACATGTGGGGGTACTGATCAAGCATTATGTGCCTCCCGCTCCCATGTTCTCTCATGGAGGTTCTCATGATGCCCGTGAACGCACACCAGAGGTATCGACCTTCCATGTATGACCCACTCCTGTCGATCCTCAATATATACTGGAACCTCTGTGAATGTCACCCAATCGTCGACGTCTAGTTCTCCGTGGTCGATGATGCGAGAAGGGTCATGAACACATCTTCTCAGCTGAGATATGTGGAAGACGTCGTGCACTCGGTGCAATTGAGGTGGAAGAGCGAAATGGTAAGCCATCTCCCTAACTCTACTGTGGACATGGAAAGGACCGATGAACCTTGGAGATAACTTGATGCCTCGGCCAAATCTTCGTAGACCTCATCAAGGTGAGACCTATTAGAAAGACGTGGTCACCATCCTCAATCTCTAGAGGTCTCCATATCCCATCAGCATATGACTTCTCTCTCCTCTATAAAGTCTTCATTCACTCCTAGATTAAATGCACCTTCTCCATAGTATCTTGTACCATCTCTGGTCCCACTGGTGTTGACTCCCCAGGGCCAGTCTAGTACAACTGTGATTTTCAAGGTCGCTCGTATAACACCTCTAAAGGTTCCATCCCATTGGTGTATTGATAGATGTTGTTGTATTAAAATTACAACAATGGTATGTGATCCTCCCAACTGCGATAGAAGCTGAGGACAGAAGCACAGTGCATATCCTCGAGGGTATGAATGGTCCTCTTAGTCGGTCAATCCGTCAGGGGATGAAAGGTAGTGCTTAGACAAAGTTGTGTCCCAAAATCCTCCTCAAACCCCTTCCATAGCCGAGAAGTAAGTTGTGTGTCACGATCAGAGATAAAAGATTAAGGTACTCAAGGTAGCCACACAATCTCTTGCACATAATGGTGTCACAAGCTCTCTACTGAGCCCTGCTCTCTGATCGGTAGGAAGTGGGACGACATTGTGATTTTATCAATGATCACCCAAATCGAGTTGTTTCTATTATATGTATATGGAAGAACCATCACGAAGTCCATGGATTTTCCATCCCACATGGACTCTGGGAAATCTAAAGGCTGAACCAATCAGGTTGGTACCTGGTGTTATGCCTTCACTTGCTGAAAATTGAGGCACCGAGTGACAAACTATGCTACTGCCTTCTACATACCTGGAAACCAGTGCTGTCTTCCATAGTCCTAGTACAATTTCGCCACACCCAGATGTACCGCTAAAGGGGATGTGCGGAACACTCCCAACACTTCCTCCTGACGTGACACTGGTACCATAGTATATCCTCTAAAGAGGTTGAAGTTCTCCCAACCTTCATTCAATCTATCAGGTGCCTGGCCTAGGGATATCTGAGCATGTCATGTCTCGCAGTCAGTGTCTCCATGTAGCTCCTCCATAACTCACAGTGGAAGTGGGGGAATGACTGTAAGAGACTGAAGGAAGGCTGCCCCATATCTATCTACTAGGGATATCTATAAATTACCCAGCTGCTCTATCGCCTCGCCTAGCAGATGTATACCAGATCTATTGCTAAGTGAATCTACAACAACTTTCCCCTTTATAGGAGTATAATAAATTTCAAAGTCATAGTCATGGGGGAACTCAATCCAATGTCGATGTCTTAGGTTCAGGTCCTTCGAAGAGAAGATATACCTGAGAATATAATGATCGGAGTACACGGTAAAATTCTTTCCCATAAGATAGTGTCGACACATCTTCAAAGCGATGACCAGTGCTAATTACTCTTGCTCATGGGTAGCGTAGTTCTGCTCGTGATTTCTCAGCTGCTAATAACCATACGCGATCACTGAATTCCCTTGCTACAGGACACACCTGAGTCCGGTCTCTGATGTGTCGTAGTAGACAAAGTACCCTACGCCTTCTTAGGGAAGCTTCATGAATGGGGAACTATTCAGCCTCTTCCTCAGCTCATGAAATCGATTTTAGAATATCTTCGACCACATGATGGTTTTCCCCTTATTTATCAAGGCTGATAGTGGTGTTGACACTCTGTAGAAGTCTGCAATGATCCTCCAGTTGTATCCAGCCAAACCCAAGAGTCTTCATACCTCCATCACAATTATGGGTGGCTTCCAAGAATGTACTGCTCAATACTTGCTGGATCCACTGCGTCTCCTGCCTCTGAGATGACGTGTCCCAAATTGTGAACCTCTCAGATCCATAACTCGAACTTCCATATATTAACATAAAGTTGGTTCTCTCAATGTTTGTTCATTACTACCTGAAATAGGTAGGCATGCTCCTCCATAGTAGTCGAGTAGATTAAAATGTCGTCAAGGAAGACTATGAAAAGGCCATTGAGGTATGGATGGGAAATCATGTTCATGAGTGCCATGAACACTGTCGGAGCATTGGTTATGTCGAAAGGCATAACCAAAAACACTTAGTGGTTGTACCAACATCTAAAGGATGTCTTCGGTAAATCCTCATCCCGAACTCTGTGCTGGTGATAGCCTGTTCTGAGGGCTATTTTCGAGAACCACTTTTCTCCCTTCAACTGTTAAAAGAGGTCATAAATCCTTGGTAGTGGGTAATTGTTCATCACGGTCACCTGGTTTAGGAAATGGTAGTTGACATAAATCCTCAAGCTTCCATCCTCCTTCTTTGTGAAGATAATCGTGGCTACCAAGGGAGAAACACTGGGTCAGATGAATCCCTAATCATGTAGGTCCTCTAGTGGTACCCACAGCTCACGAAGTTCCATGATATCCATCTAATATGCAGGTGTAGATATCGATTCCATCATAGGGTACATGTCAAAGTAGAAGTACACCTATCTATGTGGCGTTAGACCTAGGATATCATCATGGAAAACATCCGCGTACTGGTCCAACACTATAGGATAGCTCGAACACTCAACATCAATTGCTCCGAGGGTAAGGCAGACCAACTGATGATTGATCGGATGCACCCACCTTCGAGTAAGTCCATCCTATGCTGAAAAGTATCCCTTCTCAACATTTAAGGTGATCTAGGTCCCATCCATGTGGACACACTGCACTTTGCGCCTAATACAGTAGATCTATGCAAGGGCTGTAGATAACCAGTCTATACCAAAGATTATGTCGTAAGGCCTGGATACCACTACTAGAAGATCTCAGCCGAAGCTCTCACCTCCTATTGTAATCTCACACTATCGGCACCAGTGCGTAATAATTGATTCTTCTCTCGTAGGAGTCTCTAGCCGTAAGGATCGAGCCAATGGCTCCATCAGAATATCTGAGCTCTGAACGAGGGAAGTGGAAATGAAAGTGTGACTATAACCAATGTCTATAAGGACTGCAGCTATAGTGGAGTAGACATATATCGTACATCGAATCATTATCGTAGTTTCATGATCATATGCCTCAACTTTATGGATCTGAGCTCTCCCATGTCCACCTGCTCTATGCGGTCTGGGTGGACCTCCTGGTGGTGGTGGCGGTAACACCTCAAAACATCGTCCACCGCCAGCTGCATGACCAGATCCTCTGTCACATCCAACTACTCCCTATAAACCGCCTTGATCGAATCTCTATCTCTGCTAGGGCAGTCCTTCATCTGTCTGTTGATTATCCGAACAGTGGGTCAGACAGTCATGAGACATGTGACCCTGGTCGCAGCATGAGTAACATCGCCTACTCATGGCATGTATGTCTCTTCCCCAAGTGCTCCACACAACTGATCCTAATTCATGCGATCGTCCACCTATAGGTCTGGTCCTCTTGGACCTCTACAACAACTGAATACTACCAGATGCAGTAGACTCCACTACATGTCATCTATTGGTCGGTCAGGCTACTGGATACTGCTCAACAAGGAAAATCTCCACTAAGAGGGCTCTCTCCAACACCATGTTCTGCGTTGGGATGCTGAAGGAGATCATCGAAGCCCTAATCTCTCACTTGAGCCCCTACATGATGGTCTGGGCCCTGAATAATTGGTCCCGCACCATATATTTTTAGTAGCGCGAGAGGATGGTGAACCTCGCTGAGTATTATGCCACCATCATGCTACCATGCTTAAGATGCAATAGATCCTGTATCTATAGTGCACTTAAGGTGGTTGGGAAAACTCCACCCGAAACAGGCTCCTGAATTTATCCCAGAGTAGTGTCGCCTCGTTATGAACCTGGAAAATCAGGCTTCATGATCCTTCCATTTCTTGCTGTAGAAGGCTGGCAGCAAGAATCACCATGAAGTCGGCTGATGTCCCTACAAGTCAGAAAACTCTCACCACAGCCTCCAAAAAATCCTTAGCCACCAATGGGTATATCTCTCACCTGAATCTGGGATGCCTCTGGCACTAGAACTCGTGAAACATGCTCAAGAAGAGTTCATCTTTTGCTGTTGGGGCTGGTGGCATCGGTGGCCCAACGGGAAGTGGTGTCGCTTGTTCCTCCGCTGGTAAGTGTCCCTACACTGAGGGCTCGTCGCTTGGTGGGATATTTGTGCATACAACTCTGGGTTCTCTGTTTGGCCTTCCACGGGGAGGTATCGTAAATGAAACTGATGTTACACTATCAAAGGCTTTTTCATGGTAAGATGACCTGGTTGAGCTGACGGAATGAAAACTTTTGAAAACACACACACAATTAGAGAATTCGTGCAATGAGTTGGAAATCATTAGCAAGGCTCCTAGTGTATGGATACATCAACTGATGCACCAACATTGGACTCCCTGAACTGGAAACCACATTAAGTACCCGTAACATTATTGCTTCACAGAAAATATCAGAGTCTTTAGTTCATTCCATAGAATTGATTCCTCTGATACCAATTCGTATTGACCCGTCCCCCAGGGCCCATTCCGTGACTACCACAAGCCCTCCTTCCATAGGCCCTGGGCTGGAGACTAGCACCAAAGGAGTAATTTTATAAAACTAGGATGGTGTTTCCTTTATAACCTGTAAACACACACTACAGTGTACGATCCATAAGAAACAAACTAAGTAAAACTTTATACATAGAGTGCTGCAATGTAAATGGGTTGGAATAAAAGCCCAAGATGATAGTATAAGTACAAATAAAAAAAATAACAACTGAAGAAACTTAAATAGCTTCTGGATCGTCCATCGAGAAGTCTTACCTAAAGGGCTTGTACAGGTAGCCTCCACATCACTCCACGTCTGTCCGTCCCCTCCGTGTACCACCAGACCACATAGTCCACCTCCGGGTACTATCCAGTCCTGGTACACTCAGTCGTGGTCAGTGTTGTCTATTGTCTACATCCAACACAATGAGGTGCATGCATATCCTGTGAAAGGGTGAGTATAACGATACCCAGTAGGGACCCCGAAACCCTTATGGTCTCACAAAACAAACAAGGATAACCCAAAAAGTATGAATTCTACAGATAACCTCACTTAGGTATATTCCCATACATATACCTAAGTTATCAAGTAATATATCTCAATAATTAGGTAAAAATAATAGTTACTGACTCGGCTCAAACTATGATTTTATTCTAGGGAAGGTATCAAAAAACACCCCCAGTCAAATTGTCAAAACATCGGCTGCTGGAGAACTCCTACTCTATCGAGTAGAGTGGGCCTTACGAGACACAATGGTACTTACCAATAACCTTGTACTATTGAGGTAATCATAATATATAATATCATGTATCTTCCATGTCACACAGAGTCGCTCCCCACTACGGGTCTGTCACATCACATAGAGGCACTCCCCCTCATAGCCTACTAATGTACTTCTCATGTCGAGTATTTTGGGTCTGTAGCGTCACATAGAGGCTCTCCTGAATGTGGGTCTTCCGTGACACCATGTTTCTCCCCACTGGGCTAGTCGAGTCACTCTGAGTCGAATCAATCAGTAGTCATCAGGTGTCAGCCAGCTACTAGGTCCATGTGCTATGCTCACTCGTCTCTAGGAGGATCCACTCCACGAGCTACTGTTCAATTTTCAGAATATCACGAAAATCCACGTAGACTTATATCAATGGTATGGCATGTAATAGGGGTCTCAACGCAATAGAATGTGCATCAATCAGATGCATGATCTATGAGTTATCAGTCTTTTAGTCCCGGTGGCCATGTTGGATTCATGCACGATCCAACCTGACCGTATCTCAAAATTACCTCGAACTCTATGGGTAATAATAAAAGGTACCGTCACGCTCGAATAAAACCATTTCCACTAACGGTTCGTCAATCGGATATCCGTTGTGAAGGATATGGCCTAAAGAAAGTAAAGGGTTGGTAGAGTGCTCGGGTCTGGTCCGACCTTTTCGGACCCACCCGGTCAGATATGTCAGGTCTGGCCCGCCCCATTAGATAGGCTATCCTATTAGGTTCAGCCCGGCCTGCTGGGCCCAGCCCAGTAGGCTGCGTTGGTGGTTCACTCTGGGCTCGGGGCCGATTCAGCATAGCACGGCTCGGCCCGAAGGGAGCGGCCGGTTCGTATAGGGCGCTACGAGGGGGGCTACGGGCCGGAAAGGGAGGCCAATGCGTCCAGGGATCCGATTCGGTATGTTGGTGACTGGGAAGGCCGATAGGCTGCCGGTAGATAGCTTCGGAGGCTGGAAGGCGGCCGGGTGGGCCAGCAGGCGGCCATGGAAGCGGACGGGCGGCCGAGCAGGGAGCCCGTCGGGCGGACGTGAGGCAGCCGGGTCGGCCGTCGAGGTAGGGCTCGAGCCGACACGGGCTATCGGGGTTCGGCTGGGGAAAATAGTATGTTGTTGGATTTCGGGAGCTGATTGGTGCAGGAAGGCGGCGGTGTGGCTGGGATTGTTCGTCCGGAGGCCTGATGTTCAGCCTAGAGCACTAGAGCGTTGCAGGGGCAGCGCTATTTGTAGAGGCCGTGGGTAGTGAGGCCGTTGTAGTTGTCTCCTTCGTCATTCTATCGCCTCATCACCATGACGAATATGGTCCAAAACAAGAATGTTGTAGGGGTCATCCCATGTTGGTTTGCAATGCACCCTCTGCGTTTAGGGTAGTAACAATCAGTTCATCAAGATAGAAGTACGATGAAAAACAACTCACCCAAAAAAAAGCTTTCCCAACCGAAGAATAAGATTCAAGGAATGAATCAACATGTAATAAAACCCCTACCTTTGTTATTCATTCATAGTTCATTGACAGAGTCATGAAAAGGAGAAGAAGAAGATCTTTGTTCGTTGCCTTCGCTGCACACTTCCAACCCCGAGCTACGTCGTCTCATTGATGATGATACAGAGGGTAGGTCAGTTGAATACTTATAACATCGATAGAAGCTCTGAGAAAGAACTCGAAGAAGTTCGGAATTCTTTGTTCTTCATTGGTAGAGTTCTTCCCTCTTCTCCAATGATTCCACCAAGATGCCAAACAAAAAAAATAATAGATAGGTTTATCTATTATTTCACAGGCACAGAATTCAAAATGTTGAAATAAATTAATTGGATCCACCTAGTTAATGTGGAGGATTGGCACAAGTTAATTAGGGGAGTTGGCACAATTTAATTAAATGGAAGGTGGAACCATAAAGGAGGGAGGGTCTGGAGAAACACTCTCTCATTAATGAGTAGATTTGATAGGTTTTCCACTCCCGCCATTAATAGGGGAGTTTATCCCCATGTAGACCCCATATAATAACCTCTTGCGGGAGGTTAGGTTCGGTCGGGCCCCACCACCATAACCTCTCCTTGGAGGTTAAGGTGTGGTGGTTCCACTTCCAACATCCATGAGGATATTTTAACCATGAAATACAAATAATACCCCACACTTTATTTTCATTTATTTCTACCTCAAAAAACACCAAAAACAATCTATTATTCTTGACCCACTATCGTCGTAGTGATAGTATTCTTAAGTGAATATCGGCACTACGAGTTCAACTGTGTCCTCAGATTTCAATTTCGAGAATCGGTTCAAAAGTTATAAAAACCCACTTGTACGTTTACCGAACGTACTCAAAAAAACTTCAGAAATTGATTCTAGGAAAACTGGGTCGGGGAATCATGCACCGTAAAATTTCACTGACTCGTAAAATTCCAATGTATTTAAGAAAAGAAATTCAATGTAATTTCTGGGTCTTTACATTAACAACCTATAAATGATTAAGGGTTAAAGGACTAAATTATATGACTCAAGACAACAAGGTGCAACTTTAGTTTCAGGGGCCTACCTGATTAGGAATCCACTATTAAGTGGGCATGGCTTGGAGTGCTGATCAGGATGGATGACCTTACGGGATGTTTCCTAGGGTGTGTGTGAGTGAGGACAAAGCACACTGGAAAGTATATGTGTTGGACTGTGATTAATGTCATTAGTCAGATGACCCTTTCAAGTAAGTGGGTGGGATCCTATGCGGGGACCATGTGTCTGAGGAGAAACTGGTGGTACATGGTGGGCCCGGACCCAACGACCATGTTAGGGTGGGTGTCTGTGTTGTCACCGGGACCGAGTTGTTACATTTTGTATCAAAGGAGGAACATAGCATTAAGTGCGGCGCACTTCATGGGTGGAGATGTAGGTCCCACATCAAGGATATTGTTCTCTACATGGGGTGGGTTGATTGTAACATTGCAAAATGATAAAGGGTTAAATGAATAAATGATAAGACTCATGACAACAAGGTGCACCTTCATTTTCGGGAGCCTGTCTGATTAAAACTCCACAGTTAAATGTGCTTGACCTAGGGTATTGATTAGGATGGGTGACCTTTTGGGATGTTTCCCAAGGTGTGTGTGAGTGAGGAAAAAGCACAGTGGAAAAGACATTTGTTGGACTGTGTGGCATTTATTATTTAGATGACCCGTTCGGGAACATGGTGGGCCCCATGGTGGGTACCATGTGTCTGTGGGGAAACTAGTGGGAGGAGCCCAGTTGTTACACGATCCTGTGTGGTTCAGCTTCGGGAATCTTGTGTAGGTTATCTCCAAGTGATCCTGTGTGGGCCAGCTCCAGCAATCATCTGTGGGTCAGCTCCAGCGATCCTGTGTTGGTCAGATCGAGCGATCCTATGTGGGTCAGCCTCTAGTGATCCTCTATGGGTCAGCTCCAGTTATCCTGTGTGGGTCAGCTCCTAGCGATCCTGTGTGGGTCTACTCCAGCGATCCTATGTGGGTTTTCTATAGTGATCATGTGTGGGTCAGCTCATAGTGATTGTGTGTGGGTGAGCTCCTAGCGATCCTGTGTGGGTCAGCTCCAAGCGATCCAGTGTGGGTCTGCTCTTAGAGATTCTTTGAAGGTCAGCTACAGTGCCACTTAATAGAGTAAGATGACTCAATAGATATAACTAATCATATCTACTACAATACCTAAGTTATACCTGGTGTGAGTTGTGTTCATACCTTTGTGGTACTTTCCTCCGTGGTAATACCATGGTGGTATTCTTCTGTGTGTTGTACCTATGTTGTACATTCCATTGTTGTTTTCCTTCTTTTTTTGAATAGTTGAGCATTGGGATTTTGGGTTGGACCCCTTGTTTCCTCAGGATTTAGATGGGTATATTTGATAACTTATGTATATGTATTGTCATATACCGAAGTAGGGTTGATAGTTAAATTAATTCTTTTTAGGTTTATCCTTTTTATATTTTGTGAGACATTGAGGGTCTCGGGGTCCCTACTGAGTATCTTTATACTCACTCCTTCGTAGGATATGCCCGCACCATGTTCGATTTGGTGCAGATGATGGAAAAAGTTGATCGAGACTGAGGGTACTAGGACTGGATGGATCCTGGAGGTGGACCATATGATGAGTCGGTACATGGAGGAGGCAGACAAATGTGGAGTTCTGAGGAGGTGATGTGTACCTACCCTTCATGTAGGAACCTCGGAGGACATCCCAGCAGTTTTCTTATTTTTTTCTCCAGTTTACATATACATTCAGTTTCTTATACTTTCCAATTGGACTTGTATTCTGGCCCCTTTTTCTTACTATACATGCACCATTTACAAAACTTTTAGCATGAGTTTGTATCTTTTTGTGTTCTCGGTTACATGTGTTTACAGGTTATAAATGAAAAACCTTTCTGATTTTAGGGAATACACATTCGGTGCTAGTCTCCAACCCCCATCCTATGGAAGGCGAGCTTGGGTTAGTCACAACACGGGCCCCGTGGGATGGTTCATGACATTATATATGGTATATGTAAATGATATTTCATGAAATATGACATTTTTTATTCATTCCCTAATGACATTAAGCCTTTATGGTTCTGGTGTGAATCATAATGTTTTGAATTAAATATTTATATCCAATTATGTAATATTTATGTATGATTACTATGGGATTCTATTTCTTGTATTTGGGAAGGGTACAATTAATATTTTTATGTTTGGATAAATTTAATTTGGGTAAAAAACTATAGATAAGTATATGTAATTGAAAAAATACTAGAATTTTTTATGTAATAGAATATATGGGTTTCCTTGATATACAATCAATTATGGTTTCTACTATATTCTATGGTTTTTTCAGTAAATGAATCTAGGGTAAATAAAATGGAAACTAGTTGGATTAAAATATCTCAAATATCATTCTTTTGTATGGTGTGTGTTCCATTACTATTAACCTTGATTCGTAATCTTTTGTAATATGCATGTCCTAACTCACATATTATATTTGAATGATTATTAAGGATTTTAAATTATTAAATGAAAGGTTATCCTATGTTAAAAAAGGAGCTATATACTAATAATAATGTATCATTATTTATACAAACTATATAATATTTCATACTATTAAATGATTTCTCATTATAACTGTTTTTAATCACAGTATAATTTTTAGATTTAGTGTATGGATGGAACATGATATAATCATATAAAAAATTATTGTGAATTTCAATTTAAGGACCATCATTATGAAAAAACAAATTGTTTAGAATCCTGACTAAAAGATTGTTTTAATATTATCAGTCAACTCTCTCATGTTTGAGTAATAATGTTGTTCATTTTTTAACATCCTAACACAAAAAGGATGGAAAAAAATTAATTTAAATATTTATTACAGCAATGACCACATTCTTTATATGGGTCTCTCAGTCCCTTTCATTGTCAAAAATAGATCAATTATATGTAAAATAAATTTTCCATTATACATTTCAACTACCATGAATGCGTTTTCTAAGGGTTTTGTCATTTTAAAGCTGAAAAAAACAATGGTGGTATATTTTTATTATGAGTGAAGATAAATAAATTGACACCATGGAATGTGATTAGTTTATAAGGTTATTTTTCCATAACTACTTCCATATTATTGTAGGTGTAAAAATGTAGAAGTTATTTAATGAACATTATTAGTAGGATTATGAATATATTAGTTCCTATGTGGAATATTTTAAGATATATGAATGGAATGCATCTAGTTTAATAATCAACCCCGAATTAAAAATTGATTGGTTATTTAGTGGTATGAAACCATGTATTCAAAATTAATTATAAATAATGGACATTGGATGAAATGAATAATTTTACTATGCTTACATAATGTGGAAATGTAGGAATCAGACTATTAGAGTTTTGGTTATAAGAATGGGACGATAAAGTTTCATATAAGCTCTCGTTGTACGTCACATAGTGGAAATAAAATGTATCAACCTCATAATTTCAAAATTTGTGGTATGGGGAATTAATATATATTCCTAAATTGAATAATAAGTTGTTTCCTATGTAGGAATCATGGTGAAAAAGAAAAATAATGATGATGTAATGTGAGAATGATATACATTTCAATGAATTGAGAGAAATTCTAATAGAGTTCATCAGTCACCCATAAATACAATATATATATATAAATATATATATATATATGGATTTTTTGAATTTTGAGAAACATTTCCATAATCATATGGATAATTATAATAATTATACACAAAAACATATAATGACACGCAAAAGGGTAGATTAGGATATATCAACATCAAAAGTGAATCATAATAGCAATGGAATAATTACCCTACAGTTTAGGTTTTTGAATTCTATGATGATGTTTGTATGATAAATACATATGAAAATAATATCCTTTAGTAAAATAATATTTAATTCCTGGAACTTATCCCCTCTATCAACATATATTCCATAAAAATTAATTTAAAAAGTAAATCATATTTTATATTATTAATGAACTTATGATATTCTATCAGTTAAAGTGAAAATAAAAACATCCAATAGAAAATATTTTTTATTTGATGTTAGGATATTTAATGAATAAAGGGAGAAATATATTTTTGATGAATATATGGGTTTTAGGTGACTTTATTTTTTTAAATGATTAAAACACTAAGAGAATATATCATCATAGTTTATAAATATTTCCAAGAGACTTTATGAATGTCTAAAATTATTTAATGATAATATATATTTATAATAGGGAAGTATATATGATAAAATAACACTAGTATTCATGATTCAATGTTGGAATATCATAAATTGGAGGATCATTTAATATCTCTTTATTTATTGTATTACATAGATCATTTTATGAAACATTTAATGTTTTAGAGAGTAATGTTTTATATTTTTTCATCATAGAATACATGTGATAAAAATAGGTGTTTTGGGTTATAATTAAAGATAGAATGGTTGATTTTTTAGTATTTTTAGATATTATGATCTTAAAAAATGTAAATTGTAATGCATTAGGAATGAAAATAATTTCATCTCAGATATTCATTTTAAAGAGTATGATATTATGTATAAATTGACATAAAAAATTAATGATATCATGTTCAGAAAATGGAAAATATATTAACTATTCAAATCATACCGTTCTACGCATTTTAATAGAAAATTTATACATAAACATTTTGATTTTTTTGGATGTAATAATTATATACATTTATAATCATTTTTTTATGAATCATGGGAATTTGAACCCATCATATAATTCTTAGTCATTTCTTTCTCATAAACATGTTCTATATCACTCACCATTTTTTCATGTGAGTTAGATTTCAATCTTTTCCCATATTATCAATTTTTAAAGATATCTCTCATATGGAATAATATATTTGGTTTATTTTAGACGAGAATAAATTTTTCCACATCCTATTTTTAAGAACATTATTATTAATTGTTTTTTTAACGGGGTTTTCCCGAATGACATTATCTGCCATAAAACCATATTTAATATGAAAAAGTTAAAATATAGAGTTTGAAATTTACTAAATTTGTTGGAGTGTAAAAAACCCCATGGTTAAAAAATATTATTTCTGTTATGGTATATAACTTGAAACCTTTATCATAAAAGAATTGTAAAATGGTATAATTTACATATACATATAATAACCATGACATTGAATTGGTAGGTATGAATAAGAATAAAAAAATTTTGTATTTAATATAAATTTTCTATTTAATAATTTTTTCCACTGATACTAGTTATTGCCAATTATTTTTTTCTTATTTATGTCATACTGATATTCAAAACTATTTTTCCTTAAAAAATTATTTTTATTTCTTTTTATGATAGGATGATAAATGTTATTTTGAAAATATTTATTAAATTTATTTCATAGAATAAAAAAAAATCATATAAACGTGTCAATATTGACTTAGTGTTATTTTTATGTATTTTGTTAAAATAAATTTTTCTTAATGAATTGTTAACAATTTATTATTTTAGAAGAAAACAATATTTCTAAATGAATAATTTACAACGTTTTACTTTATTTTATAATTGGTAAAATTTAAATTCAGTTCTCTTAAATTATTTATAATCCTATTATGTTCATTAGAATAAATTTCATTATTGTATTTGGTATAAGATAATTTTTAGACATAAAATGGGATTTTGTTTTGAAATTTTGTTTTTATTGTGTTTTCTATAAAATCAATTTACGCAACTTCTAAAAATCGAAAAAAGAAAAATTAATAATATAATTGGAATCCTGAGGTATTAAATTGGTAAACCATTCCATTTTCGTTCACTTATTCGGTGTATCCATGGTTAATACATGTCACCATGGTATGGGAAATACATGTAATATAAGGTCAACAGTTTGGAATAAGAAATTATAATTTATATAACATATACCATTATAGTATTGAGATATTTTTTCATCTAACTCAATACATGTGTCAAATATATAGTCAATTATATCCATATATCCTTGATTATGATATTTATCATACATTATAAAATTTAGAATGTCAAACATGTCACACACATTACCTTAATATATTTATCAATATATCATATTGTCAAAAGATGTTATTTTAATTTATAAGTATTTAAATAACTGATAAATTAATTACCATTTTCCTACAATTTTATTTTTAATTTTTACTAATTGACTAATGATCCGAAATTCTTAAACAACACTGATAAAGTATGTATTCAATTATTAAAATTATGAAATTAATGGTTTTGAATATGTAAATGATTACAAAATTTTGATGCAATTTTGAATAACAAAGAATATTTAATTAAACCAAGTATATTATGTAAAACTGAATGGTTTTTATTTGAATTCAATTATTTTTAGGCAGTGATCAAAGAGGAATAAAATTTACACTATAAAAATTAGAAATAATTATATTTTATTAAAAAAATTATTTATTAAATAATTAATAAATAATAAAAATATGTTTTTCAAGAAATGGAAGATAATTTTTTTTTATAAAAATCATTTTTAATTTTAAGGATAAATGTATATTTATTTTTAAAACTAAAACCCATCAAGATAAATAATTTTTTATCACGGTTGGGGTTAAAATTTATTAGAGAAGGGATTTAACCAAAATTATAAATTTCACACAACATTACAACTAAAATGTTTTTTACGGTATTTCAACCAAATCATACATTATATTCTTATATCTGAAAAAATAGAAATTGGTTTACCTATACACATTTAAATTTTTAATTCCTTAGTATCATAAAATTCAGTTATATTCTTCATAAAACAATAAAACTGTAATCATAAGTATATACAATGTTCGTTATTATTATGAAACATATATTATTAAACATCTATTACATCAAATGGGATGTGAATGTATTACTCATTTGTATGTATTACTTGTCATATCTATAAGGTGGAATAATTTATTTTCTAAAAATAACATTGATGAATGGTTATAATGATGTTTTAATGCACATATATATGTATGATATTTATAAAAAATATATTCTTAAAAAATTATATAATCACATGTTATAACAAAAATTTATTCCTGATGGGAAATGAATATGTAGCAAGTTCATATATGTGGACTACCACTTATAATAAGTAATGTGATTTTTTTATTTCCAATATAAATGGATGAAAATAAGGATAGAATAATTTATTATTTATATTATAAATAATATAATAAATATTTTTTTAAATGAAAATTATTAATTACCCTTCTATCATTATATTTGTAAAAAAATAAAATCAATATTCATGTGTATGTATGACCTACTTACTAGAAGAATGGTATGCTAAAATTTTACCTATCTAGATGTTTTTATATGATATTAACAATATATATAATATATAAATATATTATTTATATCATTATTAATTGGATAATTTTAATGTAACAATGATAATAGTTTAAGGATAAAAACTACAGCCTAAAATCGTATTGAATAATGAAATTGAAAACATCTGGAAATCATCATTTTAAAAATAGATAATTAATAAATTAGAGTAAAAATGTAATTTGTGGATCATATGGGATATTAAAATTATGTTATTTATTATATAATATAGTTATAATAAGTTTAAATTTATTATATAATTATTTAAAATTATTTTTATTAAATATAAACTCATGGTAAAGGCCTATTATCACGAATTTTCTTCTTTAGGGCATAATTTTGGTTAGGAACCTATCCTTTTATAAAAGGTGTATATAAAGACCCTTTTTAATTGAAAAATCACAACTCCCCTTATGTTGATGATATTTAATAATTTATTCTATTTTATTTCATCTTGAGTCTTATGATTCTATAATTACCAATGTGGTATGGTTTTTTAATTACAGTGTCATTTTAATTTGGGAATACATACCACTAAGTTTACATGGAATAAATTTAATTATCTATAACACTAGAATTTTAATTATTTTCTATCCTCTATTTATTTAGTTATATTGTATTTCATAATTTTAATATCATTTTTAATAAACCCAAGAGACTGGAATAATGTTGGTAATGAAAAAATTAATTTATATCTCATTTCAGTCAAAAATAATTTTCCTTCCAAGACCAGGTATTCTAAAAATGTTTTAATGAATTTTTTTAATATTAAAATATTTTTTTCTAGTTTTTTTCCTGTTATAAAAATATTAAATATTTATTGAAATAAATAATCGTGTTCTATGTTATACATTGGATTTTTACACAAAATTCTGAATGAATAAATGTTTCAATATACACCCCCTGAAAATAATTTCCCAAAAAATTGAATATTAAATTAATAGAAGATTATTTTAAAAATTGTCTTGGTTATTTTCAATAAATAAAATTTCTATAATTTTTTTGAAATTTAATATTTTAAATAATTGATTTCAACATGAAAACGTATATTTAAAAAATGATTGAGTGATAATCTAAAGGTATAGTAGTCTCAAGGTGAATTGTTTTTATGTTAACTATGTGTTACAATGGTTATGATCTAGTGATACCATTCTTATTAATTATATCATTGGTTTAGTATTATCATGGTCTGTATTTTATGAAACATGTTTACTTACCCTATGTTATTATATGTTGAAATGTTGAAATTAATGTGAAAAGTGTTTCTTTAATATAAATTATGATATATGTTTAAGGAAATGTGATTCTGTTGAAAAATATGATATTATTATAATTATTTAAATATTTGGTACAATAAATCCTTATAGTAAAATTGAAAATTATTTATAACTAACTAGTTAATTATATTTTTGTGAACCTTTTTTAATGTTCACATTTTTATGTTGGGATCATGTTTTAATTTTAATATTATTATCATCAGATCTAGTTATTATATAAAAAATATACTACGAGGAAATGGAAGTCATGTATACTAGAATATGTTGGTACTTTTTATTGATTCCTTATTCTTATTTGGTAGTCATAGTATTCATGTCTCTAATATTATATTTTCACCTGGTTTTAATGACCATAATATTATAAGTGGCCCTTGTGTTTTTTTCTATTAGATTATGTGTGGACTTGGTTTCATGTACATAACTCTATTGGAGGGATAATTTTCATTAAATTAACATATTTAAAAAATATTCTTCTTATAATAAATGTTCATAATGTAATAATCATATATTCTTCTAAATTATTTTTTTTATGTTGTTATCTATGGGATCATGATCTTTGATCCATTTTTATTTATTCCTTATAATAATTTAATATTAGTCTATTACACATTATTTTGATCAATTAGATACATGGAATGGTTTTAAAATGTTATTGTCATGTTTTATTACCATTATTCTATTTTTATGATAATATAATCATTGATATATTCTTTATTTATGCATGTTTTCTTTATAAAATCAACAATTATTATTCTGAATTTCCCTAGTTCTGGAAAACAATACTTTTATTTATAAAAAGAGATCGATATTGATATATCTATGTGGGATATGTTTATGGTTTTTTATGAAATAAGAGGATTTTTTATCAAATGTTCAAAAGTGATAAACGATTACTCCTTTATAATTATTTATTTTTGTGGTAAAAATTCACCTAAATGGTGTACTATATATATATGAAGCGTATGGGTTACTATAAATATTAAATAGTACGGTACCATGTTGGTGGTTCCCTAAATGGTTATATACACCAAACTTTTTTGGGAGGATAAGATACAATTTTAATAGGGTTCCACACACTCGATTCATATTTAGGATGAATATTAGATGAGGCACTTTATTTTAATGATTGAGTATGATAACTCATTTAGTCTTAGGATTATGGGAAGAGGTATGTATTGGAGTGGTTGTGGAAACTAAAATATATTCTATTATTGTTTAAATATTTAGGATTATAGTGGTGGTTGATTATTCTGGTATGTGATCATCACTCTTTTGTTACATTGTCATACTTATTGCATTTACATTGTTGGATAATTTTTTGGAATATTCCAGTTTGTTGGAATCCACTAGCATATGAAATGTCTAGTATGAGGCCACAAAAATATATAGTATATATATTATTCATAGAGCATCTCGGATAGGTGTCAAACATCATTACTACTATCTACTGATGTTCTTGGAGGAACTGTGCATGATCAGATTGTATTCGTATTTTTTTAATAGAAGATTATAATTGTCCTGTTTTATATATGCCACCAATATATAAAGAAGGTATTTATATGATTAAATTTATCATTGTAATGGTATAATATTTTCTAATTTACAATATATAATATATAAAATAACGAGAGTAAATATTTATAAGAATGGGATGGTCCATGTATGTAACTACGATGAAGTATAATGTATGAATCCTTTTTTGGTTCGGCTAACCAATCCCAGAAAAAAGTATGGATCTCGCATTATCATTTTAATTCCCATGTGATGTTATTTTTCTATAAACCTTGAATAGGTGATGTATGTATGAGAATCAATAGATTTTTCAGGACAATAACAAATCTTACATGTTGAATAAACACGAGGAATTTATAAAAATAAGATGAATGATATATCCACATACTCATTCTATGTCTAATACATATTGAGGAGATTTATTTTTATTCATTATTTACAATTACCTTGTGATCATAATTTAGTGGTTATGTTATATTCTTGATGATGTGTAACCTATAAAAGAAGAATTATACAACACAATGTCAGAATTCAAAATGTGATGAAAATTAATAATATCTAATGTATCATGATGATACAAGGGAATGGTTTGGAAAAGAAATAATCATTTTATAATAATAAATATAATTTGAATTTTTTTTATTGTTTACAATTAATCAAAAACATATTCTACGAGATCATATATAATATTTAATTATGGTGACTTTTATAATGATTATTCTTCCAATGTGACATACACATAGATTATTTTATATTCTATGTTATTTAAATACATTAGTTTAATTATTTTTATATAATATAATTTAAAATGTTTGATTTAGGAAATAAATAAGTAAATTTAAATGAAGAAGGGAAATAATAGAGTGACAAGTAGAGTTTTTTGTGGCATGGGTACCTTGTGGAATTTTTTTTCAACTCGATTATGAATGGTGTTGTTTATAAATTATATTAATACCTAACATAATTTCATAATACATATAAAATATACTTGGTATGAATATGTTTTATCATATTCCTAAATAATCTATTTTAAAAAACATTTTCCCATATAATCCTTCTATATGTGATTTTTACCCAACATAACATTGTTTATCCACGATAATGATTTGAACCCCCCTTTAGATATACATGTTAACCCACCATAATTTACTAATAATAAAAACCATCAACCATTTATTAGATCATTTATTTTATTAATATATGATTTGATCACATTAACTTAACCAATTTTATGTCTCATAATATTATAGTGATGTAAATACTTGAATTATATATGATATTAATTAATAAATAATCTATTTCAATTTATTGTTCCTCTATTATGTTATAATAGTGGATATTATTTCTAAATGATGTAGTACGCTAATCATTCTTGATAATTGTTTCTAAATTATATCGATGTTGTGGCATAAATAACTAATTTTCATTGAATATTTTTTTACATACACTTAATTAAGGTTATATGAAATTATATTTTATGTTATTAGGTTATTATTAATAATTTAGAAGGTGAGAACATCATTTAAATAAAAAATGTTCAATTGTTTTGATAATAGTGCAACGTTCCATGGTGTGTAGTAAAAGATGTACCATTCCATTATAAAAATAAAAAAAATATTTTTTAACATACATATAATAAATTGGTATACATTCAATCAAAATATTTTATTATTCTTTTAATTTTTTCTTTGATTTTCACGATGATGACTCCTGATATATTATTTGTGTTATAAACTATTAAAAATATTTTGTCTCATTTATAACATGATTGGTTATTACAGTTTTAGTTATTAGATATATATATCATTAGTATTTTTTTATGTTGAATAGGATGGTTTTATAAGATATTATATGCTATGTTATTGAGTTATATCTATTTTTATGAAATAAATAAATAAATATACATGGGTTTACATGCCTCCCTATATGGAGAGTGGAAACAAGATTATAAATTGACTATATAAAATTAATTATTTTATAAAATTATTCTTATGAATGTGTTTTTAAACCTAATTTGGTTTTTTAGGTTATGTAGATGACCAAAATAAATCTAAACTACTCTTATTGAATCTTATTGACAACCATGGTTACTTTTTTCGTACATATTCTCTAATTTTTTTACACATTTTCTATTTATTATTATATTGTATTTCATCCATATGATTTACATATACTCTTCAATTGTATTCTAAATTTACATATCATTTTTTTATATAATATATGTTCATTTTTCCTTTTTTGATTCTCTCATTTAAGTAATAATAATAATTAGAGGACATTCAAATTTCACAATCCATGTCCTGTAAAACATCTTCAAAATGTAATTAACCATGGATTTTTTATTAAAATAATAATTAATTTATAGAAATATCTCATAGATCAATAAATTCCAAATGAAATATATCATTCTCATTCCACTACTAAAATTTCCATCATTAATTCCAAAAATAATAACTATTGTGGTTCTTTTTTCTTACAACCCAAATAATTCTCATCAATTTTCCATATTTTACCTCTATGTTCACAAAATCTGTTTATTTTTGATTTATTAACATAAAAAATAATTTAATTACTTATTCTATTATGAATCCTTACCATGTGTTCATTGGGTACACATTGAGACATGATTATGGTACCTACTTACATCTTATGGGTTTAGTCTTGATTATGAATTTTGTATGTCATCATATAATATACTAACAAAAATTTTCATTTATATGTTATAAATATAATGGTCTATACTAATTTCATTCCAAATCATTTGGTAATAATTATATCATAGTATAAACCATAAATAGTGCATGTTCTGTATTCCAATGAACTCTTTGTGAGGTTTTCTAGGTAGTGAGACTTTACTAATGATTATGATGACATTCTTTATGTTACTGAAACATTATGATAATTCCATGTTCATATGATATCATTATTTTATATCATGGATCAATAAATGCAATAAAATTTTATTCCATTGTACATTTTTTCATCTGATAATACATATTAACATATCTACACATATGGAAAATTATTATTGTTCGGTAATATTTTTTAAAAATTTATTTCTACACTTATCTTATTCTGTCAAAATGGTATAATATTAACCAAAATTAAATGTTGAAATATTTTTCCTATATATTTATTTTAGTTCATACATATCATATTCTTTTATTTCACCATTTATGAAGGTGATTATATCTTATCATATGTACATATGGTCCTCATGTATTGATCAATTACTAGAAAATATTATTATATATCCTAAAACAATATTCTTATATTGAATATCCTTAATGTCACTAAATAGCTCAAATCATTAAGATGTTATATAAACGTGAGATTTAATTATGGTAAAATGAAAATTATTTAATGTAATAGAATGATTTCAATGGGTCATCTCACTCTGTATAAAATTTGTTAGTTCTATAATGTTTTTTTTCATGAGACCAAGTAGTTTTGTTCTAGGGAGCATGTTTTTGTTTTAATGAAGGGATTTATATTGCCTTAGACCTCTATATTTCATTATTTTTTAGAAATCTAGTGTTTGAGGTGTTTTGGGAGGTTACAGTGACTTATTCTCAACACATTTCCAAATTCAAGTTATGTGACTAGTGTTTATAGTTTTTTTAAAAGTTTCATTGATTAGTCCCATTGGTGACTCACGTCGGTGAGTCACATTTCGGTAGGTCATATGTCAGTATTTCTTATTGGTAGTTCATCATTCAGTATGTCCTATTGTTAGGTCATGTCGATTGGTTTTCTCTTAGTATGTCATGTCCATAGTTCCTATTTGTAGGTCTTTTTTGTAGATAGGTCAGTTGTCCATTGATCTTATTTTTTGGACATGTCTGTAGGTCGTCGATCGAGAGGTTATATCTATGTAGATCATCTTTAGGTAAGACATATTGATATTTTATCTATTGGTATGTCATTTTTGAGAGATTATCTATAGGTAGTTCAACTATCAGTGAGTAATATGTTGGTATGTCCTTTGTCAGTTGGTTTATAGCGATTCCATATTGGTCAGTGAATATTGTTTCCAATATCTTATAGTTTTTCTTATTTGACATTTTCCTTTACGTAAAACACATTCAGTGAATTAATTTATTTTATTTACGGTGGATAAAAATCCAATTACTCATATCATTAAATTATTTTGTGTATGGGTGCCTTTACTTAGTTAAAACACTTTTTCTAGACTAGATCATCCTTTATTGGAAAATCCAAACCTTATCTATACTACAGATGCATTTTAATTTTCAAAAGGCCATATAAAAATTATTCCTTGTAGTTTCTTATATATTGTCATTGAATTAGGTTCCCCGAAACATTTTTTCCTTGGATTTTTGGGATTTTTATATCCATGGATCATTTATTCTTTCAGTTTTTCTTACTGCATTTACAACCCCTATATTGGTGCAACTAGGAAGTGTTGATCCTTAAAAAATATAAGTTATGTCACACTCCATTATTCTAGGTTCCTCAATATATTTTCTTCTATCCTCCTTTCCATGTTACTCCATGTTGTATCCATGTTTCTACTGGACCTTTATTGTGTCTCTGTATATGTTGTTGTGTGGCAGCATCCTTGGGTGGATGCAGTCATTACAAGAGTGGTGATTGTGATCCGTTTTGTTGGCCCTTTCTCATAATAAGAATGTCAGACACCTTTTAAAGAATGGAATTGATTTCTTTTCTTTTCTTAACATGTAATGCTAGAACTATCATTGATTAACCCACTACATCAAAAAAAAAATTACATAATACATATTTTAACTGGATTAAATAATTGGAAATGATCATATGTTATTTCATTAATCTATGGAAATAGTTTTCCTATTGATTTTCTAGATATTCTGATATATATGATTTACTTTTTAAGAATTTTACTCTTGATAGAAATTAGTAAAGAAGGTAATGTCATAATTAATTGATGATTAGTTATATGAAGATAAAGAGGCATGTTAATGAATTTTGATGTTGTTGTTGAGCATTGATGATAATCAAATGTATGGATTTATGCTTGATTAAATTAGTCAGTTAATTAAATATGGAATAAATAACATGTTTTTTTATAACAATAATTCCTTGAAGGATACTAAGTTACCAACTTTATTTTAAATCCCTCTTGGATTTTTCATTATTGCAATGTGTGCTCATTATGTGTGAAGGCTGAATATAATGAGGTATGTTAATTAATATGGTGGTTGTTTTTGGGCTTTGATTATAATAAAATTGATGCAATTAAGCATGATCAAATGAATTTATTATTTCAAAATAGAATAAATTACTAGTTGTGTTGTAAATTTAATGCATTTATGGGTTTTGAGTTTCCCTCGTAAATATAAAGGCCAAGTGTCTTATGATTTGGATGTATGAGTGATCATTGTGCGTAAATATTGAATTCCTTATTTAGGTCCAAGAGTCCGAATTCTATTTTGTTTGTTTCCTATGTCTTGTAATGTGACATGAGCATTTGATGGATGATCCTGGAGGGGTATTGTAATATGTTGGAGTTCAGAGGCCCAATGGTGGTGGAAACAGTTGTTCTCTAGAGTGGTGAGGTGCATCAGTTTATGCATGTAGGTATCGAGGATGACACCAGGGATGATTGAAAATGATGAATATGGGTTTATCCTCTAATATGAAATTGTTTTTTTTGAATCTTATATATTTTTATATTCATTAATTTTCCCACTTCGTGATGCATGTGGTCTTTCTTACCCTCCTTCTAAATTTGGTGATAATTTGTGGGGTTTCAGATGTGCATTCCTTGTATAGCTTCTTGAGGATTCATGGGACTATGATTAACCAATAGGTAGCAAGGAATCGATGGGTAGTTCATCTACTCAATGTGTTGATCCCCATATGAATGGAAGCATAGAATTGTTTTATTGAATAAATATAATTATGGATAAGTTGTATTATTGTTAATAAAATGATTAAATAATTAATTTTAACACATGGATTTGAGATTAGTGGAATGTAATGCCGATGTAAAATTTATGAGAATTTGTGGACTCTGATTTGGTATGCATGTAAGGAATTTATCTTATTTCGAATCATAATGAGAGGTAATGTGGGAAATGTAAATAGTTAATTACTGCTTAAAGAATTAATTAACTGAATGTGAAAATAATGAAAAGGGATAATTAACATAATGTATATATATAAATGGTTGTGTAATTATAGTATACATAGTCATAAAGAGGCAGCTGGGACTCTGTTAGTCATTATAAGTAGATGATTCTAAAAATAGGTTTATCCCAATGTTTTGTTGTGAGATATGGTATATCATGTAATTTTGGATTTATTAATGATTACCCACCCAGTAGATTAGGGGTACTGACACCCCATGAATTATGAGTCTAGTGGGGGTGGTGTTTTCACTAAAATTCCGGTGGGAGGATGGATAGTTTACTGCCCCCATTGGCCCCATAATATTCTTGTAGTAGATACTTGTGCTGGTATGAGGAATTGTTAGTTTTCCATATATATGTGTGTAGAGGGGTTTAATTTCTTGGGTTTATTTCACAAACACGTATCCTCGATATAGTTTACTATAGAATACTAATTTTATGACATGTATAGGCTCTAATGGATTAAGAATACTTAAACAGTGTATGGGTTATAGTGGATTAAAGTATAATACCCGATGTTTGTTACATGCTATCAGATATTTTGTGTCTCCCAGAAACTACATTGTTACATTTGGATTTTTTTATGGGGTAGGGATTTGTGTGAGGATCATGTTGTGGTACTCGCCCATGATTCTTCGGGCAATCCTTTTTTGATAGAGTTACGCAGTATGTGCAATAATGAGGAAATTGGTAAACAAATCGGGAAGTGGTAGCGAGTTACACTTGGCATTATTTATCAAATTATATGTTGTTGTATGTGATACATGGTGAGAGTAACCATGGAGTTTCTGTGAAAAAAATATTCCTATTTACGTGATGAATTAATTTCACATGTTTTTCAATATGTTTTAGCATGGTTTATTTACATTTACATAAGAGGATCCAAGTTTGATCCTACTGAGTATACTATTATAGTAACCATATGTATACATAAACATTTATTAGGTCACTTGAATAAGGTTAGATATCATCTTGGATAATACTAACTTGGGGTTGTAGTAGCTGTTCGGGATTCGTGGCCAGTGCTGTTTTACTTTTTTTTGTACATCCAATTTTTTCCCTGTTAGGTTGTAGTAGAACATGCATGAAATTAAATATTCATAAATTTTATTCTACTATATTGTTATTTAATCTAGAGTTTTTTGGTTTTATTATTATCTATATCTTTCTCATGTGTTATCTTAGAGTTAAATGCCTCCCATTTTTTGTTATTATGATACCCTCAGTGCTTGTAGCTTACTCGGGGCCTATTAGAGGCAGGACTCGAGGGGTCATTATCTCTCTTATCAAATTACCCAACCAAGAGGGGTACACATTGTGGGTAGGGGTTCATGATAGAGTGTCATAAATTGTCCGTTTGAGAGATATGATAGAGTTTAGAGTTAGGCATATGTGATGTTTCATTGGTTGGTTGAGAAGCAATGTAATCTGTAATTAGCAAGCACTATAAATATAGGATATCAGGAGAGGCATGGGTATTTGGTCCCCCATATGATATTATGCAAGGAAGAATATGCTTACTGTGGATACTAAACTTAGTTATACTTGTTCTTGGGTCTGCACATGTGTTTGAATGGGTAGACATTTGTATAGGTTAACTTATAATGAATTAATGAAAATAGTTAATAGTTAATTTAGGTTAACTATTATTTATTCTATGTTTTGGAGCTCAAATAGTTTATTTTTTTGGTAGGTATGGAATTGGGTGGATGTCCTCATCAGGTTCACAAAAAAGATATTTAGAAGGTTTTGAGAACCGATTTTCGCATAATAGAGGTTGTCGATGACAATAGTTGGAAAAGGAAACTCTGATAATTTTTGTTCTGGAGTCCCAAGAATTTCTAGGGATCTATTTAAAAATAATTCGTGGAAGAATGATAAGGGAATTTTTATATAGGTTTCATCTGAATATGTGATAGGAAGGAGTAGTGGGTGCTATTTGTTATGATGATGCTTCATGGGGTATCGACGAAGTGGTGTTTCTTTTTCCATGTGTATCATGAGGATTCGACAGTCTCGTCGGTGGAGATCTGAGACTAGTTTTGGATAGATTTTATTTCATTGACAACAGATTTGGGTAATCATTACGAGCGAAATAACCTATTACAAGGGTGCTCCAATGTTAGAGATTTTGGAATCCATTTCAGGAACCTTTTATGATACTCTTTGAAATTGTTTCCAGATGATAATGCTCAGGAGATAAATTTTTAGGAGGCATTTCATTTAGACATCCAACTCCATTTTACCCAATTTATGATGAATAAATATCATGAGGTTATTATGATGGAATATTTCAGGTTTATAGTGTCATCCAGAATTGAATCATCCCCAGAAGTTAGTCATCCGGATTCCACATAAAGTAGATTCATGGTCTTGGTTTCTCAGTCTTTTGGGTGGATGAGTTTCTGTTTTTTTGGGGGTAGGTCAATGACCCTAATATCATGTTTCTATAGGGAAAATGGATCTCTGGCCTTTGTAAAGATATCTTGCATCTTTTTTACTTGTTCTGGCCAAGGTTAATAGTATTGATAATGTCCGGACTTTCAGAGAGGTTAGAATGCACGAAGTGTTCAACATCATGTTCCTCTGTTGATGTAGATATATGTGAAGAAGAAGTAGGGGGTTACACTAGCTTTGGATTAGTTGAAGTAATATGGATATGGAAGAGGAAAACCCCACGATTATTCATGTCCTCAAAGATTAATGTGCGACCATGGTGTTGTCATCATCAGGGTTAGAGGGGTCGTGGAGTATGTTGTGGCCAACATCATGCTTTTGGGTTTCCATCACTATAAAAACTAGACATCATTAGAGGTACCTTTTCATGTTTTCTACATGAGTTTATTACTTTTTGGATTCAAGTGAAATTTCCATCTCCATATTACCGACCCTATTCCATGAAGTTTGAATTTAGGTAGGGAGGCTTCCAGTGCCCTTGGCATTGATTACACTAGTTGGAGGTTGAGTTGATTTATTTTAGGTATGTAGTGACTAAGGGCTAGTGATAGGGAAACACTACTGTTTAATAGATTTACATTGTTTATGGATACTACAATATGATGTCAAAATCATCTTGGATATGTTGTATTTGGATAAGGCTATTGTGGATTTATTCAGATGGAATGTGGTGTTCATCAATGATGATCGATATCCAATGTTTTTTGTTGGTAAGAAAGACCCTCAGATGGGATAGAGGAATGATACTTCAATGTCACCATTGATGACTGAGATGATGCTGAGTTCATCATAGGTTTAGAAATTCGTGTTTCCTATAGCCATAAAAGAGTACCCTTTGTCTCTCTAAAATAGGTTTTAGCATTACCTCCTTAATGAGAGATCGAGTTTGAGGTCGAGATATACCAAGGTGAATCTCTTATATTAATTTATCTATGTAATATGGTGGCATATATGTTAGGGTAGATTCATATACAACTCTATTGTATTTTACAATGAGGTTATGTTCACCTGAGTGTCTCACCATGGGGTGCACAGGTTTTGTTCACAATGAAGGATAACTAAAATTTGTGGTAGTTTATCGATTATTGTCTCCATAACCATGTGAATGTAATTAAACGCTATCCTATTCATGGATTTATAATTTTTTGATCATCTAATTTTTGAATTTTGGTTCTTGAAGATGATTTTGTGATTAGGGTATCATCATATGTGTGTGAAGGATGAGGGTAGTCTTAAAACTGTCTTCTATTGTTTTCATGGTTATTATTAGACTATTGTGATATTTTTCAGTGTGATGAATGTTATTTCTATGTTTAGGGGGTTTATTAATATTGTGATCTGTGAGTTTCAAGATATATTTGTGGTGGTATTCATCAACTAAATCCTTGTGTACACTGCATATGACGAGGATCATGCATAGCGTCTGCATTCCATTTAGGGAGTTCATCATCAACAAAAACTATTTGTGATGTTGTTAAACTGTGAGTCTTGGGATTAATATGTCTTTTTCATGGATAATTTTTTTTCCAAGTGGGGATTAGCTATAGATTTGTCAATTATATAATATTTTGTTTCTTGTGTATCCACCATGATAATGGTTGAGGTGCGAAGATTCCTTGTTCTTGTAGGCTATTACATGAGGTCAGTTTCTAATTTATATCAGGGTGTGACTCCTCAGTCAGAGTTTAATAGAAAGGATCATTTTATTATACATATAGATATGTTTACAGAATCATTTGAGTATCAAAAGAAGAATTTGGTTAGTGCTATAGTTCATTTTCTACTTCCAGAAGGAATTCAATTTGATGTTTTCTCTGATGCTTTGCATGTGGGTTTAGGTTTCATTCAGATGTAGCATAGATTGCTGATTTCTTTTGGGTCATGGTAGTAGAATCCCCTTAAAAATGACTATTCATCCCATGATCTGGGGTTGGGGGAAGTTTTGTTTCCCCTAATGTTGTGGATAAAATTCCTCATTAGAGATCTCATTATGGTCTTCCCATATCATAAATGCCTGAAATATTTTTCTCCCATCATGATTTAAAAAAGAGATAGCATATGTAGATAAAGTAGTTACAATATTATGACTTAGAAATATCATATAAATATAGAAAGGTGGATATTGTAGCATATGCGATTAGTAGGATGTCATGTAATGATACAGTTCGTGGATAATGTGATTCCTAGAGGGTGATGTAAGTGATTTTATCATGAAATCTGAATGTTGGAAAAGTTTGGGGAATAGGATGGCTTTTTTAGATGAAGTTGTAGTCATCTATGGTGAATTAGTTGGAGAAACCCTAGTGGGGGATCTTCTATTCGAGTTCTAGAAATATTGGGTTGTTTATGAAGAGGCCTTTCATGGTTGGTGTGATTATGAACAACAAAAGGTGTTGTTTCAGGGAAGTAATTATTTCCCATTGGTGATCCCCGAGAAAGATCTTAGATAGATCCATTGTTCTCCCTTAGTGGTACATCCTCTCATAAAAAAATTTATTGAACTTTGAGGATTCATTTTTGGTGGCCTAGTTTGAAGAATTAATTTTTAGAGTTTGTGTATTGATGTTATGTATTCCAAAGTGTGAAGAGAATGCACCATGTCCACGATGGTTTTCTCCAGCTGTTAGATGTTTCATCGTAGAAGAGGGAGGAAAACATAATGGAATTTGATAAAAATTTACCTCGACATCAGGAATCTATCAATATATATTCTTGGTAGTAGATCATTTCATGAAATCATCCCACATTGTAGTGATCTTGGACTTATGCTCAAGGGAGGTTTTGTTGATGAGTATCAAAAGAAAGAGTTGAAAATCCACAGATTTAGGAATATGATTATTTCTTAACAAGATTCTCATTTTACCTCAAGGGTGTGGGGAGGATTCCAATATGCATTAGGTTCTCATATATTCCATATCACTTCTTTTGATTTATTTATGGATGTTCAGACAGGGCATACTATCTAGACTCATGAAAACATGTTCTGCTCTTGTGTCCGAGATTTTAGAGGTTCATGGAAGATGAACATGACATTGGTAGATTTTTCATAGAACAACAATTTCTACTGTACAATTGGTATGAAACTGTTTGAATCCTTGTATGACCGATCATACCATTCTCATTTATGTTGGACTGAGGTCAAAGAGTCTGCAATTCTTAGGTCGGAACTATTACAGAACACGAAAGATATGGCTTAGGTGCTTCATGTAGTGATGAAAGTAGTGCATGATTGACATAAGTTTTGTGTCAATCATAGGAGGATACCTATAGAGATTGACATTGGGGATCATAGGTTTTTCAAGGCGAATCCCCATCATGGGCAGTGACTGTTTGGATATGGGAGTAAGATTTATCCCCAATTTGATGGGATTTTTGAGGAATTGGCTCATATTGGTGAGGTGGCCTATCAGGTAGCACATTCCCTATATAAGATCAGGATACATGATGTTTTTGATATGTCACACCTCCATCATATTAATCACGATAACTCTAACATAATTAATTGTGTTGAGACTGATGTTGAAGATGATGGGATCTTTGTTGAAAACTTATAGAGATCCATGACAACAAGGAAAAGGCGTTGTGTGGGTGTGTTATACCCATATTGTGTGTCATCTAGTTGAATGATGGCAGGGAGTAGATCACCTATTAATATGAGATGCTAATACATTCTTCGTAACCAATGATTTTTTATGTTTAGCTAAAATCTTGTTAATTTTTTTCATTTTCTGGTTGTAGAACATTCCAAATTATGATATGCATTTATGTTTATTTTTTGTGTCTTTCTCCCTTTTGAGAGATTTCTCCCTTGAATGAGTGGATATGAGTTGTGTTATTTTTATTGTGGTTTCATGTTGTTCCATTGATCAAAAAGTTTGGTTATATTGTCTTCTAGACTCTTGATATGTATCTCGAAGGTTGGTTGTTCAGACAACTTTTTTTATTTCCTCTCTAGGTTGGTATTGGATTCGTGAGGATGAGAATGTTTTGGGAGGTATTTGATGTAATTTCAGGGACCTGAATAGTCCATTACATTGCAAATATCTGGAGTTTCTGGTTTTTTAGAGGTTAAGGTGGCTTACTCCCAACACTTTTCCATATTTTATGTTCATTGAACAACATTTTTAGTTTTGTGAACAATTTTGTTGGCGAGTCACATTTCGGTAGGTCGTATGTCGATAGGTCCTCTTGGTAGGTCATCTATTGGTAGGTTCAGTTGGTAGGTTGTATTTCAGTATTTAATTTCTATAGATCATGTCAGCAAGTCATATGTCAGTAGGTCATATGTTGGTAGGTCCTACCAGTAGCTCTTCTGATGATATGAAAATTATCGGTAGGTCCATACAATAGGTCAACTATTGGTTAGTCCAAACAATAGGTCATTTCAGTACGTTTCATATCGATTTCTCCTACCAGTAGGTCATGCCGGTAGGTTTTCTATTCATAAGTATTTAATTAGTATCTCCTCTATAGGTAGTTCATATGTCGGTAGGCCCCCAATCTATATGAGATACTTCAGTAGGTCATCTTTCGATAGGTCCTCTATCCCTAGGATTACATTGTTACCAGATAGGTCGGTGAATAATGTTTCCAGTATCCTATAGTTTAACCTATTGGACATTTTCATTATTCTAAAAAATATTAAATTCCTTCATTTTAGTTATTTGTATCTGAGTCAAATCACAAAACTCATATATTTAAATTCATTTGTTTCTAAGTGCCTTTACTCAATAAAACATCATAGTTTTTACTAGATTCCCTATAATGGAGAATCTAAACAGTATCTAAATCACTTCTCAATTTATATTTTCAAAATGGATATGATACATTCTTCCTTGTTCTTTATTCTCCTTTCTCTAGATATAAGAAACCCCATACATTTATTCTTGATGAGTTTTTTGATTGATATATGTTTGGATTGATTCACACTGTACTTCTTCCTACTACATTCTCAACCATGTCCTTGTGCAACTTGAAATTGTTGATCTTTAATCATTATATGATATGTTATACCTCCATTCATTTGTGTTCTTCAATCTATTTTCTCCCATTATCATTCCACATAATGTTATATGATCACTATTTTTAAAATGGACCATTGTTGGGTGTTGGTTGTTGAAGATGTGTTATGAAATAATAGGGTGGATGTAGTCATTGTGTAAGAGTATATCATGATTCGTTGTGTTGGACCATTATCATGCAATGGATTTTTTAAACCTTTGATGTAGGGGAATAATTGATTCAATTTCACTTATGTACAATTTTTAGGGATATCATGATTTAGGCCACAATATCATAATGTAATTAACATAATAAATATTTTAACTAGATTACTGATTTAGAATCAATTATATGATATTTACTTATAAAATAATAAGAGTTTTCCACTTAATTTTCTATATAAAGTCATATATATTCACTGATTGTTTAGAATATCATTCTAGATGGAAGCTGTTAAATAATGTATAGACAGAATTAATTGATGATTAATTGGATGAAGATAAAAGGAATTTTAATGAATCTGGTTGTTGTTGTTGTTATCATGAATTATTTATAATCAAATGGATTAAAATATTCATGTTTAAATGAATTTGATAATTAAATAAGGACTAAAAAATTGGTTTTGTGACAATGAAAATGTCGTGAAGGGTTTGGTGTTGCTCTCTTGCTGGGAAAGGCCAAGAACCAACTACTTTGGAGGTAGGAATGCTCATTTTTTGGAAAGGATGATTTCCTTGTTGAATTCCTTAAGCCCAAAAGCAATGTGGCTTTCTCCCTTCCACTTGTGATGTATTGTGAGCCTAGGATGGATGATTTTAGAGGCCTATGGTGGTATGTGGGGGATGGTTTTCCCAGGGGTGGTGGCAGAAGTTGAATCCTAGAGTGGATAGGTGCTTCCGATTATGCATTGGGTGTCAAGAAGAACATCAGAGATGATCAAACAGGTTTATGATTGGCTAAAAAATTATATCCTTAGATTTTTTAATTGAATTTTATAATTTTTATCTACATTACATTCCCCATTACATGATAAAGATGATATTTCATAACCTACTTACAAATTGTTTATTGAAAGCAGGGTATACCAAATTATTTTTTTGATTATTTTATCGAGGATGGATGGGCTTGCACAAATTCTATAGGTGGAAAAGACTCGACGGGTAGTTCATATACTGACCGTGTTTATCCCATTGTGTTTTAAATCATAGAATTATTATCTATAATACGTAGAATTATGGAAAAGTTATAATACTAATAATAAATTATTGGATAAATATTTTTAACACATGGGTTTGGAGCTTGGGGGAATTCAATTCCAAGGTAGTATTTCTGAGAAGATGTGGACTCAAATTCGTTATGACTAGTGGGAATGGATCATTGTAGGAATGGTAATGGTATGTAATCTGTAAATATTAATGGTTAATTAATAGTTAATTAATTTATTAACCTATATTTCAATTGATAAAAAGGATAATGTAACTTAATATAAAACTTTAAATGGTTGTGTGAAAATAGGATACCATGTCCTTGCATTTGTAGCCAGTAGTCCGAGAGTTGTCAGAAGCTCTTGAGTCTAAGAGTATATTATTTCCATAGTGTGGTTGTAAGCTATGTTATATCATGTAATTTTTTGTTTCTCTATGATATAATGCCCTTTCGGTTTGGGATAATGACACCTTTTGGATTTTGATTCCCGAGGGGTGTTTTCCATAACATTCAGGTGTGAGGATGGATTTCATGGTAACAAAAAAAATGGATTAATTAATAAATATAACATTACAATATATAAAACTTTATCTAAAACAAATATAAAAATACATATATTGGGGAAGATAAACCATAATTATTTCAACACCCTATTATTGGCCACGATTGATCAACATTCCTTGTTAAATTTAAGTTCTTTTTATGTTAAAATTTATTATTTTCATTGAATTTAATCATTTTGACCTATAAAGGGAACTCACATATGCACTATTTTAACACACAATATAATGAAAAGTATTGAACAAAAATATACTTAACTCTATACAAAAATAATTCCATAAATAATAAAATATTTTTTCATTAATAGTGTCTAACAGAGGATGAAATATGGAGTTATCTAATGGAGATCATATAAATGACTATGTATTGTTCTAAGCTGAGCATTCATAATTTTTTCTATCTACCATTATAAAATGTTTCTGACCATAATTTTCTAAGGACATAAATATTTTTAATATTTTTATATTTTATAATACTATTTTAAATATATTATCAACCATCCTCCAAATCTATTAAAAAATGGCGATTGTATTATGATTTTGTGTGGACTATCATATCGATGAAAAGTATGTTATATTTTTATTTTTTGTAGATATAGATGATTTTATATATTTATTTATATTCATGATGCTATATTTATCGTACTAATAATGTAATGACCAACCTATTCACATTTTCTTTAGTGTACATTGAGTCATTACTGGGCCTTAAGCAATATCCTGAAGACGCAAATGGTTGGAAATAAATGTAGAAGGGTTTAAAATAAGTGTGGGTGTTGATTTAACCATTACGAAATAAACCAATTATTCAAAAAATAATAACAAAACTGCACACAAATTAATGCATGAGAAAAAGAAATAAGACTAAACCACGTCATCTATCTCAAAACCACATATAATTTTGCAACAAAGAAAGAAAAAAACCAGTATCAATGTAAATAGATGATAAACAAATAAATAATCTCAATAGACCACATGACTCCATGCTCCACAAGATTCATGCTACACAATCAATGAACAACACATGTATAATGAGGCAGCACTACAAACATGTGAAACTTGTCCATTCCCCATGTCCCCAACGATATATTCATGCAAAAGAACCAATGTTCCAATGAAGGGGTGAGTATATAAATCAATATGTTTTCATCCAATGAATTCCCTACTCACACAACATGGATAAAACAGTTAGAACATTATATAAAATAGTTTATATAAATCAATATACAAAGATAGTTTATAAACATATACAAACTAGTTTGAAAAATAATTATAACCAAGTGAAAAAAAGTAAATTAATGCATTTTATAGCAATTTATTTTCAAAAAAAATAACAAATAATGTCTTGTGAAAAAATTATTACCCTCCCTCGCAATGACTAATTCCCCCGATATAGGGACATGATGCTTGAAATGCAATGGTACTCATCCATGAATAAGTTCCTATTAAGATAGATCTCACCCCATCACTATTAATTCCAAATACAACCATAAGAAGAATAAAACACTGCAATAAAAATAATATTTTATTGAAAACCAAATCGCAACCAATTTAAAAGTGACATTTCATTTCAATAAAACTTTCCCCTTCATTGAAAAAATATAATCCAATTATTTTTTCAACAATCCATATAAAACAACATTTTAGAATCCATAATTTAAAACTAATAACCAAAGCTCTCATTCCAAATCCCAAATTTTCCAGATTTCACAAATCGTCAGTCAAGAATGTTTCCAACATGTGTTCATAAAAAAAAATCAATGTAAATTGATCACATCAAATTAAATTTGAAATAATTTCAATTTGTTCTACTATGAGTAGTTCAGTTTGAATCCTCCAATATAAAAGGTTTTGAAAAAACCCAGCAAAGGATGAAGGACGGTCCAAAAAACGTGGATGATTCTTCAATGAATGGCCTTAGATCACATCTTATATCAAGAACAAAGCCAAATATCAATAGATATGGAAACAATACCCTATATCTATCAATCATGGGCATATATCATAGAACCAATATGTGGGGAAAAGTAGATTTAATTTAACAGTTACTCAGAGACACGTACCACAGACACAACGATGATCCAAAGATGATCAAATACATTCGGATGAAGGAGTGCCTAGGTAAATTACCTAGGGGGAGTCTACGGTTGAGATAAAGGAGATATGTAAAGAATATAATGAGTAGTACTTCCAAACCACTAACATTAAACTGGGTATGGGCCAACTCAAAATATGTACCCCATGTCAAAATGTGAAGGCCACGTAGGATAAATATGCTAAAAACCCGTCTTCATGGGTTTAATAAAATTAAACATTAAACTGTGTGTAACTCAAGTACACAACATGTACCAGCTCACGGCTTGAACTCCACTTCCCGACGTGAATCCATCCCAATGTAAAAGGCATTTTCTTTAGGTATATGACATGAAGCCTTCAGAAAACACCTAAAATGCATTTAGAAATTCTTAATCAAAATGAGACTAAGAAAAGGATGAAATCATACATGATCAATGTATGATGATGTCCCGACCCAGAAATCGGGGGTGCTACAATCTCCCCACTAATGGTCTTTCTTTCCTCAGAATGTAGAAAACCCTCACTATCCTAAAAGAGTTATGGCCATTAAAATTTCATTTCATTATCACGTTCATAAGTCTCTTCGTGAATCTGACCATGCAGGCATAAAACCCCACACCAGACTGATTATTTTTCTATGCAGGAATTTCTCATGCCTATCCCCAATCCATACTGGGATATGTTTAGATGAATCATCTATATATAGGTCAAAATGATCCCATCTAATCACATGGCCTCTATCATACTGAATGTTTTTCAATTGGGACACACATATCACATTATGCATCGAACTCAAACATGTTGGTAATGCCACCTAATATTCCACCTCCCTGACCCATTCTAATATATATAATTAGACCATTTATATATTATATATCTTTCCCTGCATCCAAAAATGATTTCATCCATGTCTGGGAGAGATTTTCAAGAACACATTATCACCCACAATGAACGACAATGGTCTTCTAAGGTGATTTTCATATGATTTCTGACGACTCTGAGTCATCTTCATCCTATTTCTAATCAAGTACATCTTCCCACAAGTCTCATCCCATCGAGTGATGTCTCCCCAATTTCCACCAAACATAGTGGAGAATGTAATGGATGCCAATACGGTTCCTAAAACAGATTCATATGTATCGAGGATTGATAGTTATTATTGTATCGGAACTGCACCTGGGTAAATGATCTTCCCATGAGCCACCAAAATCTAATAAAACAGCCTCCAACATGTCTTCAAATGTTTGTATCATTTTCATGGATTTCCCTTCTATATGGGGATGATACGCCCTGACCATATTCAAATTTGTGCCTATGGATTTCTATAAAGATTTCTAGAAACGATATGTGAACCTCAAATATATTTCTGAATCGATTGAAACTGGTACTCTATATCTCTTTAACACTTCTTGTATATAGATTTTGGATAGATTTTAGACCAAATGTGATTCATAAATTAGAAGTAAATGGTCTGACCTGGTATGTCGACTCACTATCACCAAAATGACATCATGTTTCTGCACCATTAATGGAAGACATATAAGAAAATCCCTCGATATCTGCTCCCATTTCCACTCCGGGATAAGTAATTTTTACAACATAACATCATGTCTCTAGTGCTATACATTATCATGATGACATGAAAAAAATTGCGAGATGAAGAAGGCCACCTTTATTTTTCATGCCGCTCCGCCAAAACATTTCCTTTGATACCTTATACATCTTCGGTGTACCTTGATGTACAACCCATGTCAAATGGTGGTAATAGAGATGGTGTTCTTCAAGGAAATCCATAGATACATCTATACTATCTATAAATCACAAAAAAACCTAACCACAGTCTTCACATTCCACATGCATATTGCCTAGTTCTGACATCAACTGTTATTCACCTAAAGCTTATTTCTCCAATTGATCATATAATTATCTACTCAATCCATCTGCTGTAGAATTAACTTTTCATAGTGTATACATCACATAAAAGTCAAACATCTAGAGATAATCCATAAATATACAATGAATCAGATTCAAATTTCGTTGTGAGAAAATGTGTTTTATGATTTGATGATTCATAAACATAGTGAATTTCTCACCAAAGAGATATTGTCTCCATGTTTTCAAGGCATGGATGACTAAAGCTAACTTCAAATCATTTGTTGGGAAATTATTCTCATTCACCCTCTACTACCTTGAACCATAAGAAACCACATGGTCTCTTTTCATGAGAATATATCCCAACACTATTCTTGAAGCATCACAATACACCACATACCTCTATCATTATTTTTTGAAAAATCAATATATGTGTTAATGTAAAACGATCTTTTAGATCCTAGAATGACATCAATAATTCCACTGTCCATTGGAATGGACCATTCATCATTTTCAAAATTGACATTGGGGAAGAAATTCATAATAAATCACAAAATAAGTGTGGGATGTAACCTGCTAGACCTGGAAAACATCATTTCTCGAAGACATTTTTCAGTATCATCCACGAGATAACATTTCATATCTTTTCAGGATCAATGAAAATGCCTTGTTAGAAAATACATGGCCATGAAAATGTATTTCTTGTATCCAAAAATCACACATAACTGATTGGGCCCAAAAATGGTGATCTCTCAAGATTTGTAACACGGTTTACATGTGTTACTAATTGTCATCAATTGTCATTGAATTCACCAATATGTCATCTACAAGAACCACAATAGATGAATCTAGATATAAACAAAATATACAATTCGTCAAAGACATGAATACGGTTGGTGCATTCGTCAGACTGAAATGCATGAATACAAATTCATATTGGCTTTATATGTTACTGAATGATGTCGTTTGAATGTATTCCTTCCAAAATTGCAATTGGTGATATCCAGTTTATAATTCAATTTTGGAGAACCACAGATATCCCCTTAATTGATTGAACATATCATCAACGTGTAGAAGTGGGTACGTATTCTTTACTGTAACTTGGTTAAGCTTACAATATACAACACATAGATGATTCTTTCTATATGATTTCCTTACAAACAAGACTGGTCCTTCCCACAAAGATGAACTTCTCCGATTGAAACTTTTTCTTTAAAATTAATCCAATTACACAATCAATTCATGATACTCTTTTGGTTTCATACTATAAGATAGAAGGGAAATAGGATTGGTCCAAAGAAGAATATTGATCGTAAACTCCCCATCCCTTATAGGTGGTAAATTTGAGATGTTTTTTGGAAATTCATCTATAAATTGATCCATGACTACTGGAATACTAATTTCCACAATATATACTATTTATTCCATAATAGAACTACCAACTTAGAAATGATCATTTCGAACGTCGGTACCAACAAGATCTTTTCACCTTTCCTTTCCACCCTTTCTCCATTGAAGAAATGTTTGATGTCATCCTGAGTCACAAAAAAAACTATTATAATATAAAAGTATATGTGTTCCCCGAAAATTGTCATCTAATACATTCATTGGATTAAATAATAGAAATCCATTTTCAACATCTATAATTCCCATTAACGCTCAACTCCATGAGCAATTATACCACATGAACTACATAGAAATGCTATAAATTCTATTTCACTATGAAGAGTTTTCAGTTTTAAAATAGAAGGCATCATTTCCAAAATTAAATAGAGAAATTAAATAGAAAAAAAAAATTAATGAATGAGATGCACAAGTATTGAAGAGAACTTGCATGAGAGTCCTATTGAAAAGAATCGTACCTATAACTAAGGATTGTCCAGCCTCATCATCAATAATCATCTTCTCAGATCCATAAAATTCCATTGTTTCTGCACAATTATCCTTTTTTTCTTTGATGAGAGAGCCCTGGTTGAATAGTCATGGTATTTATAGAATCACGATATATAGCAATACTCGGCTGAAAAGGCTGATTCTATTATCCTCACCGTGTCGAAGCATACGATGTTTTTGATGCATGAGAAATGTCTTGAGAACCGGTCCTTGGAGCACCAGGAAAATAGTGCTGGATATACACCATATGTTTGTCGTTATTCCATGATATAGGTTTTGTGGTACACTCACTATTTTTGGAGTCAAACAAACCACATTGAAACCAACATTCTTTGTTGTTGGGCTGTGGATGAAGGTTCACTGATCCAACCATTTGATTATGATTTCCACTACCACTTTAGAAATATGTGTACCTTTTCTACATTATTTTAGTGTTTGAGTTCCCACCATTTCCTATGGGCATCATTATATCTCCTCCCATAGATCATTGGTTATCACATTCAGAAATAGTTGCACTGTTCACTATATTTTTATAATCCATATTATAGAGCACAACATTTTTTGATCGAGTATCCTACCATAGCACCGATTTGAAGTTGCGTACTTTCAAGGATGCAGTTGCCATAACTTTTAGTGGAAAACACACCAAATTCTTGAATATTGAAGAATACTCTACCACATAGATACTCTGATTTTACAGGATGAAGATGTCTATTGTTTTTTGGATCATGAACGTGTAAGTGTATAATTCTTCTTTGAACAATTCCTCAAATACCTCCCATGTAATGCCTTCATCCAATTTATGATGTTCCACTAAATTCCAACACAGGCATGCATTATGATAGAGAATATATGTATCTAGATTGACCATTACATCCACCGATGTTCTGATGAACTCGATTATACAAATCATCCTAGTGAGCCACACCTCAGCCTTCTAAGGTTCAGAATCATCGTGAATGTTCAGTGGATTCTAATTCATTAACTAGAAGATATGATCCACATTCCTTGGCTCATTCCTCTGGTTCCCTGTATTTGTACCATGAAAATAATGGACAATACTCTGAACCAGCTCTTGGGTCACTCCTGGTTCAGTTTCAACCAAATTCTCTCCATCTTCACTAGGTTGGTTTCGATGACGCCTATCAGGAGGCATTTTATGATCCGACAAAAAAAAATTTCAATGTCACTCACTAGATATGGATGGATTGGCATTTTAAATTACATCACATAAAAATTCACAACATGGTTTTTGAAAATAAATTTTTTTATTTTTTAACCATTTTTGAAATTTTTCATCTTTCATTTTGAAAAGTTATCCATTTTCACAATACCATATGAATTTGTTTTTGTAAATTTATTCCTTTGAAAAAATTTATACATTTTGAAAATTAAACACCTTTCCACAAAATGAATCATTAATCTAAATGATGTATGTACTACTAGTGCGAATTAATCTATCTACAATGCATTTCATTCTCATCTCATTAGCTAAATCCATGACAACGATATTTCCACCATTATATAAGTTTCTCTAAAACACTTATGTAACGAACTCCCTGGTAACATGATGTTCAGCATAAAAGGATTATCTACATCATTCTATGATATAAATTTCATGTTCTAACAATTCTACTATTGTCTACGATTACACCTAATGGAACATATGGGAACAAAATTTAACTCCAAGATCACAAAAATTGGTGACTAATTTTTAGGAATGGAACAAACAAGATGACAACATTTGTACCACCATGGAAGGACCAGACTGATACCATTTGTAATGACCCAACAATTATCATTGGATTCAGAGTAAAATGAGTGATTACAGGACCATACACAACATCCCAAGACACAAAAGGCTGGAAATAAATGTTGGTGGGATTCAAATACAAGTGGGAAATCATTTCCCCTCTATGAAATAAACCAATAAACCAAATAATCACAAACAAACCATTCACTAAATGATTAATGAACAAAATGAAGACTAATAAATAACTCTGTGTATCTGAAAACCCCATCAAAGTGAGCAATAACAAAATAAAAAACTAGTATCATGTCAAATAGGGGATAAACAATTGGTGACTCCTAAGAGATCTCAATAATATTATATCCACAAGATCTAAGATCCATAATCAAAGAAAAACCCAAGTATCATGAGGTAGTGTTAAAAACAAGTGGAATATTACCTTTTATTATGTCTCAAAAGATATCATCTGCAAAAAGAACAAAATTTACTATGTAGGGGTGAGTATAAAAATCTATAGGATTTCCCCAATGACTTCTCTATGCACTCCACCTGTATAGAATAGTTTGCACATTCTATAAAATAGGTTATATATAATGATTTCCTAAAACCGTCTATAACCAAATATTGAAAAGTTTGAAAACCAATTATAAACAATGGAAAAAATTGATCTGAAACATTTTTTTAGAAATTTAGTTTCCATATAATAACTAATCATGGATAATTAAAAAAATCCTGATTATTATTTTGGCATACCCATTCCAAAATTCACAACACACCCACACATGCATGCTTCATTCAACTGTTCCATACTCATGAGTTGTCTCTTGTGCCATTACCTTGTGTCCTAATGACACATTCCCCCAATCAAGGGTCACATACATTGTACCCTGATGGTACTTGTCCCTTGGAAAGGACCCTTTAAGCTTGAACTCAAGGCAAAACCATTTATGTTAATGAAATCAATTACCAAAATAATCTAATTCAAAACAAATTGAATTTTTATTTAAACCAAATAAAATACAATTTTAAAGAATAAATTCATTTATATAAAACCTTCCCCTTTAATGAAAAAATATAATCCAATTCATGTTGAAAAATTCTAGAGAAATACCCTTTTTAAATTCAATATTTGAAAACTATATACCAAATCACTCAGTCAAAATACCCAATTTTAAAAATTTCACAAACTCTCACTCAATAAGGTTTCCAACAAGTGATAAAAAACCAAATCATAATAAATACATTACAAAACATTAAATTTGAGAGAATTACAATCATTTCAACTAAGAGGAGTTTAGAGTATAGCCTCATACCTCGATGGATTTGACGAAACCCAACATAGGGTGAAGGAAACTCCCCAAAACCATGATTATTCATCAGATAACAGACTTATATCCCTTCTCCTATCATCAAAAATTCCAACTCTAAACTTATTTGGAAATCACAACCATATATCTAAACATAACATGAATTAATATTAAAACCATGGGGGTGGATAAGTATATCTAATTGAACACTTACTTGTTGAGACAAACCACATAAGCAATGAAGATCCAAAGCCTATCAGATCGATCTTTATGAATTAGTTCCTAAGAAAATCACATAATGAGAGTATAGGGTCGAGAGAATGTATTTTTGGAAAGTATAGACCAAGTGAAAGTCCTATACATGTTAATTTAAGCTAGATGTCGACTAGCTCAGGATGTGTACCCCCTACTCACAGCGTGATGGCCACATTGGATATGTATGCCGAAAACCCATCGCCTCAGGTTAAAAATAATATTTAAAAATTACAAGATGTGTACCTCAGCTACACGATGTGTACCAGCTCACGGCATGACCCACGCTTCATGAATAGAATATGTCCCCATGTACACGATGTGTACATCAGGAACACAGCTTTTACTTCAGGTACATGACCTGAAAGCTACTGAAAATCCCAAAAAACTGCATTTAAGGATTATTAATCAAAAGGGGACATAGAAAAGGTGGAAAACATAATCATTCATTGTTACAAGATGTCATAAACCAAAAACCATTTCGACTAAATATAAGATTATATAATGATTATTATTTCTTTTTGAAATGTTATAGTGAAATTTAGTGGTCATAGTAATGTTAACCACCTTAAATGATAATATTGTGTAATCATTCATATTTTGAGTCTGTTTTAGTAATGCCTTAGAAAAAATATAAATATTTTTAAAATAAAATAATGAAATCTATGAAATAGTACAATTATAGATTATAGGTCTCTATATTACAATGATTTTTACCATGGAAAATATATAGAGGAAGATTCATAGAAATTAACTGAACAACCCCAAATAATGGAAATCAGTGAAACCATTTAATAAAAAAATAATACATGATTATAATTGAACTTAAAAAATTATATATATATATATATATAATTATTTTATATTTTATTCCAAAATATTCATTTTTTTGGAATTTTATCTCATGGAAAGAACAAATCAAGACCTTATGAATGAGATAATCCAAACCACCAACATTAGTTTTAGGTTAAACATTCTCTTTTTTTAAAATTTCCTATATATTCATATCTTGTATTTAATAATTATTTAGTTGATATATTCCTTTTATATATATAAATTATCATTACAAATATTTTATATGTTTAATAAAACATTCATGTTTCCTTTGTGATTCTCTCTTTATTATAACCAATATTTTTTCTGAACATATTGCTTCATTATTTAATGTCAATTACCAGCATTATAAATATTTTTATTTAAAATTAGTATATTTTGAAAATGATTATTATATTATGGATAAAAATCCTAATTTAATTATAGACCAATAAAAATAATGATGTATTTCATTCTTAAAAATATATTTATCCCATTTTATAATGACACTAATGAGTTTCTCATTTTTTATTCATACTTATCCGACCCTAAATAAGGTATTTTACATTGGAAATCCAAGATGGATAAAAATAAAAATTAATATATATATATATATATATATTAATAACTTATTACCAAGTTTATCATTATGATATTTCATTTTGGTATTCCTTGATATAATATTATGATACCCAAAATTGTATTTTGAGGTATATCTTATTGATGATTTATATAAAATATATTTTTCAATAATGAAACAACTGATGATTTAATTTTTTTATTTTCAAAATATTGATATGAGGTTGAGAAGATTCCATCATGGGATCAAATGATAAAAATATCAGATATGAAATTTGAAAGTCAATCCCAAACACCAAACATGAGGCCTTGATTCATAGGAAACACATGTCTGTCAAGGTCCTGCCGCCTCCCTTCACCATCAATAAAATTGGGGTACCACCCACTTTATTATCCCATCAACATCGTAGATGAAAAAAATTGAAAACAAAATTACAATGAAACAAGTAACCATAGACCTCACCATCATAGAACACCATCTTTTCTTCCCTAAGAGAATCAGAAATTAATATCACAAACATCACTAATGAACACCGATCACAAAATGTAAAAAAATATCATTAATGCTTTTTTTTTCAAATTATAAAATCTAGGACCAACACAAACACCAAACCAATGTTACACCTATTGGAACACTAAAAACCACTCTACACACACAATCCCAATCTTTCGCAAGAACAATCGCATCAGATCGACTAGGTTTGGAGATAATTAATAAGATTCCTTTGATTTTTTGTGTATTATCTCCATGTCATGAGATACATTCTATGGTATGTGGGAAGTTTACCTAGAAAACTATGCTATGTTTTCCTGGAAGTGAGTCTTTGTATATGATTATTGTTTCATGTTTTATATTGTTGTGATGTATTTTTGATTACATAAATTTATGATTTCTTTCAATTATTTCATGTTTCCATGAAAAACTCAATCTCACATCACATGGTACATATCTTCTCATTTGAGAGTATATATTCCATTGTCTTATTATGGAAAAATATTACTGTTTTATGTACTTTTTAGAATGAATTGCTCCACTAAATATGATTCATATTGTGCTTAAAATGTAACCATTTATATAATGTTCAAAAAATTTCCAATACTCCTGATTTAAGACCAGACCATTTATATGATTCCATTTCTAAGCATATAGATATGAGTATAACATATAGACTCATACACGTGAGTATAGTGTAGATCAATTGTGTAGAATTTTTTTTAACAATCATAAAATAAGATTCATGTGTTACTAATTCTCCAAAATTATAACCAATTCATAAAGGGATTTTGATATTGTTGTGATATGACATATATGTGGTAAAAATGTTGTAGTTTTAAGATATGATTATATTTTATCATCTCACAATATATCAAATAACATATTTAAATAATCTTATTCAGTTATGTATCTAGGAATTAATAAATTATCATTGGAATAAAGATTATATATTCTAATTTATTCATCATGTTAATTATGTTCAAAATTTTTGTAATTAAATAATATTAAATATTAAATAATACAAAATATCATATATTAATATCAGAGCTTATAACACACAATCATAATTTATAGTTTATTAAAAATTTAATGTATCAACATTTTATAATATTGATTTCATTCATATTTGTCTATAAGTCTATTAATGTAATTATAAAAGAATAACAATATTTTTATATATTTTTATATTTCGTTAGTGAATGGGTAATTTTTTTTAATGATTATAATATTATAGAATTATTTATTCTTATCTAATTATGTGTTTATAGGAAAACATAATTATTTATAATTTTTATTATTTTATTAATGTTTACAAACTTTTTTTTCTAATATAAGAATAATTTAAAGTGGATATTATTATATATATGAAATAAAAAATTTATATTTTATCCCTTACAATCATTTAAAAATATTTCATTAAATACTCAAATATCAGTCCAACTATGGAATTTTTTTCTATAACTATATCATTCTATAGAATATACATTTATTTTTGAATTAGACAAATAATATATACCTAATACCTTTTAATATGAATATAAACCTTTAGAGTTTCTAATTCTAATGTAAAAATGATTTTTTTAATTTTGATTATTATTTATATCCATTATAGTAATTATAACACTATACATTTCGTTTTAATTGTATGGATCAATAATAGAATCCTATTTTAATTATTATTAATATCATGGATGAATTATATTCATTAATTTTTATAAATAAATATAATGGTATTAAATATTATGATAATTCATTATTTTAATTTTCAAAATATTTCATATATCTTTACACGAATAAATGGTGATAAATTCCCATGACATATTCCATTTAATCTCAAATAGTTTCTTTAGTGTAGTTATTCATCTATAATATGTTAATTATTTTAGTTTTCATATTTTCTAGCTCATTATCTATAATTTATATGATTATAATTGAGTCTTCTTCATATCAATATATATTATCCATTTATTCATTAGGAATTATTTGATCATATATAGAATTTGGATTACATTTCATTAACAATGAATCTCCAAACAAAATATTCAACCTTGACAACATAAGTGTAATTGAAAATAGATATGAAACCACTCAAAATTACCCAAACATCTCAAAATATGTCATAAATCATGGGATTAGATTGCATTTCTAAATGTGTGTTACATTGTTCAACATGGACACCATTATCAATACACTATCTCCAACATGAATTAAAAATCCCATTTATTTTATATCTCTAAACATTCCATTGTACTCATAGATTCAATTATGTGTTTCCCAGAATAAAATAAATTCTCGTGAATATATTTAAAATTTATGGGTTTATTTCATGATTTTGATATTAGATTTGATATACTGTATTCCATGTGTGAAAAACTATTTTGTTGAAAAAACATCAGGCCTGCATATTTTCATTTTACCTATGTGGAAAATGTATGTCTCACAATATATTGAATTTACCCAATTTATGATTATGTTCCATGGTTAACACTAACCATAAATTTATAATTTGTTAATAGAATATATCAAAATAAATTTATTTTATTACAAATTTATTGAAAGTGACTCATAATTTTTGAAGAAGTATTTTATTTAATAAATAATCATTATTATCTCTGAATGTTACATTGTAAGTGTGATAATTATCTACTCAATATAATACTATGATAGCAAAATATTTACCCAATGATTTTTTATTAAAAAATTCAATGTTATTTCTCCTTTGTGAAAGGCTCCCTTACCGTTTCTTTCACTACTAATTCTTATGAATCTTTATAAACTATTCTAATTGAATAAATTTCTCATGGTATAATTTTTATTTAAAGTAAATAATTATGATTGGGTTTTTATCAATATACCATTAGTATCTAAATAAATCTACCTATTTTTAAATACATGAGAGATATCAGGATGAAAAGACATTAATTGGGTTACAAATAAGACATTTGATATGGATTTCATCCAAGGATGAAATTGAAACAATTATTCTACATAATCAATCCATAGCATTTTAAAGAAAACATATACACTAGAATAATCTTTAATTGATTGTAATTCTCTCAAAAACATTATAGGGATGATAACATCATCAAAAGGCTTCCACCAAAAAGAACATTCGTTGATAGTTATAAGGTTCTATATAAATTTTTTCTTGGATTTTAAAATACAATAGTTATTTATTGATTATAATGATATTTATTATCATATCATGAAGGAAGTTTCGATACATTTGTGTAGGCATACTGAAAAGTAATGATGAAAAATGGGGAATATAATTAATGAACATATATTTCTTCCTAATGATAGATACTGATAGAGTATTTATAAAAAAATTTATATATAAATCTAAAAATTTCAAATGGTTATCCTACAGACCACCAAATTCAATGACAGTAGTGATAATTATGTATTTTACAATGTTGATTTATAGTTAAATAAACCCATAAATTTGTGGATGTTATAATTTATAGAACATAATGTTGGATATAATTTATCCTCCAATACAACATTAAATAATTATTAGAATTAAGGAACACTATGATAAATAATGGTAGAATTCAGGCTATAAAGAATAATGATATATAATAAAAACTACCTTTCTTGATAATATAAATTAGAGATAACCTTTAGAAGTATGGAATGTGGTAATTTAGTCACCTCGTTAAGAATATTAAGGTGTAATTTTCCCTAATTTGTATAAGGTTAAATAATTATAATATCAATTGATATTACATACAATTTGCATGTGGGAAATATAAGGTGATACACTAGACCAGAGGGTTATGAAATAATTATATTATTTTTTTAGTTTTAATACCATATTGATAAATAATTTTTTATATATCATCTCATACTAGGATATAAATATATATTTTCCATGTCAATGTACATCATAATATCACATGGGTGAACTGAACAATGATTTTATTGATAGAAATTCATCATTTCCAACCAAAATGAGTAATGTAGAATTTAGGGATTCTTGAAAAACAATATTACCTCCAAAAACAGATAACTATCACATGTATTTTCCTCAAAATATAATGTTTCCTAGATAAAATCTGCATCATTATCCCATTATTTTTCAATGTGAACATATTCCTGAATTTGGGGGGTTAATTAAATATATTCATGAAACATGTTCTCCTTCTATAGCATTACCTATATGTGATTCTAAAAATATATTCTCATTAGGTTCCACCCATATATATATTCTTTTATGAAATACAATGAAAACATTATAATTAAATATTAAATGATGATATTTAATTTTAATATTGAATATAATATATCATCATTAATTTTGTAGTAACATTCCCTCAATAACCATTTCATGAGTATTAAATTGGTTTGGGACAAAAATAGATCAACCATTTTCTCTGTTATATACTATTAATTTCTTAATAATTTTATTCTCAACAACATAATAGAATTCAAAAACATTTCGAACACATGATCATGGGTTGGGTTATTCATCTCTTATAATCATTGATTTGAAGAATCATATTTTTTTCATGTGATTGTGAAAAAATTGAATCAATCCTGAAGCAATAAATTATGTACCAAAAAAATATAGAATGTTCTAATATTAGTAGAATAAATATTATTGATGCATTTAAAACTAGATTAATTAATTAGGGAATACTTGAGATAAATATATCCAAATAAATTTAACTTCATATCAGTGACAAGGCATAAAGGGTATTCTTCTATGAAAAATTAATGGAATAATTTTCAATAGTTCCATAATTAACCCATGATATTAAATTTTTCAAATTCATTTCATAGTTCTACCCAACAAATAAAAACTATAACTTTATTTATTTCAATATAACAAACATGTTTCAAAAAGAAACATATCGCAAGAAGAAAAATTCATTAATCTAGATCGAAATAATTATTAAAATTGAATAAATATAATGATTATTAAGAGTTTCTAAAAATGATTTTAGGCTTATTACTATTGTTTAAGACAATATCATTATAAAAATCATCATAAAAAATTACCATACAAAAATACAAGATATTTCAGATATATTTTTTAGATCACAAGGATAACGAATACAATAATATAATTAGTCAATATGAATGTAATCCATGGATTTTTGATGTTACCATATATACTTTTTAAATTAGTCATCAATATTTCACACTTCCTCACCATGATTTGGTGGTTCCCGACTGAAGGTATCTTCTTAAGGAAACACCATGGATATATAATCTTATTAAATTTTTATGAAATATTATTAATTTTTTATTTTTTATTTCAAGTCGTAGAATTTTAAAAAAATTAAATATTTATTATTGTATACATCAATTTATCATAATAGTAATGTGTGAATAAATGTTTCATAGTGAGACACTAAACTATAAAAAAATTGTCTTTAAATAAACATTAAAATCCATCAATTTCATTAATTTTGGAAGTTCATTGGATATGATGAAAATGATGGGGTATATCCCAATTGCTAGTTAAAAAGAAATATAAACATCTAATTAATGGGAAAACTCAAAAATGAGTTTTATAAATATATCGGGAATCACATTAAAAAATGTTGAGTTTTAACTATATAGTATCATGTCATCCAATTCTATCAATATATATTCAAATAACCTTTTTTACACAACAACCATTGGTAGGTATGGTCATTCCCAATTTTATATCGAGTTTTATTCACCTTGAAATAGTTATTACATTCAATCCTAAATTTTAAAGTGTAATCACATATGATATAAATCTTGATGGGAATTAAAAATCGTTATCATTTATATTTTTGGAATTTTATTAATGTGTTGTATCATGTGAAAGAAAAATCCCATTCCACATCCTTTTTGATAATGGAAAAAACATATTGTGGAAATCAAAATAAATAAACCCTATTGATCACAAGAGGAATTTATATATCTATAATATAATGTATGGGATCTGGGGGTAGATTTAATCATTACATAATATTTTATTATATGAATTTATAATAGGATCAAATATATTTTAATGATGTTAAAATGAATGATTCAATAAAATCAGAATCACACACTGTCATTGGAAGAGCATTATATTCATTGTCAACATAATCTACATCGTAAACCTAAAAAATCTGGGAATAATCTTGAGTCCCTTAATTAAATTAAATCATAAACTCAATTCACTATATTATCTTCATCTTCATCAGAAAACTTTTGTAAATTTAATTTTTTCTTATTGTAATTGCACTAAAGAAAATATCCACACCATACTAATGGGTCATTAATAAATTACTATGACTATTTAATTCTATGTAACAATTGAATATTTATTATTTTACTACACGAATAAAAGTATAAATGGGACATTTAAAAAATACCATTTCATATATTTATTTTCCTCACTTATGGGAAATGATTGATCCACTTCCATGGGTAACAGATTATGTAGAGTAGGACTGGGTTCTATATCCAACACATGTTCCCCCATTTCATCTAATTACATGTCATATTAAACATGAAAAAACTAAATTAACTCCAACTAGTAATGTAAGGATAATATAACATTGTCTATATCCTATATAGATCTATCTGTATTTTCAAAAAACGATCCACATCTTCTACATAGTTGGGTATTTTCATTAAATATATATAATATTGTATAATGGGTAAAAATAAAATTTAAATATATTTAACATTAAATTATAATTTCATACAATCTATAGTGTTAAAGAAATCAACGCAAACAAGATAATATATCTCATGACCATTTTTTGTTCTATATTGGACGTATAAATATTCTAATGACATAACCAATGCTAATGTAATGTGATATAACATCTGAATTAACATGACATTCAATTATATTATTTTTTATTTATCATTAATTCATTCATAATCCTTGGACTCCTACCATTCCAACCATATGATATAATGAATGAAATTATCACACATCACTATTATTAAGGTAGGGTTCATATGATATTTTATAATTCCATAAATATTTGGAAACCATTCAATTTATTCTTGAGGATTGTTTCTTCTTAAATATAATATTCAATTATGTAAAAGAAATTATTATTCTCATTTCCCTTCATTAGATTAACCGATAAAATATTTTATAACATTATATTTTTAACATATCACCCCTTTGTTCATTGATCAATTTATTGAAATAGTAGTCTAATTAAAAATATAACTACTGGGACATTTTTTCTAAGCAATTTTTTATATATCTTCTTCTAAAGGAATAACCAATTCTCATCATAGTGTAATATTTTGAAAATATTCTAAATTAATTTGTAATAACAATCATTTTTTTATTTTTAAAAAAAAATATATATTACAAATTGTAAACATGGTCATCAATTGAATGCCTAATGAAGAAAAAGAAAATATGTAATAGTTAGAACATATGAAAATTACTACACATGACATTTTGAATTCATGTATTGTATGTTTTAAAAAATAGTGTTCCTACTATATTGGTTTTAATAGATAGTTGAATATGGATTCATGTATAGAATTCATGGTATACTAATATATTAAAATATCATGTGATCTTTACTTTGTCCCTTCTAATATGTGTCTCATGGTTTTGAATTGTATTTATCCCGGGATCATTAACAGTTTATTATTTGAATTCCCCACTATCATCTATAAATTACGTGATACAAATGTATAATTTAAATCAAATAGAATTATAGTCTATAAGATTCATTTTAAAACATCATGTTGTTATTAATTTCGTGTTATGAAATGAGATGTTCAGAAACACAATAAAAAACTACCAGTTATGTTTTAAGGATCATATATCATGATTACAATGAAATACAAAATCACATAAAAAATAAATGGAGAATCATACTAATTTTTAATGATTAAACCTTGAAAAACCCACCCACACACCCAAATCAACATATAGTATTAATTGAAGACCACTCTCGATCCCTACACATGACCAACTAGTGCGTGGGAATCAGCCATGTACTATTGTGAAATGACATAACCAAATATAATGTAAATAACCATGTCTCCATCATAGAAAACTAATACAACCTCCTCATATATAAATTATCTTAGATACTAATTCGGTTAATATATAAATAAATTTTAAAAAAATGGCATTGAATATGAATATGAAAAACCTAATAAAACATATAAATTAATTTACAACTAATAAAGAAAATAACATATGTGACTTATTAACATGATCCAAAAACTATAAATATTATATATGAGAATAAAATATTAATTAAAAAGTGATGTGGAGTGGGAATAACAATAGGTTATAAGAAAAAAAGTGTATACCATAAATCAAAATCCAAACCAAAACTAAAATCATTGTTACTTATCCCCCTATATCATGAGGGGCATCTTAAAAAATGAAACATAGAGAAATATAATACAAGATAACATGAAAGACTATGAACATAGAGTGATGTATTTCCATTATATATATATATATACCATCCACGATAGGGACTAAATCCATAAAAAATATTGATGTACGGTCTATGAACAATATTTTTGTAAAATACCACTAACTAGTCCATATAGAACCTCTAGAAACAAATTTTTTCCCTCTAGTTTGAACAATGTTTCTAAAAAATATCAATTTTTCATTACATATATTAAATTAATTTATTCTACAAACATTCCAATAAATATTTATTAAATAAAATAAGGTTGAAATTTATATTGTAAACATGGAAGTCAAAATGACGGACACACCATCATCAGAAGGGGAATGAGTCACTAAGGTAGAGTATCCTAGAGGAATGAAAGGTTTATATATCATTGAGTGAATTATAAATTTAATATAGTCTCATACTACACTACAGTTTACATTATTAAGAAGGAAAAATGGAACTTATTGGAATATCCACTAGCCATATTGATTATGCAATATAGTACTCCCATGTCATTTGGGAAAAATAATAAACACTAGGAATATTTCACCACCAATTCCTAGTGTGTCATGTGTCCTTTTCCACACATACATACCCAAGGATTCCTTTTAGGTGTTAAAAGTTTTATAAAATATTATTATTTTTATATATAAGTGAACAATAATACATCAATATGAATGACTACAATTCTAAAGTGTATCCGAAATTATATAAGTGATATTGATTCATAAACATATTGATTTATAATAAACTGAATGTAATAAATTAATATTTGTTTTGTGTAACAATATAAAATAACATCTATAAAATTTTTTTGGAAAAAAAAAATATGAGGATTTAATTTAATAATATAGTGTGGATAATAAAATTCCATACAAATTTATACCTTTTTTACAATAGAACATTCGCCAATCATTATGAAAAAAATATAACTAGTATAATAATTTTTAGTCCAATGTATCATTATATGTTAATATATTATAATTAATATATAAAAAAATAAAAAAAAATATTTTCACTGTCACACCCCGACCGCAAATACCCTTATCTTACTCTTTTCTTGGTCCCGACGTTTTAAATATTAATGTTTTTACGTTGACTTTTTATTATTATTACTATTTGAGTTGGGTTATTATTGTTGTAGTTGTTTTCTGTGTGTAAGTATATATATATATATATATGTCTATATATGTATATACTTTAATACGTTATGTTTATATATGTATATGTGTATATATAAATATATATTGTATCTATGTGTATATGTTTATATGTAGGTATATATATGTATATATATAAGTTTATATGTGTATATATATATATATGTTTGTATATGTTCAAATATATGTATATATATATATGTGTGTGAGTGCGCGCGCGCACGCGCGCGCATTTTTACTTTCAAATGGTTTTAATATTTTGAAATTTTGATTAAAGTTTATTATTATAAATTTTTCTAATTATTAACATTATTATTATTATTATAAGGTTTTATTATTATAATGTTTTATTATTTCTTTAAAGCGTTATTAATTTTTAGGATTTGTTTTACTTAATTACTTATGTTCAATATTAATATTAGTATATTATTATGATTATAGTATTTTATTATTATTGTTACATATTAATATTATTCTCATAGTATTAATTATATTTTTGTTGTATTATTGTTATTATAATTATTATTATTATTATTATTGTTTATGTATATATATATATATAGTTATTTTTCCTTCCTTCACCCTAACCCTAACCTATCCCCCTACCCAGCCGCCACCCCATCCCCCTTTTCTCCCCTTCTCCCTCTCCCCGTTTCTTTTTTTTTCGTTTTCTTCTTCTTTCTCCCCTACTGGTCCGGCCAGACCAGCCGCCTGTTCCTTCCGTCCCGGCCCTGCTCCCGTCCAGCCGCCGAAGTCCGGCATCCCGGCCTCCCTTCGACCCCGTCATCGGCGCTCCTCCAGCCTCTCCCTCCCCTTTCCCTCTCCTACACGCAGCGCCGCACGCCGCCCTCCTCTGCTCCCGCGCCCGGCCAGCCGCCGGCGCTCCGCCCCGCTCATTTCGGCCCTCCGGCGCTCCGCCCCTCTCAGCCTGCCCTCCAGCCTCCTGGTCATCCCGGATCTCCCGCCTCCGCCCCTCCTTCCTAGCACCGGCACACCCCCTGCCCTGGCCTCCCTCCTTCATCCCTCGCGCCGACCGCCGCGCCGCGTGACCTCCGAACCCCCGGCCTCGCCTCCTACATCTCCCCCTGCGCACCGCTTCCCCGACGCTGTCCCGGCTTCCCCTCCGGTGGCAACCCCCCCTGTCCGACCCTGAACCCCGCTCGACCCCCCCTTCCCTGTAAGTATGTTTTTATTTTTATTTTATTCTTTTAAGTTAATCTTATATAACTTTTATTATTTTTATCATATTAATAATATTATAATTATTTCATTATTATTATGTTAATATTATTCTATTAACATTATTATTGTATTACTATATTATTATTATTATTATTATTATAATTACTATTATTATTATATTATAATTGTGTAAAAATATTGTTGTTGTTATTATTATTATTATTATGATTACTAACATATTATTAATATTATTTTATTATGTCATTATTATAATTAATGTATCTTATTATAATTATTATTATAATTATTATTTTATAATTATTGTTACTATTGTTATTATAATTATTATCACATTAATATTATTATTATTATTATTATCATTATTGTTATAATTATTATTATTATTATTAAATTATCATATAATAATTATTATTATTATTACAATCATATTATTAATATTATTATTATTATTATTGTTATTATTATAATTACCATTGCGCTATTATATTTGTTATTGTTCTTGTTAGTATTATGTCATTATAATTATTCTTATTATTATGTTAATATTATTGTTATGATATTATTGTGACTCTTATTATTATTATATTATTATTATGTCATAATAATAATAATTATCATTATTATTATGACATTACTATTACTACATTTTGGTTATTATTACGTTATTATAATTATTATAATTATTATTAGTATGTTGTCCTTAATGAGACTGCTTAACGGCCTATTGTTTTAGGACTAGTTTGACGACGCAACACGCTGCGACCTTTACGCAACAAGAGTTTCGCGTCGTGTCGTTCTTCGTTCCGATTCGAGGTAGGTCTCCCAATGCACTTGCCTCTAAATTAATAATTTATTTATTCCTTGTCATTTTATTGAATTTCAATAAATTTTAAAAAAAATAATATTAAGTAGTTTTTATAGTGTGGTGATTTGCTGATAATGCAAACTGTTTAATTCTAGCATTTCATTAAAAGTGTTTTCTTGGTTTCGATTGTGGGATTTCATAGTAATGTCGCTAAATGGTTCTTCCTGATTAACGAAAGACATGTTGAATTGGCTTTTGAAATGTTTTTGGCATGTGTAAATTAGTAAATGTACTGTTTATGGAAATGGTGTTTTCTTATAACCTTGATTAGAGAAAACGTCGTGTGACCCTTTGAAATTGTTTTTTTTGGAAACTTTACGTGTGGTTCTTGGTTGACGAAAGATGTTTTCTCTTGTTGTGTTATTAAAAATAATGTTTTCTATGTTTTGAAAGTTGTTTATGTTCTTGTGTGAGAGTTTCGAAAAAGGGGTTTTTTCAAAATGATTAGGTAATGACAATTATATTTTCAGAAAGGTATTTTTGACGTGCGTGAGTTTTGAAATATTGTTTGGGTGTGGAAATGGTGACTTTTGTGTGCGATATCTTGTTTGGCCTGTGATATGAGGAAGAAATATACTATGTGAATGTGAAGCTTGTTTGAGCACACGGGGAAACCCTGGGTATCTAGGTGGGCGGACTAGAACTAGTCTGCTAGTGAGCCGGATGGGTGTCGTCCCTATTTCACTTAGCTGGATTGACGATTGAAACACTAACTAAAGATATGATATCTGAGGGTCGTGGCCTTCTAAGCCACGTGTTCTGAGGGTCGTGGCCTTCTAAGCCACGTTTTCTGAGGGTCATGGACTTCTAAGCCACGTTTCACCGAGACACGAGGTTCTAGGGTCCCACGCGAGCTAGATGAACCTTAGGGGATTTACCCATAGTGCTCTACCATCTCTGGCGTGGTGCCTTCCGTTGGCATACGGGGGACCACTTGGGTGTGAGTGTGTAAGTGTGTGAGTATGTGTGTGTGTGTGTGAGTGTGTGTGAGTGTGTGTGTGTGTGCCCATGGTTATTGCTGATGACTTGTGGTTTATTTTTAGTTGCACTTGGTTCTTTCCTTGCCTATTTACTTTTACTTGCACTTGTTTTATTTCCTGCCTCTTACATTCAGTTCTTCATTACAGCTTGTACTGGTTGCCTTGCGGAAATGGCTTTCAAATAAAAAAATTGTGTTTTTCTCTTGTGTGGTAAAACTAAAAATGTAACACTTCTTTATCGTTCAGAATGAATTTAGAATCAATGAAAAGAAATTCAACTTTTGAAAAGGAATAAGGGTAATGGCTCGTGTTTAGTTTTTTTTCAAGTGAAACATTGTAAAAGCATACTTTTATACATTGTAGTTCAAACCTGGAATAGGTAGATTCTTTATCTACTGGCAGTGCTTTGGGATTTGTTGTTGGGCTCACCTACTGAGTACTTTTGTGCTCACGCCTATCTTTTACCACTTCAGTTGCAGGTTCCTTGTGTTCAGGTTTTCCTAGCTTGAGTCGCTCAGTGATGGGGCGATGTTGGTTTGTAGTTGGGTGGTGACCCGCGAGGTCACGTGGAGGTATGTCGTGGTTTAGTTTTGTTATGTCTTTATTGTTTTCCCATTTGTTTAGTTTACTTTTGTTCTTTTGATCCTGTTTTTAGTTTGGGTTAAAATCGTTCCCTACGATTGGAACTTTTAATGCCCGGCACTTGTTGCCATCCCGTGGGGATCGGGAACGCCCCTCGGGACTTGCCGCGGACCGGCTCGGGTGCCCGGTTCAGGGTCGACCCGGGCTGGTTCGCGACATTCACAAATTTTGTGAATATTCATTGAGTCACCCACAAGAATATGTTATCAATATTAGTGTATGATGAATAATTACTCGGAAGGAAGAGAAAAATATCCTATTACAAGATTAAAAACCGAATATTAGAACCCCCATCCATAAAATTTAACTAAAATATACCAAATTTTTTTTGTTTTATATTGGTATATTTTTTTGATACATAGGTTGTCCAAGAATAGAGGTTTCATCCATTTTATAAATAAAAAACATAAAATATGATTTCCAATTACTTTTATTAATATAATAATATTCTTAAATATAATAAAAAATAAAATTTATATTGATGTGACAAAACACTATTAAATAAAAAAGGATATACCATTATAGGGTATTCCCCAGGGATCAGAATTAAAGGTTTTCTTTTAATTCTTATATGATTAATCATTTGGGACATTATTTTACAAAACTAATATCATAAAAATATCAAATAAGATATCCTCATGTGCGATCTTACCAAACACTCAATGTGAGATAATGTTTTTTCCCCAATAGTGTACACCACTCATCGTTGAAAAAATATTCATATCAAATTCCATATATGAAACATTGTTTGGATGGTTTTTAATTGTATTTGAAAATTGAAATAACTAAAATATTAAATGGGATATCATTTCATGTGATCATACCAAACACACAATTCATATATCTGTTTGGTTATGAAAAATTTACGGCTCAAATCTCAGACCTCAAAGTGGTCATTATTTTTTTATATAACAGACATTATCCAAGAGATTAATTTTTTTTGTAAAAATATTGTGATTGTAATATAATATCATTAATGTGTTTCATCAATCTACACTGAATAACTATTAGAATTGTAATTTTTTGTTTTCACAATGCCGTAATCCAAAAATATTACCTCAAAATTTTTATGTTATTAAAAAATATTTTCATAAATAAAACGAAAAATTATAAAAAATTATTATCTATTTGTGGTTTTCTTCATTTGAGAAAATTAAATATATCAAAAATATCCCCATATATCACTGTATCATCCATAAGAAGTATCTCTTGTAGTTTTTCTTGAACAACTATGGCCACTATCATTGATTATCATACTCTCAAACCCACACCTCTGATTTGGTTTGTCCATACATCTCCCAAATCTAGACTAGTGGTTCCGTATTTCCTTTCAAAATTGTCTATCATAGACCTTTAATTCTATACGTCTACTCCTTAAAATATTCATTAGTCTCCAACACATTTTCCACACAATGAAAAACATGTGTAGGGTTGGCTATGTTAATATGAAGCTATATCAAATTGAACATGTACTTAATACCATGATATATAAAAGGGAGATTGAGATGATATTATCACATCCCATGTCCATGCTGTAATCTCAAATGTTCAAAAAATGGGGTGTAATATTTCAATACATCACCATATGTTTTTACTTAACTACGGTGTCACTCTAAATAATACATGATCTCCCATAAGAAAAATCTATTTCATTCTTAATTCGGTTAGTATAAGATATATTATATCTCTAAGGGGTTATCAACATATATGTATCGACTACAATATCATGTAGCTGTCTAGAACTATGTTAGGGCCAATAACCACTATATCATTTTCCTCATTCCAAAAAACAGAGAATGACATGAACTCCCATAAAGAGCCTCAAAAGTATCCATCTGAATAAAATCCTTATAAATTTTATTGTATAAAATACTAATCTAGGATATGTGATATTCTAATAATTCACATAATTCTTGTATGAAAGCATGGAAAATATCTTCCAATATGAGTATATTGCACACAAAATTTCCATCAGTCTGAGGACGGTACACCAAGCTCAATCATATATGATTCTGAAGCGATTTTTTAAAGACATTATAGATGGGAAATGTAAATTGTGAATATATATATTAAAAATTATCAAGGGAAATAAATTATATCATAATATCCCTTAGGCATATATAATTTTAATATACTCTACTATGTGGGTCTCACTAATCGATTAGAAGATAGAAGACATCTTTAGCCGATAAAAATCACCCAGATGGTGTCATGACATCCCAAGGTCATGAGTAACCCCATAAAATATTATATCACAACATCCCCCCCCCCCACACTTCCAAATCTATATCTATAGTGGCTATAAAAACCATCGAGGCTGTTGGTACTATGCCTTCACCATCTGATTGGAAGTTCATAAACAAAAAAACATGTAATGTATCTATTTTTCTCAATCCAGCAAAACAGTCAAATGATATATTGACACATGTTGACTGTTCAAGGATATATATTTCATATAATGATATTTTAATACCTAATCATCTACTATATATGTAATAAGGGACTATTACTCTACCATGTACAAAGATTATATCATTTTTGTTCATCTAACATATTATTTTGAGTCATCTTTAGCTAGTTCCTCCCTCATCACAACACACAATGAGTCAAACTTCTAACATCTATTTACCTAGTCTACAAATTATTATTTGAGTAATATGTGAGTAAATTTCGTAGATCCTTATTCATATATGATATCCTTTTTATAATCATCTGATAAGTTCATCAAGACCCATTACTCTTATAAATAATTCCCTACATACTCCTGCTCATATTATGTCATATAGATCATATAATATACAATGAAATTACCCTCCCCATGTTCAAAATCCATAACAAATTGGATTTTCAATAGATACTAAACCCATATCCTCAGTATCAGGATTCATTCTCATATGTGTAATTATATAGTATAGTCTCTATTGGTCTTCTTATGTAATAATCTCTCACCAATGTGATAGTGTCTCTGACATTTCAAATCATATCAAATGCCTTCCATCCCCATATCCATGGTAGGATAGTTCATTTCATGAGGAAATAGATAATGATGCCCATATGATACTATATACACTGTATGTTTCATCACTACACCCAGACCAATACATGATGCTTCATAGTACATAGCATAACCAATCCAAGGCTCGGTGAGTTTCAGTTATGGAATTATCAGAATCCTTCTCATTAGCAAATGAAAATCCAATAACATTAGTCTAAACACAATAACATAACTATTCTCATGGTCATTGCTATCATGGGATCAAATTGTATAAAAAATTACATTATAGAAAAATCAGTAATATCATACTAGACCTAGATGTTTCAGGATATCAAACAACATATGAAGAAATATATTGGAAATTATGCCTTCACATTCTCTGGTTCTATAGATTTACTGGTCTTAGACACCACATGCCAAGAAACATCACCTCTTAAATCAATATTTCACACTTTTCCTTCATTACCTAAATCATGTGTTATTATAGAGTAATCAGGTCAATCTAAAGTTTCTTTGAAATTTTCTCTCCTAGTATCATGTATATGTTGATATCATTGAAAACACTACATAGATTTAGTCCATGTATAGATGAGAGATGTTATTCATATATTCAAATAACACATCATATGTTTTTTAGACTAATCAAAGTCACAATTTACTCATACAGTCTAAAAATGCAGCACATTGACATCTTTAGAATTTCCTCCTCCCTGACATGCAACTAGATATTTACTATTATATTATCAATTTGGGACAACCATCGGGATCACTGTAGCTAATTGAAACAATCAAAGATCATAGTCAATGGATATTTGTAGTCCTATGTCACTCTATACACCAAAATGTAACTAATTCGTAGCCAAATAATAAATTCATACTAATGAGAGAAAAAAGATATGAGAATATCATAGTTAATTACTCCTCCTTATGAACCAAAATATCTGTAAGTCATTGATATTATCCTCGATATATATAAGACCATGAATAACAATATAAACTATTTCCCATATTTCCTAGGGATCTTCCATTATGAAAATATACTTCTTGTGGTGTTCTTGGTGGTCACTACAGTATATTTCAGGTGATTTAAAAAAAATTGTTTCACCAAAATGGTGGAACCATGACGGTGGAAACCTGATATTGTGGTACAATGATGGTGGAAAACCAAATGGTGTAACATCCTATTGCAAATTTCATGTTCCCTAAGGTTTTCCAGTATCACACAACTTACATCTTATTTGATGTAAACCAAGTTTGATGCTTTATTTGGGATCATTTGATGGTGTTTCAAAGAATATTTTGTATGTATTTATTATCCAAATTCATTATGGAGTTTTATATATTAAAACCATGGGATCTTGACCATAATATAATGTTAAAGTACACTATAACAATTTCATTCCATTGATATAGGATCTTGATTTTATTTTAATCCAATGACCTCTATTATCTTTTCTCTTTGTTCACTTGTAGAATTCCTCTCATGATGAGTCATGAACCTATGCTATAGCCCACTCAAACTCAGTTTTCATGGAGTTTTCTACAAATCGTTTGATCCCCTATTTGGGAACAATGTGGATTTTTGTTCACCTATTGTTTAAGGAATGGATTCTTTTTCCTCTATATATTTGTGCATCATGTGTGGTGGTTGTGGTATTTTTTCTTTGTTAAGAATCTATGAATCCCATTTCATAATATGTAATAAATCAGGGGAATATAATTTGATCACAAGATAATTGGAAGTGAATTGAATATGGTTGAAGTTGATCACATATTTTATCTATTATCATTGATTATTTTTATAGTTTTTTGTTGTTGAATTCTTTCAAAAAAATCATAGATGTTGGTGGTCTTTGCTTGCACATTGGTGATGTTCTGTTTTTTTTTGTAATGCATTTTTAAATTGATATAACATGAAATATGCTTAAACTTTTATACATGGTTATATAGTGGTATGCCCTATGAAAAATCATGTTATGTTATTTCACTTTTTATTTAATGTAGAATTAAAGAACCCCTCTTAACATATAAGAATATTCTTGTCTTCATGGTGTGGTTTTGTGCAATGTTTTTTTGGGTTCGATACTTGTGTGGGATGTGAGGTGGTATTGTAAAATGCCCTAATGATAAAGGGTTAAAGGATAAAGTATTTCAGTCATGTCAACAAGGTGCACCTTTCTTTTCGGGAGCTTGTCTGATTAGAAATCCACAGTTAAGCGTTCTTGTCCTGGAGTAGTGATCCGAATGGGTGACCTTCTGGGAAGTTTCCCAGGGTGTGTGTGAGTGAGGACAAAACACACTAGAAATGAAATGTGTTGGAATGTGGGGACTATTATAGAGACCCAAGAGAATCATACCATCCAGTGGATGACCTCAGGACTCGGGTTCGGTTGTGTGTGGCACACGAGACAGAGCCAGTCATACGAGAGACTTCTAGTGTTTCACATGTGGCGGGAAAGGTCACATGGCTCGTGACTATCCGACCCGATGTTCGGATGATCAGCAGATAGTAGAGGTACCTCCAAGGAAAAGGCATAGGATCAATCGAGGCAGTCTGCATGGAGAAGGCATATGTGGAAGAGGAGCTGGTCGTACAACTGGTGGTGGGTGACATTTTGAGGTTTTACCACAACGACCACCAGGAGGTCCACCCCGACCACAGGGAGCAGGTGGACAGGTGAGAGCTCAGCTCTAGGCAGCTATGGCATACTATCATGGTGAACCAAGGATGATTTGAGGTATGATATGTGTTTACTCCACTAATGCTGCAGTAATTATAGACACCAATGTTAGTCACTCTTTCATTGCCACTACCATCGTTCGAATCTCATAGATTCTGACGGAGCTGTTGCCTCGATCCTTATGGATATAGACTCCTAAAATAGCAGAATCGATGATTTAGCAGTGGTTCCAGTAGTGTGAGCATACTATAGGAGGCAAGAGCTTTGGCTGGGATCTTACTAGTAGCGGCGTCGAGGCCTTACGACGTCATCTTGGGTATGAAGTGGTTATCTACAGTCCATGCTCGGATAGACTGTATTAGGGACAAAGTGAGTATGTTCGCATGGATGGGACTAGGTTCACCTTCACCGGTGAGAAGGGTGCCTTTGCAGTGCAGGATATACTTGCCCGGAGGAGAGTATAGCTGATCAATCATCATTTGGCATGCCTTACACTTAGAGAAGTTAATGTGGAGTGTCTGACTTACCCTATAGTGGTGGACCAGTACACGGATGTTTTTCCTGATGATGTCCTAGGTATACCTCCTCGTAGAAAGGTGGACTTTTACATTGAAATGTACCCCATGACAACATCGATATCTACACCAGCCTATCGGAAGGCTCCCGCTGAGCTTAGTGAGTTGCAGTTACAGCTGGAGGACTTACAGGGGAAGAGAATCTTCTAGCCTAATGTTTCTCCGTAGGTAGCCCCGATTCTAATATCCATGAATGTTGATGGACACATGAGGCTTTGTATCGACTATCGTCAACAGAACTAGGTGACCGTGAAGAAAAAGTACCAACTTTTGAGGATGGACGACCAATTTGATCAGCTTAAGGGATCACAGTGGTTCTCAAAGATATACCTCATATCAGGCAATCATTGTCTCAGAGTTCAAGACGAGGATGTGCAAAAGATGACCTTCAGATGTCGGTACAACCACTATGTTTTCTTGGTTTTTCCATTCGGTGTAAACAATTATTCAGAAGTGTCCAGGGGACTGATGAATAGGATCTTCCATCCATACCAATATCGCTTTTTTGTAGTCTTCATCGAAGACATTCTAATTTACTCGAATACTGAGGAGGAGCATCCCTACCATTTGTAGGTAGCACTAGACACACTCATAGAGCACCATCTTTATGGTAAACTCTCGAAGTTCCAGTTTTCGTTCTGCGAGGTACACTTTTTCGGGCATGACATCTTGGAGGCTGGAGTTTTTGTGGATCCAGAAAATATTAAGGCAGTACTTGCTTGGGATCCACCCAAGAGTGTGAAGAAGGTGAAAAATAGATGTGGAGTGCTGCAGACGCTATCTTTACCTACCCTTCAGTTAATATTTCATGGTGGACGATCCAAGAGCTTTTCTCCCTTTTTATATATTTGTACTTTCAGTTTCTTTTACTTTATAGTTGGGCTTGTATTTTTGTACACTTTTACTTTTCATCAACCTTTTGTTATATATTTTTACATAGTGTTTTTCTTCCAGCTTTTACTCTATTGTGTTTGTTTTTAGGATATAAAGGAAATTCATTCTCAGTTTTTTGTATTTACGCCTTCGGTGCTATTATCCCACCCCTGGCTATGGGTGGGAGGGCTTGGGGTAGTCATGAAATAGGCCCTGGTGGATGGGACATGATATTTATTGTGGGAGGCAAAATTGTAGGTATCAATGGTGGAAAAAGGGGTAGGTCATGTGAATGGGTAATGGTATGTTTGTGCAGTGGGGCTGCTGTTTGGTGGAGTTTTGTTGTGGTCATTATGTATGGGTTCATACAAGAGGTGTGACTTAATATCAATTTTAGATATTGTCTTATTATGGAATGGATGGAAGTTTAATGTAGTGGGACTGCTTCTATAAAGTGGTTGGGTAGTGGTGGTGCATGACTAGGTTGTCTCATGAATGATTATGGGTGTGTTGGTGTGGTGTTGTTGTGTTGTGGGTCTATCAGTTCTAGTTATGAGAGGATGATTGTGCGGGATAACATTGAGTGACATTTTGTAGTTTTTGAATTGATTTCTAGGAATAACGGGGTGTGTAGTGGGACTATAGGTTGGTTATTATCCTTTTTTAAGAATGTGTGTTAAAATTGATTTCCATAAATCGATCACATCTTACACATTTTCCATTACTGAGTTTATTGTCTTTTATCCTATTGAAAACAGTCAAATATTTGTTGCTTTTTTTCTTAGGTATTAATGTAATGAATAAATTAATACTTGATAATTGCATAATGACATATGGTTAAATGGATTTTATTGGTCTATACTTCAACATATATATTTTACCATCATTCGTGTTGATATGTGCATATTGTGGTAGCAACGGAGGTGGTTTATGTGGTATGGTTTCTTATCTAGAGACCATTAGGATGAGTTGATTGTTTCATTAATTGATTGTATAAATTTTAGCTCCTTGTGATTTCCATATTCACCCCAACCTTATTGAGATCTATGTTCCAAACACCCCCATTTCATGTGGTTGGGTGTCATTCCCAACATCCCGGTGGGGGGTCGATGGATTTTTTCTGACATTCATCCTCTCACCCTATTCAGGGTTCTTACCACTCAACCATATCCGAAAAGGCTATAATGGAATGAGGATTACTATATCCCAAGATCATTTAGGTTGGTTACGGTGTTAGTGGGAGCCATAAGTGTTTTCAGGTCAGAGTTTTTTCTATAGTTTCTTGGGAATGAGGCACAAGAGATTTCAGTCAATAGTGGAGGTTGTTGTGTCTGAGACGTTTGCGGGATGGATTTTTGGTTTGGTTGTAGCACATTTGTTTTCATGTGAAATTTGTGTGTGGTTTGAGAAGAAGGTGTGTGCAGGAATATTGTGGAAGTTGGACTTTGTTTTGGAAGAGTGGTATCATCCAGATGTTATCCATTATGAATGTGAATCTATCCAGTGGGAAGGTATTGTGGGGTACCCAAAGGTTGATTTCATTGTACTACTAGTTTCAAAGACATGAATTATTTTTTGAGTGTACCTGGATGAGGTTGGGCTGGTTAGTAATCCACGGTAGGCTCATTGAGTTTATAATATTCTCCCAAAGGGCCATTAGTATGTTCCACCACTTGTTCTTGGGTAGCTTTAGTTTTCATAGTGGGTATACATGTATACACACCCTATGTTTGTAAAAAAAATCAGGTATCCAGGAGTAATTTGAGTATTGTGATAGACATTACTAGCTCAGGCAATGGGATAGTTGTTGTACTTCTTCATAGTTTATTTATTTTGGTACTTTCTTTATTGATTTGGTTGTATTATTTCTCCCTTTAAGTAGAAATCATGAATGAGTTAGACTATGGGTTCCATTATATAAATGTGTGGTGTTTTTAAGGATATTTACTATCTTCTCTCCTAATGATGTTTTCATTTAAAAAGGATTATTCCTACCATATGGTGGTGGAATATATACCCTTGGTTCTAGTCACCACATCGAGGACTATTGAGGATGGGACTTAGGGGGTCATTATCTCCCTATCATCATGAAGAATGGAGGGGGTGGTGGTTAACTGTCCCTTCCCTCATCTTGAAAAAGGCGGGTCCTGACAGAATGGTATTAGAGGATGATGGTTGAGGGATAGGATGTTTTTAAGATTTAGAAATAGTATAGAGTCCATTGGATGGTAGGGAAATAGTTTTAGTCAATCCTAAAGCATGAAATAGGCCGTAGTAGATAGGCTAAGGAATGGGATTTTAGGGCCCCTCATGATTCGATGATGGGGCTCTGGATATACTAAAACTCTTAGTGAGGCTACCCTAGTTATAGGTTTGAAACCATAAGAAATGTTCATGCATCATAATGAATCGTGTTCTAATATATATTTTTTGGATTTATTAATTTAAAATAAATGACGAGGTATGATGAATTTAAAATAAAATTTCCATACTAATCGGGCATAGGTGTTCCTTGTTTACCATTATATATATGGCACCCATATGTCACCCACAACTATTTTGAGCAATTGAGGCCCAACTAGATGACTAGTTTGATAATCGGAGGGCTGGTCAAGAAGAGGTAGATGAAATCTAGCCAAAGACCATTTGTTATTTCTAGAGGCGGACGTATGGGAATTATTTAGGAAACATTTCAAACATAGATATAGAGGGATGGCTTGAGAATCTGGCAATCACATTTACATTGATCAATGCTTAAAGGGAGTATAGGGTTCCTCCGGCAATGAGTCATATGTGAGTAGTGGTGCGCTAGTTGTGGAAACATTACCTCATGGAGAGGAAGGAGGCTAGTTTCTCAAGGGATGAAAGTGATGGGATGTTTTAAGAAGATTTTCTTTTCACTAGGATGGAGGCCAATAAGAGGTAGAAGCTATTATCCTATAGTAGGGGAGTATTTCAGTGAGGGAATTTGGGATCATGTTCAAGGATATCCTATTATTTTCTCTATATCTTTTTTCAGATGAGGAGTTATAGAAAATACAATTCGTTGAGGCACTATGACCTTCTATTAAATATTTTGTCACTCACTTTACCCTACCGAAATTTGTAAATGTTCAAAAGAACGATGAAATAGTGGACATAATGCAATAGCTAGGAGGTATGTCATGAGAGGGGATCCAACTATGTTCATTGAAGGGGAAGGTAGTCGGTATAAGGTATCTAATATCAGGTCCTTCTATATTTCAACCAATGGGAAGTAGGCCTCAGCAGTTCTAGCTCTGATCTCCTATTCCTATCCCCATCCCCTTGGGGTTTGGATTGAGGTTCCATGACTTTTGACTCCATGGAAATCTTTAGAAACAATGTCTAGTTCTAGTTCAGTATGGTGGTGTTGGGGGCAGGTTCAAGGTGCACCTCAGTAGCTATAGTTTCTAGTCAGACCATTCCAACAACAGGGGTTGTGTCCCCCCTATCCACTATGAGTAGATGATGATGGAGGATTCTGACCTCAGGTTTATCCTCAGGGACCATGACAGGACATATTTGGGGTAGTGGTTGATATTATATGGATAGTGTACTAGCGGTGTGTGTAGATTCATGTTACCGAGAAAGCATTTCTAGGAGGGAAAGAGGTTTTTCGAGGTATGATATGACTTTTTAGTACTATTGTGTGTGTTTTTATTGATTCAAGAGACTATCACTACTTTGTTGCACCTAGACTATCCTATTCAATGGGAATAGATGTAAAGAGTCTTTTGTGCCCATAATGTTGAGAATGATAGTTGGAGGATAGACTAGTATTTTTAAGGTTTGCAGAGGATGTAGAATGATGTTTGGGTTGAATATGTCCAATGGGGATATTCATCTGATATAGATGCAGCAATATGATGTCATATTTGTCTTCAATTGGTTGTTATCTATTCGATATATTATCCAATTCTTTTATAGGATTGTCATGTTTTTGGATATAGATTCCCAGTGTGTAGATTTTATTGGCGATAACAGACTTAAGGAGGATAGCTAGTGTGTGTAGCCTATTTTTCCTATTTTAGCCATGCAATCATAGGGGTCAGTGGGTGATGGGATGGTTGATGTTCTAGGATTTTTGTTGAGTTCCTGGATACTTTCCTCGAATATTTTGTGACTATATCCCCACGACTTGATGTTGAGTTCAGAATATTATACAAACTCGGTGCATGTCAGATTTTGGTGGATCTATATAAGATGAGGCCTTCTGAGTTGCGGGAGTTGAATATTTGTGTTGATGACTTGATGAAAATCGTTATTATTTGGCTAACTTTTTTATCATGTGGTGCTCTATTATTGTATATAGGGAAGGAATATGGTACACTAATGCGATGCATAAACTAGAAAAGACTTAATCTGGTACATTCAATATACATTTCCACATCCTGATAATTGACAATACTTTCGATCGATTAAGGGGGGGGGGGAGGATGGATCTCCAAGTTCATTTTGTGGTCTTGATATCACAAGTTGAGGGTGAAGGACGGTGACATACCAGATACTGCTTTTAATTTTAGGTATGGGTACGTCGAGTTTGTATTCATTAACTCTATTGTTATGAATTCTCCAGCCATTATCACGAGGATCATGAACTCCATCTCCCGCATGTTTCTTGACATGCTGTTCCTCATGTTCATCAATGATATTATGATTTAATAAATTTCAGATAAAGAGAATGAAAATCACCTAAATATAGTCTTTATTTTCGTTCTACACCACCAGGTCTATGGGAAAATGTCCAAGTGCATGTTCTAGATGTGAGAGGTTTGTATCATCCTGGGTCAAGAGGAATATTACCGATGGTTCATAGAAAACATATATCAAGTTGTGTCTCTATTTATAGCTTTCAATAGAAGTGAATTGGCCTTCATGTTGATTGATAAGTTGAAGGTAGCATTTATCTATCTTAAAGGGAAGATGGTCAGTGATACAATGCATAGGTTTTAAAAAGATGGGGTGATGTTAGAAGTGTTTAGTGATGCTTCAATTCTAGGATTGGAATGTGTAATGATGCATTATTTGAGAGTGACCTATAATGGGTTTAGAATGTTTCTTCAATAATAAAATATCTATGAAACCCTCTGGAGTTTTTAGCAATCACATTTGTGATGAAATTGTTGTGAAATTTCCTCTTCAGTAGTGCCTTGTGGTCTTTATGGTTCACACGAACTTGATATATTTCTTCTCCCATCAAGACCTGAACATGTGATAGAAATGGTGGATGGAGTTTCTCAATGACTAATACATTAGGATCACATAAATCATAGGAAAGGGGAACGATTTAGATGATTTCTTAAGCACAGATTCGTAGAAGAATGTAGTTCAAGAATCAACAGATGATTGGAAGTAATTGGAGGAGATGTCCTCTTGGCGCCGAGATGCAAGAGTGAGTGGCAGTAGATGCTGTCTTTTTTAGATGATAGTGATGTCTTCATTGGTGTGTCAAGTAGAAGAGTCTCAGTGAGGAAACTCAGTGACTAAATTTATGTGGGATCATATTGTCTAGGGAAATTCTCTATAGGGATTACTAGGGGATTTTCATAATCCAATGTAGTTTTATGGGAATCCTTTTTTCTTGTAGATATAATTGGGGTAGTTTTTTGTGTTAATTTATCATCCATGTATGTACATCTATGAGTTAATAAAATTTAATGAGGCATGAGGAAATGTTTTTGGTGCACTGGGGTGAAGTGGAAGTGGAGAAGTATGTGGAATGGTTCCTAGTGTGTCAGTACGTGAAGGTTGAGAGCAGTGTTCCTAGAAGTATGTTGCAACCCTTAGATGATCTTGAGTGGAAGTGGGATGGATCTTTGATGGATTGCATCATATTATTACCCAGTACTCAGGGAGTATGCGATGAACTTGTTCTATTAGTGGACCTGTTAATAATATTGGCCCCTTTCTTAGTGATCAAGGTGTTGAGCACAGTGGATGTCATAGGACATAAGAATTTGGATGAGGTGTTGTGACTGCATGGTGTTTTGAGATATATTGTCTGGGATTGGGATTCACCTTTTACATCGCATGTATGGAGGGGATTAGAGCATGCCTTTTTCACTCATATATTCCATAACAATTCTTTCAACACTCAGACAGATGTATAGATAGATAATACCATACAAATGTTGGAGGACATGTTATGGGAATTTATTTGTGAATCTAGTGGGTCATGGGTGAAAATTTTTACCTTGGTTGATTTTTTATATAATAATATATATCAATATTTCATAGGTATAGCTATATTAAATTCTCCATATGGGAGGTCATGTCATCCACCCTTATGCAAGAAGAATGTTAGGGAGGTAGTTATTCTTAGATCGGAAGTTGTGCATAGTATGACAGAGAAGGTGCAGGTTTCTTGTGAGAGGATAAAGGCAGCACAGAACCGATAGAATTCATATGAAGATCATAGGAGGGGGCGTTTTGAGTTCGATTATGGTGACCATGTATTTTTTACGGTTTCCCCTTGACTTTGGTAGCATATATTTGGCAGATGAAGCAATATTTCTCTATGTTTTAACAAAACATTTGATGAGTTGAGATGAGTGGGAGAGGTGGAAGATCAGCTAGCATTCCCACCATATTGGGAGAGGATCTATGACGTCTTCAATGTCTCTCTGATCCATCATTATGTAAATAATGACTCCCATATAACTCACTAGGGAGTGCCAAATATTGAGGACAACAAAATGCTCATGGAGTGACTAGTATGAATTGAGTGTCATGAGTAGATGGTTTTTCATGGATGGAACATTACATCAATTCATGTGTTATGGAGTAATGGTAGCCTTGGGGAGAGTACTTTGGGGTGGGAATCATAGATGATTTCCTAGTATTCTAAGATTTTACTAGTTTCTTCTCTGGTGTTTTTTGTTGTTCACTTCCTATGATGAAATGCATCACCTCATTTTCGATGAGAAGAGTTGTTTCCTTGTTCCTTGAATGTGTGTGAATAGGCCTGACTATAGGGAGGGGAGGAACAGATCCCTAACCAATACACATTAATGATGTTGTTATCGAACCCATTTGGGTGAGTCCATGCCGCCTAAAGAGGATAGATACATGACATGGAGTAAGGGATTCCCTAATCAATATGTATGCGTAGTTGTGACTTAGTGTTTTTTATATTGTTCGAGAGATATTTGTCAAAGAGTTTTCCAATGATGTAATTTCACCATGAGTGATATCTTATGGGGTGGTTGTTCAGATCCCTTATTTTCTAATTTTGGATTTAAACTCATGGGGATGAGAATAGTTTTATTAGAATCTAATGTAATAAACCAGCTTTAACTGATCCATTATATTGTGAATATCCAGTTCTTGTGGTGTTCATGGGAGTTACAACTATTTTATTTGGGAGTTTCTTTCAGTGGAACTAGAACGATGTCTCACCGAAATAGTGGAACCATGATTGTTGCACCAGGACAGTGGAAAACCAAAAAGTGCCTTACCCTTTTCAAAATTTCATGTTTCACTATATTTTCCATTATGATCCCTCTTATGTCTTATTTGATGTAAAGTAATTTAAATTCCTTGTTGGGTGACATTATTGGTGTATTAATTGATATTATTTATATATTTAATATCCAAACGATCTAGGTATTTTGAGATATTCAAACCGCAGAATCGTGACCATGATCCCACATTAATGGCCTTGGAAATGTTTCATTCTATTGATATAGAATATCACATTTTATAAAAATCAAGGTCATGTCTTCTAATTTAACATGGTGAACATAGATACTTTATATCCAATAAAGTAATGTGCATGTTCTAGATACACATCTTGTTACATTTCTTAGAGTTTCCTTCTACTTCTGTGATCACCTGTTTTGAAGGAATGAGGAGTTTTGGTCACCTATTATTTTAGGTAGTGAACCTTCTTCCTCTCTTAATTTATCTAACATGAAGGGTGGGTGTAGTATTGTTTATTATGGAATAATAGTTGAATAATATTCCTTTATAGGTAATAAATTAGGGGAAGTGAATATGATAATAAGATAATTGGAAGGGAATTGAAGATGGATGATTTTGATCAATTGATTTTTCTATGATTTTGGTTTCATATTATAGTTAATTTCGGATACATGCCATATGAAAATCATGGTTTTTGGAGGTCTTTTTATGTACACAGGTGATGTTATTTTTTTTGTGATGCTTTTATAAATGGCTATAATTGGAAGGCTTCTTATTCCTGGATACATGGTTAATTAAATGGATTCCCAAAGATTAATCCTGATCTCGGATCATCCCTGTAATTTAAAGTGGATTTAAAGAACCCCTTTTGATAAATCCTAATATCCTTGGCTTGATGGTGTGGTTGTGTAATGTGTTATATTGGGTTTTAAGCCCTATGTGGTTTGTGTGGTGCAATTGTGGGAGGAATGATTGTGGGTACTAGGGGTGGACTGAGGGGTTGGTCCTGTGAATGGGGAAAAATATGTTTGTTTAGTGGGCCACCTATTTCGTGGTGTTTTATAAGGGATTTGTGTATACGGTGGTATAGGTGGTGTGATAGAATATTAGTTTGAGAGATTTATTGATTGTGGAATGGATGGACTTTTTATGTAGTGGGACTACTTCTTATAAGTGGTTGGATAGTGGGACTTTAACGCTAGCTTGTTTCAGAACATCATGTTTATGGGAGTGTTGGGTGTTGTGTTGTTGTGCAGCAGGGATTATAGTTCTTGTTATAAAAGGATAATTGAGCAGGATAATGTTGAATAATGATTGTTGGAAGTGGTTGAATGGGTGTCTAGGAAAATGGGGGTGTATAATGGAAATTTCGGTTGATTGTTCTATGTTGTTTTTATGAACATGTTTTTAAATGTGGTTTCATACCTTGGTCCCAAATTCCTTTTTTTCCTTGGCGGTGCATGGGGGACTTTAGCCCTATGAAAATGGTTATAGATGTTGTACATGTTAGTTTCCAATGTTGGGTTGGAATGAAGAAATAAATTATTGATAAATGAAGAATGAGTTTTGGTAAAATGGTAGGTTGGGGGTATACTTCCCATTATGGTAGTGATCGTCATTCATTGTGAAATAATAATCTTGGGGTAACAACAATGTGGTTTGTGTGAGATTGTTTCTTTTTTGGAAATATGTATTGTTGTATGAATGTTTTTTACCTATATGTATAAATTAAAAATCTTTGTGATTTATATAAGAACCCCACCCTTATTGAGTGACATGTTTGGAACACCACCATTTCATGGGGAGGTTTGCTTTCTCAAAATCCTAGTGGTTGGATGGATAATTGGTGACTGAATTTCTTCCTCGTACACTCTTACAGGTTCATACTGCTTGAGATTATCCAAGAAGGCTATAATGGTTTGAGTTTTAATATATTGCAATATCTTTGGATTGGATGTGGTGTGGGAGAGATTACTAGGTGTTTGTGGGCCAGGTTTGTTTCCAATTTGTCTTTAGGATGAGGTCCAGGTGTTTTCGGGCCAGATGCATGGTTTTTGTGGACCATGTGTCTGAAGGAATGATGTGTGGTGTGGTTGTGGCCCATGTGACTGTGGGTGGGATTTAATTTGAGGTTTGAGGCCCCGGTGTGTGTGGGCTAGTTGTGGAAGTGAGAATTTTTTTTAATAGTGGTATTGTCAATACATTAGCTATTAAAATGAGTATCTATACATTCGGAATGTGGTTTCGGAAACCCATGTGTCATTGTTCAAATAAAGCTACTTCACATTACTTACATTATTCGGTGAGTGTTCCATGGTGAGAATGGTCTAGTCAGTTCTCTTTAGTATGTTCTTTGAGGTTCTATTATTCTCTCACATGGGCTTTAGTTTGTTCCCCACATACGCATTGGTAGCATTAGTTTTTCTTGTAATGACTCAGAAATTTCAAGGAAATTTTTTTTCATAAATACTTTGGAATTTTACGAGTCTATGGCTTCTAACAACACTTGATTCCATGGCCCGGTGTGCCCAGAATCAATTTTCGAAGTTTCGCTCAGGTACGATCAGTGAACGAATGAGTGGATTTTTCTATCATTAGAACCGGTGCCCAGAATTGAAATCAGAGGGCACTGATGAACTCTCAGTGCCGGTAATTGCTTATGGGGACCCTTACCGTAGTTGTGTTTTATGCGGGTTGAATGTTAAAAATTGGTGTTTAATTAAGAAGTTAAATAAAAATGTTAGAACAGTTTTATTTTTCTATGGAAGTTAATTCCTCCCATGGGATGTTATTGGTGGGGCCCACACCCACCCAACTTCTCAGGTTTGGATATTTGAGAGGTGGGTCCCACATGATCCCCAACCCTTCATCTCCCCATAACCTCCCTTAAACCCCAATTAAACTCCCTTGTTTAATTCATGACAATGCCCCTAATTATGTAACCTCTTCCTCTCTCTCTCTCCCTATTTAATGTTTGTCAGAACATGTTAATCCATGAATTCTAACTCTTCAATTAATTAAATTACGCAGTTTGAATTTAGAATTTTGAAATTTCATGTGTTAATAAAATAATAGCATTAGCCTTTTTTTTGGCGGCATTTTTTGTGTTAAGGAGAGTAGGGAGAGAGCTCTTGAGAAAGAGAGAAAAGTATTCCTCTCCTCAATGAAGAACGGTTTCCTTCTCTAAATAAGAACGACTCGTAGAAGAACTCTCCACGATTCTCCAATCCACTTCTTCATCTACGTCAGGGGAGGAGACACCAATGCACGGAACTCACCAATGTTGATGATTATTTCTTCAACGTTGACGGAGCAGCATCTCTTTCCGCGTCTTTGATGAACAAACTATATTCGAGGTAGGGGTTTGTTCTTTTTGAAGTGTTTATCTCATACACCATTCTTTGTAGGAAATCATTCTTTAATTTCGTCCAACTTCTACCACCAAACATGGAGGGTGCGGGCCAAACGCACATGGCCCGATAACCCTCCGTAGTCTCTTTTGATTGCGATGGATATCATGACAAGAAGGTGGCGATGAATGGGAGTGGGGACCATGAACCAGCCACGTGTGGAAGAATCGGGGCCTGCAACTGCGGGCCGCTCGACCGATGAAGAACCGGCTGGCCATAGCCGGCCGGAAAGATGCGAGGGAGCGCAACACCCCATGGTGTTGCGCTGAAGAGGACCATGTACCGCATTCCGTGGGCTACTTCGATGGAAGAATCGGCATGCAGGTTGGTCTGTTGGGCAGAGGAGAGTCGCAGCGCCGAAAGTGCGCCGCACTGGATGAACCACGGCCCGCCTGTGCGGGCCACATCCACCAAGAAGGACGATAGGATTCGAATGGCCGGTTAGGGAGGGTGACGCTGCTTGGCTCCGCAGGTTTGGGTAATCGGGGGTCGTGCCACCCACCTCAGACCGCTCGGCTAGCCGGTCAAGCCGTGGCCAGGCCGCGCCCTGCCGGGCCGAGCCACGGCGCGCCGGGCCGTGCCGCGTCGAGCCGTGATGGGCCTGGACGAGCCGGGCCGGGCTGTGCCACGCAAGTCCATGTCGTGCCCCGCTAGGCCGGGCCGGTCCGACACCCCTTCCGGGTTGGACCCGCCAAAACTGGGTTGACCCTACCCGTCGGCCTATTGGGATTAATAGGTCGGGCCCATTTTTCACTTAAGGGTGAATATCATAAAGACCGTGCATCTGATCGATGCAACGTCTGCGGAACTGGGACCCTTAGGATGAGGCGGTCCTTTTTCGATACTCTATGTGAGTTTTGGACAACATTGGAAAACAGTCGGGCTTGGAACGAGCATATTTCCAACCAGGCCCCTAGAACGAAAAAGCCAATATATCTCAGACCGGGCATCCGATTGACACTCCGTCTGTCGCGTTGATTTCCTATTGATGAGACGAAACATTGGGATACATCAAATCTAGAATTTGTTATTGTTTATGTATTGAATCAATTGGCTCGAGTAGTGGACCCTCTTAGAATCGAGCACGTTGTGTGCGGGAACCCTAGAGTTGGCTACGACTATGACGACTACCGTGCTGGGATCCTCTGTGGGTTTGACAAAGATGATGATTGTACATGGATTCTACATGGGTTCAGTAGTGAGGACGACTGTACTTGGATCCTCCGTGGGTTCGGTAGTGATAACTATTGTACATGGATCCTTCGTGGGTTCGTCAGTGAAGGTTATTGTACTCTGATCCTCCGTGGGTTCGGAAACGACGACGTTCATACTTGGATCCTATATGGGTTCGGTATAGAAGATGATTCATAGGATACATATAATCATCTCCACCCATCTTCATAAGTTGTATACCTGTGTGACCTGAGTCTTGACTATTTAATCATTACCATTGATGTGATTTACTTCTTTCTTGTGTGGACTGGGTTGTTCACGGGCTCTATATTTAGGGCCGAACTGTAATTGATAACTTAGATATATGTATGGGAATATACCTAGGTAGATTCTGTTGATACTTCGTGATTGTTTCTTTCCTTTTTGGTTTATCCTTCATGGATTCTGGGAGACCCTCACGGGTCTCGGGGTCCCTACTGAGTATCTTATACTCACCCCTGGATGGGCTATGCCTTCACTACATTGTGTTGGATGTAGACGAAAGACAGCACAGACCAAGGTGGAGGCTTGTGGAGCTGGACGATACCTGGAGGTGGACCACACGGCCGGACGTACACTAGGTGAACGGCTAGAACCGAGGATCTTAGGAGACCATATGTACCCACCCTTCAAGTGGGATATCTGGAGGACAACTCGGGGGATTCTTCTTTTCATTATTTTCTGTTGTAATTTCTTTTCAGTTGTACTGTAATTTCAATTGGGTTTGTATAATGGCCCATTGGCTTTTCATCACTTACTTTTGTACTCATTTTTTACTTAGTGCTTACTTCACTTACATACTTTGTTGTGTTTGTTTACTTTTATAAAGGCAATGTCTTCCCTTTTATCGGGATTTACTACTTTAGTGCTATTCACCTGCCCCTGGAAATGGAAGGTGGGCTTGGGGTAGTCACGGCATAAGCCCCTAGGATGGGTCATGAAAAATTTGTATCAGGGGAGTTGGTTCTACTACAGAACTCAGGACTCTGATCATTCTCTACTGTAAAGCAATAGTGTTATGAGTAATGAGTATGGTTTTCTGTTCAGGGAGTCCAGTGTTGGTGCGGCGGCCAACGTATCCATATACCAGGACCCTGACTTATGATTTCCAACTCAGTGAATGAAAAAATTGATTGCATGTGTGTTTCAAAAATTTTCATTCTGATTAATTTGTGTCAGCTCACAAGGTATACTATTCGACCGTGACACACCTATTTCTTTTCAGGATGGCCCCACGAAGGCAGCCAGCTATGGTTCCGAGTCACGTACGAGATGGCAGCCCACCGAGTGATGAGGCCTCGGTGTAGGGCCCCATTACAGCGGAGGAACCAGTGGTACAACTACCTGTTGAGCCACTAATACCACCAGCCCCAAAAGTAGAGAGTGCACACCGCCAGTGTGAGTTGCACTAGTTTCAGCGAAAGAGGCCACCCAGGTTCCACAGAGAGATAGACCTTCAGGCAGGAGAGGATTTGATGGAGGCTATCGTCAGTGTCTTCAGATTAGTAGGGACACCATCTGATCTTATGGTGATCCTTGCAGCGAGTCTCATGCACGCAACAATAGGTAGATGGTGGAGCCTGATGCTCTAGGTGCATGATGAGGCATCTCTACTTTGGAAGGACTCCGATAGTCTCTTCCTCTCGAAGTTTGTTCCAGCCACCCTTCGTGCGGTGCGGATCTAGAAGTTACTTCATCTGCGGCAGTTTAGTATGACAGTAGCTCAGTACTCGGTGAGATTTATTGAACTCTCACGCTACTCCACATACATGGTACGAGACCCATTCTTCTGGGCCCGAACCATCAAGTAGGGACTGTGTCATGAGATCAGGGCTTCTATGATCTCCCTCTGTATTCTGACACAGATAGAAGTGATGGAGCGAGCCCTTAAGGTAGAGAGCATTCATACCAAGCCGACACCCACAGTGAGACCCACCGTAGGGCAACACGTAGCAATTCTTCTAAAGACAGTAGTAGATAGATGTCGTAGAGGTCCAAGAGGAACATTCCATCAGGTGGGCGACCTTAGGATACTTGTTTTGATGTGTGGTGCACCCAAAAAATATCCATCCATACAAGGGGAAGGAAGTGCTATGCATGCGGCGGGCTGGGCCGTATGGCTCGTGACTGCCTGACCCGCCATGCAGACGAATGGTAGATAGTAGAGGAACATCCTAGGAAAGGCAGAGGTTCTATTGTGGCAGTCTGCAGGGTGAAGGAGGACGAGGCAGAGAAGCTGGCCGAGTAGTGGGTGGTGGACGACTCTTCAAGGCACTACCACCACCACCACCAGGAAAACCACCCCAACCACATGGAGTTGGAAGACAGGGGAAGGCTCAGCTCCAGGAAGTCCTGGCATATGACTGTGGTGCACCTGAGATGATTCTCGGCACTATATAAGTCTACTCAACCCATGTTACAGTTCTTATAGACACAGGATCAAGTCATTCTTTTATTTCCACTTCCCTTGTTCGGAGCTCAAAGATTCTGACAGAGTTGTTGGCTCTATCCTTACGGCTAGATACTCCTATAGGAGCAGACTCGATGATTATGCACTCGTTCCGGAAGTGTGAGCTTACTCTCGGAGGTGGGAGTTGTAGTGTATCCAGCGAAGATCGAGGTAGTGCTTGCTTAGGAGCCACCCAAGATTGTGACTGAGGTGCGGAGTTTCCTAGGTCTGGCAAGGTACTATTAGAGATTTGTAATAGCCTTCTCCAAAGTTTCAGCTCCGCTTTCAGCTTTGACGAAGAAGGGGAAACCCTTCGTGTGGTCAGATAGATGCCAGTAGAGCTTTCATGAGCTAAGACAGAGATTGAACAGTGCACCCATCTTGAGGCTACTAGAGGAGGGTGTAGGGTACGTAATTTACTGCGACGCATTAGGGACCGGACATGGGTGTGTCCTGATGTAGAAGCAAGTAGTGATTGCATATGGTTCACGACAGTTGAGATAGCATGAGCAGAACTACGCTACCCATGACCTGGAGATAGCACCAGTGGGATTCGCCTTGAAGATGTGGTGACACTATCTGATGGGCGAGCGCTTTATAGTCTACTCTGACCACCAGAGTCTCAGGTACATCTTATCGTAGAACGACATGAACCTGATACATCGGTGTTGGATCAAGTTCCTCAAAGACTATGAATTTGATATATTATTTACTGGGAAGGATAACATTGTGGCTGATGATCTCAGTAGGTGATCGGGTATTCAAATACTAGGAGACACGACATAGTAGCTTACAGCATTGCAGATATCCATTGTGGATAGAGATGGAGCAGCCTTTCTATAGTCACTCACAATCACTCCTCCACTCCTTCAGTGGGTTAGAGATTTACAGCATGGGGACGTTGACTCTGAGATGCGATGTGCTCAGATTTCCACCAGGCATATGCCTGATGGATTTTCTGAAGGAGGAGAGCATGTCATCCTCTTTAGAGGATGTACCATGGTACTAGTTGCACTGCATGAGTAAGTGCTGAGGGAGCTTAACACTTCCCATCTAGAGGTATATCCATGAGTGGTGAAGATGTACTAGGACCTCAAACGACAACACTGGATGCTGGGTATAAAGAAGGCCGTAGCAGAGTCCGTTTCATGATGACTCACATTCGAGTAAGTGAAGGTGGAGCAGCAGGTACCAGCAGGATTGGTACATTCCATAGAGGTTCCAGAGTATAAGTGGGATGGGATATCCATGGATTTCGTGACAGAGCTTCCATGTACATCCATATGACACGACTCTATCTAGGTGATCGTCGACCGACTCACCAAGTCGGCCCACTTACTACTGATCAGATAGCAGGGCCCATTAGAGAGTATGGTACGCCTCTACATACAAGAGATCCTACGGCTTAATGGTGTTCCATAAACTATCATCTCAGATCGAGATGAACGCTTTACTTCCTAGCTTTGGAAGTGGTTACAAGAGGCTATTGGGACGTTGCTACGTCTCAGATCCTCCTTCCATCATCAGACGGACGAACATACTGAGAGAGCCATTTAGACTGTCGAGGACACGCTCTGTGCATGTGTCTTTGACTTTGGTTGTAGCTGGTAGGATCACCTACCCTTGGTGGAGTTTTAGTAAAACAATAACTACCACTCCACCATTAGGATGGCACCTTACGAGGCACTTTACGGCCGACCTTGCAGATCACCTCGGTGCTGGACTGACCCTGGGGAGTCAGCAGTTGTAGGAGCAGAGATGGTTTAGGCTACGACGGAGAATGTACATATCATCTAGGAGCAGATGAAGACTGCACAGAGCAGACAAAAGTCATATCCTGATAGGAGGCGGACAGCACTGGAGTTCGAGGATGGTGACCACATTTTCTTACAGGTCTCACCTCGACGAGGTTTATGGAGATTTGGTCGGGACGACAAGTTATCTCTATGTTTCATCAGGACGTTCCAGGTCCTCAGTAGAGTAGGAGAGGTGGCTTACCGCCTGAACCTTCCACCTTAGTTGCACCGGATGCACAGCGTCTTCCACGTATCTCAACATAGGAGATTTGTGCATGACCCATCACAGATCCATGATCCTGTGGAGCTGTACATCGATGATGGGGCGACATTCAAGGAGGTCCCAGTGGAGATCGAGGATAGACATGAGTGGGTCCTACGTGGACTGTCTATTCCTCTGATGAACATTCTGTGGCAGCACATAAACCTCTAGAAGAGCACTTGGGAGCCAGAGGCATAGATGTAAGCTCAATACCGTCATTTGTTTCCCTAGTGTATGTTTTAGCATTCAGGGGATGTAAAGGCCTGAGGTGGGAGTAATTTAAAGACCTGGAAATTTCAAAGATTTTTTCTTCTTAAATACATTGGAATTTTACGAGTATGTGGCTTCTGACGGCACTTGATTCTGAGGCCTGGTGTGCCCAGAATCATTTTCCAATGTTTACCTTGGGTATATTCAGTGAATGAATGAGCGGGTTTTTCTTTCTTTTGAAATGCTGCATAGAATTGAAATCTGAAGGCACCGATGAACTTGCAACACCAGTTATTGCTTAAGGGGTCCTTTATCGCAGTTCCATTTTATGCGGGTTGAATGTTAAAAATTGGGGTTTAATTAATGAGTTAAATAAAATTGTTATAACAATTTTATTTTTCTATGGATGTTATTTCCTCCCATGGGAAGTTATTGGTGGGTCCCACACCCACCCAACTTCCCATGTGTGGATATTTGACAGTTGGGGCCCACATGATCCCCAAACCTTTATCTCCCCATAACCTCCCTTAAACCCCAATTAAATTCCCTTGTTTAATTCATGTGAACCACCCCATAATTATATAAACTCTTCCTCACCCTCTCTCCCTCTATATTGTTTGCCAACACATGTTAATCAATGAATTATAACTCTTTAATTTATTAAATTAATTGGTTTGATTTTTGAATTTTTAAATTTCATGTGTTAATAAAATAATAGCGTTAGCACATTATTTTATTTTTGGGGGCATTCTTTGTGTTAAAGAGAGTTGGGAGAGAGATATTCAAAAAGAGAGAATAGTATTCCTCCTATCAACTAAGAACAGTTTCCTTCTCTGACGAAGAACGACTCAGCGTAGAACGCTCCATGATTCTCCAATCCTCTTCTTCCTCCATTTTAGGGGAGAAGACACCAATGTGGGGAACTCCCCAATGTCGATGATTATTTCTATGATGTTGAAGGACCGACATCGCTTTCAGCATCTATGATGAACAAACAATATTCAAGGTATGGGATTGTCCATTTTGAAGTGTTTATCTCATACCCCGTTCTTTTTTGGAAATCATTGTTTATTTCTGGCCAACTTCTACCATTTAACACGGAGGGTGTGAGACGAATGCAAACGACCCGACAACCCCCGGTAGTCTCTTTTGATTGCGATGGAAATCATGACATGAAGGTGGAAATGAACAGGAGTGGTGGTTGTGCACCGACCACGTGCGGAAGAACCGCGGCCCACAACCACTGTCTCTCGACCAATGAAGAATCGGCCAGCCATAGTTGGCCAGGATGAAGGGAGTAAGCAAGGTTCCCCACAACACCATGGTGCGGAAGGCCGCGGCCCACATTCCACGGACCGCTTCGGCGAAAGAACCGGCCGACCCATCAGACTGTCGAGCGGAGGAGAGCCGCGAAGCCGGAAGGGCGTCTTGTTGGATGAACTGCAGCCCGTCCGTTCGGGCCTGTTTTTCCAAGAAGGCCGGTCGGCTTCAGCCGGCCGGTTTTGGAGGGAGGTGCCACTCGGCGCTGCCGGTTCGGGTAGCCTGGGGTCTGCGCCCCCAGCCTCGGACCGCTTGGTCCCCTCGGGCCGAGTCGCTCGACGGGCCGACCGAGCCGCGGCAGGGATGCGTTGTGCCGGGTCGCGCCACGCCACACCGGTCAGCGCAGCACCTTGCCGGGACGGGCCTCACACCGTCGTGCCGGTACTGGCTGCACCGGGCCTGGCCGCGCTGGGCCAGGCCGCACCCCGCTGGGCAGGGCCGGCCCGCACCCCCTCAGGTGGGGCCGCACCCAATAGACTAAGTCACGCATTTCATCGGGCCAGTCTGACACCCGTGCTGGGTCAGAACCGTGGGTTCGGCAGCGAGGACAACTATACATGGATTCTACGTCGGTTCAGCAGTTATGACAACAGTATTTGGATCCTACGTGGGTTCGGTAGCAATGTTTAATGTACTTGGATCCTCTGTGGGTTCGGCAACGATGATTTTTGTACTTGGATCCTATGTGTTTTTGGTAGAGGATATCATTTAGAGGCTACATCTAATCATCTTCACCCCTCTTCGTATGTTGTATACCTGTGTGAGGTGAGCATGACTATTCAATCATTACCATTGATGTGATTGATTTCTTTCTTGTGTGGACTGGGTTTTGCTTGTGTTCGAGAGTTGGGGATGAAATGTAATTGATAACATATGTATATGTATGGGAATATACCTAAGTAGAGTCGGTTGATACTTCGTGATTATTTCTTTCCTTTGTGGTTTATCCTTCGTGGATTCTTGTAGACCTTCAGGGGTCTCGGGGTCCCTACTGAGTATCATATACTCACCCCTTCATGGGATATTCCCGCACTACGTTGTGTTGGATGCAGACGACGGACAACACTGACCGAGGTGTAGGCTTGTGTAGATGGATGGTATCCAGAGGTAGACCACTTGGCTGGACGTACACGGGGTGGATGGCCGGACCTGAGGAGCTGAGGAGACCATATGTACCCACCCTTCGGTTGGGATATCTGGAGGATGACTCAGTGGTCGCTGCTTTTCTTTATATTCTATTTTACTTCGTTTTCAGTTGTACTTTACTTTCAATTGGGTTTGTATACTGGCCAATTTACTTTTCATCACTCACTTTTGTACTCAGTTTTACTTAGTTCTTACTTCACATGTGTACTATGTTCTGTTTGTTTACTTCTATAAATGCAATGCCTTCCCTTTTATCGAGATTTATAGTTTTTGTTCTAGTCTCCAGCCCCTGGCCTATGGAAGGCGGGCTTGGGGTAGTCATGGCACGGGCCCCGAGGACGGGTCGTGACATTTCTACCGGGTATACTGGTATACTCACCCAATTTTTATCAATCTATTTTCAAGTTACCCTCACGGAATTGAGGACTATGCTGCACTTTACTTGCTCATGCATTGTGATAATTGTTGTTCTGCTTCTAATTTGGTTTCTTTTGGTATATTCATTGGTGATTTGGTTGTATTTTTTCATAGTTTACATTAAAATCATGTGTGTATTATATTTAAGGTTCTTTTTTATAAATGTTTTTTTCTATAGGGATTTTACCTTCTTATCTCCCTATCATGTATTCATTAAAAATTGTCTACCTTCCCTTTTTTGTGGGATTCTATACCATTGGTGATAGTCACCACTCTTGGCCCTATTGAAGGTAGGACTCGGGGGGGAATAATGTAGAGACCCGAAGCTTAACTTACATGGACATTACATTACTTTTGCGGAATACCTAGTACATAACAAAAACACACACACAAGGACCGTAATAGTTTAGTGTCATTGGAAACTCGGAATATAATATTCTAATAGTGGTGAAAGATCTTCAACATATCTCATAAAGATCTTCCATTTTTTTACATAAAACATTTCTTTATATTCTGGGGAAATGAAAACATATAAGAGTGAGCTCAAATGCTCAGTAAGGGTAAAAAAAATATCAATCACATCATATACATAAGCACAAAACTTTTGGAAATCATAACCTGCAGAAGAGATCAGAATTTCATAACATGGGATAAATCATAGTAGTGAAATTAAATCCCAATAATCATAACTTAAAACATGAATCTTTGTGGCATACACACATAATCATTGAGAATCATTTCTTGTTAGTCAAGACTCATTGCCAAGACTATCTTAGTGGAAAAAGTCCATTTTTGAACCGAGTTCACTCCTCGTTTCAGTCCTGTTTCACTGAACCGGTTTAACATGCCGTTCCAGCCATTTCTATCTCATGAGATATAAAATCTTTAGCCAATGCATGGGAGGAAGATATAGGTCACACCCATATCATAATGATACCATTCTTATGTGTGCCACAAAATCAGAAAACTATACATCATAGCATAACCCATGTAATAAAAATGGGAATCATAAACATCGTGAAATCATAAAACAATTCATATAAGATAAAAGAATTCATAAAAATATAATTCCATCACAACATAAACAAATCAATTTAATAATAGGGAAAATAATTTTGATAAAACACTTGAACTCCATTTTTGAGGAAAATATCATTTCTGCTTCAAAAACACTTTTCCTTTCTTAACATGTCATACAATTATAAACTAAAAGAAAGTTGATTAAAAATAAACTTTAAAACTTTTAAAGGAATCTTCTTGGAAATAATGTTTTAAAAATCCATTCATGCCGTATAAGTTAAAAAAACACTCTTCGTACTTTTTTCGGAAAAGTCAAAAAGTACCTCGTACAAAAAATGACAAAAGATTCCTTTCATATCATTTACTGAAAACTCACCGAAGGGTAAAATTGGAGATAAAGAATTGTAGGTGGATGGAAATAATATTACATTTGAGGAAACATGGATGTGGATGATAAAATACACCCCATTAAATGCCAAAGTATAATCAATCTCGGATAAAAATGAGATTGTGATATTTCCCTTACCTTAGGTCCGATTTGCTTCGTAAGTGTCTGAACCTCCTATATAATGATTTAAATAATGTCATTGAATTATTCCAGAATCATAATCATGTTATGATATCATATATGGTTCACTTATGACTTTATATTACCCATTCTTTTGTAAATTCCATGTTAAAGAGCATTTTGGGTAAAACCGTTTCATTTTTCATCTGTGTTTTGACTTGTAATTATTCATATGATTACTTAGATCATGAATACATAATTCCAGAATATAAAACATGATTTATATATAATATATATTCAGAATATAAATATATATAATAGATTAGTAAATGGAAAGAAATACAATGTTCATAGAGACTGTAGGTCGTACGTACGCATTAACGCTGTTTTCGTTTCCTTATTGAGTTGAATGGAATTAAGTAGATGACATACATATATATACACATAAATCCAGAATAATTATTATGTCATATATTTCATTATTACTTATTATATATACTTTATAATCATTCATGAATGGTTAACGTGGAGAATGTATCTCATCGCATCGTGGAGACGGTAGTCCGTACGTACGCACGAGCGATGATATCGTTCTCATGATTGTGGAATTGTATTGGAGTGTATGTATACTATATAAGAATCAATATCACTTTTCAATAATCATATATAGTTATTATGCACACCATTATACCCATCCAAGTAAGGTGGTGGTGGAAAATTGATTACACCACAGCGTGGAGACGGTATTCCGTACGTACGCACGCGCGGTGATTTCATTTTCCGTAGGATGGATAGATGGTGAAATAGGGTTGTTTCATACTTATAATAACATATAAGTATATTAGTGATATTTATGTTATTACTTCATAATGAAACAACCTAAGAAGAAGAATTGGAAGAAGAAATAACGTTGAAAGAATCGGTAACGGACATTACCTCTTCTTTGAAGCGCCTCTTTGAGATCTCCTTTTAGGGCACTGAAATTGGTCTTTGAGGAAGACCGGAACCTCTAGAATGTTTATATGGAAGTGTAGAATGGAATTTTTCAGGGTTTGGCCGAGCGTGAAGGCTAAAAGTGGTGTGAGGAAGAGAGGGAGGAGGTGCCCATTTATAAGGGAGGAGAGGGGCTCCTTTGGAAAAACTAAAAATATTATTTTATTATAAAGAAAATTCGGTTTTAAATAGCTCCAAATTGATTTATTTCAAATCTAAGATGGGGATGGGTCGAAACCCTCTCATAAAATATTATTTATACAAGTTTAGGTTCCTATTGTAACCTTATCATTTAGATTTAACATTAAGTAAAATAATTTTACTTTTACCGTGTCTTCCTGTGTTCTTATACTATAAGGTTAATAAACTTACTATAAGCAGACAAAAGAACCCCAAGATTATTATTATTAATATATATAACCTTTTCTAAATCATTTGTCTGAACCTTATAATTTTAGGAATAAAATAAAAATTACTAATATAATATTTTTTAAAAAAACTATTTTTTGTCAATTTTGAAACGATTTAGTAATTGTTTTTTGTGAAACTCATAACAGAATGATTAGTTCGAAGAAAGTTTATTAAATCAATAATAACATGTCCTATTAACCTAGGAAATTAGTGTAATTCATAAAAAGTCTCAAATTATATTTATTTGAGTATTTATAATATCAATCATTCTAATTTTTCACTATTATGGTAATTACTGCATCATCATTGTGTCAAAAATAAATTAATTTATATAATGTCTAAAAATTATAAATAAAATATAATTATGTAGGAAATCTTATTAGCTTTCTAATTAATATTTACAGTCAAATTTATCATATGTATAACCCTATATTAAAAATGATGTAGTAAATAAACTTTGATTTTAACTCTTCTAACTCTTTTTTGAATTAAATAATAATAAATGTCCTAATCTAATCCATGTGGGCCTAAATGATCATCTTTTATTCCTAAGGTTGTTTTTGGTCGAATTACACTTATCCAATAAAATTAGGGCATGTTTTAGGGTAATAATAATATCAATTTTACCCTTAATTACCCTATTTACTTTTAACCGTGGTAAAAAAAGTAAAAAGTTACTATTCACCAAAAATTATTTTCTTCTCATTGAACCAAATTTTACTTACTGACATCAACCGTGTCTCTCAGATTTTTGATATTCCACTCACAGAAGCGGTAAAATTAAGTTTTATGAAAAATTCAGTTTTTTTAACTACCACTTAGTGGTTTCACTATTCATCAAAAAATGAAAGTTTCTAGAAAAATACAAAAAATTAGGCCTAAGCTATATTTGATATTATGAATTCAAAAATGATGTCTATTTTATAAAATTCAAAACATATCAGTTGAATTAATTAATTTAAAAATTAATTTCTGTCGTCAAAATAAATAGTGTGTTCTTAAGTGATAATAACTATCAAAAGATTGTCATTTGTTTATGTCTGGTTTAAATGTGAAATTACATCCAATGAAAAACATTGTATTAAAATGTAAAAATATATTCTAAATATACTTAAAAACCACTCAAATTAATAATTTATCACTATTAAGTATTTCTATTAAAAAGGTTGTTTTTAATTAAAATTTAGTAATTTTCACTTTTTATCAGAAAATGAAAGTTATCCGAAAAGGACCATAATTTCACCCTAAGCAAATTTCGATATTCCGAATCCAAAAATGAAGTCCATTTTGAAAAATAAAATTTACAAAATTTAAAAAAGTTGTTATTACTATTCATAACAGCTAGTTTTAATAATATTTTAATAGCATATCATTGTTTAGCGAAACTCGATATTGAGTACAACACACGCTATCAGCGAAGGACGCGCTTCCGTGTAATGAAAGGCAAGTCAAGGATGCGTGTGGTGCAAGCTCTTTTTGGTGTAGCGTACAACAAAACACATTAATGAAATTAAAAAGACTATTTTTCATAAAATCTAGGGGTGTTACATTCTACCCCCCTTAAAATGAATTTCGCCCTCGAAATTCGTCGGGTTTATAAATGGTTTACTACTCGAAAGTTTCTTTAATAGAAAAACACATCGTAAAATGAAATACCAAATGAAATCTTTAAAAACAAAAGTATGAAATGTAATGGTTACCCAAATAAACTAATCACTGGCTTTCCACATAGGTGAAAATATGGATATGGAAGAGAAATCTAACCATCATGTTATGATGAAGAGTGGTAGAGAACATTGCTATGGAAAATCCCGCAATAAAAAAGCCATAAATTTGTGATGATCTAAGGTACCATCTGATTCATCAGATATAAGAGCACTAGGACAACATTTTTGGTTTTCAAGATCATTTACCTAAAGTTGAAGAATTTGAATTAGAATAAATACTTACTTTATTTTGGTACAATATCACTATTGTTCGTGCCTTGAACAATTTCCACTTCATCTCTTAATGAAATGAAGTTGAATTTGTTATTTGTGAAATGTTAGCAGATCATGTGATATAATGATGCGTCATTCCATCTGTCTCAAAAAAGGTTAGAAAAGTTATCAAAACATACGTAAGTTCATCTATAGTGAGATCAATCATATATGGTTCCTAAAATGGACATATACTTCATATATCATTCTGATTAATATAATAAAACTATTTTCTACTAAACAGGGACTTCCTGTAGGCCAGTGGTAGGCAATAAAGGCCAGTCGCACTTCGGTTGTGGGTTCAATTCCCACAGCCTTGTCTGACGCGATGGGTTGTCGCCAGTCTTGTAGGTTGTCCGTTTTCTAATGCTATATTACTATAACATCCTATCAATAATATCTAAAAAAGTTCTATCCTAACTTATGTCTAACATAATCCATTCCAATCTTTAGGCTTATCTAAAATACTTCGGTCCAAGATCATAGTATAAAGAAAATGATTACATGAAATGTCACATAACAATCACGTGAATGCCATCATTTATCCCACATACATCATAAGATATATCTTTTTGGTCAAATTACAAACATGTGAATACGTTAATCATGTATTCTCTTGAAAAAATAATACCCATTGAACCTTAGTGAAAACATGAATGTAGTTAAAAGTTAACACTTTCCACAAACCAAAATCCTCAAAATTCGTTATACTCAAACCATGATATCACTTAGTCCTTATATCAATCATGAGCTCATTAATACTGTCAAACATTTCATTTTCCCTTTATCCCTTCATGATGCGAATATCATCTGCTTTCCAAAATATTTGAATCACTTTTCATGGTTACTGGTACCTTAAAATTATTGAAAACCATAATAGAATAATACAAAAATATTCTAATACACAATAAAAGTACCTCAATAACATTATTATTGAATACCAATACATAAACACTTCAATCCATCCTCTTCAATTATTTTCCTGGAATTAGTCCTTCCTTGATTTAGAAGTAACTTTTTTAGGTCAGGGAATTGATTTGGGTAATGCCCATGTTCTCCACAAATAATAAATTGAACTCCATAACAGTCTGTCACTCTATGATCCTTTTCTCCACATAGATAACATCGGTCCCTCAATTTTAGGTATTCCTCAAGGTTCTTCTTCCCTTATTTAGAAATCTCAATCTTCCTTTCTTTATTCTCCTCAACATGCGAACATGCATAATAGTTTATCTTCCTCTTCTTTGATGAATTAGGCATACCACTAAATTTCACCTTGTTAATCATATATCGCGATGACTAATTCGGCATAATCACAATATCTTTCTCTCTAGGAATTACACAATTCTTTTTCTCATAGTCACCAATTTGTCCATTGGGTTCAATGTTAAACGAATTCCTTCTGAATCCTTCCATTAACTAAAACACAAAAATAATTCTGTGAGAGGAAAAAATAATGCTAGAGAAAACAACATAGTAAAGGGGGAGTACCCTCAATATCTAACATCTTAGTTTAAATTCTAAGATCATTAGAGCAATTCTAAGACTATAACCTATACGTATACTTAACCATAGAGACATCCCTAGACATACCTTAGAAATATATCTAGGGATATCACTAACATTTTCGCATCCTAGTTTCCAAAGGTTGACTAAACCTTTCCTCTGATACCAACTGTAAATACCAGAAGCTTAACGTAAATGGACATTACATTACTTTTGCGGAATACTTAGTACATAACAAAAAAACACACAAGGAACATAATAGTTTAGTTTCTTTGGAAACTCGGAATATAATCTTCTAATCATGGTGAAAGATCTTAAACATATACCATAAAGATCATCATTTTTTTACCTAAAACCTTTCTTTATTTCCTGGAGAAAATAAAACATAAAATGGTGAGCTCAAATGCTCAATAAGGGTAAAAAAACAAATATCAATCACATCATATACATAAGCACATAACTTTTGGAAATCTTAACCTACAAAATACTTCATAATTTCATAACATGGGATAAATCAAAGTAGTGAAATGTAATCCCAATAATCATAACCTAAAACATGAAACTTTATTTCATACACACATAATCATTGAGAATCATTTCTTGTTAGTCAAGACTCATTCCCAAGACTATCTTAGTGGACAAAGTCCATTTCTGGTCTGAGTTCACTCCTCGTTTCAGTCCTGTTTCACTGAACCGGTTTAACCTGCTGTTCCACCCATTTCTATCTCAGGAGATATAAAATCATTACCCAATGCATTGGAGGGAGATATAGGTCCCACCCTTCTTATAATGATACCATTCTTATGTGTGCAACAAAATCAGGAAACCATACATCATAGCATAAACCATGTAATAAAAATGGGAATCATAAACATCGTGACATCATAAAACAATTAATATAAGATAAAGTAATTCATTAAAAAATAATTCCATCACAACATAATCAAATCAATGTAATAATAGGGAAAATAATTTTGATAAAACACTTGAACTCCATTCTTGAGGAAAATATCCTTTCTGCTTCAAAATCACTTTTCCTTTCTTAACATGTCGCACAATTATAAACTAAAAGAAGTTGATTAAAAATAAACATTAAAACTTGTAAAGGAAGATTCTTGGAAATAATGTTTTAAAAATCCATTCATGCCGTATAAGTTAAAAAACACTCTTCGTACTTTTGTCGGAAAAGTCAAAAAGTACCTTGTACGAAAAACGACAAAAGATTCCTTTCATATCCTTTACTAAAAAATCACCGAAGGGTAAAATTGGATTTAAACAATTTTAGGTGGATGGAAATAATATTACATATTGTGGAAACATGTATGTGGATGATAAAATACACCCCAATAAATGCCAAAGTATGAACGATCTCGGATAAAAATGAGATTGTGATATTTCCCTTACCTTAGGTCTGATTTGCTTTGTAAGTGTCTGAACCTCCTATATAATGATTTAAGTAATTTAATTGACTTATTCCAGAATCATACTCATTGTTATGATATCATATATGGTTCACATATGACTTTATATTACTCGTTCTTTTGTAAATTCCATGTTAAAGAGTGTTTTGGGTAAAATTGTTTCATTTTTCGTCCGTGTTTTGACTTGTAATTATTCATATGATTACTTAGATCATGAATACATAATTCCATAATATAAAACATTATTTATATATAATATATATTCATAATATAAATCTATATAATAGATTAGTAAATGGAATGAAATACACTGTTCATGGAGACGGTAGGTCATACGTACGCATGAACGTTGTTTTCATTTCATTATTGAGTTGATTGGTGTTATGTAGATGACATATATATATATATAAATAAATCCAGTATCATTATTATGTCATATATTTCATTATTACTTATTATATACACTTTATAATCATTCATGAATGGTTAACGTGGAGAATGTATCTCATCGCATCGTGGAGACGGTAGTCCGTACGTACGCACGAGCGATGATATCGTTATCATGATCTGGGAATTGTATTAGAGTGTATGTATACTATATAAGAATCAATATCACCTTACAATAATCATATGTAGTTATTATTTACACCATTATACCCATCCATGTAATGTGGTGGTGGAAAATAGATTACACCACGACATGGAGACGGTATTCCGTACGTATGCACGCGCGGTGATTTCTTTTTCTGTAGGATGGATAGATGGTGAAATAGGGTTGTTTCATACTTATAATAACATATTAGTATATGAGTGATACTGATGTTATTACTTCATAATGAAACAACCTAAGAAGAAGAAGTGGAAGAAGAAATAAAGTTGAAAGAATCGGTAACGTACATTACCTCTTCTTTGAAGTGCCTCTTTGAGATCTCCTTTTAGGGCACTAAAATTGGTCTTTGAGGAAGACAATAACCTCTAGGATGTTGCTATGTAAGTGGAGAATGTAATTTGGCAGGGGTTGGCCGAGCTTGAAGGCTCAAAGTGGTGTGAGGAAGAGAGGGAGGAGGTTCCCTTTTATAAGGGAGGAGAGGGGCTCCTTTGGAAAAACTAAAAATATTATTTTATTATAAAGACATATTAGGTTTTAAATAGCTCCAAATTATTTTATTTCAATGATAAGGTGGGGATGGGTTGAAAGACTCTAATCCAATAGAATTTACACAAGTTTAGGTTCCTATTGTAACCTTATCATTTAGATTTAACATTAAGTAAAATAATTTTACTTTTACCGTGTCTTCTTGTGTTCTTATACTATAAGGTTAATAAACATACTATAAGCAGTCAAAAAAACCCCAAGTTGTTTATTATTAATATATATAACTTTAGATAAATCATTTGGCTGAACCTTAGATTTTTGGGAATAAAATAACAATTACTAATATAATATATATTTTAAAAACTATTTTATGTCAATTTTGAAACTATTTAGTAATTGATTTTTGTGAAAATCATAACAGAATGATTAGTTCGAAAAAAGTTATTTAAATAAATAATATAAAGTCATATTAACCTAGAAAATTAGTGGAATTCATAAAAAGTCTCAAATTATATTTATTTGGGTATTTATAATATCAATTATTCCAATTTTTCACTATTATGGTAATTACTACATCATCATTGTGTCATAAATAAATTAATTTATTTAATGTCTAAAAATTATAAATAAAATATCATTATGTATGAAATCGTATTATATTTCTAATGAATATTTACAATCGAATTTATCTTATGCATAACCCTATATTAAAAATGTTGTAGCAAATAAACTTTGATTTTAACTCTTTTAACTCTTGTTTGAATTAAATAATAATAAATGTCCTAATCTAATACAAGTGGGCCTAAATGGTCATATTTTATTCATAAGGTCGTTTTTTGTCGTATTACACTTATCCAATAGAATTAGGACATGTGTTAGGGTAATAATAAAATCATTTTTACCCTTAATTACCCTATTTACTTTTAACCGTGGGGAATAAAATAAAAAATTACTATTCACCAAAAATTATTTTCATCTCATTGAACCACATTTTACTTACTAACATCAACCATGTCTCTCTGATTTCTGAAATTCCACTCACAGAAGTAGTTAAATTATGTTTTATGAAAAATTCAGTTTTTTTTAACTACAACTTAGTGGTTTCACTATTTATCAAAAAATGAAAGTTTCCAGAAAAATACAAAAAATTAGGCCTAAGATATATTTGATAATATGAATTCAAAAATGATGTATATTTTATCAAATTCAATACATATCAGTTTCATTAATTAATTTAAAAATTAATTCCTGTTGTCAAAACAAATAGCGTGTTCTTAAGAGATAATAACTATCAAAAGATTGACATTTGTTTATGTCTTGTTTAAATGTGAAATTACATCCAATGAACAACATTGTATTAAATTGTAAAAATATATTCTAAATATACTTAAAAACCAATCAAATTAATAATTTATCACTATTAATTATTTCGATTAAAAAGGTTGTTTTTAATTAAAATTTATTAATTTCCACTATTCATCAGAAAATGAAATTTATCCGAAAAGTACCAAAATTTCACCCTAAGCTAATTTCGATACTCCTAATCCAAAAATGAAGTCCATTTTTAAAAATAAAATTTAATAAATTTCAAAAAGTGATTATTACTATTCATAACGGCTAGTTTTAATAATATTTTAATAGCATATCATTGTTTAGCGAAACTCGCTATTGCATACAACACACGCTATCACAGAAGGACGCGCTTGTGTGTAATGAATGGAAAGTCAAGGATTCATTTTGTGCAAGCTCCTTTTGGTGTAGCATACAACACAAGACATTAATGAAATTAAAAAGAATATTTTTCATAAAATCTCGGGGTGTTACAAATAATATCTCTATCATCTTGAAGAAGGAAGGTTTAGAACATTTATGTCTCTTCCCTCATCATGAAGAAGGTGATTCATGACAATATGATACATGATTATCAAAATATCATTGGGAAATTGGTATGATCTCAATAATATATTTTCTTTTCAATCCCTCAAGGTAACTTCTAGATTAGAATATCGAAAATATATTCCAATACATTATTCATCCTCTTGATGGAACCCCTTTTTATGGAAGGATAATGAATGATGATGCTAAAAATCATAGAATATTCAACCATAGATCATAACTCCATATATTAGGATAATAACTATTAAAATATATTCTGGTTGAGGAAACCCTACTTCTAAACCATAGTGTCAGTAGTGGTGCAGTCGGAATAACATTGTCTCACATGTCCAGTATAAATGCTAAAACCTTCTCCCTTGAAGAAGTATTCCATCATGCTTATAATTAAACCCTATAAGACTATGCTGAGGTTATATCTATGGAATCACAATGAATAAAAAATCATATAGGAATCAGAGTAATTGTGATATATTCTTATCTGATTCTGGTATCACAAAATGTTCTCTTATTATGCTACCATTAAACCACGGAATACACATACATGCATTCAGCCTTTTTTCACCCCATAACATTAGATATAATCATCATATATTTTCTAACAAAATCAAATTACTATTTCAACTAATTAGTGAAAATAAATATATATAATAAAAAAATAGAAAAAATATACTAGATAAGTAGAAACTATCCCAAACAGAAAGAAAAAATCAATACATTTAATTAATAAACTTATTTGGAGTACAAAAAATGGAATATATATTTCAATTAACATACACTCCATGTAATGATCAATGAATGTACTCTAAACCATATATCAACATCATGTTCATCACCCAAGGTGAATTTTACAAATTTTTATTGCAGAAAATAATTTAATATTTATAGATACTTCTAGGTCTAATATATTGTGTTGTATATGAATTGTCATAGAACCCCCCTTGAAAAAATCACAACTAACCCAAATCATGTAAAAAGTAAACTATCAATAGTAAAAGAGACCATAAATTTACTATTCCCCCTCCATTTAATACCATTTTATAGGATCTATAACTAAACCATTGGGTCTAATATGGATGGTCAAAAAACATCTTTTATGCCTCCTCATATGTAGGTGGAATCCAACTACTATCGAGGTTATTATTCTATCATTAGAGAAACTAGACCATTGGTATCATTTAATGGAGTGAAATTAAAAAAATAAAACATGTAATAAATAATTAGAGTTAACATGTGTAATAGAAAAGATCACATACATGTTATACCAAAAACATTCGTCAACTGATGAAAGAAAACCCAGTGAAATAAGTTCAAGATCTTAAAATAGGGAAACTAAAGTTCTATTAGATTCCCCCTCATTCCACTACTATCTCTTCACTCCACTCTTTATCTATCCATAATAGGGTGCTGTCCCTTTTATGAATAACTCATGATTTATAGAATCTCATCTAAATTTCTTATGTATGGTGTGAGTAAACACATAATAGGAAACTCCCAATGCATCTTTAACATGATTTAATCAAGTGTTACAATGTCTTTTTTAATAATTAATGATTCTCAACAAGAATAAACAAGAAATCAAAAATTGGAAAGTCGTATTCAAACCATTCCTCAAAAAAACTGTGGTCGTACGTGATTTTCATTACTGAACAAAAAATATTTTATGCTAATAAATTTATAAAACTAGCCACAAGGTTTTTTAATAGTCTCTTGTAATCAAGAAGGAATCGATTGAAATAAAACTATATATAATCCACTAGTAATCATGTAATATAAGAAAACTACATGGAATTGAGTATTGTTATCCTACCTATTTTCTATAAATAATCAAGTAATAGTCATAATCCACACGACATCATGTTTTATCCATGTAATTATATTCCACAAGGCATCAAGAAGATGATTAGATGATTGGTTATCATGTTAAAATTTCATCGTCAATGAAAACCATGCACACACCCCATAATGAAAAATCATTCCATGATAGCCAATTCTAATGTATATACATACCTATCATCAAAAAATAAAACATGTAATGTCATATCATGGTAACAGCAATATAACACATCATGAGAAACACAAATTAAATTGGGGTGTTGGTTTTATAGATGTTATACAAATTTTAGGGGTTTTTGAAATATACAATTCATTATTTCATTCACATATGTTCTTGATAATGTGTATGAATGATCATGTATTCCCATGTACGTTATTGGTGAAAAATATGTATAAAGGAATATGTTTTATGTCAATACCTTATAATGTTCATCATATTTCTAGGGGTACTACACACTTTTATGGGTACACTTATCATTTATTTATAATTTTCATCTTTTTATCTCACTCTGTCCTATTATGGGAATAATATAAAAGAGGATAAACAAGTAATTATAACATGATAATAACAAAAATTAATCAAGAATAAAAATCAATTTTTTATCAAAGGATAATATACATAAATTTTGGAAATGGTGACTTGGGGAGAAATATAATGGATTGTTGTAATAGATTATCTAATAGTAATTAAATTATTTTTTTAATAAAAAACTATTAAAATTACAATTCTTATAATTACCAAGGGAAAATCTAAATGACTGACACATATAATTATTAAAAAATTGGTGGAAATTATCAAAAATAAGTATGATATGTTATCAAAATATAATAATTCAATATTATTAATGAGTGAATAAAAAAATTAATGAAAAGATAAGTATTATAATATTATAAACAAATATTTATAAATTTTTTAAAAGCTAATTACTAGATTATTAAAATATAATTTTTTCAAAAAAAATCAACACCATATAGACACATTGATTTATTACGGTACAATTTATTGAAATTATATATTATAATTACAATGAATTATCAAAAAGTTATTAATAAAATTATAAAATTATAATTACATGTTTAAAAATGTATAAATTACATAAAAATTTACAAAAATATATTTTTTAAAGTAATAGATTATATAAAACTATTTAATGATAAAAGTAATATTAAATCCTTAATAAATAATAAAATAAATAATATAAAATATAATTTATGATATGTTATCAAATAAATTATTATAATCAATAATCAATAATTATTTATTATAAGATAACTATTTAATGATTTTTTATAACAAATTATCAGAAAATAATTAAAACTTACAATATATGGTAAATAGTCAAAAGTCTTTTATCAAAGGATAATTTATGAAAAATTATTATTAGATAATTATAAAATGGTAAATTATATGAAATTTTCCAAATATAATAATAAAATGATAATTTAGGATAAATTGTAAAAAGATAAATAAATAGGATAATTTATGGTGAATTTTTAACATAATTTTATTACGGATAATTTATGAGAAATTATAAATGGTATTTATATAAATGAAATTAATGATTAATTAAAAACATATAATTATAAAATATAAATTTAAGACAAACGAAAAATAGATAATTATAATGGGAAAATAATAATAAATTATTAGTAGATAATTATAATGAATAATTATGGATAAAATATTTTGAATAATTATAAAAGAATAATTTCTATAGATTAATCAATATTTTTTAAGAAAAATATAATTTTTAAGAACTTATCAAAGGATAATTATTGTTCTAAAGAATATATCAAGATAAAAGAACAGCATAGAATGATAATTCATAAATTTTCTCATAGTGAGAATGTATCATTTCTTACAATATATGACTTATTTTTTCAATAATATAATTTAATCATTCTATAGATCCTTAACAAAAATCAAGAATTGACATATTGACATTCATGTTAACAAAGTTGTCATGAGGGGTTCTTGACTATTTCAGTTTCCACTGCATCATGTGAAAAATATAGGGTGGTTCATTATTGCCTATATCATTGATAAATTTTAAGGTAGGAATTTCTTTACATTCTTGGAATCTCCTAGAACATTGGTGTCATTGAAGGATGATTGTGTCTAAATATGAATATCCATGATTGACTTGTGATTTCATGTCAGTGGGTGTTGCTCCTGACATGGTATCCATAATTCTATGAGATTTATTTGATATATAGATTCTATGATGATGTTAGATTCATATTACTTGTTGATTCATGGTATGTTTTTTACACAAGAAGACATGTTAATTTCAAGTGACTCACCAATATTCTTGCGGATGGTTTTAGATACATATCAACATACAATACATTTCTATAATTGAGATGATTCAAGTATGGATTGTGGTTTTTTTGGAATCTTAGTTATTGTATGATCACTATATTTTGAATATTATTTTTTCCTTGTTGTTCATTTATTAGTATTATATAATTATCTAATTTACATAATAACATAATGTTATGGATGCACTTGTGGTGTCTTTATGATTCATATTCTCAAACCCTACATAGAAATTTTGATGTCAATGTAGATTTCATGAGGGATCTGGAAATGGGAATGGGTAATGTAATTAATGACAAAATAGCGGAAAATTAATATAGTAACGGACTACGGAACACTCATGTATCCATTTTATTTATTTATTTTCACATCTAATTATTATTCCACCATTTTCATATGACTTTGGGTGCCTCTATAATGATAGTAATGTATACCATATTTCACATTCCATTTAATTATTTCAATTATTGATTATATTTTTTATATTTGATTTTGATACTATAACATGATATTGAGGGTATATTTTAATCACTATCAAACTAAATATATCCCTCATTGTCTATAGCCTCATGCATATGGGGAGTCATGTGGTCATGTGACCTTATGGACAGGACAAAGTGGTTCTGGTTGTGATGTGACATTTAAATTGCAATAAAATCAAGGAAACTATGTTCATTGATAAGGGAGGAAGTCGTGGTAAAATATATGATATGATAAGTGAGGGGTAATATAACTACATAATAGTTAATTTTTTATGACCATTAATAAATATTCCATAAAATTTTAGTATTTATGTGTCAATAGCATGTGGATGACATTCACAATTTTTTTAAAATTACAGAATGAAACCAAATGTGGGGTAAATATTTGATCAACAGAAAATCAATAATTTAATTTTTTGTGTGTGTTGTCGAAATATTATTATGAACAGTTTAGTGAATCAGGTTACACCAATTATAAATGTACAATATATTATAATTACATTCTCATTTATTTGACATTTTTATGTATTTCCAAATTTATTCGTTAGAACTTATAAAGAACTACCATTGAGTCTTTATCAATAGTGTGTCCCCAGTATGAATAATTAAAACACATGGATTCTGTTTCCCATTATCTAGATATGATCAAATCATATAGTCTCCAATTCCATAATCTTAATAAAATTAAAATATATTTATCTATTTTCAAAAAATTACTAGAATATTAAAAAAAATAGATCTTTTTAATAAAAATTACATCATGGGTTTCAATTATATATAATTTTACTAATTTTTTTCTTTTCTTTTAAGAGAAACTATATCAAGGGTTTTCACATTATTTAATGAAATTATTACCAAAAAAAATATTGATGTATATATTATTTTTTATAAGGATAATTTTATCCTAAAAAATAGTTCATTACCAATTTATTAATTATAATGAAAAAAAATCCATTCATTTTTGGAGTAATCTATTGAAATTATGAATATTTTTCAATATCTATTTTAAAAATTCATTAATTACATTTTATAATTTGAATTTTTTGGCATTATATGTTATCTTGGCCAATATATGAGCTATATGATTAAAAAAGTCTATTTTATAATCACAACAATCAAATAAAATAAAAAATAATTATTATTATAATCTATATAAAATTTTCCCCATTCAATGAACACTTTAACAGTTGCAGTGTTAACAGATATAGAATTATTTTTTCCAATATAAAAAAGGAATGTTACATATTTAGACCAAAATTAACATATATTAAATTTATCATATAACAACATTCATATTATATTTTTTTAGAAAATAGTGATACTGATATCCATGTTAATATTAATTCTTACCCTTTGTATAGCCATCATTAGTAAATATTGGTATAAATATAGGCATATTTACATAAAAATAAATTTTATTTTGTTCCAAAATTTCAATGATATAACATGATAAAATCTATGGTGTAGCCAAAAATATAATGTCTTAATTAAAATGTACATCATATATAATATTTATTATTATTATATTCATTTAACTAATTATTTCATATTTTATTATAAAAAAATATATATATAGAATTCAATATATTAAATTAATTATATCATTGTTTTAAAATATATTTTTCTATAGTGATATAATTAAAAATATTGTTCGTTAATGAACAACATAAATTACCAATTATTCCTTACCTATAATATTAATTTTTATAGAGTAAAAAATATTGATTGCGAAATCCCATATACAGTAATTCATTTTTTACATAATTAATCTAAAACCATTCGATTTATGTTTTATAGGAGAATGAATTTTTGACTTCAGTTATGAAGGAAATCAATAGTGATTTATAATATTTATCCAAAGAGATATATATAATATTAATTTTGAATTACATACATATATTGATGTTTTATGTGTTTATATATTAAATTTACATCCTACATCACATACATAGTTCATTAGTCACATAAATGTAGATCAACAATCACTTCAATATTTTCCTTATGTGGATATTTATTGAATGAATTTTTAAATCAACTATATATGAAATATTGATTTAAAACATTCCATGTGAATAAAAACATCTTTCAATTTTTATTAGTTTTGATAATTAAAATATCTTATTAAATAAATTTGAAATTTTAATTCAAATTAACATGGGTATAATAAACATATTTTCATATAGGATCCAACCACAGACTCTAATTTTATTGTTGAAACATATTTTTAGTAAAATTACAATATAGTGTTTTAAAGGATATATGTTTTTGTAATATTTTAGTATGCAAGTAAATATTATTTTTAATATTAGACATGATAAAAGATTTTTTTGATCTATAGTCAATTAATGTGTTAGACAAGAATAAAATATATAATTTTGTGCTTATTTAGATATTATTTGGTGGTTTAACAAATCAATACATTAAAGAGAATTCATATACATGATCCCTATGGAAGATCATGTTTATATTCAAATGATGTTTACAAAATTTCTTTGAATAGATCCACAATCCTTTTTATGTTAATTTATTGGGTTCTTCTGTCATATGCCTATTATAATGTTTGAGGATGATAAGTTATAAACACATTAAGAATATTTTCAACCATTTTAATGGTCATATTGGTTTTTTATTTCCAATAATATTTTCATGTTGGAAATAATAACATTCATTTCATTTATCTTTTACCATGTCCTTTTAAATAGAAGACTTTAATTTTCATAATCTCTATCATTACTTTGTAAATTTATTTACAGAGCTACAATTTGTTCAATACAGGTAAAACTGTTCACACTCATATATTTTTTTTTGATAATTTTATGAATCATAGATCGATTTTTATTAACTTCCTTATAATTTATTTTAATTGGAAAATAATAATAACAAGGATTCTTATATAGGGTAAAATATTCCACTATAATGAATCTGAGAATTTCTGTATTTGTAGTTATTGTATAATTTTATATTTTCCATCAATTTGTGAAATACCATTACATCTAAATTAATTTCACAAGTGGGATATATTACATTACAATTACTTATTTTTGTTAAATGAAATAAGAATTTGTAATTTTTATTCAAATTTTTATTTTAATTAATGAACATCAAGGAATATTATCTCCAAATAGTAAATATATTCTTTTAAAATAAAATTTTCTTGTTATGAATAATTTTATGAAAATGTGTTCCATGGATATAAATGAATGATTTTATGTAACTGTAATTATGTTGTAACAAAATTATGGATTCTGTTTCATAAGGAATAGATCCATAGAGCATGTGTATTATTTTTTGGTAATATATTACCCCACACTAGAATACTTATTTTCAAAAACATAGGTTAAAAAATTGATTATTATTATTTTCTGACCATCTATAACAGTATCATCATTAACATGTTAATTCTATAGAACCATATACTAAATTTTTTTGTTGAAAATGATGACGATTTATCAAGGAAAATTATTTTTTGTAAGCCTTATATATTAAAATATTTATACTATTCAACTATTTTTCTATTAAAAATAGTATATATACGACTTCTTAAAAAATAAATATAATGTTTCATAAATTGATATTATTTTTTAAAATTTTAAAAAATTGTATAAAATTTTCTATGGGATCTTCATAAAATATTTTTTCTCTTCTAGGAAACCTATACATATATTTTATAATATTTTTTATTGATAATTATTTTACACCCACAAAAATTCCATTAAAAATTCATATATATTATATGAATTGTTTAATGAAGGAAACATAAATACAACGATTATATATATCATAAAATTATTTATATGTCCCTAGAGAGACCATTATATATATAATTGATACATTTTAATTTTATAAAATATGGAATAAAAGTATATAAACAAGTAAATTATAAATATTTTTTGTTTCTATGGGTTTATACATGATATATCCTACATCATATTCCTCATTTTTGCCTATGAAAATGAGGGGATATAAGAAATGTGAGAGCTATATATTAACTATTTGTGAAATTTTATCAAATAAACATCAAATTTATTGAAAATTGAAGAAATAATTTTAGTAAAATGAATAATTAATATACATTAATAGTGAATCCATGGAAATAAAATAGTGAATAAGTAATCTTGAATTAGATATTTCAAGGGAATAATATTACTATTACTCCTAAATATATTAAAACAATGATTTTCTTGATCAACACATAACATATATTTTCCTTTTAGAATATCATATCCTAATGAAAAACCACTAATTTAAGAACTATAAATAAACCAAAAAATTTCCAGCAATTTTTATTGGTCAGAGAAAATTTGGTTTTCCATTCAATTGAATTTTAAAAAATCACCATAGTAATTATTTACCCTAGGAAAAACTAATATATATTACTCAATAACTATTTCATATTTTTTTGTGAATAGGAATATATAAATATGAGAGCTTAAATGAAAATATTGGGATTGTGAAAATATTAATTGGTGAATAAAATCCTACAACATGTTATAAACTATATTCATGATTAATATGACTATAAATAAACCAATGAATTATCTAACAATATTATAAGGGATAGTAAAGATTTCATAGAGATTCCAACTATAAATGATGTAGTAATTCCAAAAGTGGTGACATGGCATCTTTTAGGATATGAATAATGGATATTTTAGATGATATTATTTCCATTATTTGAAAATATTTAATAGAATGATAAATATATGGTTAACTTTTGACATTTAATGATGCTTATTGTATCATCAATAGTGAGAATAAACATTTTTAAATTGAAGGTAATGGTATATGATGGGAGGATGTGAATTTTTCACCACAGTGGGTAATTATTCCCCATACCATCTCTAATTTATCTCATAATGTATTCCATATATTATCACATCATGGGATAAATATATAATTAAATGAGTTATCACCAATTTTATAGAAGTTTATGATTTTTCCCATAGTGTAAATGAGTCTAAGATGCTTCACAAAAAAAATTATGCCTCTAAAATGGGTCTTCTAATGGGAATGAAATGAAATTAATTTTAGGTTACCTAAATCTAATTTTGATGAACCCTATCCCTTAGTTAGAATCAACTAAAGACTTCACATGATGAAAACATTATATGAAAAATTAATGATAATTTATTTAATAATAAGTTATTCAATTTACATCGAGAAATTGAATTTTTTTAAATGAATTCTCATAATAATAAACATTTTCATTTCCTGAAAAAACATAACATAATTTAATAAGATATATTTTAATGAAAATAAATTATCTAATACATCAAAAAATTGTGGGTGAATATTTTTGTTAAATTATTAAAATATTAAACTAGATATAAATACTACATTTGAAAGTTCACATCATACATTTTAATCCTAAATAAAAAAATCCAGAAACATGATATAAATGAGGAGAGAATCATATATTACTTGGTTTTACACAAAAGACTAATACTTGGATTAGATAATGATAGTGTGTTACAATGAAAAAGTTATAGGAATAATGCATCAAGAAGATCAATTATAAGGGTCATATGAAAATGATATGCTACCACTCATTAACTGGGTTTTCATTGATAAATTTATCATTATTTAAAGTATTATATTTAATGAATGTAATAATTTTATCCAACCACCAATAATAACTCAAGATATGTAAAAATGATATAATGTTTTTATTTTTTATGATTTGTACAATTTAAAAGATAAATTAAATAATATTTTGCTCTGAATTATCCACAAGTAATTCATTCATTTGGGTAATAAATTGACAATAATACAATAAAAATACTTTTAATTTCCATCATTATACCAATAAAATATATCCATAATTTGAATATATTTCATTCCTAGAATTATTTCATGATGAAATGTACATCATTATTATAGTATAATTAACACTATCTTATCATTAATATGTAGTTCTATATAACATTATTGTGTAATATCTTTTCAAAATCATGATCCCAAAATTCAAAGTGAAATATATTTATTCTTTATTATATAGTACTATTTTTATACTCTATTTAAAATTATAGATTTAATAATTTTCTAACAAGAATCTAATTTTTTTTAATCTAGTCATATTGCATTTTTTTGAGATGTAATGAAATTTATCTGAAATAATCTACTATATGGATTGTTGTGAATGAATATCATGGCTTCATAATTTTTATAAAAAATATTATACTTATATAACATTCATTATGTAATGATATATATCACAAAAATGTGATGTTTATGTGTGCACACCCATATTTTAGTCATTATTACTCTTACAAAATAACCTCTATAGCATGGTTATGTGTTCCACAACAAGAACTCGTATATTCCACCCTAAAAAAGATGTCTCAACTCCAAATGAATGTTTATTATGTTATGGGATTTAATATCTACCATATTTATTTCTTTTTCTGTACTGTTATGGTGAGATCATGACATCATTATTGGGAAAAAAAAAATTAAAATTAAAACACTTTCATGTTGCAGTATGAAAAAATTAAGCATCATGTTATGAAGAATATATACATTTTTATCTCTAAGAATATATTTTAAAAACATAAATATTTAATCTAATAAACAATCCATCATGACCAAAAATTTATGACAATGATTACAAATTTTTTCCTTTGTGTGTTTTAGATATACAAGACACATTATATTAATATAAATATATCATCAAACACTATCCATAATGAAATAATTATTTCTTCAACAGATATAAACATGAAAAATGATATATATATATAAAGATATCAAGGAAGGAAAATATATTCACATCATTCTTTTGGGGTAATATAATCTCATATAATTTGTTCTAATTATAATTGACTGAATCACATAGAAATCATTATAAAACTCCACCAATAATTATATAGATCATACATTATTCTTGGTTATCCCAATATGTTGTATGTCACTTTTTCATCATGCAAAATTCACCCTTATAATGGAAGGAAAACCCATGAGATTAGATCTCTGATCATATTTATATTATTGGATTTAAAAATTATTTAATTTGGTATAATAAACATTTATTTAACCCCAATTAAAATTGATAAAAATTATTAGTGTCCAACACAATAGAATATTCCACATTAGAAATAAAAGGTATGGATAAACTTCATTTATAACCCTTAAAATATTTATAGAAGTTGTTGAACATTAATGTTTTATTGATGCATATCAAACCCTTTTGGGACAAACAGATTTTTAAATAATATATTGACTAGTTTATTTGTACCACTATTATATAACTTGATACATCGATTATCAACTATTTATTTAAATAATGAAACTAGAACTTTATATTATTTGTGTATGAATTCATAACAGCATAAATTATTATCCCAATCACACATTTTTTGTCAACATTCATTACTATGTGAAGCATCACATGTTATTTACGATAATCTAGTCATTATTTTATCCAAATATCATAAGTGTATAGATTAGTTATAGATAATTTACAGTACTTCCACAATATTTTGATATTTTAATTCAATCAATATTTTCATCCCTCCAAGGCATATATTATTTATATTTAATTCTTGTAAAGACATGGTAATATGGAAAAACATTCCCTAATGTAATAAAATCTATAATTTATTCCTATACATATACATTCAATATAAATAACCAAATAAAATGAAAAAATATATTAATTTTACATGTAAAATTTATTCATTTTAAAATAATTATAATTATAATCAATCTAAAATTATTATATATTTTTGTTTTCCCAAGAATAATATTTAAAATATATTAGTTTTGAATAATAATTATAAATATTATATTGAATTTTAACATAATAAAATAAATCTATCATAGATTTAAAAAATTTAAAATATGTAATATTTAGATTTATATACGAAGGTCATATTATTTGCATGTTTATTAATTCGTATGAAATATTATTTAATGAAGATAATTTCTTAAAATTAACTTATTTTATAGATTTGGTTCTAAATATATATTTTATTTTATTTTAAATTTTAAATTTATAAACACCATAATTTTAATATTATGAAAAGAATCTTTTGTGTTTCAAAAAGATGAAATTATCTTAGGGTAAATCATGGTATTTTTTTAAATAAACGATTATTTATTAATACTGAAAAAATATAGATATTACTTGTACCATCATAATATTTAAATTATCAAGGCAAAAAAATAATTAAATTTTTTTTAAACATTTTCTATATAATATAAATATTATATTGTTATATTAGAAATATCATTATGAATTAATAAAACCCATGCTCAAAACTTAAAAATAATCACATTAAATATTTTTTTCATTGGCTAAATAATAAAAAGTTTTGCAAAAATTTATTAATTATATCTGAAAAAAAAGATCTCATATTTTAGATTAATATTTTTGTATTCTTTTATTATTCCATTATATTTTAATTCATATAAAATTTTTTAATTAGATTAATGTTGACAATGAATTTTAATGGGGGAAATATTGTTTAAAATGAATCATCTTACTATATTTGAGTAACATTAATAAAAATATGTAAATTGATATATTTTATGTAAACAATTTCATGTGTTTTATAAAAATATATATGAATATTTATTATCAATATATTAGTTAGTAATTATTGTTATATATTTTTCACAGTACATAATGGTGACTTTTTTTCCCAAAAAATACTTTTTTATATAATTAAAAACATAATCAGACATTTAATTTTATTATATTTAGAAATTAAATTAAATATAACAAATAATTAATTTAGGTTCATTAAAACACTGATTCCAAAATGAGTAATATAATAATTTTAAAATAACATAAGTTACTAGGTAAAAAACTTGTTACCTCTGTAAAAAAATGTAAAAGAATAAATATATTAGTAACTGAATTCTATCATCATTAAAAATGTTAGTAAATAGTGGTTTGAGTATTTTTCAATTCAAGATGGAACTAAAGTTCATTTTATATGACATTATCAATTATTTTCCCTATAATAATATAAATATTTCATTAAAAAGTAATGATAAATCACAAAACAAGCATTTTCCTCTCTTAATAAAGGTGATCCCTTTTAACCTTTCAATGCACCATGTTACCATAGAAATTTACATTTACTATTCCCATGTATCATATCATATAATTTAATTACATATCTTAAATCCCTTGGTTTCTAAATTATTCCTGATGTCCTTTAAATATGAGTAGTTTATCAATACATTTCCAGGGTCTTGATGTATGTTTTAAAAAATTGTTAACTTTTCTATCAATAACATCCAATGAAACCCTTATTATATTAATTTAATGACCTATTATAAATAGATTAACAATTTGTAATTAAATTTATATATAACAACTTATTACATTAGTATTATTATCATAGAAAAACAAATAGTTATTGTTGGTTCATTTATACAGGTTACAACCTCAATGAAATGATATATCTTATCTTCCAGAACACTACTATTAAGAGGAATTAATGATGGAATTAATAGAAATAACTGTATTATATAATATGATTATAATTATTATGATAAAAATTATTTTCCACCTCAATTATATCTCATTCCTTATTAAATTAAAGTGTTAATCATGCATTTTGCTGACTACACTCTCTATGATGTAATTTTATCATTTTTCAATTTCATATTATCTATTTATCTAACCCACACAAAATTATTTCCAAAAAAATTTAATAAATTATATAAAATTGTTATTACAATATCATATTGATATTATTCACTTAGTTAACCATACACACCGAGCATGATAAATTGTGTTCATGTTTGGGTTGGATTCACCACACACTTGAAAATTGAAATAATAAACCATCTTGGATGATTAATGGAATATAAATATACACATTTTTATATTTCAATATGAAAATATTTGTTTTTTTTATTTTTTGGAAGGATAAATTAGTTAATTAAATAATTATTAAAATATTATATTCAATCAGTTAAATTTCCAAAACAAACTATCTGGTTTTCAATGTTCATAAAATATTTAATATAAAAATTAATACTAATAAATAAAATATGATATGTACTATAACACATAGAAAAAAATGTATAAAAATATGGTTCTTAATTTGGTATAAAATAAAAAAATTATTCTTCATGATATGAGTTGCATTGACAAGTTGAATCAAGATGGTGTCAATGGTTTATTTTCCAAATTTTCAATATCTTTATAGAAATACTTATTATTATACACCATGAATTATTTGGAATGTTGTATCGAATTATGTTTATTATTGTTCAGGAATAATAAAATTAATCATGGTTTTTTCATTTATATTTATATCCTACATGTGATTTTGATTTGAATATTTCTAATATCATAATATTTTTTCATAACTCCTTTTTTTCCATCAAGTTTCTAACATTCTTTATGTATTGTATTGATATAATTTTTTATTCTTCATTATTAATAATTAATATTTAATTTAATCTTTTTTTTTTGTGTTCTAAAACTTTTTTATTTATAATTATTTTCATGTCATCCATTCAAAAATGATTATGTATCATTAAGGGATCTCTTGGCCTCACATCCTATTTATTGAGGCATACAACATGTTTTTAACCAAATTAATTTTATATATTTAATATAGTCTATATTATTTTGTTATATCATGAAATATATTTCATTCAATTTATTTTATGGTCATTTTAAATATATTTATCCTTCATGAATTTTGATTTAATAGTTACTAATAAAAATGTAATAATTTTAAAAAAAATCTAAAATTGTGATCCCTCAAATGTGGTAACCCATCTAAGGAAATAATAAATATTTCCACCAATATCAATATAATTATATTACATTAAAATTATAATATGTGAAATTTAACTATCCTAATTTATTAAACTATATGTTTGATAATATTTTTAGGATACGTAGTTTATGTAAAACGTTTATTAATGAAATTAGACCAAACATCAACATAAATCATATTTTATCATTAAATCATAATTTTTTAGATATCATTGTTTTTTTCAAAAATATAAAATAATAATGTTATACTACGTTAAATTTATTTAACTTTTCATAAATTAAATCAATAAAATGTTTTTTGGATCATCATTTTTTGAAAATATGTTTTCATATGTATTTCAAAATCATTTTACATTGAAATTATTTCACATGGAAATTAAAAACCTTAAAATATATACAAATAATGTAACTATAAAAAAATTTAATTAAATAAATAACATCGGGTCAAAGATGTAAATTATAAAGGAGATAAATTAATTTACTTTTTTTAGTTCATTTTAGTGAAAACCCACATATATGTTTGAGTTATAAAATTACATAATTAAAATGGGGAAATATGAATATAATAGAAAGGTATAATGAACTGGATAAGACATTTTATTAGAAGTATCCTATTTATATAAAGAATATAATCCATAAAAATTATGATTATATCATGAAACATTTATCTACTTATATATAAAGGGAAAATTAAATGTAAAATATGGAAATTTCATAATATAACAACCTAATAAATCATAGTTTATTATTATTTATTATTACCCAAATAACTAAAAATTGAGTAAAAACCTCTCATAATTATGTTAATGAACAAGGAATAAAAAAAGAGTGGACTATAAAACAAATTCAAGGAAAATATTTTTAATGATGTTAACATATTTCATATATTCAATAAATAAATTACATTATTGAAAATATGTTAATAATTTGGATATTTAATGATAATAATGGTAATTGAGATGAAAAATCATATCCTTAAAATCAATGTTATCTAGATGTTTTTACCCTATCTTATAAAAAATTTATGATTTTTGTTAATCAATTTTTGATAATTTTTTTAATTTTTTTACTTAAAAATGATGATTTATAATTTAATATAATATTTTTATTAATAATTCATCATATATACATATATATATTAATATATGATTTGTAACTTCCATTTTTGTTCTGTGATAGCATTGATATGGAGTTTTTTGTTCTGGATACTTTTCTATAACAGCAAAACTTTTCATGCTATATATATTTTTTAATAAATTGGATCACTTCTATAGATTATGTTACAAACAACTCAAAGCTTAAACAAACAAAATAATATATTATTAAGATTATTGTAACATATCATATAAATTAGATGAAATGAATAGTTTAATATAATTTATGAAATATATATAAATTCCTTACACAATGAATTTGAATTTTTTAATTATTATAAAATAAATACAATATATTTTTTAATGTTATTTTATACTTTGGAAATAAAATTTTTTAATGTGTGGAAATTATAATATTTTTATGGATGATCCATAAAAGTAATTTTATTAGAAAAATATAATTTTTTTAGATAATAATAATTTTACTTTCTTAAATATGATTTTTTATATTTTTTATGATGATATTGATTTTCCAATGATTAGTAACAAATACCAAATTTTATAAGACTACGATTTTATGTATGTTTAAAATAATCTTTATGATTTGACTTTTAAATTCATCTAACATTAGTAATTTAAAGATATATATATATATAATTATAATCATTTTAATCATCCTTGTTACTATTTTTTAAAAAGAATTTTATTCTCTAATTTCACATTTTCTGGAAAACTATTTTTATTTTTTTTCTATTTAATTTTAAATTGAATCCAAAATCATATGTGTGTTTAATTTTATAAAAATTATTCCATATTTAGAATAATTTTTAGAAAATATACTGAATATTTCAATTTTTTGGGTTAATATGAATAATAAACATAGAAATTTATTTACAATGTTAATGGGTAAACAATTTAAATTACATTACTAATGAAAAGATAAGAACCATTAATCGATCCTTACACCAACATTTTTTTAATGGATGTGTCTATCTCAACACAAACAGTAGGAGGCTAAAACGTGTGACATTATTTGTCCAATGAATTGTTATAATGAAAATTATAGTATTTAATTTAATAAATAGTCCTAAACTTTATATTTTTGTTTTTCATAGGAATAATATTTGGAATACGGTTTTATAAAAAATATATGTTTGATTAGAAATAATACGTTGAAATATAAAATAATTATAAAGATCATTGAAATTTATTTCTAATTTTTTAGTGAATAAATCCTAGACAAAATGAATTACACAACAGAAATATAATATTAATTTAAATATGATAAAAATAAAATAGATTATTTTAAAAATATTATTTTTATATATTTTGAATATGTTAATATGTCCAAAACAACAACAGAACAATATTGAATATTAGATATTTTTAATTAATTATAATTAAAATATGATTTATTTTGATGTATTTGAAGTCGCATATAATGAATAATTTCTAATTTGAAAAATGGGAAATTAATCAAAAAGACATTTTATTAAATTATATAAAAAATAAATATTAAATTAGCAAAAAGAATATAATATACGGTCTCAAAATTTCATCTAATTTTTTTAGGATATTTAAATTAATCTGTCACTAGAATAGAATTATGATATTTTAATTTTCTGAGATATTATAAAGGTTGCACTCAAATATATTATAAAAGGATCCAATTACATTAAATAATTACACCGAATTGCCCCATATACAATGAAAAATATATTCCAAATGAACTTATAATAATTATTATACATGTTCTAATGGTTATATTACTTTCAAGAGACCAAATCTATATCCTATAAGAATAAATTTAAAGGACGTCCGTTGATGAAGAGGTAATCGTCATTACCAACTCAATCATGTTTTTTTCTTCATATTATTTCTCATCATGTGTTATGCACATTACTATATATTGGATATGGTAAAATATATATTTTGATTGTATATTTTTTACAAGGAATCCATATTTCACCATTAATTCATCTAACAAAAAATGAAATCATTGCATGTGTGTACCTATAGCTTACTATTTCCTCATAATCATGAAATTTATTTTTTCGGAGAAGTTGGAATGAATGGTTATATAGATTGAAATAATGAATATATTTTATAATTATGAAAATATATCAATTAAAAAAATTAATATTTCATGGACTCCCTTTCCCATCAACTCATTAATGGAATTATATTATCACTCATGTATACATATGGGCTACAGTATCCACAAAGCGAAGTGATTCATTTTCCACATCCAAGATTCCATAATCACTCTAGAAATGTATGTAATGGTTCTATATGATATAGATATCATTAATATAATTTTAGATATGATTGGACTACATAACTTGTTGAATTAACAGTAATTTTTTACCAAAAAATTTAATAAATCAAAGCAATTAATAATTGAAATAGTGAATAAAATATAATATAATGAATTAGAAAGACCAAAAATGTGATAAATAAACAATATATGATGTTATAAATATGAATTTAGTTCATTAATAATTTAATAAAATTATTAAAATATCAATAAAATACTTCAAAATACACGCCACTAAAACCAATCATGGGGTAAGGGAATTCATATCAATCTTTATTTGTTGAGACATATTATGATGTTATGTACCAATGATCATTTTGGTGATTTATATAATTAATATTGGTGTATAATATAATAAAAAATTAATTATTTATTGTATTTTATGTTTCCATATGGATTATTTAATCCATGGGGATTTAACATGAAAATTACCTTTTGATAAAAAATTCTTTTTCATCGCACAATTATTAGTGAATGTTAACTTTATCATGAAAAATTGTTATTTGTGTGATAAGTTTTTTTTAGATATTGCAGTTATCATAAATGTCCATATTATATTTTGATGAATATTATTTCTAAATAAATATGAAAACATTTTACAATACATTTTTTACATTTTATGATATTTTTTATATGTGGAAATATTCATATATTTGTATTCTTAAATCATTACATATATTTATTAATAAGACTAATTGAATAATAGTTAAATATAAAATTTAATATTTGAATAATTATATAGAAATAGATGACATAATTTACCATAGTTATTGATATCTTATTAATTAATTAGTAGTCACTTTATATGAATATTTTATCCAAATCAGATGGGTTTCTTATATATTTTTTATCTTTTTTTGAATGGTCATGATGAAAAATGTAACATTTTCCTAGAAGAGTTCAATGAACTATTATTTTCATTAATTTATAATTCATTTATTATAATCTGTTATATTTTCCCACTAATATTTTATATAGATTATTTTCATTGTTAATTAATTTTGTATGGAAAAATATTTTAAAATTATATACCTTACAATATTGATTATTCATTATCTATTTAATTATGTGGAATGTGATTTAAATTTTATACATTTATGTATTAATTATGATTATTATTCATTATATATCCTATTATACATTACCATTAATAAAAATTTGAGTGTATCTATATGTGTTTCCTTTCCATTTGATATGAAAAATAGATATTGTAATGAATTTTAAATGGTTAATTTATTAAGTTATTTTTTTATTATGTTTATTATCTAATACTAATAAAAAATGGGTTCTAGAATAATATTAGTGTCTCCAAACTACTAAACTGATCTTTTATTCATGACTCATTCCATCAAATCAATGACATTATAATAATGTAAGACACAATATCTAGGATAATAGAATCTCAGTTGTTATAGTTCGTATCAAATAATGTTTTCAATAAACCAGTTGAAATAAAAATCAGAATATTAATAGATAACATAAGAACGATTATAATCCCTTATAATATTCAATTATTTTTTCCATTCTAGTGTTTTATTTTATGAATCTATATTCACAATGATTTTTTGATAACTCTGTGTGTGTTATTAAATAGTGTTGGTTCCATATAGAAGGATGACATTCAATACTAGTTTCCAATATTGGGGTTTCCCCATTGTTCAAGACAATAATATTGGGGTCCAAGTTTAGTAGTTCATGAACATACAAGGAAAGATGACATAGGTTATGTCAAATGATCATGCACACAAGGATCATCGTGATTCTACATGATATTACACATCAATATTGGATAGTTTTATGTGATAATGGCCTCCATATTTAAGTGGTTCTATTAATACTAAGGTAGATGTGAAATGGATTACATCTCTAGAGAATATATTGTTGATGCTCTTTTTTGTCACATTGTCTAAAAGAATGAAAAGGGAAATGAATTAGCCCAAATTGATTCATCCATTGAAGAAAACATCAAAAATAGACAAAGGCATGAACAAGGAATCAAATGCACAACGGTCACGCAAGTTCCATCACTATTGTGCAAGTATACTTGCGCGACACCTAATGGTCGTGCAAGTGACTTTTGTGCCCTGAAGGATAACCTCTCGGGGTCTTCTCCAGCTATAAATAGACCCTGTGGGCCCCCCATTTGGAGAGGAATTTTTCCTGAATTCATAGACAGATCTCTGAACGCCCAAGTATCTTCTTCAGGTCTTCCAAACACCTCTAAGGTAATTCCTTACCAGTAATGGAAGGTATAAACAAGTGGAGTAATGTCTAAGTGTTATAATTCACTAACACTTGTGCGCCTAAGTGGTTTTACCCTTAAGGGAAATGGACACACTTGTGCGCCACCCTACTTATTCAACAGAACTTACGCGCCATCTTCTGGAAAGCCTCTAGGGATAATACCAAGGGTTTGAGCCAAGTATCGCCCAAGTATTACCCTAAGGGATGAAAATCGTGCAAGTACCCATGTGTCACGTAGGTATACCTGCGCGACCAGGACTTGCGCACCCTTCCCTTTTTGGGTGCCTTTCCTGCCCACTTCACCCATATTATGCCATTCCACTTCTACTATTCATGATTCAGTCTTCAAGACACTCTTCAAATCCATTTTTGGCATGATTTCAGGATTTGGATTCCTTATCTGAAAGGATATCCGTGGAACATCACTCAAAATCTAGTGATTTACATATCTTTATGTCACTAAAGATTGAGATTTAATTCATTCAACCTCATCCTTTAAGATGAGAGAATCCTTAACATGGGCCTCCTTTTCAGAAGTAATCCCCAGTCCAAATTCTCATTAATATGGGCATCCTCCTTAAGAGTAAGCTCCAAGTCCACTTTAACCTGGGCCTCCTTTCCAGGAGTAAGCCCCAGTCTCAAATATGGGCATCCTCTTCAGGAGTAAGCCCCAACCATAATTCTCTTATCACGTGCCTCCTTTTTAGGAGTAATCCCCAGTCACAAATATTGGCATCCTCCTCAGGAGTAAGCCCCAACCATAATTCTCTTAACCTAGGCATCCTTTTCATGAATAATCCCCAGTCTCAAATATGGGCATCATCTTCAGGAGTAAGCCACAAGTCCCTTAATTTTTCAAGTCCCTTAACCTTGGCCTCCTTTTCAGGAGTACGCCCCAGTCATAATTTCTCTAACCAGTCGTAATTTAATTTTGATTTGGGGTTTCTTTCTCAGGAGTAAAACCCAATCATAAGTCCCCTCCTAACTTGGGAATCTTCGTTAGGAGTAAGCCCCAAGATTAGAGTATCCAAATATCTGTGAAGCTCATATACCTTTATGGACCAAGTTCCTGGATTTCTCCCTTGAATTAAATCTTATTCCTCATCTATTCATGAATTAAAAAACACATAAGCCCCACATCATGTCATCTTTCATGGAAAAATTGTCTGGTTTGACCAATACCTCTTATTTCTCACATAGAGCATGAATCGCGTGAGATTAGAGTGTAAAAGTAATCATGACTTCTTTCTTTGAGCCATCAATCATGCATAAGCATCATACTCCCATAATCGAACTACGTGGGTTCTGATTCTTTTTCCTAAACAAAGTATACATATGTAGACATCTATGGGTATGATCCCATCTTTGAAACAATATATGTCCTTCTGAATGAAAATAAACATAAAGTGCCCCAATAAGGGGCTTTATAACCAGTATGGTTATCATAATGACCAAGAGACTTTTATGTATTGAAGGATAGCATTGGCTAAGAATCTCTAAACAAATATAGATGATTCTCTATCAATTAAGAACCTCGAATACATATAAAATATTCTATTGATTTCCTACATATAAATCATTGATTGTTAGATCTAAAGGAAATCTCATTTTATAATTGGTAATGTAATATGGATTCACAAACATAACATAAATCTATAAAGAGAGTCTTAGAGTAGACAATAATTCCCCTTAAAAAGGTGTGATGATTCCGACCTCCCATCCTCTCGACCAATGCAAATTCCTAAGCCTCATCAGTCCACAACTAATGAGTGCCTACCATTGAAAAGTATGTCCAAATGGATATGGAATCATTGGATGTTTACAGTTTTATGATCAAACATGTTAGAAATCGATTGAAATGTTTGAACCTTCAATCAAAGAGGTCAACCCCCATTCTAGAGGGGAAAAAATGGTGAACCTGACGTGAATCCTTAACCATGTTAAAATGATGTTTTACTTATTTGTTAGGCCCCTATTTAAAAATCAATGAGTGGGCCAACAAAAACAATCATTGACATATGTTCTCATCCAAAAGATGTAGTAGCTGAATTTATCTTGATTACATCTATTATATCAAATAGGCACTCTTTTCCAAGATCTTCTACATTTCCAGATTGGCTGCTCTCAAGTTCACACTTGTGAATACCACTACTATGAATACCACTGCTGCTACTCCTGTTGGATCGTCATTCGCTCTGAGGATGACATCATCTACTCAGCATCTTCAACGCTGGGTATCAAACATGCTGGTTAAGGAGTACCATCAAAACGGTACTATTACAACTCTGGAGGCTTCCCAACAAGCCCTCCAAGTGAACAATTCACCTTGGTTGTCCAGACAGTGATGACCAGTGATCAAGAAGCAGGCGGTGCTAACCACCATCTCCAACTGTTTTGGGTCATTATCCCCAGAACACAATCACCATTCACTCCCATATTCTAGGGAGGTGAATGAGTAGGTCCCATAGGGAATTAATTCAAATAATCAAGAGTCCTTCCTGAGGGCTCCTATCAACAATCGCCGCCAGACTCGTGCGGCAATGCGCCCCCAACACGATGAGGGTACCGACTCCAGGCGTCCGGCTCAAGTTCCTCGAACCCGAGAATGAATGATGAATCGCCAGAGATGAAATCCGTTCAATAGTGAGCAGGTTCTCATCTCTGCCATCTCCAGAGAAGTCCACCAACCTAACTTGGTGGCAAGAAATGAGCGGGCACATACACCTTCCTGTTTTAATTCTACTATCCATCATACTCGTCTGGCAGCATCACGCCAATCCCGCCAGGCAATTCTGGTGGAATACTATAGGCAGGAACATACACCTGTTTATACATCATCAGCTAGTCATCAGGATCGTCTGACTACATATAATGGAGCTCGTCAACCATGTTCGTCGAAGTCCAATCAGTAGGCACATACACCTGCTAGTATTAATCAAGCCTACCAATAGTCTCGCTTGGTAGCACACAGAGAATTCAATCGGAAAGCTCCGTCGACATACATGAGGAAGACTCAACTCTCTACCCCCACACATGAGTACTGTTAGGATTCACTGACATAAAAAGGAGGACAGGATCAGGCACATACACCTACTCCAAGTATGGAATGGATGTATATCCCTGTTTTGGCAGCTAAAGTCACCAAGAATATATTATCAATTGTGAAAGAGTAGAAGCAAATCCCTAATCATATTCTAGATGCTTGCAAGGATATTATAATAGCTTCAACAACATCTCAGGGAAAGACACATAAATCTATCTCTACCAGTGGAGTGAAACACCAATAGTTCACTCCGGAACAAACACACACATCTGTTCCAGTCTAAGAGGGTTGTGGGGCATACTCACCCATATCATACGGACAACCAGGTCAGGCACATAAACCAGATTTAAGTAGAGATTGTCAGCCTAACCTGGCCATATCTCCTGATTAGGCACATACACCTGCTCAGAGCAGCCACTTTCGTCAAGAAGTGGTTTCCAAGGCGAGTAATAAGGCGTTTAAGAAGAAGACCCACCCAGCACAGTCAGGAGATCAAGAGCCAATCTGTAACAAGTCCTTGCTCGATGTTGGAGTTCTTGAAGCCCTCAGACAGTTATCTATTGGAATTCATGATTCTACTCCCTCATTTCCCAATACTGGGAACATTAATTACAACGATCTTCAACAGAAACTTCCTCATGAAGGCATGCTTCATGAAAATTCGGTCGATCTCAAAGTTTTATCTTTAGATGAGGGCCACAGGAACCCTCTGTGTGGTCAGAAGACCAAGGAGATATAGATATCATCTTTTTCTGTAATCCACCATGGTGGTCCTCCCCATGATGATGGATTTCCCTGAGAAAGTCCTCTCCGTAGTAGTGATGCACATTTCCCGGAAAATGCTCTAGTGGACAATGTAGTGCAAAGAAAGCCCTCTTATCTTGAGGCACATGAAAATGCGAAACCAGTCATGTCTGATGATTCATCGCTAGCAGGTGAAATGATTTCCCAATCAGAAGATGGACCAGGGTGTAGGTCATTTTCCGAACCACCCCTAAGTCATGCATCTTCTAGTTTGATCAGTGATTTCTCTACCAATCTTGTTGAATCTGATGAAGCAACAAGGAAGCACCATCTCTGGTCAAATCAGGTAAAAGAACCTTTATTAAATGATAAAGAGAAAATGTTGAACATGCGAAAAAAACTGGCAAAAGGTGATGTGCTAGTCATGTTTTGGTCTCTGGATGACTCTCAGTATGACATTCCAGAGATGTTGACGGAAGATGGAATTCATGATATTCGTCTCAATATTTGGAAAACTCTTTGTCAGTTGAAAATGTAAGTATTATCTTATGATGAATATGAAAATCATCTTATGTTAATAGAATGGTTACAACGTCAAATTGATTTGGCATCTCTATCAGTATCTCAATATCCGAAGGCTGAAAAGCAGCAGAGAGCCCTTCAGTGTTCATGCCTTGGCGCACTATGAAGATTTCGCCAGTTAATTTCCAATGCCCCATCTAGTATTCATGTCATAGGATGGGGTGTTCATAGAGCACTACATTTCACTGTGCACTCCAGTCTGCAAAGCCCGTCGAAAATGGCATCATATAATGTTATTGCCTATGGCCGACCATAGTCAATGGGTTTTGTTTGTAATCAATAGATTCCCAAGAAGAGGCCTCAACTTGTTCCTCTCAAAATCAAGAATATAGAGAACAAGTTTTTGAATTACTCATGCATCATGAAAACAAGAATACTGAACAGGCCTCTCGTATGGAGAAAGCACACCATCAAGTGACAGAATTGTCAGAAATCATCCAACGGTCTTTCGAGCTGGGTGATAAAAGTGGATATAGGTTGATGCATCCAGCTAATTTCCGGACTATGGTTCGCATGATTAGTAGAGATTTTATGAAAGTCTCAGAAATATCATGTCAAGAGCCACCCCAGCTTTCCATACTGGGGACTCTATTAAATCAACCCTCGGAGTCAACAAATAGGATTCGAGGAGTTGAGAAAAGATAGTAGGAACAGCCCCAGTCCACCAGACTGGTGACTTTTTCAAATCATCAATCCCCTCCATAGAGAAAGTTGGTCATTTCTAGATTGGGGATGAAACCTCTAGAGGAATGGAGAGCCAAATTATCAGGAGACTCTCTCCAAGTTACGGTTCTCCAAGAAGTTCTTGAGGGATTGAAACAAAAAAAGGCGATGTCTCATCAAAGTCATGGAATAATACAATATCACATACATGATGATAGAAGGGATGCGATGAGTTATGCATAAATCAATGTCATCAATTCCATTATTGTTGATCCACTAGATGAGGCTCACTCAGGGGACTCAGATGAAGAGGTTCTTGCTCAAGAAGTTGTACGCGCAGACACAAATGAAGAAGGTGTGCGTACACGAAATCAGAGAATTACCCAAAATATAGTTGTTCCTTCAAATAACCAACATCCCCCTCTCCGAAATGGATAAAACAAGGGGAAGGGAATGAATCAGGTTACATATCCTTCCTCTAGAGAAGGCCAATAGCTCTTACAAGAGAATATATTTGCACAATCGGAAGAAGAGATGAAGGAATTGAGGAGGTTGAACGCAGAACTACTTCATGGTAGTCTTCCTCCTAAGCGTGATGGATTCAGTCAGCCAAGGGAGTTAGTTGTAGTTACTAAGATGGATCAAGAATATCCTCCTTTATCAGTACACCCTCACAGGTCTAATCCTACGGGTCAAGTGCAACAACAATTGGAAGTGATGCCATCGGTTATAGTACCAGCCACCACATCTGACCAAGCTCCAGTCATTGCATCCACCCAAGTCCATGTTCAACCAGATGTTTCTCAAAAGTTATTAACTAATATTTAGTCATTAAAAGTTCGGTTAGAATCTATGGAGGGAAAGTGTGTGCGGGTTCAACCGGAATAGAAATATTACCCTGAGTGGGTAGATTCAATCTCTCCCCCATAATATTTTGGGAATCATATATTCCCTATTTTCAATAGATCATGCAATCCTGAATAGAATTTGACGCATTACGTGTCTTGTTGTGATCCTTTGATGGGAACTCCAGAGCAGCAAGAAGCAGTGTATCACAGAAGCTTCATGCAAACCATGAAAGGACCAGATTTTTTCTGGTATACAATCTTGAAATCTCGGTCAATTACCAGATGGGAAGATCTCCATAAAAAATTTCTCCTTCTATTCAACTCATCTTTGCCAAAGACAACAGTTTTCGATCTAACAAACTGTAAGCAAAGGGAGAATGAAAGAGTCTCTAATTTCATTGCTCACTGGAATGGATTAACATATTCACTATGCTTAGCACTACCTCGAGAGGAACTGTTGCCAATCTATGTGGAATATTTGCGTGACGAATTACTCACACCGCTGATCCCAGTGAAATACACATGAAGGTCTCGAGACCTTACTTCAATCGCTCAACAGATTAAAGATTCTCTTATACAGACTAAAGCTAAATCTCGTGTAATTCCATTAGCTCCAGGAAAGAGAATGGGTAAAGAAGAAACTGCTACAGTTATGCTTAAACAATTACCTGTACCTGCTTCTACCTCAATACCTTAATCTTCTCGAAGGGATCCACCTCCTAAGCGTCAACAACAAAGGATATTTCATCAAGATGATCAAAGAGATCAAAGAAGGAAACAATTTGAGGATTTGAAGAGAAAAACATTCCCTTTTCGAAATGAACAAGTTCCTGGTTACTTCAATTTGGCTCTGGAGAATAATTTGGTTCAGCTGCCAAGGCCCAAGAGGAAAAATAAGGAAGGATATGAAGACTGCCCCAATTATTGCACCTTTCATCAAAATTTGGGACATCCCATCCAATAGTGTTTTGTCTTCAAAGACCTCGTGCAAAAGATGGTCGACTCGGGACAAGTCAAACTGAAGGGCTCTTCAGCCCAGGTACCATGTGTTACTGCCACACTTCCTGAGGAGGAAGGCATGTGGAAAGAAGTCAAAAGAAGAAATGCACAAAAATATGATGGTTGGATGGTCAGAAAGATGATCAACCGAAATCATGATATTTTGCAAACAAAATTGAAGAAACCAATTGTGCCTCCTGCCATGAATGCCGCAACAAAAACCTCTTCATAAAGAAAATCCTCAAAAGGGCGGCATAATTATAAGAAATAGAAAGAATTAGAAGAAGATGAGTATGTGTCAAAGAATAAGTTGTCTTTGACTCTGGCATACTTCATGCCATATACTTCAAAGCAACGGGCACTGCCCCACCAAATGACACATCCTAAATTGGCTAGTCAGGAAGAATCCTCATTGGATGAAGAGTTGATTTTCGGTTCTGTTAATATGATTCAATTAACAGATCCATATGTTAGTGACAGTTTAGATTTTGATGATCCTGAAATCCCTGTATCAAACAGAGTAATCAGAGGAAGTTTCAGAGGATCAGGATACAGGGGAAGACGTAGATCTTTCAGAAGCCACTATTCCAATTCTACCCCTGCTAGAACTGTGTACGCAATAGAAACACGTGGTAGATCCCTTCAATGAGGTCAGCAAGAACATGAAATTTCTTCTACCAATATAAAATTTAGTCCTGGAACAGTTATTCTGGAAGACAGGTTGAAGGTTCCATATTCTTCCTCTCAGAAAGTGAATGGATATAATAAGTATAATCTTCCAAAACTAGTAATATTGCCAACTTCTATCCCAATACAAAATGCATCAAATTCCAAAGCATCTGCTTCCAAAGAACCTGCTAAACCACATGTTCCTGTTGGGAAACGCAGACCTCTGGATCAAAAGTATGATGTATTGAAACAAATGGGCCAATTACCAGCCAAGTAATCAATTATGGATGCTTTGAATCTGTCAAAGGATCTTCAAGAGGCACTCATAGAGGCATTGTCAAGTCCTCAAGAGTTTGAAACTAAAATTACTACAGCTGAAGTCTATCACATAGAGAATAATCCTTTTAAAATTCCATGCAATAATATATTTTACGGATGAAGATGAAGATGATGATGTTCATGGGAATATTAGACCTTTGTACTTATCTAGCAAGGTCAATGGCGTAGATGTTCGAAGAGCTTTCATTGATAATGGTTCAGGAGTCAACCTCATGCCCATTCGTACACTTCGTCGATTGGGCCTCATAGAATCTGATTTATCTCCTTCTACTATGATGTTACAAGGATATGATAAAAATGAACAAGAACAACTGGGCGATATTACACTCAGAACTCAGTTTGGAGATCTTGTATCCAATTCAGATTTCATGGTTGTTGATCAAGACTCAGCCTTCATCATCTTCCTTGGAGGACCCTGACTACATCAACATGAAGTTATCCCTTCATCATACCATCAATGTCTCAAATATTTTTTTGACGGTCAAGATGTGACATTTTATGGTGATAAGGCCCAGTTGAAGACATTTGAGTCTTAATACATTGAGGCAGAATTCTATCACATGAAGGGAAGGGATAAATCCACAACAAAGGAGATTACCAATGTTAATGCTCCGTATGGTTAGTAAAAGATTCCAGTAATTCCATTTGCGCATGTGAGTATAGATTACGTATTTCCTATCAGTCAAATTGACAAGATAGACCCAAATAAAAATACTCTTATGGAAAGATCAATAATTTCAATTATGGCAATTGATCCAGACAACATGGGATAAATTAGTGATCCTCCAAGCATTGATGAAAGCCCAAATGGTGGCATCTTCATTTCATCTGCTAAAATCCAACAAGTCTATACTTCACCAATTAGTCCAGAAGAAGTTATAGAAACATCAGAGGTGAACAATGATGTCGATTCTAAATCCATCATTTCCTCTTTATTACCCAATGAATACCCTTCATCGTCAATCAGGTCGAAAATGGAAGTTTCTTCTTTAGGATGTGCAAATTTAGACATCTCTTCTGATCATAAAAATTCTGCTTCATCATCTCCTATGAAAGTAGAAAAGGATGAAAAAAAACATTTTGAAGAAGAATAGGATGATCTCAGAGATTATCCTCCAGCATTTTAAGAGGGTATCTCTACCACCGTGGATGAACTCATAGAAATAAATCTGAGTAGAAAATAAGATCCACACCCCACTTTAATCAGTGCGTCTATGACTCTTGATGAACAAGAGATGTATATTTCATTTTTAAAGAAAAATCGAGACATATTTTCATGGAAATATACAGATATTCCCAGGCTTGATCAATATGTTGCTACTCATAATTTGGGTTTACCAGTATAACATCGAGGATTTAATCAATCTGCAAGAGAAACACACCCAACTTATGATTCCAAAATTGAAGCTGAAGTGGATAAGATTATCAATTCTAACATATTCAGAGAAGTTCAATATCCAAAGTGGTTGGTTAATATTGTCCCTATAAATAAGAAGAAGAGTCAAATTAGAGTTTGCATCGATTTCAGAGATCTTAATCGGCATTGTCCTAAGGATGATTTCCCAGTTCTGATTAAAGAAATATTTATTGATGTGACAGCTGTCTATGAAGTTCTTTCCTTCATGGATGGATATTATGGATATAATAAAATCTGAATGGCCCTAGAAGAAGAGGAATCCAAAGCCTTTAGATCCCATTAGGGCGTGTTTTGCTACCAGGTAATGCCCTTTGGTTTAAAGAATGCAGGTGCAACATATCAGTATACCATGCATCGTACCTTCAAACCCTATTTAGGGATGTTTGTTGAATGATATGTAGATGATTTGGTGGTTTAATCCAAACGACATTCTAATCACTTTTCTGATCTGTAAGTCATATTACGCAAGCTTTGACAACATAATTTGAATATGAACCCCTTAAAATGTGCTTTTGGAGTAACCTCATGAACATTTCTCGGCTTTTTTGTACGCCATCGTGGTATTGAAGTCAATCATGAGAAGAAAAAGTCAATCCTTGGTATGTCACCTCCTCAAAACTTGAAAGAATTAAGAGGACTTCAAGGACACTTAGCCTATATTCAGCGTTTCATTTCCAATTTGGATGGAAAAAGTTTACCCTTCACCAAATTGATGATGAAGGGAGTCACTTATCAGTGGACTGAAGAATGTCATGAAGAATTCGATATTCTCTAGAAATACCCCTTGATTCCACCAGTACTCATGCCACCTGTTGAAGGAAGACCACTTATCCTCTATGTGATATCTCTAGAGCAATCATTGGGTGCCTTTATTGCTCAGAAGAATGACACTGGAAATGAAAACAGCCTCTACTACCTCAGTTGGACTATTCTTGAAGTAGAAACCCGATATTAAAGTATTGAGAAGTGCTGCCTGGCATTAATCTTTGTAGTTCAGAAATTGAGACACTACCTGCAACATCACGAGTTCCAATTGGTATCTCGCAATAACTCACGCAAATTCATCCTTAGTCGTCCTATGCATACAGGACATCTGGCAAGGTGGGAAGTTATAGTGCAACAATTCAACAATTAGTATGTGTCTCAAAAGGAAATAAAGGGCCAAGCTCTAGTTGTTTTCCTAGCTGAACACCCTTTAGTGGAAGACACATCATCAGATATTGAACTCCATGATGAGGAAGTCTTCTCTATTCAAGAAATTCCCCAAGCATGGGAAATGTATTTTGATTGTGCTTCCAGAAGTCCAACAGGGAGGAAAATGGAAAATCCTAAATTCAACAATGTTGGGTTAGGAATTGTGCTCATTTCTACAGAAAAGGAAATATTACCTTATTCCTTCTTATTGTGGGAATGTGGTACCAATAATGAAGAAGAATACCAAGCTCTAATCATAGGCTTGAAATTGGATCTTCAAGCACAAGTGAATCACTAAAATGTGAAAGGTGATTCAGACCTGGTAATCAAACAAGTCAATGGGGATTATGCCATCAGAAAAGAAGAACTAATCCCTTTGTATGATTACGTTAGAGAGTTAATGGCAGAATTCCCTTCGGAACTGAAATTTTGTAATGTCCAGAGATCAAAAATTTCCCAAGCTGATGCACAAGATAATATAGCCACAACTCTGGGAGATCCGAATCGGGGCGAGTCACCCATTAGTATTGCCCATCGTCGTACAATTTCAGCTTATGTTCAAAGAAGAACAGAGGAAATTAATTAAATTAGTCCCATTCCTGAACTTTTTGGTCATACTACATGATGGATGTCACCTATCAGGGAATACCTTCAAAATGGAACACTTCCACCTGATAGAGCCAGGAAAGAACAAATCTGGCGACGTGTGGTCAATTTTACTCTTTATGATAGCCCAGATCACCTAGATAAAATTATCTTGAAATTTGTTTTTGATGGAATTCTCTTCAGATGCACTGATGGTAAATAGACAGTGGCAGCCATGAAAGAAGTGCATGCAGGTGTCTGTGGTGCCCACCAGTCTGGACATAGAGTGTCTGATCAGATTCAAAGGCTTGGATTCATTTGGCCTTCAATGATATAAGACTGTGTTTATTTCACAAAGAAGTGTCATTCATGCCAAGTACATGCCAACTTCATTCATCAACTTCCAGAGTTGCTTCATACAGCTAAATACTTGTGGCCATTTTCCACATGGGGAATGGATGTGGTGGGACCTTACCCTTTAACTATGGCCAACCAGTTTATGTATATTGTTACCGCTACTAATTTCATTTCCAAATTGGCAGAGGCAATACCTCTCAAGGAAGTCAGTTCAAAATGAATTTTTTTCTTCATCAAGTCTAACATCATTACAAGATTTGGTGTATCTCATACCATATTGATGGACAATGGCACAAAATTCTTTTCATCTGAGGTGAAGAAGTTGTATCAAGAATACAACATAAAACCCAACCATTCATCAAGGTATCATGCAGCGTCCAATGTCCAGATAGAAGCTTTCAATAAGACTCTTTCAAATATACTACAAAAGATGGTGGATAAATATAAGAAATCATGGCCCGATAACTCTTCCATGCTTTATGGGATTATCAGACTACCACTTGCACTGTAACGCGGTCAACTCCATATTCATTGGTATATGGAACATAAGCAGTATTTCCAATTGAAGTTCAACTACCCTCGCTCAGAGTTTCCATTTGTGATCAGTCATCTACAGATAAACAATATCAAAAGTGTTTAAATGAATTAGAAAGTTAGATGAGAAATGATTGTGCATGTTTCACCACTTGGAAGTCTATCAGAATCAAATAGCACAAGCTTTTAACAAAAAATCTCATCTTCGTTCATTCACTCAGGGAGAATTGGTATTAGTTCTCAGAACTCCAATGATAGCAGGAAGGAAACCTCCAAATCTTGAGCCAAAATGAAAAGGACCTTACTCAATACATAGGGTCTTCTCCAATAAAGCTTATTCATTAATCTCGATGGATGGAGAACTCATCCCTACTCCAACCAAAGCCAGATTTTTGAAGAAGTATTTTGTATAAACACAAAATATATCATCATGGTCCGGTATTACCTTAAACTACACCACCCTAAAGTAACACATTAAACTGCCTAACCAACGGTTCATGCATATGACCCTAAGCTTTTTGGAAGTCCCTTACATCCAGCAAGACATTAAACTACATCATCAACGGTCCATGCACATGACCCTAAACTATTTGCACCTACGTCCAACATGATGTTAAACTGTGTCCCCTTCATCGTCATTGCTATATGACGTTAAACTATTTTTATTGCTTTAATCTCACATGACGTTAAACTGTGACGTCCTAACTACATGACGCTAAACTGTACAGAAGTCCCTTACGTCTATCAAGACGTTAAACTGCATCATCAACGGTCCATGCATATGACCCTAAACAATTTCCACGTAAGTCCAACATGTTGTTAAACTGTTTCCCCTTCATCGTCCTTGCTATATGACGTTAAACTATTTGTACATTCGTCCAAAATGATGCTAAACTATGAAAAAGTTCCCTAATTCATCCAACATAACGTTAAATGGCGTACTCTTTTGTCCTCAATGCATGACATTAAACTGCACAGTCCCCCTTTCATCCAACATGACGTTAAACTATATTTTCCCGATCATCCTAATTACATGACGCTAAACTGTACAGAAAGTCCTTTATACATCCTACATGACATTAAACTGTACTTTGTCCCTACTATATGACACTAAACAGTGCAACACCAATAGTCCTAACTACAAGACTTTAAACTACATAGTCCCTTTATATGTCCTATATGACATTAAACTTCTCATCATTAAGGTTATTGTTACCTCTTGTTTCTCACATCGAGTATGACTCAAGTGAGCTTAGAGAAAACCTCAACCATAACACTATCTCTGGGCTACTAACAATGCGTAAGTCCCAGCAACATCATTTTTTAGGTCGTAGTCCCCAAGAACAACTTGATCATTAATTCATTCTTTAATTGAACTACATGAACATTGATCCTTTCCTTCCATGCTGGGTACGTAGACAAACTCCCAAGGTTCAATCCCAAAATCAATCTCTTCACATGGGTTCACCTCCATCTCATATGATGTTGATTCGTGAAACCACCCCTAGAATCAATACCTTTATATTGGTTCACTTTCTGCCTTGATATACGATGTTAAACTATACAACACATTTTTCCAGTATGACAATAAACTAAAATATTCTTTCATACCCTCACCTGAGAGGGAACCATTATTTACCTTGATTTTTCAGTCATGTTTTATTCCAAAGACGACGTGCATACATGGCAATGCCCAAACCTTTTTTCTGGGGTTAAATCATCATTGCACTAAAGTCCCCTTTCACCCTTCACATGTACGTACCATATTTGTACAAAGGGTATTTCTAGAACTATGTGGGCTTGATTCCCATCTTTATGGGATACATAGGAACATTCGAGTGTCCCTCGAATCCAGCCCCAAGTCTTTTGGGCCTAACCCCAAATTCCACTTTCAGTCCTATAGCTGAAAAGTCGCCATAAAACACACACTATGTATTTCTTATAATGGTCCAAGATCTATGACCCTAATCTAAGATCTTCAATCCTTTTGTCCCTCAAGACATTAAACTGTAGTTCAAGAACTACGTATGGCTTAATTCCCATCCTTATGGGATACGTAGTGAAGTCCAACATTTCAATCCAGGACCCAGCCACAACATGATTATGGTTAGCATTGATCTATGTATCTCTGTATACATTGGAAAATACCCATATTTATGTATCATAATCCTATCCTTAAATATTTTAAGATATTCATAACCCTTTCCATGACTTTTAGTCACAAAAATGTCAAATTTTTGAGATTTCTTTTACCTGCCTATGCAGTATGTGCCCTTAGGCGGCCTTGCACAAACAGTCTCCATAATAGATTTGTTAGCCAAAAGATACTATTATTTGACTATGCAGCCAATGCCCTTAGGTGGCCCTGCATAATTAAACCCCCTAACGGGTTTTTTGGATACTAGTAACTTCATTCTTGGGAAGAAAGCCTCTTTTGTCCTTACTGGTCTTAAATGACAGTATGTAGGGATCCAAAAAATATTCATCCTTAACATATTTTTCCAATATCATTTTTCATGATATGAAAGTATTCATGTCTATGGTTTATATTCTCCTTCCCTATGTTTGGGTCAGACCTTTGTAGGAATGATATTCATCCAGTTCTTCGATAATCTTGTTTGAAAACATCTTCTCCATATTCAAGTACCTCTTTCCATACAGAAAACTCTATACTTTGGAATATTTGAATCTCCATAAACATTCACTGGCTTTTTAGCACTAGGAATGTAAATTTTTGAGAGTTATTTTTCCTGACTATGCAGCACAAGCCCTTAGGCGGCCTTGCATAAACAGTCTACATAAAAAACTTGTTAGCCAAAAGATGGTATTTATTTGACTATACAGCCAATGCCCTTAGGTGGACCTGCATAATTCAACCACCTAACGGGTTTGTTAAATAATAGTAACTTCATTCTTGGAAACTAAATCTTAAAATGACTTTTAGCTATTTTTCATATCATTACATAGATTCAAATATTCTTAAGACATAGTTTACATATTTTCCCTCATACTTGAGTGTGGTAATGTGTTTTCAGATAAATTTTCAAGGAATTGATTCAATTCTAATTCATTCTGTCAAATCTATTTCGACCGTAAACATTAGCCTCTATATGTCCGACATGAATGACTTTAACCTTCCCACAAAAGACAAAGGAACTCTGAATAAAAGTCATGTTCTAGCTCACTAAACATACATTTTGTATGATTTAGTTAATATTGAGCAATTAAAAGAATCAAAGTTTGTAGGGGTATTTACATTAATCCTTGTAAAAATCAAACTATGCTTACTATGCCCATTGTCTTTGGTATCTTTAAAGAATGTCGAAAAAGAATGAAGATACAAATTATTGAAGATGAATGTTTTTTTTCATAGATACACAATAATTAGAAGGACATCCACAGATTGGAGTCTCTTCTCTTTTCCAGGAAATTACAAAAGGCTGTCGACATAAGTCTTCAATTGATGAACCACATCCCGAGCTTCATCAGCAGCTACTTGAAGCTCATGCACTCGACTAACTTCACTCTTTTCAGCCTGATGGAGTGCTTTCTTGGCATCCACAATGGTCTTCATACCATTCGTTTGAACTCCCTCCAGTGAATTATTGAGTTGGTAAAGTTCCCGAGTAACATCATCTAACTGTTGTTGAAGGTGCATCTTCTGGACGACTTTTTCTTTGATCTTATGCTTTAGCTCCTTCATCATGGAAGCATAGTCAGCCTTATCTCGGGATACCGCAGCCTCAAATTCGCCGATGTTGACTAACAGTTTCACCCTGGTCAGATCTTCACGACACTTTTTCTCTTGCTCCCTCCTGAAGATGACTTCTTTCACTGTGGTATGGATCTATTGGTATACAAAAATGCCAAGTCCTAGCATGATAAAATAGGATGAAAACTGAGAAATCATTAATGACAGCTCTTCTAAAGGCACCTCAGATATGATTTTCCATATGTTGATCCATGCCTTGCATCGTGAGAAGCTGAGTGCCTTAAGCACCTCTGGGTCTGACTCAACATCATCATCACAGGGGGGGCATGTAATCTGGGATTAATGCACTAAAATAAGTTCCTTGTTCTACTTCTTCCCCCTTGACCCCGATTGCTTCACCTTCTACTGCTATTTGGACGGAAGTTGAGACCTCACCTCTAGTTCTAACCATTGAAGTTGATAGCCCTGTTTGATCAATTAAATGTATGGTTAGTTTCATAGAAAAATAGAAGATGGCTATCTATGTTGAAAACTCATTCCAATCATTACCTAATAGTATATCGGTATCTTGAAAAGACTCCTCCCTATCTTTCACAGTTTCAACAGGATCTTCAAGATGGGTCTCATGAGGGTTTACTGGGTTTAGCTCCACATGAGCTAATGTTTCTACAATGGTAAGGTTTACATCAATGTCCACACACTCTTCATGCATTGGCAGTTCAGCAGCTTCTATAGATAGAACTGCATATTATTTTCAGTCATGATTAGAAGTGTAAATTACAAGAAAATTTATTGGGCGGAGGATAACACTCATGCCCAGGGTCATCTAAATCACAAGATAATCTAGCATGATCATAAAATTCTTCTAAATACATGACATGATTCATCATTTCATCCAATGATATTTCAAAATCCTGGTTAGTCTCACCGGTGGGAGAATTTGATGTGTCCTCTTGGAGACCCTCATTCTGTGGCCCCTGACCCTGGATAGCTTCTTCCAGCAGAATGTCAGATTTATTTTCTATGGCCACCAATGATTCTGGTACAGGTTCTTCTCTACTTATAACAGCAACCGGAGCAGTACTGGGAATAGATGATGGCTCTTTTTCAGAAGCAGCCAAGTCAGCCTGAATTTGTGTTTGTTCCACAGGACCCTCTGTGGTCCTTAAGGGAGGATCCATCCTTTCCCTCAGAGGGGAAATTGATGAAGACCCAAAAATCCCACGGAAAGTGAGAAATATTTTTCATGGATTAAAATTAATTATTATCTGAAGGACATACCACTACTGATAAATCGTTTAATGGTGGACTTACTCCTTCATCGCCTTTATCCTTTTGGATTTTTAGGAGTATCAGCAGTCTCCCTTATTATCACTTGAAATGGCGAATGGAAGGCTATGTCCAACGCCTCATTCATGGCCTACTAGCCTGGAGATATCTCACCCCGTTCGCGAGGAGAATTAGCAGCAGCCCCGATGGAAGTACCACTAGGGCTATACTATGGTGAAAGAACCACTTATCCTTTATTTTCAAGCTTCAAGATAAAGAAAATATCATCCTTATATTACAAAGCATCGACTGGAATCGAGTTTCAAATAAAATAAGGAAAGAAAACTCACATCTTCAGGAGCCACATAATCATGCCACTCCTCATCACCAAAACCACCAGCCCCCTCAGTGGCTCCACAATCAATCATTTCATTAACCCGCCTGCTGACAAGAACAGACTCATCCGTGGCATATATATGCATTTCTAGCTCTATGATGTATGCCCGAACTTCATTATGGTTATCCTCATATTGGATATCTGTAGAAGCTAGAAGAGTCCATATTCCAGGAAGTTATAGGCCCTCACACAAATCCAACCAGGCGGTCTTAGTACCAGAGTATAAACTCTTCCATGTCTGGACAACCTATGGTCTTAGATATGAAGGATGCGAGGAAGGTCCTACAATATTTGACTTCAATTTCTTCCCGGCTCCTGCAACTACAGATAATGAATATGAAAATAAGACTTATTGATTTATAAAGTAGTAGTGATTAAATTACCACGATGAAGTAACTCACCAGGAGTTTATGGAGTACGTCTCTTGATTCTAACCGGAGGATTATATCGGGCATGAGGCCGCTTTTCCACTTGTTGTGCCTCATCATCCCCATCATGGAAATCCGGTGAATCAGTCCTAGAGAAGGAATCTGGCGAATCAGCTTCAGTTGGGGAAACATCACCTTCATGAGGAAGGGTTCCCTTCCCTACAGTCCTCTTCTTTTTCCCCACCTAATAAACTGGGTGATTCAGCACCCCTTTGGGGTATGATGTTCTCTAGTGCTCGGCATACCATGTAGTCTGGTTAGGTGCCGCTTTTTCAACTTGTAGGTCAAATACCACCTCAGTCTTCTCCCGTGACGTCAGCAGCCACAGTTGTCGAGAAAACATCGGATGTTGCTCTAACTTGACATGTATTGGGGGAGATACAGAAATCTATTTCAGACACTTGAATTGAAGTGAAAATCTATATGGAGCACAGACCTCACATATAATTTCTCCGTCAATCCTGGAAACTAGCACACTATCTCTACAAGCTAGCATGTATGCCCTCAGATCCAAAAGGGCTATTCCATCATCAATAAACCTCCCGATTGGTGGATTTCCACAGGGAAAGAAGTTGAATTCATTAAAAATGCTCATCCTCACTTCCATTTCATAGGCATTAACATCTAATGGAGAAACTCTAGAGAATTCTTACACTGATGGCCTAAAAGGACTTCTAGGAATTTTTAATCCATTCTGTACATTGTAATTCCTAAAGTGAGTGGCAATCCATCCCCATGAAACATGGAATGGTCAAAATATTCTTAAAGGAGATTTAACCATGAATAAATGAAGTAAAATCCTATGAATCTTTCCTAAAATGGGGGTAGACAACCCAACCATTTTTCTATTAGCCAACTTTTCCGCAATGACGAAGGTCCCTGGCCTGACGCCTCCCTTCGAATCCCTGACTGGAAAGAGATAAACGGTGAGGCACAAAGACAAGAAGCCCGCCAGACGAGTATTCTTTTGGATCCTTTGATTCTCCTCATATCCTCACTTCTCAAACTCTCCTGCTTCTATAGTTAGCCAGAATGTGCCAGGAGCACCCCTCTTCTCAGGTTTTGGGCAGGTGGTAGGATTTTTGGGCCTCTTATCCTTGGATTTCTTTTTCTTGGATCCTTTCTCCTTATGCTCCTTATCCTTTGGATACTTCTATTTAAGAAATATATTCATCCACTCCTACAGATGATTATACTTGCTAGAATTAGTTAAAGAGGTCTCTGAACTCTTGAGCCTGTGGAAGATGTTAAATAATTCTCTAGCTAAAGCAGGAGTCTTCTCCGAATCAATCCATGTCACCTTGGGTGGAATGAATTTATCATACATGTCACCCAAAATTGGAGACCCTGAGATCTTGTGGACATCCCACAGACTGATTCCTACTTATCCATGAGTCAGAAAGAAAGAATTAGTTTATGGGCTTTAGTGGCTGAGTATCTCCGACACGAAGTTATCATGTTTGTATACATATGTTTTCCCAACCCAAACAGCTTCGTATATCGCAAATCCTTTCAAATAATTGACAAACTCTACACAGGTTTGTCACACCCAGTATTCCCACATCCAAGTTGGCTTCACACCTCCCCCAGGACGGAAGTCCCAAATTTTCCTCCAGCCTTTGGATTGATCCATCTGAGCATTTTGGAAGATTGAGGGATGACAATGTCGTTGCAGCTCGGGCTTATGAGGTTGCATATCTGGGGTACAAGGGCTGTGATTCATCATATATGCCTTCTCCACTGTTCCATCACTTATAAATACTCCTCCACATGAGATATTTGCTGAAGCAAAGTTGTTATAATTATGAAACCATGAAAATGGGAGCTAGTTCATTCGTTCGGGAATAGTAACTTCTCGCAGATGACCATAGCCATACAAAGGAAAATAAATGCTTTTGGGTGAAGTCGCGATGATATCTCATCAGATACATATCCAAATCCAGAAGAGTGCTTCTTTTGATGGTATAATAATCATGTCCAATGATCTTTATCATATCATCAATCCTCTTGCTAGCCAGTTCATCAGCTATTCAGGTTCTAAGAGCCATTTGATTCTCCACAAAAGTTGAATAAATTAACTTTTAAGTAAGTTGATTTTTTTCATAAAATTTGTGAAGGAATTTCAGAAAAAAAATGGAAAAGGTATTAACACGCACAAGTCTAAACTTGGAGCACATGAATGGATGTCTCACACAAGTGTTAATATGACGTGCAAGTTTTTGGCATGCAATTATCACCGCGCAAGTCCAATTACCTTGACAACAGCACGAGAGTGGATAAACAGTGGAAAAAGAGATACATTCACGGTGAAGGGGACCTACGCGGCGAGAGCTCGAAAATACGAGAATCAAATGCTATGCACAGAAATTGACTTCATATTTATAGGCTAAGATGCCCACCTGCATGCCAATAGCTAGTGCACTCAAGCCCTACGTCACTCGAACCTGCACAACTAGACCCTACGTGACTCGAACCTGAGCACCTATTTCCCTTTGGTTTTCTTATTTTCCTCATAGTCACATCATTATTCTTTCAGATCCAACTCTGAGGGGGGACTTTTGTTGATGCTCCTTTTCGTCACACTGTCTAAAAGAATAAAAAAGGAAATGAATTATCCCAAATTGATTCTTCCTTTGATGAAAACATCAAAAATCAACAAATGCATGAACAAGGCTTCAAATGCACAAGGTTTGCGGAAGTTCCATCAATGTCGTGCAAGTATACTTGTGTGACACCTAATGGTTGCACAAGTGAGTTGTGCACCCTAAAGGATAACCGCTTGGTGTCTTCTCCAGCCTATAAATAGACCCTGTGGGACCCCAATTTGGAGAGGAGTCTTTCCAGAATTGATAGATAGAGCTTTGAATGCCCAAGTCTCTTCTTCAGGTCTTCTGAACACTTCTATGGTAATTCCTTACCAAGAATGGAAAGTTTAAACAAGAGGAGTAAAGTCTATGTGTGATAATTCACTAACACTTGTGCACCTAGGTGGGTTTACCCTTAAGGGAAATTTACAAACTTGCGCGCCACCCTACTTCTTCACCCGAACTAGCGCGCCATTTTCTGGAAAGCCTCTAGGGATAATACCAAGGGTTTGAGCATAGTCTCACCCAATTATTAACCTAAGGGATGAAAATCACGCAAGTACCCATGTGTCGCGCAGGTATACCTGCGCGACCAGGAATTTTATGCCCACACAGTACCTACGCGCCTGCCAGGACTTGCACACCCCTACCTTTTTGGGTGACTTTCCTGCCCAATTCACCCCTCTTATGCCATTCCACTACACCTATTCAAGATTCAGTTTTCAAGACACTCTTCAAATCCATTTATGACAAGATTTCTTGATTTGGCTTCCTTATCTGAAAGGAACTTTGTGGAACATCTCTCAAAATCTAGTGATTTACACATATTTATGTCACTAAAGATTTGGATTTGATTCATTCAACCTCATCCTTTAAGATGGGATAATCCTTAACCTGGGCATCCTTTTCAGGAGTAATCCCCTATCCAAATTCTCATTAATATGGGCATCCTCCTTAGGAGTAAGCTCCAAGTCCTATTTAACCTGGGCCTCCTTTTCAGGAGTAATCCCAAGTCTCAAATATGGGCATCCTCCTCAAGAGTATGCCCCAACCATAATTCTCTTAACCTGGGCCTCCTATTCATGAGTAATCCCCGGTCTCAAATATGGGCATCCTCCTTAGGAGTAAGCCCCAAAAATAATTCTCTTAACCTGGGATTCCTTTTCAGTAATAATCCCCAGTATCAAATATGGGTATCCTATTCAAGAGTAAGCCCCATGTCCCTTAATTTTTCAAGTCCCTTAACCCAGGCCTCCTTTTCAGAAGTAATCCCCAGTCTTAATTTCTCTTAACTAGTCCTAATTTATTTTTGATTTGGGGCTTCTTTCTCAGGAGTAAAACCCAATCATAAGTCCCCACCAAACTTGGGAATCTTCCGTAGGAGTAAGCCCCAAGATTAGAGTATCCAAACCTCTATGAATCCGATATACCTTTATGGACCATGTTCCTAGATTACTTCCCTAAATTAAATCTTAATCATCATCTATTCAGGCAGTCATAAACACATAAGCCCCACATCATTGCATCTTTTGTGGCACAATTTTCTAGTTTCACCAATACCACTTGTTTCTCACACCGAGCATGAATCATGTGAGAAAAGAGTGTAAAAGTAATCTTTACTTCTTTCTATGAGCCATAAATCATGCATAAGCATCATACAACCTTACTCGAACTATGTGGGTTCTGATTCCTTTTCCTAAAAAAAGGATACATAGGTAGCCCATCTGCGGGTATGATCCCAACTTTGAAACAATCTATGTCCTTATGAATGACAATAAACTTCAAGTGCCCCACTGAGTGGCTTTAAAACCATCATGGTCATCATAATGACCAAGATAATTTTATGTATTGAAGGATAAAACTGGCTAAGAATATCTAAACAAATACAGAAGATACTATATCAATTAAGAACCTCGAATATATATTAAAGATTCTCTAAATTTCCTACATATAAATCATTGATTGTCATATCTAAAGGAAATCTCATTTTATACTTGGTAATTTAATAAGGATTCACGAACATAACATAGATATATAAGAAGATTCCCAGAGTAGACAATAATTCCCCTCAAAAAGGTGTGATGAGTCCGACCTCCCATCCTCTCGACCAATGAAAATTACTTATCCTCATCATTCCACAACTAATGAGCGCCTTACTTTGTAAAGTAGGTCCAAATGGATATGGAATAATTGGATGATTCTGGTTTTACGAACAAACCTTTTAGAAATCGATCGGAATGCACGAACCTTCAATCAAAGAGGTCATCCCCCATTCTAGAGGGAAACAGATATTTATGGTGTTGGGATATTGTGAGAGGGAAATGGTAACCCATGATGGGTATGTTATTAAATATCATGATGAATAATGGTGTACATTGATCAACAATACTATGGAGGGAGGGGAAATTGAACTTATGGAATGGAATGCCTTTATAGGGACATTCTATAATAAATATTTCCCTGGTGAGAAACAAATTTTAATGAATGTTATATTCCATTGATAAAATAAAAATGAATAATAATGTTTTCTTAATTATGAGGCTACCCTTACAAGGATATCCGTGTATAAATATTATTATATATGAAACATGTACTAATATATTTACCACTTCACTAAAGGGATTAAACATTGTCCCTGAAAGGTGCAAGTCTATCCTTATTTTTTATCATATTATTAAATTTGTTATTAGTAAATAAAAATAGAGATAAAATTATCCTCATGTGTTATATTTAATTAAAAATAAATTTAGAATAGGCTATAAAAGTTCTAAAGAAAAGGATATTTAAGAAATAAAATCAATATGATGGAGAAACATCAATTTTGATAGATATATGAACATAATATCCCGAGGAAATGTGTGATATGAATGAGACTATATTATTTGAGTGTAGAAAATAATCACCAGTTTATTAAATTCTTGGGGAAAAATGAAAAGCACCTTCAATCAGTGATTCAAAATCAATGAGATGGGGATATAAAAATTAAATAAATATGCTGGAAGGGAATATTTTTTAGAAGAGGCTAATGAGGGTAGTCAAATATTATAATATCACTACATATGAGTTAAAATAATATAATGATCAAGTAGTTTGTACTTTGTTTATATAATAATATTTAAATACATTATTTGATTCATCATCCATTCAAACTTTTATATATACCTATTTTCCATTGAAAATTATACATTTATATTTTAATTTAAGAGGGGATGTGTTAGTAAAAAATTATAAGGGAACCCTCATTATAATAAGGATGTGTTAAGAACTATGTATTATGACACAAAAATTGATTTATTTGCAGACCATATTACCATACATATTGTTGACTATGACATATTCTTTAACATGGACTGGTGAAAAGTCAGCTTTCAGGCTCCCTTTCGCTAAGGGTTCCATGTCCTGATGTCCTGGCTACCCTATTATTCCCCCTCTTGAGAAGGAGTGGGCATGCTCAAGTGATTATCTACGCCTCCATTCTCTCCTATCACCGAACCTTATGATCTACCTCTCTTCCCTACCAACAGGTTCAACCCCAAGTTCATATCATTCAATTATTGTTTCCCCATGCTACGACTCTTGGATCATTAATTTTTAAATGATTCTTTTCTTTGAAGAATCTATATAGTGGCTATCATTTGTTCAAATCAGCCATAGGTGATGATTTTGGTTGTTTCATCACTCATTCGTGGAATCTAAAACATCACACTATAATAGGGATTCTAGAACACATCACTTTATTATATAGTATTTGATTGAGTGTTATGTTATCTATAAATGTACATTCAAGAATTATTACGTCAAGAAGTGGCCAATGGTGGTGTCTGCGAGCGGGTGGCAGCGTCCCGTTATGGAGCACTATAAGATCAGCCGAAGCCTTTTTGGACCACAACGCAGCGAGAGGAGTCACAGGATGGGCTGAAAATTGGAGGTAGTGGATGCAGTTTCTACATTGTTCCATGTACTTCACCATGGGTCATGGCCTCTCGTCATTGGTAGAGGAGGATCCCCACAATGATATGTGGGGTGAAAGCATCGGATCAGACGTGGCATCCGGCCATGTCCCAGTGAGGCAAACCGGGCACGGCACAAAGCTCCAAGTGGGCTGGTTCTGCCCCCAGCATCCCAGACAAGTGATGGAAGGATAGGACAATGACCCAGCGGGCCTGGGCCACACTAATAGGCCAAACCCATGTCGGACGGACCAAACCGAATAAGACAGGGTCCGCAAGTGACCCTGTGGGCTGGACCCTAGGCCTAGCCAGGCTGGGTCCAGTGAGGCTCATTGGTCCAAACCCACCGGCTAGGTCGAACCAAACATAACCCAACCCGAACATGGTCTGGAAGATTCATTATTTATAAACCAGGGTAATTAGGACCCCCTGGGCCAAGTTGGTAGGGTCGATCCAACCGGGTCGAACTAGACCCAGACCCAGCTGGCCCCTAATTTCTGAAACGAATGTATCTCATGGACCATCCATCTAATTTACATGATATCAGTGGACTTTTAACCCTTATGATGGAGCGGTCACTGTAATATACTCTACTTGAGTTTTGGTGGTTGTTGGAGTACAGACAGGTATCATCATACTCAAATCCAACCAGGCCCTTTTTACTAAAACGAAAATAACTTACAGACTGGGCGTCTAAATGATGCACCATCTATAGCATTGGTACCCTTACGAAGAGACATTTCCATGGGTTACACTATGTGGTACTTCATGTCAGATGATTTATGACTGATGGATTGAGGAAGGAATCCACCAAAAATAATGCCTTCTAAGTGTGAGAATCCAGTGGATGTCTAGGACGTGAAGAAAGAATAGTGATCCTATGTGGGTCAGCGCCTAGAAATCCTGAGTGTGTTAGCACCTGGAGTTCATGTGTGGTTCAGCACCTAGATATCCTCTATGGTTTAGAACCTAGAAATCATCTTTGTGTCTGCACCTAGTGATCCTCTCTGAGTCAGCACCTAATGATACTCTATGCTTTAGCACCTAACGACCCTATGCAGGTCATCAGTAGAGACTCTCAACAGAATAAGATGATCTGGCTTTACGACTAATCATCTTTACTTTTATACTATGGTTATAACGGGTGTGAGCTATGTCATGTACTTTGTGCTTTGTGTCTGATATCATTATTGGTGGTATTAAATCTATGTTATATTCCTTTATGATTCTTTCCTTCGTGTATTATTGAGAAACCTTTGAGGGTATCAGGGTCCCTAATAAGTATTTTTATACTCACCCATTCATAGTCTTCACCCACACCTGTTGTGTCTTCTGTAGATGATGGACAGCCTTGACCATGACTTTAGGGATTCAGGACTAGACAGTTCATGGAGGTGGATCGATTGATATGGTGTGTTATAGTAACAACCGACAAAGAGCTGAAGATACACATTAGGTAGGATCCTTTCCAGATTATATACAGTGCATTTAATTCTTTTTTGTACATTACCTTCTATTTGAATTTTATTCTGGCCCCGTTACATTATGTTTTCACTCATTACACACATTATTTATACATTATGGTGGTTTTATTACATTATTTCCTTTGATTTTTTCTTTGTGTGGTATGCTATTTCTATGTGTGTATTGGTTTAAATGAAATGCCTTTTCTTTTTGGTTTATCCCTTTTTAGTATTGTTAACTATACCCTGGCTTCTAGAAGGTGGATTTGGGTTAGTCGCCACATGAGCCGCATGGGATGGGTCCTGAAAAAGCAGTACTAAACTGTGGTTGGATCTTCTAGATGAAAAAAAGTCTATAATTTTCAATATGGGAAATAGTTTCAATTTAATTGAGCTCGGATTTTAGTCCATGGATCCCAGTGATTATGCGGAAGCCGACGTATCAATATACATGGACCATAATTCTATTTTATGACTCGGTACATGATAAAACTAGTTTCATGTGTTTTTAAAATGTTTTTATCTATATTTATTTTGATTCAGATCACCTTGTATAACTTATAGACCGTGGAACATCTGTTTCTCTTCTGGATTCCACCATGAAGACAACCAACCAGGATTCTTGAGAGAGATCACGATGATGGTCCAATGAGTGATGAGGTGTCAGTTCAGGGTCTGCTTATAGTGATATCACCTTCAGGTTGGGTACCTGCAGCACCACTACCTGGAGAGTAGTAGTTTATAATAGCCCCACCAGAGGACAATGCACGCTGATTGAGTGTGCTGCACGAGTTCTAGAGAAAGTGGCCTCTGAGTTTTTGAGGTGAGATAGATCCTCACGCAGCTGAGGATTAGATGTATGAAGTTACTCAAGCATGTCTCTCAATAGAGACATGGACAGAAAAAATGGTAGTTTTAGCAGCTAGCCTAATTTAGGTCATAGTGGGTAGGAGGTGGTGTTAGACGAAGAAGATAGATGAGGAAAAATCCCTTGTTTGGATGGAATTTGAGAGCCTCTTCTAGGAATAGTTCATACCAGCAACACTAAACTCAGTACATATTTAAGTGTTACAACACCTACAATAGGGCATCCTGAATGTGGCCCAATACTCATCAAGGATTATCGAACTCTCCCACTACACCACCTACATTGTACATGACAATTTATTCATGTATTGGATGTTTTATCAGGGACTCTAACAAGATATTACAACATTAATTATATCACTCAATATCTCAACATAGGGTGGACTTCTAGAGAGCTCCCTACTAGTGATGAAATTCCTTGCTGAGTAGGAACCAATGGTGAGGCCCACCACCAAGTGACAGGTGGAAGATTAATCTGTAGTAGAAAGTATTTAGGTGGCACAGAGAACCAAATATGCCCAATAATCTAGGTTATGACCCCAATATGTAGTGTCATATGTGTTGAGATCGGGATGTAGAAGTGGCCATCAGAGGGATATATTTATTTCTATTGCAGTAGAAATTATCGCATGGCTTGTTACTGTTTGAATCCTCGCAAAAATGACCCAAAGGCGGTCAAGGAACCACTGAGATAGTGAATACTGTTTGTGAATGAAGCTCCAAAGGGTAGAAAACATGGAAGTGGAGTATCCCGAGCAGTAGGTGGTGGAAAACGGTTCGAGGTAGTACAACCACCTCCCACAGGAGGTCCACCATGAGCCCCATGACCATGTGGACAGGGGCAGGCCCAACTTTTGGTGATGGAGGCCTACGACCATGGAACCCTAGATATAATTAGAGGTAAAATCTATGTCTACTCTACCTTGTCATCTATTCATATAGACTGAGGTTCTACACACCCATTCCTTGACACTGACCTCATTTGAGGAATTGATATTCTGATGGAGTATTTAGCTCAATACTTATGATTACAGACGCATGTAGGAGTGGATTCGAAGAATACACACTATCTTCGATAGTGTTATTTTCATCAAGGTGGTGAGAGCATTGGTTGGGATCTCTGAGTCAGTTCATCGAGGAATTATGATGTCATCTTGGGTATGGACTGTTAATCCACCTACCATGCTCAGATTGACTATTATAGGTGCAATGTTTGGTGTGTCCGTCAGGATCAGAACACGGTTTCCATTTATGGTAAGAAGGGATCACTTTACGCATAATATGGACTTACTCAGTGGAGGGTATTTCTAGTCACTCACTAGTTTGTTAGAAAACACCGTTTGTGTAGTGGATTAGGGGAGTGTGATATTTTTCTGTAGGGGTGAGAAAATATGACGATGTATTTCCATAAGATCTCCTAAAACTACCCATCATAGGAAAGTAGACTTATACATTCACATTTATATAAGGACAACACTGATAAAGATATCTGCATATCAGATGGCTCTCGTGGAGCATCATGAGTTATAGTTACAATTGGAGTAATTCCAGAGGAAGGAGTTTGTAAGGCCAAGTGTTTCTCCATGGGAATCCCTAGTGTTTTTTCCATGAAGTCATATTGGAGATTGAGGCTATGCAAGCACATATAGTACCTGAACCAGGTGACCATAAAGAACAAATATCCACTAATGAGGAATGAAAAACACTTCGACCAACTGAAGGGAGAATGGTTGTTATCATGTATATACATTAGATCGGGCTATCACCAGCTTCAGGTATGGCATGAGGATATAATTAAGTCATACATCAGGTTCTGTTAAGACCAATTTTTGTTCCTAGTGATTCATTTCGCTGTTACCAACCCCCCAATAGTGTTCATGTGACACTTAATAGGATCTTCTTTCCTTACCCTGACCGGATTTTTGAGGTACTCATTTATGGCGTATTGGTGTATTCGTCGGAGGAGGAGGAGCACACTACACACTTGCAGATAGTCATAAATTCACTCTAAGGGCACCAGATTTATGGTATGCTCTCGAACTGATAGTTCAGGATTCGGGAGTTCCACATCGTGGGACACCACATCTTGGAGACTGGAGTTGAAGTTGATCAGGAAAAGATAGAGGTAGGGCTTTCATGGTAGCGACATCGGATCATGACTGAGATGTAGTGTTACCTAGGGTTTCTTTTGTGATACTAGATATTTGTACCCCAATGTTTCTTGAGTATCATAACCCTTATCATAATTTTTATAGATAGGGAAACCCTTCGTTTTGATGGAGTGGTTCCAGCTAAGTTTAGAGGAGTTGAGGTGTAGAATGACGAGTTCCCCAATCATGAGCCTACTAGAAAAGGGCATTGGGTATGTATTATACTATAATGCATCAGGGACCATTCATGGTTGTGTCCTGAGGTAGGAGAAATTAATGAAAACATTTGACTCATGGAAGTTGAGGTAGCTTGAGTGGGAATAAATGACCTATGAATTGGTTTTAGTACCACTTGTTTTTTCCTTGAAGATTTGGCGGCACAACCTTATGGGTGAATGGTTTAATATCTACTCCGACCATGAGCGTCATAGGTATATATTCTCACAGAAGGACATGAACACTAGACAACAAACATGGCTAGATTTCATCTAATACTACGACATTGAGATAGACTATACTCCTAAGACAGGGAATGTTGTGGTAGACTCACTCAGCAGGAGGTCAAGTTTGCAGCAGTTGAGTGATGTGATGAAGTAGCTAGCCGAGATGCAGATATCCTTTTGTGGATAGTGAAGGAGAATCTTACCTCTAGTCTATGTGTTTCACAACCCCACTCTTACATATAGTTAGGGAGGCACAACTTGTAGATGTTGACTACGAGGTCGGACATGCTCAGTTATCCTCATATCATTCTTTTGATGGATTTTTTATTTGTGGGGGGCACATTATACTTTTTAGAGGACGGACATTGGAATTGGTTACATTGCAACAAGAGGTGTTTATGGAGTCCTACAATTATCGTTTGGAAATACATCCTTCTGTGGAAAAGATGTTCTAGGGACTCTGACGTCAATACCAATGCCTAGGAATGATGAAAGAGTGGACGAGTTCATTTCGTAATGCGTCATTTGTCCACGAATGAAGGCCAAGAGGAAGGTTCTAGATGTCTTGTCCTAGATACTAGAGGTATCAGAGGGTAAATTGGATGGAATCTAGATGGACATATTGATGGGGTTAACACATACATCAGGTTTCCAAGATTCCATATGGATGATCGTTTACTGACTCACTATGTTAGTTATCTTCCTACTAATATGATAGCCGATATCGATAGAGGACATGGAATGAATCTATTTCCAGATGATGGTAAAGGTCCACTGGGTTCCTTCTACGATCATCATAGACCTTGATTCATTATTTACATCTCTGTTTTTAAGGGGTTGCAGGAGGTGTTCGGGACATAGCTGCATTTCAGCACAACATATCATCTCCCTTAGGATGGTCAAACCGAGCGGACCATAAATATCATGGTAGGCATGCTTCATTCTAATGTCCTATTTTTTTCATTATTGGGAGGACCACACACAGCTAGTGTAGTTTTCATACCACAACATGTATCACTCCACCATTGGCATGACACAGTTTGAGGCCTTGTACGAGCGGCCTTGCATATCATCTTTTTTTGGAGAGACCGAAGGGAGTCAGAACTCTTGGACACAGAGTAGGAACAGGCTACCACCGAGACTTTTTAGATCATCCATAAGTGGATGATGATTGAACATAGTAGGAAGAAGTCCTATGCCGATAAGATATGGATACCGTTGGAGTTTGAGGATTATGATCATGTATTCCTTCGGGTCTCACCCCAACGAGGATTGCAAAGATTTGGCAGGGGCATCAAGCTATCTCTAAGTTTTATCATACCTTTTTAGATCCCTATAGGAGTTTTTGGGGTGGAATACCACCTATATATTACTCTATTGATACACCAAGTCCATAATGTTTTCATTTTTCCATAGTTTAAGAGATAATATCCTGATCCATCCTACATCATCGACTAGGGAGAGTGCACACTGGAGATGGGGAACAGATTATGGAGTTCCCAGTGGAGAAAGAGTATTTAAAAGACCAGGTCCTATATGGGTGGTTTATTCCTCTAGAGAAAGTTCGATGGAATTTTTGGAATATCTAAGAGAGAACATGTGAGTGAGTGCCTCAGATTTGTACTTAGTACCCCAATCTGTTTGACTAGTTTTGAATTTGATTTCTGAGATGTAATGACCAATGGTTGGATGAATGTAATGTATCATAAATTCTATGTAATTTATTTTTATTTATATGGAATTATTTTGAGACCAATCGCTTTGACGACACATGATTTTGAGGCACGGTGATCCCAGAAAGGAATTGTTTTCCTTTTTAAGGTAAATTTAAAAAATGTGTGTCTGGGATTTTCAATATTCTGAACCAGTTCTCATATCTAAAATATTAGGGCACCGATGTACTCATAATTTAGGTATTTTCCTAGAAATTACTTAGCTTTAGTCGAGAAGGTACGAGTGGAAACATTTTATTTCAAACATTTCTAGAAAAATTATAAAATTGTCTTAAAAATTAATTAATTTATTTTCTCACTGTTGAGTGGATGACAGTGAAGTTGTGATGCATCAATGAGGAAGCAATGAGGTACATTAATGAGGATCATTAATGGCATGTATAACGTAGTGTAATGATGCAAAAAAGTAAGCATAACAGTGACACTATTTCATAAATGAAAGAGAGTAACTATGCAGCATCGCAGTGTAAGTAAAACGATGTGATGTGTTTTCCATTTAATTGTTTGATGCGTGGGTGGGATAAGGATTAATTGGTGAGGATCCTCTATCAATCCTACAATGAAAATCATCCAAAATGAAAAATTACGGATGCGTGAATGTATTTATCATCTTCTAATTGCCTAGAGGAACGAGCCAGAAGAGAAGTCAACATTCTGAAACATTGACGATGAATGCTTCAGCATCAAACATCCACGAGGAAGGGGGTTGTTTAATTTTTAAATTTTAATCCCTGTTCTTTTTTTGGAAACAACAAACATAGATGTCCCCACTAGAGACTTGATACACATATCATGCGTTTATGTAGGAGGGTGAATTTTATTTTGGGATTTCATTATCTAAGTTTTAATCATCATTTTTGTTCGAATTAAAACCCCTAACCTCCCATGATTAAAAATTTCTAATGTAGAGGGTGTGGGGAAACATGAAGAAAGACGAAACCCCTTTTATGTGGATGTTCATCATGGCCAAACTCTTGAATTTATGTAAAGACAAATTTGATTCATTCGCTTTGGAGAGGACATTCACGAAGAGTGTAGGTGCATTCGACGTGAAAAACGGATCACCTGTGCGGAGCTAGTGGTCCATGGATGTGTTCATAGGTGCAATGGGGTCTACGGCATGCCACGAAGATGTGCCAATGGAATATACATGGTGCAGAAGGAGGATTTTCCACCTAAAAGAGCGCCTAGAGGTGCATCCATGATTTCTCGGCCGCGTGGGAGGGCTGGAGATATAGAACCAATATGCATCTCGTGTGGTGGAACTGGCACCCTACGGTGACACGCTGGGAAATAAAGGATGTCCGAACATGGAATCTGTTTGAGTCCCAGAGGTGCGGACCAGGATGGGAGAAAACCCCCCAAAGGTCCATCCTCGCCCCTAGTGGGCCGGTCCCACGCCGGTAGACCGGGCCCATGGGCTAGTGGGTCGGTCCTTCCCCTATAAGACAGGGCTGGACCCATAGCCCTGTCGGCTAGTCCCTCCCCAAGTGGGCTGGTCCGATACCAGAAGGCCGACCTCGTGGCCTAGTAGGCTGGTCCTTCCCCCAACGGGATGGTCCGGACTAGAACAGGTCATAGGGCGACCCTAAGGCATCGACACTTAGCCATGCCTGGCTGGGTCAGGTGATGTTTGTTGGGCCTGGCCCACTGGCCATACCGGACCAGACTGACCCCGACTTGAACCAGATCCAGTCTAGTCTTTTTAACAAAACTGGGGTACGTGGGACCCTTGGTACAATTTGGTTGGGTCAGTCCGGCCGGGTCGGACCAGGCCCAGACAATGCCACCCCTTGTTTACTAAAATGACAATATCTCTAAAACCAGACATTTGATTGACACATCATTAGTGGAGTTGGGAACCTTGAGATATAGGGATAAATCTAATATACTCTACATTAGTTTTGGTGGATGTTAAAGTATTGAATGGTTGGATGAAGCACTAATCGCACCAGTCCCTTTTTACTAAAGAGTATATAACTTACAAAACGTGCTTCTGAACGATGTGACATATGTTGTGTTTGGAGACATTTGATGAGACAGTCCATTGGGTTACTCTATTTGGGACTTAATGACATTTGATGTATGACTGATTCCTTGTGGAGAATATTCATTTGAAATCATGTGTTCTATGTACGAGATTTCAGTTGATGGCTGTGACATAAAAGAACAATAGAGATCCTATGTAGGAAAACACCTTGAAATCTTATGTGGATCACCACCTAGCTATCATGTGGGGTAATCACCTAGAGATCCTTTGTAGGATAGCACCTAGAGATCCACTGTGGGCCAGCTTCTAGTGGACTTGTGTGGGACAATAGCCGAGCCTCTGGAGAGATTAAGATGATATAGCTTTACCAGTAATCATCTCTTCTTCTGTACGAATGTTATACCTATTAGGACCTGCATCTTTTAAATTGTGCAATGTGTCTGAGACCGTCCATGTTGATATTACAACTATGGTATCTTCCTTAGTCGTGTTTTCCTTGGTGGATTAAGGAGAGACCTTCAAGGGTCTTAGGGTCCACACTGAGTATAATTATAATCACCCCTGCAAAGGATTCTCTCGCACCAGTTGCGTCTTTATAGACAGTAGAATTCCTTGTTTGGGAAATTGGGGATCTAGGACAAGAAAATTCATAGAGATAGATTGATAGATCTGGTGTGTTGTAGTGACAACCAAAAAATATTTGTACCAACCCTTGAGGTCAGATCCTTGGTGGATGACCTATGGAGCTTGTGCATCTTTTGATGTACTTTTCATTCAATTAGGCATGTATTCTGGCATCTTTACTTTCAGTTTACACACTTTACTCATAGTAGCTAAACTTTATGTTACTTGTACTTATTTATTGAATTTTTGGTTTTCATTGTGTGGTATGCCCTATCTGTGCATGTACTGGTTTAAAGGAAATACCATCCTTATTGTATTATTACATTTTAGTACTAGTCACCAGACTCTAGCCTGTGGAAGGCATGCATGGGGTTGTCACAGTATAGTCCCCGGGGGATGTGTCGTGACAATAAAATTTATTATTGAACTATATTAGTCATTACAACATAAATTTTGTAATATAGGGAGAATTATATCATGTATGAAATCATATTTAATATATGTAATGTGTTTTCATTTAGTATGATAATCAACCACTACATAAATCATGTTATATCAATTATATCAAAATAAAAATCCATGTATAATGTAAATGGTTATTTAAAATCATTTCTATATAGTCTTTAGAAAAAATTCAATAATCCCCAATGATTTTAAATATTCATTCCTAAATTATTTTCATAATAAGGATCATGAAATATACACCACAATATCACTCATAACTTAATCACAATAGATGTTTTTTGTTATGATATATGTGATTCTTTATGTAGATTTTACAATTATTGAGTGTTGAGCTTCATAGATATTCAAAAATAATTAAATTCAACTCTATAATGTTTATGACACATATCAAAGATCTAAATAATATAATTCTATTTTTAAAAGGATAAAATATAAAATATTTCAAATAATATTTTGTAGCTCCATATCTCCCTTCAATGTCTGATTGATAATTTCAATGATGTATGGTTTGATCTCTCATTTTTAAATCATGGAGTTCAACCATTCATTTTATATTTCCACATATATCCTTTGAATGCCATTAAGGGTTTTTATATTTTTATCATTATATTTTATTTGGAACAATTATATTTCTTTAAAACGAATCATCCACAATTTTCTACTCCATAAGAAGTAAATATATTTACAAATCATAGAATTTAATTAAATCTAAAAATATCATTTGTATAAATTTTTATGTTTATTGGTTAATATATATTTTATCATTTCATCATCATTAAACATATGTATATTTTCAAAATATAGATGATTTAGTCATATATTAAATTTAAATATCACTATACCATCTCCAGATCCAAGATATTAAACATTTCATTAGGATCCATCAATTGGTGTGATGAAATCATCCCATTTTAATTTTTTAAAATGAACATCCGAATATGTTTTTTAAATATTCAATATATATAAGAAATTTTTTTTTTTATGGTGGATCATGTATATGTAACACCACAATTTTTCGTTTGAAATATCTTACATTCAAAAATCTGTATGACACACACCACTGAGCTTAAATGAATAACAATTTATTATTTTTTAAATACAACTATTAAATCCTAGAAATATAATTAGTTTTTATCAAATAATATTCATCAAAAAATGTAATACATATTAATGTTCCAATAAATATTAATTTATAAATTAATATATGGTAATTAGAACACCATTTTTATTAATGTAATTTTATTTTTAATATTTTTATTCTTTTAAAATTAATTTATTAATTTTCTATCAGAAAATATTATAATTAATTAAAGTAATGTTTATAAAATTCATTTTATATATTTAAATTCAATTTTTAAACCATCATATCAATATTGAAATTTACTCATGTTTTGGCATTCTTTTGAGAATTCTATTTTTCCAGTGAAAAATGAGAAATACCAATTTCCATTGAAAAATATAATTTTCAATAGGAAATTAAAAATATTACTTTAGTGTCAAAAGATTTATTTTTTATATTATATAATTTTAAATTATTTTTTTTCATTTCTATAACCATTATATTTTAATTTGGATGAAATTATTTTTAATACAAACAAGTATTTTACAAACATATAGTTTTTTCGGGTTATTAAGTTTTAATCATAAATTTATTTTATCCACTTCATTGAATTAATTTATGAAAACAACATTAATTATTCGGGATCAGTTGGTCCAAATTATTTTAAATGTATCATATTCTATTGAACATCAATAATAGATTCCATAATTATTTTTTTATACCTGTAAATGGTAAGTCACGTAATTGAGGTAAAAAATAATATGATAAAAAATGACCCTAACACATTGCTTATTTATATTTTATGATTTCACCTCATCCATAAATAGAAAAAGTCTAATATATTTAATTTTATTCATTTTCAAGTTATTTGTTCATTCAGGTAATTTTATATAATGAATAGAAAAAAAATTATTCACATTGTTATATTATGAAAAAAAAATTAAATTAGAGAATCATAGATGATATATTTGTTTACAAATATTAATTTTAAAATTTAATTAAATTATAAATAAATATAATTTAACCATTTGTAAATAATTACAAAAACTTATAATGCAACACTAATGTCGTTCTTTAGCATGAAATATATAAATTAATAAAATACTTTTAAAAACAATATAAATAATATTATTTGACTAACTTATAATAAAAACAATTATTCAGATTATTATATAATAAATGGTTTTCTAAAAAGTTTAAATTATTTCTCAACCCTCTTCATTAATTTTAAAGTTAAATATAATTTGATAGTGTCTAAAATGACAATAATTATAATTTATAAAAAATAATATATTATTTAATGATTTAAAATTCCAGAAAAACAAATATTAACTAAGAGTATTTTCTATTATTTAAAATTTTACCTTGTTCTATGTATTGGTTGATTATATTTTATACTACAATATTTACCAAATTATAATAATAATAATAATGACATCAATGTAATTTTCAAAATGGATTATTATATGGGTAAAAAAGACAATGGTAAAAAATTTATTCGAAGTAGTCTAATTTTTTTATAAAAAAAAATTGAAACTAATTATAATATTATTTTCTTAAAAATATATATTTGAAACCATTAGGAAGTCAAAATTAATTTATCTTCTCGTATTATTTTATGCAATTCCATGATTTTCCCTCATCACTGTTAAATTTTTTTAATTCTTCTTCAAAAAGAAACTCAATGATAGAAATATTTGTATAAGACAATACCTTATATATATTATTATACACATTCTATTGTAATTCTTTTTGATCAAAACCCATCTTTGTAGTTATTTTTTTGTAATCATGAATAGGTTTTTTGAAGAAGATGATGTATTCCTAATCAACCATTTGGTTTTCATTCATCCTACACATCTATAAAATTTTCATTTACCATGATGATATAATAACATAAATATGGTCTATATTCTAATCTGATATAAAATAAATGTATTACATTATATATTACTCTAAACCACTTAAAATGAGAGATGAATATATTTTCTGTATGTATAGTAGACAATATCCTTGCGAGCAGATGATTTTTATATCACCACCTATTATTTGATGGTAAGAATGATAGATTTCATGCATATGAATAAATAATATTCCGGTAATATTTATCATTAATAAAATATAATATATCATTTATTTTCTTACCATTCCATTAACGGATAATTGATGATTTCGTTAGTTCGTATGTTTGGATGACCTTTTTCACAAAGAGATGTAATTCTTTATTCATCCCAAAATCAAATTAAAGATATGTATATATATAATTTAATGATTTTTTTTTACGATATTATTATCATTTTTATGATAAAATAATAATTTACATATTTCCATAATATTTATTGAAAATTTTAAACTTTACTCATGCATATATATGAGCAACATTCTATAAGATTGTATAATAATTGATTATTCATAACTAAATTTCATGAATGAATTTAAATTTATTATTTTTATATATAAATTATTAGTATTACATTATTTCGTTTATATACCTGTTAAAATAATAACATTTTTTCCATAATAAAACAACTAATGTAAATTTTCACATATCATCTGAATATTGTCTAAATGACTAATGTGAAATAAACTGATTAATTAATTTTTTATCACATGAATATGAGTGAAATAAATGGAATTTTCACAATACAAAAGGTTATTAAGGAAATACATAATTAAATAATGTTTATTATTTAGAATAATAATAACCATAATTGATGAACCATACTCATGTTAATGGATATTATTTAAATAATCATATTTCAAATATTCGCCTTCAAAAAATCATCCTTCGTGCCCATATTTCATAAAAAAATATTATGGATGTATATATATGAAAATTAAATAATATTAAATTTAATTTAATTTCACTTTTTAATTTATTTAAATGGATTTCAATGTGAATATCATTCTGGATTATATTTTCTTTTATTATAAAATTAAATATGCATGTTCTATTTTATGGTATATGGTAAAAAAATTACTTCAATTGGAACTATTATTTGATATTTCAACTCCATAAATGCACTCCATGTTATATTTCATGATAAACCCTCATTACATTTTTATACTTATTTTATTCAAAATGGCGTTTCCATTGGAGATTTTATTTCAGTTTATTTAAAAAATAATAATATCGGGTAAAAAAATATTTCATGTGTTTAATAATAAATTAGTGAATGAATAAAATGTTTTTCCCTAGTATGGTATGCGAACATTTTTAATGATGTTTAGTTTTCCCGATATACCATATAAAATTGGTTTATCCCCATTATCACTTATGATAGAATGGGATGATCACCATTATATGTCTGGAAATGATTAATTGATGCCCATTATAGATCATAATAATACTATTGATCTATATTATTTATCTATACTTGAATTGGTAAAAATTATGTTCCCCCGATAATTATGTTGGAAGTCAATAGTATTGTAATTCCAATTGTATTGATTCTAGATGGGTTCTGTGAAGATGATTTCATAAGTCACCTATATTTAATTTTTATGCCTTCTTATTCTTTTTCATAGAAATAATTTATATCAAAAGGTAAGATAAATATTATTTGTTTTAATTATATAAGTATATGATTTTTGGGAAAAAATGAAGGATCAAAAAAATTATCAATGGTTCTCATGTTTTCTAAAAAACATTCAATGTTATCATTTTCCCTCATTTTTCCATGTAATTTTTTTATAAATTATTTAGTATGTTTAAAAATTTTCATTTTGTATTATCTTTAATGGAATTCATTTTCAATGATTTCATTTTTTGAATAGGGTAATAGGGTTCAAAAAAGAGTTTTACTCCTTACAATGATTTTCCCCCATTCCACATTCAAAATATGTTTTTCATTGGTTTTAAGGATGGATAAGGATGATTAATATGTATTTTAAAGGTGCTGATTATTTCATAAGAAAATCTCGAATTTTATATTAAATTTTTTTTGTGGGAAAATAAATTTTAATTATTATTCACCACTTTGTAATAAATAATATTTTTATATACAATTTTTGAGATAATTATTTAAATACCTAAAATTAAAATATATTTTTAAAATATATAAATTTAATTACATTATAACGAAACAATAATATGTAATTTTTATATCTTGGTAGTTATTGTTGGTATCCGATGAAGTTTTAAACATATTTTGTAACTAGTATGTTATCATGTAGGGCTAGCCTAAACATTTTTCGTACATAAATGGGACTATTTGTTCATGGAATATATAAAATTTCAAAGTCATAATCATTACATTTTGAGATTTTATGTCAATGGAGTACATTTCAATACATTTATTGAGTTTTGATTAATTTTTGGAGTAACATATGACCCGTATTATTAATAAATGAAAATATTATTTGAGGAAGATTTTTTTTGTTGGGTATTATTTTATCTTTGTAGATATAATTTAGGAGTTATATTATATTCTATGATTACTGGTTTTCAAAATGATCATAATATATTTTTAATTTATTTACATATTGTAATTATATAAATTTGATAAATTATGAAAAAGGATTAGTGATATGTCGTCGCATTTTGAATGGTTATGGGAATTAAATTAACAACAAAATTGAGAAAATGGTGCATCAATTAGCATACACCTTGTGAACTCCAATTTATTATTACATAAAAAAATAATGTCCTTCAATTTGTGAAAAAAAAATAATTTATAGAAAAATTTTGGATATAAATATGATTTGGTGATTTAATGATTAATTCAAGAAATTGTAACAATAATTTTTAGAAAAAAATGTATGGTTAAATAAAAAAATGTTTTATAATATTTCATTTTAGAATTATAGGATTACTTTCATATAGTAAAAATGTTTAATATTAATGTGGAATAATGTATATTTAAAAAAATTAATGAAATAAATTTTTATATCATGGGGACTATATTACTATTTCATATACATTTATGTTATGTATCATCAAGATTGAAAGACATGATAATGAGAAAAATGTTGGATGAATTTTTTACCATATCCTTATAGTCATTTAGATCCAACTGACTGCAATAATATATTGAATAGCTTTTAGGATAGTTATTTGTAGAATGATTTTTTTTAATTTATTTATATATTTTTAATCATGTATATTAATGAAATATTTGTTCATAGAGATTATTACATTATAATAGGGTTCTTACAGGGGTTAATTTTTCAATTTGTGGTGGTTAAAAATGAAGTTAATTGATTCCACAATATTATTCTAAAAAAATTTATATAGTTGGTGTCAGAATTCATATTTAGTATCTTTTATAAATTTTGAAATGGTTTTTGGGAAGTGTTGTTCCAAATTATAAGTGGCAATTATTTCAATACTTGAGGGTTTTACTGTCAAAACTATATAGTATGTTAAAATGGTTTTAAGTACTATTATATATATTATTAGATGATAATGGGTTCCAAATTCTCTAAATTATTATTCCATATATTATGGTTTTTAAAAACACTAATGTAATTTTATATTCATATATAGTGATTATTTATTCCACCGCTATATATTTCTGTTAAAAATTATTATAACTACAACCCCATAAGAAATAATAAACTCACACATATTAAAAACATCAAACCAAATAATAATAAACAATAAAAATGAATATATAAATGGAATATCAACTAAAATGTAATGAAAATAACAATTGATTTATAATTAGAAACAATATTATACGAAAATGAAAATTTCCCCTAAGGATATATAAAAAACATGTTTCCTCAGTCACCAACCTAAACAATATTAATCCAAAATCAATAACAAAAATAGAATATTTAATTCTATGAAATCAACCAAAAAAAATTTAAAAACTAACTCAATAACACCTCTATAATTTTCCATTGGAAATAAAATAAAGTCCCTTTTATATGTCATTTAAAAATGGCAGCATATGTCATCATACTCATATTATACACATTGAAAAATTATATCAAACATTATTCAAAAAATTCATTTTCCATTTATATTTTCAATTTGAAAACCAAATATATATATATATATATATAACTATTTTCATTATAAATTCTACAATAAATATATTTACCATAAAAAAATTATGCATACAAAAACCATTTTAATTTTATGATCCAATACATGCCTCTAATAAATACTATTAAAAGGTACAATAACATTCATTCGACTGAGGCATATCAATCAAAACATTTAAAGAGCTGTGATTTCCATGTTTACTAATACGTCTATTTGGGATCATCCCAATATTATAGGGAACCATAAATAATATTGGAAATATATTTTAAAAATTAATTATGAATTCTCTTGAATATAAAATTAAAATAAGACCAAGTTAAAGATATATAATGAACTACTACAAGTAAACAGACTATAAAGTACCAAAATTTATTTAATTTTCAAATAAAACATAATAAAAATCCAAATCATAAAACTCCAAACCATAAAAATATTATCAAATTGATAAACCATTAATCCAATGTGAAAAATTGAATAAAAGTAATGAAAAAAATTAAATATTTCAACGAAAATAAATTTCAAATTTTATTTTTAATTATATTTAGACAATTTATTAAGCCTATTCAAATTACATTTCAAAATAAAAAATCTATAATTAAAAATAAAATTCAAAACATGGAATATTTGGAAACATTAAATAATAATTATTATATCATATTTGAAAATAAAATGAACCACTAACCATCATAAAAATTTTAACATGAAGTGGAATATATATATATCTTAATCTTAAACCACATCATGTCTTCTATATCACCAAACCATTTTGTTTTTCATTAATTAGTTTACATACACATCACCATCACAAAAACCAATGAAAACCATATTAACAATAGTTGAACTATGATTGACTCCATCTCTGTCTCCACCTCCACCCCATTCTATTGTCACATGTATAAATAATTGATTGCAAATAAAATAGTATAGTTTGTTAAATTTAAAAAATTTCTCCATATTAATGATTATGTACTAATAGATTATCAGGTCATGTGATTTAATTTCTCAATCAAATAGTACATCAAAGCAAAATCATCGGGGATACATCAAGTATTATTCTTTGAAAAATCAACCAATCTTTTGTAAAAAGAAATGAACATTTAATCCTGAATCTATAAAAGGAGGTACATTTTTAAAATATTATAATTTAGCTAACTAAAGTAATTGAACTAATTCATAGAGTATTAAATTAAATTTATTTAGGAATAATTTTTTGTATTCTTCTAGGAATGTGTTATATGAATCCAATAGTGATATGTAAATGGAATGGTAAAAATATCACACACCAAATTGTTGAGTATCTAGCCAAATAATATCATTAAATCATCTGTGGTGACCCCATAATAATAAAGTGGAAAAATATATTCATTTTCATTTATAAAATTTTAAAAAATAACATAAGAAAATATTTTTAAAATAATTCATGTATTAAATTAAATTTATAAATGATTAAAAATTCACAATGATGATAAAAAATATAGATAGGTATGATAATGTGTGACTACATGTACAAGCAAATAAAAATTTTATTTTAAAAAATAAAAAAAATATTGCATAAAAATAAATTTAAATATGATAATTGATTCATAGTTCAAGAAATGAATAAATTTTTAATTAGTTGTTCATTTTCAAATGGATGACTAGACATGCCATCATTTTTCCTCTAATTATTACATTATCCTGCTTCATCAATACATTAACGACTTCATCCACTATTAAATATTTTATATTTTCAATATAATTATTGGAAAAATAAATATTTTTTTATGTGAATAATTTTCCATAGTAAGATAATACACATCATCACCCAAATCATATTACTCGTTACGTTTTATGTGAACTACTACACTCCACCCTTTATCAGTGTCATATTCTATATGACATACCATTTTCGCATGAGATGAGATGATAAATATCAGTTCTGTAATTCTCTTTAAACAACCTATATCAAGAGAGATTTATTCATAAAAGTAAATTTATAGGAATATTATTTAATAAATATACATATATCAACCCACATGTATTTTAATAAAACAAATGAAAATTTCAATGGAAGGGTAATTAAAAAATTTATATCAAAATTCTATAGTATCCAAATTTAGAAAATATATATATACCACTATTCTATGTCTTTAATTAATATTCCCAATTAAAATTTTAAATTTGAATCTATTCTCATTGTAAGGGTCAATCGTTCCGGCTAGTTCTACATGACCTCCCTCCATCAACATTAAATATTATGAAAACTCAGCTTGAGTATTGGTATTCATGATCCATAAATCTAATATAAATTATTAAAAATTTAATGTACATTTATTAACCTAATATCTATATTGATTGTAATATTTAAGAACTTACACAATGGGGAAATAATTTTCCAATATAATTATTATAATACTTTTTTATATTGTTCTCAATTCATCGTCTACATCTCATTCATCTCTTTTCTTATATCCAAATCACTTCAATTAATGGATCTAGATTTCACATTTCATCATCATATATCTATGATATTTTAATAATTCAATTTATATCATTATAAAATTTGAGATCACAAAACTGGTCAGCCAATTATAGAAATGTAGTTTTATTTTTATTGTATTTTAGATTATGTTGATATATACTAAACACATCCAACCAAATCGAACCATCTATCAATATCATCCATGTCCATATAATAAAATTTATAAAATATGTTTTCTAAATATTTATATAAATTGATCCTCCAAGTTTTTATTTATTTTTACATATGATATCTAATGACCAAGGTATATGATATATCAAAAAAATAAAACATAATTACATATTTTCTATAGTTCAATTTATTGTTTACATAATATATAAATCATATATATAAAGTAACTATTAATTATATGCTACCACAGAAATTTATTAGGACCTCCTAATTTATCTTCCATCACCAAATACAATGTTAAATGATTAGTGACAATAAAAATGATGATGGAATTATATTATCCATTTTAAAAAGTTTCATTAAAAATATATCCTAAATGTTTTAATGATCATTTGGTTTTATAGGTTTCTCACGTATATTTTTATAGAACGATAATAATTGGAGTAAATTTATATTAAAATTTTCTGGTAGCAATGTACACAATTACAATGGTAGTAACTTATATGACAGAATATGTAAATGATGTGTATTAAATCTATGAAACCAGTGGTTCACTAATTCTAGACAACTTTACATTTCACATTAACTCCCATAAAATATATTTAGACATTTTTAAATTTTACATAATTTAGTTTCCCCTATTTTCAATTGAAAACATTTCTAATGTGTACTTCCCATTCTCATATGTCCATAGATCATGATTTATATTCATTATTTTTATGTCTATCCCGTCATTGTGTCGTTCCCTTGTTTTTTTCATCATTATGAAATGAGTATATCCAATTGTCACAAATATTCTTATCAAAATGCATGGCATGATGATTATGTGGCAACACATGAAATTATAAATTCAAAATTTTGATGACCATAATCTTTTTCTTATATTTTTTCATTCTGAATTAGAATGATTATGCACATAAAACATCCTTGAAACTATCATTGAAATGATACATCATCACAAAATCTATTTCAACAATTCCAAATTGTGATAATATATCAAAAAAATTAATCTTATTTTACATTATCATCATATGTGTGATTATTGTTTTGATTAACATGAGCTCTCAAACAGTAATTATCATTTGAATATCGATGCATAATAAATAATTCATGGATTTAATAAATATAATTTATTCATAATCATTATACCACATCAACCATATTATAAATTTATCTCTAAGGCATGTGAATATTTTTTTTCATATCATTGAAATGATTATAAATTCCAGAATCCAATAAGTCCTCCAGACCATTTCCATATTAAGGTTTTTTCCTTGCCAATGTGGTCTGTCATTTAACAATTTATATCACAATGTTCCAAAAATTCATTAATGAAAATTTATTCCCTTAATTATCAGAAATCAAATAAATTGAAATGAAAAAAACAACATAGTAGTTATAACAATTGACAGTTAAGTACTCATAACGTAAAATTTTAAAAATGAAAATAATCATGGATATTATATTGTCAAATCAATGCATGTGAGAGACTATAGATTAATTAATTTTAAATAGTAATCTTGGGAGAAGAACCCTATTTTACTACATCCAAATCTGAGTTAACACAAATTATTAACCTTTGTGTTTTTTTTAATAAAAAAATGAAAACGTAAATAATATTTAAAATATCTTATTATAATCACAATGAAAACAATTATAGTATTTTGTGACTTGTACCATTTATAATTTTAATTTTTAAATTATATAATAATACTAGTGATTTTAATTTATTTTCCATTATAGATTGATTTATATGATAGCTGATGTAATATAATGTAAACTCTTCCAATGAAATATTTTTAATTAAAAAAATTTATTTTACCTATACCATTTTAAATTATTTAAAAATATTTACATTTAAAAATATATTATTAAGTCATAATTAGTGACATAAAATATTACTTAAATTATAAATATATAATAATTTCATGGAATGAACCATTGTTTTGAGAGTAATGTGCCTCACACCACACCACACACAACAACCAAACGAGGCCATTGTGTCATATTATGTTGTTTGGAATAAAAAAATGATACATATAGTCACATAAAATGTGTAAATCATTTAAGATTAAATATCACCTCCATCCAAACACTTGAATAAAGACACAAAATCATATCTACTATTAAGAAACATGGAATTATGTGTTAATAAAAATGATCGGATCCTTAGATCAATATCCCTCAAGTGCATAACTATAGAAAATGGAGGCTCTAGAAGATCTAAAACATTTATGAAAATACATTTCTCAATTTTGAATGAATATTTCATAAATGTAATGAGAATCAAATCCATTTTCAAACTACATGAAAACTATATTTTAATTTTTCATTGAAAATAATTTATTAAAATACACTTTTAATACCAATTTAAAAATGAAAATATTTTTATAAAATCATTTTTAATGAAAGAAAACAATATTTCAAAGAATTTATCTTTTTTAAAGAAATTTATTTTCTAAAACATACACTAGACATTTTATAACATTTCATCCAATCAAGACACATATTGTATGAAATATATTAAATAGTATTTTGTTACGATACTTTAAATTTCTAAAAAATCTATCTAAAAATAAATCAAACAAAATTTAATGATAAAAGTAATGTATAAAAACTCATTAAAAAGTTAGTTACCATTATAAAATACACCATAAATCTAGCAACCAGACGGAATACTGCATAGTTTTATACCAACTCCTTAAACCATTTGAAATGATTCAAAGAAGAAACATAATATATTGTTCAAAAAATTCCCAATTAAATTATTTCCAAGAGGTCCGGCATGATATTTTCACAAAATCATAGCATGAGATAGATTCATTACATGCCCAATATCTATTTGAAAAACATTTTATCCTACAATGATGTTATAAAATTCATATAAAATCATAAGAAATAATTTAAAATCATCATATAAATATAAACCACTCTTCAGAAATACATAACAAAAAAATTCCTAACTTATTTCAATAATAAAAATATAAAACATGTCTTCATTGATGGAGAATTCCCAATTAAGCCAGTAGATAATGTATTCTAACTTGGAAAACCACATCTAAATCATTTTAAACTCCCAGAACATTAATCTAAAACAATACATTTTTTGGGGTTCCTATGACTGAAAAAAACTGAGGGAGGGCGAAATGAAATAACGAGGGATTTGAAAAGAGGAATAACTGAGGGATAAAATGCATGCAATATAATATATAATGGGCGTTATCCTAGATTGAAGGGGTCAGTAGAGATGGGATATGGGAGAAGGGGGTTGGTTGAGGGATAAATCTTATCAGATTAATGGAAACTTGTGTACTAGTGAGTGAATAAGGGTAGTAGTGGTAAGAGCACTCATAAGTGGAAATGAAAGAGGTATATAGGGATTGATGGATACAAGGCGGTGCTCGGGTGAGAAGAATAGTATTGGGGTGAACTATGTTTTGTTAATAAATGTATAACATCTAGAAATTGATTTTTAAAAACATCTTCTAAATCATTTCAATTTCTATAGTGGTGGTGGCATTATCAAAGGATAATAAACATCCATTAAATAATAAATTTGGTTTAGAGAATTTGTACTCAATTTTTTTGAATAATATTACATTTTAATGAAAAAAATATCTTTTTAGATAATGTCTATATATTGGATATATATATATTTAATTATTATTATTTGGTATTTAAATAATGTATTAAATGTTTATTTTCGTGATTCAATCATAAAAATCGACGAATATAGTCATTTTTTGAAGATTAGATAATATTTTGTATCAAATTAATTATATGATGAAAATTTTCTTTTTGAATAAGCATAATTCCATATGTTTATTTAGTCACTGAATTCCACGACATGGATAAAAAGATCTTGTTACAAAAATGATATCATATTATAATAATTTAATACGAACCGATGATCCCTTTAAAATATAATTTGATTTTTGTTTTTAGTAGTTAACAGTTTCACGATCATTCAATTTATAGTGATTAATGATCTTTAGGAAACTCCATAATAATTTGTACATTAATATTTTTTTCATGACCATATTTTCATTGCCCACTAATTTTCTATAACTAGAAATCATAGTATTGTGTTACCCTTGATGACCTAAAAACTTCATATTATCTCTTATCAATACAATGTTTTATAAATCCTTTATAAGATGTGTAATTTCCAAAACATTTTTACTCAAATGTTAACGCCTTGAGTATATATCAAATGTTATAATTATTATATTTTAAATTTTTTAATGGTGATACAATGAACCACCTGTTATTTTAAAAGAGTAACACCATGTTAGTTAGAATATAGAGAATCCAACACCGAGCTTAAACAAACCATGATGTATATTAATTAATATCATTCCATTATAAACTCAATATTTCATTAGATGGAATACATTAGATTACATATATAATAAAAATACTATAATGTTCCAATTAAAAATAAATTATTTCATTAATATATATATAATAATCCAAAAAAAATTTTATTTCTCCCTGGAATTTAAAATTATTTTTTTCATACATGATTCATATGTGTTTTTGGTGGAATGTTATATAATTAATTGCATTGAAATTTATAAAATTAAAATCATTTAATGTACACCATTTTTTAAATTAGCATATTCAATATATCATAGTATGATGTTTTATAATTTTTATAAAAATAGTTTTTTTCAAAAAAGTAGTTAAAATTACTAATTTTTCTATAAAAAAATATTATATTTATAAATTTATAAATTAATATTTTTTTAAAATTTTTAGAATGAAAAACTATTTCTATTTTATTATTAATAATGTTATTATATTAATTGGAATAAAATTTTTGATTGAATTTTCTAGGAAACCATTGTAAAAAATGGGAATTTTTCTTGAAATAATTTTTTTCCATATTTTTATATTTAATTTCAAATTTTATACTACCACAGAAGTGAATTAAAATTTAAAAAATAGACCCATATTATGAATCTATTGTTTTATTTATTTAAATAGGTCCAAATGTTTTTGGATATTATATAATACATATTTAGTAATTATGGTTCCATCATTAATGTGCAAATCAGGACATTTGAGTTTCAAATAAAATGATTTGGACAAAAAAAAGACCATAACACCTAACCTATTATAATCAGATTATTATATATCATCAAAAATCATCCAAACTTGTATCATATAGTGTATTTCTATCAATACATGATTTTGGAAACTTAAATTATTTTATATAAATAAAAGTAAAAAATCTTACTCCGTTTATATTATTATATATAATTTTTTTAATAGAAATGAAAGGATGATATAATTATTTGTAAATATTAATTTTTTCATATAAAATATTTTTCCGATATTTGTGTTTTTTTATATTCATTAGTTATTAAATAACTACCATAACATCTTATTCAACACTAACATGATTCATGTAAAAGTAGTATAAATATTAATAAAATGAGATAAAAAAGTGTAAAAATAATATTTTATCTCACAGTAAGATTATTAAACACATTTTATAAATAATTATAATATTAAATGTGTGTGTGAAAATTTTTATATGATTTCTATCATTAAATTAAATTCCAATGTAAAATTAAATGAATTGTGTGAAAAAGATATAAAAAATATACTATAATAAATATTATTTTATAAAATAATATAAAATTTCTAAAAATACAATATCCATCCATGTTGTTAAAATAGGTTTTGAAAAATAATACATAGTCCAATTAGGTTATATACTTTCATTAACATGGCCAAATGAACCTATTGTTTAAAAAAATATTCATATCACTTTAATTGTCAACATGGTTATTTGAATGTTAATAAATAGTAAGTGTAAAAATGTGATCTAGACATGTTAAAATATTATTTTATGAGTAAATTTTTTTCCATCATCATCTAATATTTGAATGAATTTTGTTTGATCCAGATCGATGAAAATTTTAATAAACATTATTTAAATTATTAATAAACTTCCAACAATTCGCCCCCCCTTTCTTGTGGAATGGAAAATCTAATACACATTTTATTACACATAGAAACCCATTTGGTAATGCAATTCCCTAATATAATAAATAACATTATCCATTTTAATCATCCTATAGGACTTTTATTGTTTATAAAATGAAACTATGAGAGGTTTTTTTTCAATCCAAAAGATTATATAGGTAGAAGAGGTATTGTACTAAATCATTAATTTTTTATTTAATTTTTCTTACACCATCATAAAAGCATCCTTTAACAAGGTTATATAGTAAAATAATTATATAAAATTTAAAAATAAATTATTATATTTATATAAAAACATATATCCATCTCTAACCTCCATCAAATTTAAAATGAAACCATAATTCGTTTCTACCGAAGACTATCACATCATGAACTAATGCAATCCATTATCTATCACAACATCATAAAGAGGGTTGAAATTATACATTTAACATAAATAGATATATATATATATATTAGTTACATTTTAACATTTTTTAAAAATATAATACATCATTTCCATTCATAAATTTCAATTTATTAAACACCATAATGTCATTCATATGTACATGGGGACTAACACCTCCACAATGATATGTGATTAATTTTTCACCACAACATTTGATGGATAAAATATAAATAAGTATATTTAAATAAATAATACAAGAATTATTATATAATCTAGTTTATGTATAAGGAAAATAATGCTATTATTCTTTTTAAAATGATTATTGAAAAATTGAAACGTTACACATACATATGTATGAGCTATAATCTCTATGAATGCAACATAATAATTTTTTCATAGCCAAGAATCATTATTTGAATTAAAAGTATTATTGAATTTTTAAAATTATTATTTTTATCCAATTATTATGTTATAAATGATTTTCATGATCTTGTATAACAAAATCATTATACAAAATCCATTTTCGACATATGAGATAAATACCATGAAAAAAATAGATGTGAATTCAAATATTTTGGTACATTATTTTGACATTGTAATATGAGTACAGAAATTAAACATAAGAATTATAAAGGCTATCATTATTATAAATAATCAACTTATTATTATTATATTGGAATGTAAATAACATGTGTGATGACCCAAACTCAATAAAAGGTATTTTATATTAAAAATTCTTTTGTAATGATTCATTTTAACCACATTTTCTTAAAATTATTTTATGGATTTATTTATTTGGAAATAAAATAATTATAGAGGTAATTTTATGTCTCCACAATTTCATTGAATTGTAATCAAAATTATTATTTTTGTTGAATTTTTTTAATGATTATTAAAAAAAATGTAGTGTTATATTTAATTATATGTTGTGATAATTATTTTTTCTACTAACATAACAATTATTTGGTCTTGAAAATCCATTGCATGATTCAATGATTTCATCAAAAAAATCATAATTACAATTTATTTGGTAATTTATGTTTTGAAATTTTTTATTAAAATTAAAATAGTATTTTATATCTATGTATGTTTTCCTTATGGGTTTAAATTATTTTTCAAGGGCTTTTTGTTGAAAAGGGACAATCATAAATTTTTTCATGATATTTTCAATTGAAATTGTTTATGATATCATGTGACACATATATATCATCTACAATAGGTTTATACAAATTATAGTTCCTCATATGGTTGTTTGATCACATTATATTTTATGATACAATAGTATAATCCCATTTATAGCCCTTGATACAACCATTGACCACCATTAAATCTCTTCAATGCATTGGGTAATTGATATGTTCTCCAAATAATTATATTATATATCTTCCATAAAGTTATTCTAATAGAAATTGTTCTTTATGTTTTTTATTAAGATGATTTTTCAGGTAACCATCATTAATTTTTTTTATTACATATTAGTTTTCATGTAATTAATCCATTTAAATGGTAAGCTAAATATCATTATTTCAAATTAATAATTATACCATTTAGCTTAAAAATGAATTTTCTATAAAAAAAATTCATGCATTCTCATTTTTTCGATGAAACTATATTTGTTATGATTTATACCATATTTTTTCTTATGAGTTGTTAGATGAAAACTAACGGGACATAAATATGATTACATTAAGATAAATTATTAAAGTAAAATTCATTTTACAATATCATAGTCTTCATATGGAATGACATGTTTCATTATTTTTCTTTATTTATCCCTTTTGTAATATTTATTCATCATTTATAATTTTATAAATATTTTATATAGTGTATAAGGATATATAAGGATAAATAATAATTCTTGTTGATGGTCATTAATATGTTTCATTAATAAAAATAATTATTTCCATTAAATGATTAATATTATTAAAAAAAAGATATCTGTTAGAAGATCCCATATTGAAATTTTTGGGATTTTTATTGTATGATTAATGATGAAATTATATAAAACACTAATCTGAACATTTTTGTTCGATTGAATTAATTTATTTATAACATAAAGGCAAAATATTATGTTATTACTAATGTTGTGGCATTTTTCTACATGTTATGTGACCAATTTATTCATTATCTCTATTAATATATCTTTACATACTTCTATATAATGTAATTTCAACCCCTTGTTTGAAAAATTGGAATAAGGTTTATAAAATCCTGATAAATTCCATAAAAAACAACTATTGAGACATAAAAATATAAGATAAAAATTGATATATATCAAATTAGTTTGTGCACTGTATACATTAATTAAATTTTTTTTGAAGGCTCTATGTGTTTACAATATACTGTGAATATATTACCCAAATATAATAACTTCTATACCAAATATTTAAGTTTTAATATTTTAATATATTTTTTCCCCTTAATAATTATTTTTATGACAATTAATAAATTATTCTTATGATGTTATTCGGTATTTTAATATGTATGAATATCCTATGTATATACTAATAACAAAATTGGAGCTAATATATAATGAATTTATTAATTAGATCTATGATGATAGTAGTAGAATTTTTGTATCTAAATGGATCAGTATGAATTCATTATTACTATATCTAGAATTAAAAATTCTCCTAGATTCATCCACTCTTCCCACCATTAATTAATGATAACAAAATCAATGTTTTTTCATTACAATTTATTGAGACCCACAAATATGACCAACAAAATATCAGCACAATGTATATAATACATGATCTAGATAATTATTTTCTATTTTTCACGAGATAATGGAAAAGATGTAATGATAATACCTTAATCAAGATGATATGACTGTAGCATGACATTTACAATAAAGTGAGTTAACAAAACCCATGGTAATTTTTTTGACATTTCATCATTAATTACCCATATTCAATTAAGTTTATTCTGAAATGGTTATTTGATATTAGACTATAATCAACAATGGTCTATATTAAAAACCCGAACTCAAGTTTGTGGGCGAAGAATAGATAGTTTATTGGGATATAATTTAAAATATTCCAATAAAAATATTATTTCAACAATGTAGAGTTCCTCTGCATACATTTGAGACATTTATATTTCATTACTGTTTATGAAAATCGTGTTAAGTAATTTTTTACCAATGCAAGTTCACTGTGATATTTCTAAATATATGTTATCATGATGCATTTGGTATTTTAAGGAATGTTTCCCTGAATTAATAGTTTATTTAATAAAAATGTTTGTATAATGACTTTAAGTCTTATATCATATAAAATTAACCAATAAGAAGAAGATAATGATCTATATAATATATATTCGAACAGATCATTTTCAATGAAGAGTTATATACTAGGGATGAAATCATACCGCCTATATATAATTTCACAAATAATTAAATATCCAATTTTTATGAAGTGAATTTACATTAATTGTAAAAAATGTGATATTAATTAATTTGATGAACCAAAGCCGATTAAGGAATTAAATTTATGGGGTAGATAATATATTATGCTTTTACTACACAATTATCATAATCCACTTTAGTGATATTTAGTTCATCATCTCTTACTTTTTCCATTAGTCTTAAAGGATACTAATTTCTATTATCCAACTTATATGATGGATTTTTACATTAATTATAATAATTACCAAAAATCATGATTATTAATCATTGAGGTGTGAGTGATTCATTACATGGAATTTTTATATATAATTTTTTATCAGTTGAAATCGTTATCCATCTTGAATAATAAAAGTCTCTCCGAAAAACAATTCCACAAAATATTTTTTTCTCATTCATTTGATAGAATATGTCTTCATTAGACCCCACATTTCCTATATTTATTCTGATTAATTTTCATTATTCCATATATTTTTTCATAAAATTTCCATGGAAATCCTTTTTCATATTCATTCATTATTTTCATTGCAGTAATACGGGTTTTTTATTTACCTTTCAACATTGTTTTCATATAAAAAATTTCTATATTTCTATCAATTTCCCCAATGAAAAATGAATATTGAAGACTTGGTTTTATGTCCCCTGTTGAAGTGATAAATCTTCTATTATTGATCAATTATAATCGAAAGGCATAAATTGATGTTTTCATGATGTTTACATCATGTAAATATATTTATTTTTCATCCTATTAAATTATCCCAATAAATTCATACTCTATTTTATGGTGATGAATTTGGGGATAACATTTGATAAATATTAATTTCATAAAATCCTACTATTGAATAATGATAACTTTTTCATTAATACTCATTATCCTTAACATTATCCACCATTATTATCCATTATCACCCATTTGATAATAATTCATGTGTGCTTTTCAAATTATGATCAATAAAGAATGGAAAATATCATATTTTTCAATTTAAATTAATTTTTCAAAATTTTGTTGATCAGAATATCCAGTAAAGGTAGAAAGTAATTTATATGTAATTAACCCCATATCATATTTCCACATAATTTATTGTATTGGTAGAAAAAAATAATGTCATTTTATATAACCCATGATATATTTACCTTGATTATTTTTACTTCATCTACCATTCTACTAACTTTCTCTTTCAGACAATAATTTCACTATGTATCACACTTATGGTTTACTAAATCCTCCTTAATAAATCTATTTAAATAATTAAAAAAGTATTCAATAAGGTATATATTAATAATATTTTAAAAGAATCAGTGAAACAAACCATAAGGCTAGTTACAAGTATTATTTATTAGTCAATAATCCAATCATTTTAATCTCTGATATCTTAATTTTGAACTTGGATACATTACATTTGGATAACATATAAATCATAAAATAATTATTAAAAAAACCTAAACCCATATTTAATACAAACAATGGTGACCATTTCATGACATTAATTTATTTTACATCCTTTATATAATCAAAAAATTAAATAAAAAAATATAAAAAAATACTTGATCCAAAATCAATTTTTTTATATTAGCTATATTAATATAATGCTTCAAATCATTGAACTAAAATCAACCTCAAATATTGTCACAAAAAAACCAGTTCGACACTAAATTGCTCACCAATGTCGATCGACAGTGAGACCCGAGAGGCATTCTTGATACTCTAGGGCTGACAACAAGTGCTTAGTAATCAACAACAAACAACAATGGTATGATTTTGACCCCTATAAATGAATGAAGTAGTAGAAATAAAATATAACAGTGTGTAATAAATAAATAAAACAAAAGATAAATAATGACCAACCCCACATACTAATTGGACTATGACCAAAACACCAAGTGACTTTGAGAGTCACTTTCTAACACCCATACAAATCATCACCCAAGTCGATCTTAACTAGACATAGAACCTACAGAAGAAACTAAAAACAAGAAAACACTATAGGAATGCATATTAAAACTCTGTTGGCGTGCCAATGTAATCTATTCCAATTTTACTACCTTTAAATAATGAATTTATAGTTTCCAGGAATCAACTAAATGATATAATATATGGGTTTCCACACACACTTTCATTTATAAAACAAGTAACAGCCCACTGGCCTTTTTAATTTAATAAAAGTTTAATTTTTAATAGGAAAAAATGAATTACATTTTAAAACATTTTTTTGAACAAATTAAAATCTAAATATATATTTTCTAGACAAGAGGAAAACTGCACACAACAAATCACATACTATAATTGGCATTGAAAAGTGTCAAACAGAGACCAAAAACTGAACTAGGCCTCTCAAATTTCTGACACATTAAAATTAGCACTAATGAAAAAATAATATGATCCTTGGAGATCATGAACAATGGAGAACTTACTATACGTGGGACTCATCCTGAATTCAAGGTTACTCTCAATGATTCCCTAACAACCAAATGCTCCATGTTTCCCTTCCTGGAATAACTGAGGGTCCCAATCCCCAATCCAAGAAATGTCCAAACTAAGGGCCACTGACCAGTGTGTATTCTAAACTAGTGAAACAATTGTTCTCAAAATATTCACATACTATACCAGGTTCCTATTTCAATATGTGTAATAAAAAGGGGGTGAGTCAACTATGTCAAAAAATAAACCTGTTCCAATGAAAATAAATCATGCACAACAACCCACAAAATCGACGTGTACAACAAGGTCACCCCTGAGTCAATCCAAATAGGGTTTTCAAAAAAAATTATAAAATTTGAAAACATTCCATAACCAACATTAAAGGAAAACATCATTTCTCATGAGAAACCAAAACACTTGCTCCTATATAGGAAGAAAACATTTATCGTCATACTAGAACCAACCATGAAAATCCTTAAATTATGTGTACAGTCCAAACATGAATATTTCCCTATTGTTAAAAATTTGATAAAGAAAATAAATCAAGTACCATTCATAAAATAAACAGATTCACATACATCAAATATTTATTTCAAAAATAAATATCTGATGTTATTTCTCATTTATCAAAAATCAATGAAATATTAATCAATTAATAAATTATAAATTTAATGGTGAGTGCACTAGGGACCTACCTCGACATGTGGCTTGATTACAATAACGCAACATTAATCACACTTTCGCACAAGTACCCACAACATTATGACCATAGTATCGCAAAATTTTTCTACCATTGTGCCACAACAATCAAAAAAACAACTACAAACACGGAAGAACGGAAATAACATAATCCAATAGAATAAAAGCTCTAATTTCACCAATACCCCAATGTAGGTGAAATGGTGCGAGAAAAGAAGGCTGGAGTTAGGTTGGGGGAATGCTTGATCAATGCGATCACATGAAAGATAAAATGACTGGAGTGGATGACTATGAAGTGTGTGGCATGATTGGGAGGGCTCGCAACAGCTGTACATGAGGTATGTCTTCCAAAAACGTGCAAGTTGTACCGACAAGGGATGGATGGATGGATCAAAATGTTTCATAAGGCAATTGACTAGAGGGTGCATGGGTGGAGGGCACATGTGGGAGGGAAATTAGTGACCGGAGTTGCACTGACCCATTATAGTACGCTGGTAGGGAGGTTCGAAATCAGAAGAGGATCGACATGTGCCAAACGACTGGAAGGAGGCTCGGATAGAGGCGCATGCAACCGATATGGATGGTGTGTGCTGATGAGAGGAGCTTTCAGTTGGTGTAGATAAGGGTGAATTAATCGGGGCGATGTGTTCTTGCTAGTCGGTCAGAGCAGGGAAGGGGACCGTGTCCAGGTCATGCTCACAAGAAAATGGAGTTGTGCTGGTGGGGTGAGGTCGCGTTTGGTGCGTCGCGCCACTGCTAGCCAGGCAGAGCGAGGAAGGGGGCTGTGGCTAGGTTGTTACTCCATTGTTGGATAGTCGAAATGGGGAGGGGGTTGGGGAGATCATTAGAGATCATGCACATCTGGAAGGGGGGTCATCTAGTGGGTGCATGGATTGGGCAATGTAGTGTAGGTGTGTAGAAGATGCAGTTAATGCGAGGTAGCAAGATGTCCTAAAGCTGGAGGGTGTGGGGCGGCATGTGGGGGATTGAGAGAGGGGACGAAAGAGGGGGTAAGTCTATGTTTAGACAGAGAAGAAAGAAAAAAATAGAAACAATGATAAAGATAAAACAAAATAAAATGAAAATAATATAAAATAGAACACATAAAATAATAATAATGATAATAATAATAATATAAATAATCATAAAAATAAAATTTAACAAATTTAGTTTTATATTAAATAAATGAAAATAAATAAATTTCTCATTAAAATAAAATTATAATAAATTATTAAATAAAAATTTAATAATATGATTAAGAATAAAAATAAAAATAATAAAAATTATAATAATAACAAATTTAATATATAATAATAATAACATTAGTAACAATAATATTGATGGAAATAATAATAATAATAATTATTATTCTTATTAATGGTAATAATAATTAATAAATTTTTCAATAATAATAGTAATTATTCTTATTATTATTATTATAATTTCAATAATTAAAAAAACAATATTAAATATGATATCATCAGTCGCAATAATAATATTATTAGTATTGATGTTATTTTTTCTTATTTCAATGAATTATACACACATAATTTAATTATAATTACATTTCACTTTAAAAATAATAATAAAATTAATATCATCAATAAAAATTTCAAATAACACAATACATCACAAAATTTATGCATTTTAATTTTTTGATGAAAGATGGGACGTGCCAATGCTTGGGTGAAGCCTCTCGGGGTTTCCAAAATGAACTCCACCCATCCACCCAACAACGTTTACTAAAAAACACTAAATGTTTGACAAAACTTATAATTTTGAATCGGGACTCAACCCGAACCCCAAGAAAACAAATTTAAGGATAAATAAATAGTAAAATAAAATAATTGAATAGGTCAAGGTGGGACAATTTTCCCCACCATAATGCTTTCTGCCCCCAGAAAGCCACAACAGGTCTTGTACCAAACGATAAAACTTCTTTTGGGTCACCCACCTCCAGAAGTTTAAGCACCTCCATTTGATTTATCTAAACAGACACCAAAATACCATAACTGAAAAATCATTCGTAAAACATGATCGCCTTATCTATCACCATTTATAACCAAGACCATCCAATTCATCCCAGGAACGAATGATCTTAATCTACCCCTGACACATATTCCCATAATCTTAGTCCAAAATAACCATTGGGTGTGCTCCAATACCAAGGATTAACCAAGAGGAAGAACATAAAATTAATTTGTTCCACATGAGACCACATTCCACCAAAATGATGAATGGAACGAAACATTGGTACTGACACAAGGGGTCCCTGAACAGACTCCCCACCATAGAAAACTAGCCAAACTAAATTCAAAAAGACATGTGATGGGTCTCCCCACCATAAGGACTATCATAATTAAAAAAGCTTGAAAAAATCCCATAATGACTAGAAAACCCCACCACGAGGGGGAGGGATGATATGAACTGATATTTCATCAAAACTACCTCCATTTCTATATCCACGTCCAAACAGCCTTAGAAAAACACAAATTAAGCAACACTATGGACAGTTATTAAACCAGGACCCTTTTTCACCATCGAGGATCTCCAGACTACGATCCAGCTTCACAACCGAACATATGGATGGAGAACTAATGATTGAAACATATCCAGCTTCACAGTCATGCTTAAAAAATCCCTTACATAACACACAAACCAAAATTTTACCAAACACATTTCCAATAAAATAATATTTTCAAAGAGTATTATCAAAAACCATTCTTACAAATTATGGAAAACAAAAACCAAAAACAGCTACAAGAGATAACTACTACATCCAAGAAACAATATAAATTGAAAACCAAAAAACGGATCCCCAAACATCTCCCTAGTCTTAATGATATGATGAGGTGACCTTTGACGAGCCAGTTCTAGCTTCAGCATGCTACTTGGAAACACCCCATCTATAACAACCTTGATTTTTTATTACACGATTAAAACTTATTTATTAAGTATAATACTCACTTGATACAATATAGAAGATCAAGAGGACTACTATCTTTAGGGCTTAGTAACATTAAATAACATCATAGAACATAAAACACAGAACATCTTTACTAAAAACATCCTTTACATGATCATTACATTCCCTCATACTTACCATTGCATGGGATAACCTGAGGACATGCTTAAGAAAAAGAGGAGCTATAAATCCCAGTAAGGCAATATACATGGAATAACATGAGAAATATAATACATGTTACAAAATAATAAAATCAATGGATAACAAGAGAAACATAAAAATAAAGTCATGATAAATCGTTATAATCATAACATGGAAATGTGGCAACAACATTTAACATGATTTTAGCATGAGTCGGGGCTCATTGAACATGGAGCATGAGTAAACACTCATTTCACTTGAATTAGCATGATAAAACCCTCATTTCACTTGAATTATCATGAGTAAACCATCATTTCACTTGACTTATCATGACAGTAATCTTTACCCAATGCATTGGAGCACTATCAGGGCGCACCCTTCTTAAACATTTCATTTCATGCATAAGTGTGCCACATGGATCATATGACATGGAAAAAATAAACAAAATAATTTATTTAGTGGTTATGTAATGTGGAATAAATAAATTAAATTACCATTAAAAAGTTATATGTGCATAAATGTGAATACCCTAGAGAGATTCAAGGGTATTGTATTCACTACACAATTATCTTCGAGTGGAAAAAACTGTACAAATTCAGCAGCATAACAGCATGACATAAGGAATTATGAAAATAGTTGATTAGATAGAAAAGGGTGTCTCATCATATTTACATGAAATGGACAGTAAGGGGGTCATATGGATACATTTACCAACAAATGTAATGGAATTTAGATGTATAAAAAAAATAATTACTTGGATGTAAAAGAAGAGAGAAATCCCTCACTGAATTTTGGCATGGTAACGGGTGTACATGGATGGATTTAATGAGATATAACAGGGTCTCGAATCATTGAAACATAAATAATAAAGTACGGGGGAGGTGCGAAATCATGCATCAACATCTGTGATCGAAAAAAATGGCTTACCTATAACAAGCCTTCTCTTTTAATTACACAATTAAACATAATTTATTACATAAATATCACTTGATACAACATAGAATATCAAGTGGTCTGTTGTCTTTGGGGAATAGGATCATTACGTGACCACTTAAAACATGAAGAACAATTTCTTTTTTGAAAACATCTTTTACATGACCATTACATTCCCTCATTCTTAGCATTTCATGGGATAACCTGAGGACATGCATAAAAAGGGTGAGCTATAAAGCCCAGTAAGGAAATAGACATGGAATAACATGAGGAATAAAATACATTTTAGACAATAGGAATATAAATATATCACAAGAAAATCGTAAACATAATTTCATGATAATTCATGAAAATGGAAACATGGAAATGTGGAAACAACACTTAACATGGAATTAGCATGAGCCAATGCTCATTGCACAAGGGGAATGTGTAAATCCTCATTGCACATGAATCACGATTGAATCATTGTTCCACGTGAATTATCAAGATTCAAAAACCATTTCACATTATTTATCATGATACTATACTTTACCCAATGCATTGGAGAACAATAAGGGTTCACCCTTCATAAACCTTTCATTTCATGCATAAGTGTGCCACATGGATCATATAACATGGATTCATAAAACACCATCATTTATTCCATGATAAAGGAATGTTTAATTAATAAATTAAACATTATAATCAATAATTACGTGATCATAATGGTGAATACATTTGATAGATAAGTGGGATAGGTATTTACTACACAATGGAATTGGCTTGGAATATCGGTGCAATTTCGGCAGCGTAACTATGTGGCGTAAGAATTCATAAAAATGGTTGATGAGAATGAAATGGGTGTAGCATCATATTTAAATGTAATGGAAATTATGGGGGTCATATAGATACATTTCCCATCAAATTTAATTGAAATTTGATTCATGATACAAAATAATTGTTTGAATATAAATGAAGAGAGAGAAATTCCTTTCGGAATTTCGGCATAGTAATGGGTGAAAATTGGAGGCATTTAATGAGAGAGAAAGGGGTTTCAAATAATTAAAATATAAATATTTCAGTATGTGGGAGGTGAGAAAATATACCCCAATGTTTATAATTTAAATTAAAAGGGAATAACAACATTAATAAAATTGGACAAAAATGAGGAAGGAAGAAAAAAACCCTTACTTGGAAGTATGCTTCCAAAGGCTTGAGAGAGGCTTGAGAGAGGCTTCTTGGGTGATTGGGAAACCTTGGGAGGATTATAGAAAGAGTTGGTAAGAGGTTGTATGAACTATAAAGGCGTTGAGTGAGGAGGAAGTGGGATCTTGGGTGGGTTTATATAGGAAAGGTGAGGGAATTCTTTATTATTTTGGTTTGGGACCGTCACATTAAAATATTACAAACCACAAACCAGCCAATGGTTTTTGCCCATGGTTTTTGGAAAAGGGAAGTGGAAGAAAATAGTTCATAAATACAATATCCAAACTTCTTGATATATTGGGGTTGCTTATGTGGAGGTGAGTCACACTCCCAAGGAAATCAATTTTAAAAGACAAAATGTATAATAAGTCTTAAAGGGATAACTAAATCATTGTAAAATAAATAAAACAAACAAAAAATCACATTTTATTAATGGTAAACCATATATTGTCTGAACATGAGGTTTATAGTATTTTATTACGACACTATTGGTTCATTATGATATCCTAAAATAAAATATATATTTAAACGGTAGTTAATTTTTACCCAAAAATTTGACTGTCGTAGAAAATTATGAAAAATTCACCATTGGATAGTTTAGACATCTTGATTCTAGAAATAATATTTATTTTATCTAAATAATTTTTTTAAATATGTAAATTTTTATCTTTTAAATAAAAACCTACATTTTTCAAAAATTCATTGGTTTTGACGAAACTGGCTTTCAGACCATAATAAAAATTAAAATTTCATTCATCAAATTATACAATCATTTATATTTAATAAAAAATAATTTAATAATAATAATAATAATATTTTATGAAAATAAGATTTATTTATAAAATCCATTAATTCATCAAAATATATTTCTTAGTTGAAGATTAACTAAAAATTATATTTGTTCATTAAAATCTATTTACATGTAAACAATAATAAAATGAAAGTATATTAATTATTATATAATAAATAATGTACAAAACCACTATACTTGGGATTTGTTACATAACCCCTTAAAACATTCGCATAAGTCCTAAGGGTAAGGTGCACGATGGTGATTGACTCATGGGGTGGCTCAGATAACATTACACGTGTGGTGATCTATATCAACATCAACTTATCCAATAGAAGGTTTTGTTCAACCATTAGATGATGAAGCCCAGATTGGGCTTGGTTAAGAAAGAATCCTAATAAAAGCACCTATTTTCTGAGCTCAGTAAAATGGGCATCGTATGGAGCAATTCTACAGGATGAGGCTGTCACTTCCTTTGTCTGAGTAAATTTTGATTTGTTATAACCCTATATTTATACTAATCATGTAATCATTATTCAACATATATATTACCAACAGTCAAAATTCATAAAATACAACCAAATAAGTTGAAATTTTATATAAAAATTTTAGATAATGAGACATTTAATTATATCAAAATGTATTTCCTATTAACGAATGATTGGGTCGTTACAATCTTCCCCCCTTAAGAAATTTCACCCTCAAAATTTACTTTTCCTACACTAAAACAAGTGTGGTTAACTCTACATCATAATTTCTAATGAATCCCACGTCGCTTCTTCAAACATTTGGTTTCTCCGTAACAACTTGATGAGGGAAATTTTCTTATTTCTTAAAACTTTTTCTCTATGATCTAAGATCTTCACTGGTTTCTTCTCATAAGAAATAGAATCCTCTAACTGTACAACCTCTGAAGAGAGTACATGTGATGTGCTGGTATGTACTCTCATAAGAGGGATACATGAAAGACATAATGTTCATTGGCCATGGTATGTGGAAGTGCCAGTTGATAGGCCACAACATCAAACGATCAAGAATCTCGAAGGGGTCTTTGTACCTTAGACTTAAATTCACTTTCTTTCCAACCCTCTGGACCTTATTCCACAGAGATATGCATAGAAATACTATTTATCCAACATTAAACTCAATGTATCATCGATGGTTATCTTCATAACTCTTCTGTCGAATCTAGGCTGCCTTGATATGGTGCTGAATCGTTTTCACCATCTCCACCATTTCTTAGACCATTTCTAGTCCAAGTATCTTATGCTTACTAACCTCATCCCAAAGTACGGGTGTTCTACACCTTTTACCATAAATAAATTCATATGGGGCCATTTGGATGCTCGAGTGGAAAAAATTATTATAAGAGAACTAAACTAGATGAATATGTTGATCCCATCCTCCTTTAAAGTCCATTGAGCATGCTCTCAACATGTCTTCAAGTGTTTGGATAGTCCGCTCAGATTTTCCATTAGTTTAATGATGATAGGTCGTACTGATGTTCAGTTAAGTATTTAGTGCAAGTTGAAGACTCTTCCAAAACATGAAGGAGAATCATGGATCCTGATCGGACACAATATACAGTGGTACTCCATGCAGCCTTACCGATTCCCTGATATATATCTGTGCTGATTGATCCAATGACAAATCCTCCCGAATAAAAATGAATTGTAGAACCTTTGTAAGGTGATCCACAACAACCCAGATTGCATTGTTGCCTTTGGATGTCTTCGGAAGTCTAGTGACCAAGTCCATGGTGATGTTCTACCATTTCTATTCTGGTATGGGAAATGGTTGCATCATCCATTTAGGCATCTTCCTCTCTACCTTCACTTACTAACACAACAGGCACATTGATGTATATTAAGTGATCTCCATCTTCATATTATCCCACTAACAATGCTCTCGAAGATCTTGATACATCTTTTTGTTTCTTGGGTGAATAGAGAAATTTGAATTGTGTGCATCATCCAAAAGTTCTTTCTCCATCTCCAGATTATATAGAACACATAGTCTTTCCCCAATTCTCATAATTCCTTCTTCATTAACATTAATCTCGGGATTTTTCCCTTTTATGATAGCTTCCACTTTTTCCTGAATTCCCACATCATCCTTTTAGGCATCCTTTAACCTTTCCAAATGTGATGGTTAAGAAATCATTTGTGAATGGATTGATGATGTTCACTTATTTATGATTCCCATTCCCATCTTCATAAAATATAAATAGATTGGATCCTTTTCAATTCTCATCAATGAATGAATTGATGGGTACTTTCAATATAGTCCATCTTCCACATAGTTCTCAACCCCTGGGTTGTAATGAATTGATAAGTCATAGTCTTTGATCAGCTATAACCATCTTCGTTGGTGAATGTTCAACTCTTTTTATGTGAATATATATATTAGGCTTTTGTGGTCCGTATATATTTCACACTTCTCCCCAATGAGATCAAGCCACAAAATTTTAAAAGTGAAGATCACTGTAGCCAACTTGAGGTCATTTGTTGGATAGTTCTTTTCATGAACATTCAATTACCCTGAAGCATAGGAAATGACTTTTTCATTTTTCATCAACAGACATCCCAGGACCTTCTTCATAGCAACACTGAATTCCACAAAAAGTTATCCACTTTTTGGTAAAGTGATAACGAGTTCATTGATAAGCCTCCTGTTAAACTCATTGGATATTTCTTTCCATTAATCACTCCATAAAAACAATACTCCCTTCTGAGTTAGCATAATAAGAGGATTGTAAAATCCTATAAAATTTATAACAAATCATCGATAATATCCAGCTAATCTCAAAAGGTTGCGGATATATATAAATGGTGTTGGAATCACCCATCCCTCAATTGCATCCTTTTTGTAGGGATCCACAGATATCCCATTGCATGTGATGATATGGCCCAAGAATGATACCTCCTTCAACCAGAACTCACTCTTGATGTACTTTGAATAGAGATCCTCCTTCTACAAGGACACTAGTATAGTTCGTAGATGCTCCTCATGACCCTCCTTGGTTTTGGATTATATTAGAATATCATCTATAAAGACTACCAAAAATTTGTCGAGGTAATATCTAAAGACTCTATTCATCATGTCCATGAAGATTTCTGGAGCATTAGTGAGTCCTAAAGGAATTACTATGAATTTATAATTCTTGTAACTTGTGCGAAATTTTGTCATGGGGATATCTTCCTTCTTCACCCATAATTGATAATACCCCTACCACAAATCGACCTTGGAGATGAATTGCGATCCACATAGATGATCGAACAATTCATCAATTTTTGGGAGAGGATACTAGTTATTTTTTATGATGCAGTTAATATCACGATAATTGATGCAAAGGCGCATTGACCCATCCTTCTTCTTGACAAAGAGGATTGGTGCACCCCAAGGTGAAGCACATGGGCGTATAAACCCTTTACCCATATTAACATTTAGTTATTTCTTAAAAACTACATGCTCCACAATAGCCATTCTATATGGAGTCTTGGATATTGTCAATGCCCGATGTAGAAGATTAATTGAGAATTCAACATCTCTTCTAGGAGGAAGACCAAGAAAATCCTCAGGAAATACTTCAATGTATTCCCTCACAATAGGAATGTCTTATAGGATGGATTCCTTCTTAAACTCAATCATCTGAGCCAGATACGCATGCTCATAGGGTAGTAATATCCACGATTGAGATGATAGAGCTAATGGAGGTTCATCAACCTCTTTGCAATTGTAATGTATCAGGGGGCGATTCTCCACGTGGAGAGTGATTTCCCTCTCAACAAAATTTATGTTGTCTCTATATAAGGAAAGCCAATCCATGCCAATAATTTTATCATATTTCACTCGATGGAGTAGGAGAAGCTTCACTAGGATGTTCAATCCAAATATTATGATAGGGGAGGAGTTATATTCAAGGGACACAATGATTTCCCCATTTTCAGTACTCCCTGACATCTTCACATCCATTATTTGTGGTGGTGATGGGATTGTTCTACCAAAATTTCGAGATATAAAATAATGTGTTGAACCTGAATCAAAATGTATGTTCAATATTATTGAATGAATAACTATTGTACCTATAACCACATCAGTGTCAGGGTTCACTTCAGCATTATGGATGGAAAAATCTCACCCTTGCTGCCTTACATGTTGTTGGTTTCCTATAAATACCCTTGTCTTAGGGCATTGATTTTAAGATGCCATTGTTATTTGCAGTGGTAGAAATGAAACATTCATTGAGGTTCAAATAGGGAATTACTCTCCACTGTCACAGAAACATGTCTTTCTTTCCAACAATTAACAGTCAGGTTCCCTTCTATTCCACAACTAAATCATTTCCTCATCACCATTAGGCAGTATCTGGGGTGCTTCTTTCCGCACCTTTGGCTTGTGGGATGATGAATCTTCTTATCACCATTTGATTTATCCATCGGACCACCGACATAGAATTCCACCTTATTCCTCTTATCCCCATGATACCCGTGAGATTCTCTAATCTCCATTTTGTCCTTGAGGGAACATCAGACAATTTCCTTATAGTTGTCGAAGTCACAGATCACCAGTACATTCCGAAGGTTAGGTTTCAACCCCCCAATGAAGCGGCCATCCTTGAATTCAGAGGTAACAAAAAAGCTGGAAGAGTATTATTCAATCCTTTTTATGTTTTCCACATATATTCCAACATATTATTCATCTATTGTTTTGAGGGTACAGATTCCCCTTTCCATCATAAGCTGGAGGGTGCACGGAAAATATTTATCGAAAAACATCTTCCAGAAATCCTTCCCCTCCAACGCCTCGATCTCCTCCTCAGGCGTCGTATTTCAGATCAACATCCACCATTGATCAGATTCACCCTCCATATGATAAGCAGCTAGGATAACCATTTATTTTTCAGAACAGTGAAGGATGGAGAAAATTGTTTCAATGGAGTTGATCCATTGTTCAGCGATTGAGGGATCAAATGATCCATTAAAAGTAAGAGGCCTTTGTCTCCGGAAGCTCTCAATAACGACTTGTTCTTTCATATGGGGGTTAAACGTTCCTCTTGACCCATGTTTCTATTCAAATATTGAGTTATCTGAGAGAGATTTGTGACAATTTTCACGATTCCCGCTCCCATTGGATTGGGAATCTCATTAGTACAGTCATCACATTGATCTTCACATAGGTTGTTAGCCCATGTCTTCCAATTACTAGCCATTGGATGGAATAAAAGGACAGTTAGGTGTAACACATAAAGTGTAATAAAAGAAAAAAACTAATGACTTATAAATAACATTTATTTCCTTAACATATGAATCAATTTGATTCAGTCTATGTCATCCATGATCTACATTCTAACATTTATTCATTGGGAATATTTTTTCCATTAATAATGGTTAATACTATGCTTTTGAATTTACCAAATCATATCCCCCAAGAGTTTCATAACCAAGAGTGAAATTTGATCCTTTTTGGTGCACCATTTCCCATTTGAGTGTAGCTTAAAGCAGTGTTTTCAGGTTTTACCCCTAGGATTCATCTGTGCCAGAGCCACCTTTACATAATCATATCCAGAAAAGGATGTATTTTCTTGATAAACCACATTCTCAATACATACCAGGACATATGGATGTTTTAATTATACTTAGTCATATCTCTAAGGCTTTACTAGGGTTTTCTAATCCCAATCTCAAAAAATAACTAAACCTTTCCTCTGATACCAACTATAACAACCATGATCTTTTAATTACACATCTAAATATAATTTATTACATAAACATCACTTGATCTGACATAGATTATCGAGAGTTCTAGTGTATTTGGGGATTATGATAAATAAATAACCACTCAAAACATGAAAAGCAAAATCTTTATTGAAAACATCCTTTACATGACCACTGCATTCCTTCGTACTTAGCATTGCATAGGATAACCTGAGGGAATGCGTAAAAATGCTGAGCAATAAAGCCTAGTAAGGGGATAATACATGTAATAAATGAGTAATACAATGAATTTTAGACAATAGGAATATCAATAGAGGACAAGAGATTCATAAACATAAAGGAATGATAATTCATGACAATCATAACATGGAAATGTGGCAACAACACTTAACATTGAATTAGCAGGAGCCAAGGCTCATTGTACATGGATCTTAAGTAAATCCTCATTGAAGATGAATCAAAAGAAAAACCTTTTTGACCATGAATTATAATGATTCAAAACCCATTTCACATGATTTATCATGATACTATACATTACCCAATTCATTGTAGCGCTATAAGGGTGCACCAGTCTTAAACCTTTCATTTCAGGCATTAGTGTGCCACATGGATCATATAATATGGATTCAGAAAACGTCATCATTTATTCCATGATAATGGAATGTCTAATTAATACATAAAACTTTTTAATCAATATGTAAATGGTCAATAATGTTAATACCATTGATATAGAAATTTGCAAGGTATTCCCTACACAATGGCATTGGCTTGGAAAATCGATGCAATTTCGACAGCGTAACGACGCAACGTAAGAATTAATAAAAATGGATAATGAGATAGAAAGGGGTGTCTCGTCATTTTTACATGAAATGGATAGTATGGGGTTCATATAGATACGTATCCCAACAAATTTAATGGAAGTTATATTCATGATACAAAAGAATTTCATTAATGTAAATGAGGTGAGAAAATTTCCTTTCGGAATTTCGGCATAATAACGAGTGTACATGAGAGGCATTTAAGTAGAGTGAAAGGGGTATCCTATTATTAAAACATAAATAGGATAGTATGGGTTAGGTCCAAAACCATACCCCAACATTTACAACTGAAATTAATGGGGCATAACAACATTAAGGAAATTGGACAAAAATGAGAAGGAAAAAAACCCTTAAATGGAAGTATGCTTCCAAAGGGTTGAGAGAGGCTTGAGAGAGGCTTCATGGAGCTTGGGGAACCATTGTAGATTCTAGAGAGAGGAGTGAAGAGGTTTTATGAACTCAAAAGGCGTTTAGTGAGGAGGAAGTGGGAACTTGGTTGGGTTTATATAGGAATGGTGAGGGAATTCTTTATTGTTTATGTTTGGACCCTCACATTAAACTAATCCAAACCACAAACCATCCCATGGTTTTTGACCTTGTTTTCTGTAAATGGGAACAAGAAAAAACTATTTTATAAGTACAAATTGAAAACATCTTAAAATAATGGCGTTGCATATGTGGGGGTGAGTCAAACTCCCAAGGAAAACAATTTAAAAAGACAAAATGCTTAATAAGTATTGAAGTGTCCGCTAAGGCTTTTTAAAATAAATAAAACAAATCCAAAATCAAATTATATTAATGGTAAAATATATATGGGCAGAACATGAGGTCTATAGTATTTTATTACATAAATATTTGGTCATTATGATGTCAAAAAACACATTATATTTTTAAATAGTTTTTAATTTATACCCAAAAATTTGACTGTCTCAGAAAATTATGAAAAAATCACCATTGGATAATTTTGATGCCCTGATTCCCGAAATAATATTCATTTTATCTAAATAATTCTTTAAATATGTTAATACTCACTGTTAAAATAAAAACTGACATTTATCAAAATGTCATGGGTTTTGATAGAAATGGCTTTGAAACCATACCAATTTATTATTTCATTCATAAATTATACGATAATTTATATTTAATAAAATATTATTTAAGTCAAGTACACATTAATTCATCAAAATAGATTACTTAGATAACCATTAACTAAAAATATTGTTTGTGCTAAAAAAACTATTTACAAGGTAACAATAATAAAATGAATGTACATTCATTATTATATAAAAAATAAAGTATATAACCATGGTACTAGAGATTTGATACATAACCACATAAAAAAACTGAATAATACCTAAGGGTAAGTTGCACGATGGTAACAAACTCTTCGGGTGGAACGGATAACATTGCACGCGTGGTGCTCTCTATCAATGTCCACTTCTCCCATAGACGGTTTCGTTCTATCTTGAAATGATGAAGCTCAGATTGGGCTTGGTCAAGAGTGAATCCCAGTGATGCATTATCATTTCCGAGCTCCAACAAATGGACATCGTATGGAGAAATTTTTCTGGACGAGGCCATTGCTTCCTTTTTCTGAGTAAATATGGATTTTTGAAAAACCCTATATTTATTCTAATCATGTGATCACTAGTCATCAACTATTTTAGCAACGGTCAAAATTCTAAAAATAAAATCAAATAAGTTGAAAATTTATATAAATATTTTACATAATGTTACATTTAATTAGGTCAAGAGGGATTTCCATTAATTAATTCTTCGGTCGTTACATTAAAAACATAAAGAAAATTAGACAAAAATTAGAGAAGAAGAAATCACATACTTGGAAGTGTGATCCCAATGGCTTGGGAGAGGAATTAAAGAGGCTTATTGGGAGAATTGGAATCCAAGGGAGGATTTTAGATAATGTATAGAAGGGTTTGGTTGAACTCCAAAGGATTTTAATGAAGAGGAATTTGGAGCTTGGGTGGGATTATATAGGAAAGGAGAGGAAATTTTTTATTTTTTAGGTTTGGGACACCTCATATTAGACTAATCAAAACCAAAAACCAACTCGTTGTTTCTGTGAATTTTTTTTAGCCAAAGTGGAGTGGAAAACAATATTTTATAATTCCAATAGTCTAAATTCCTAAAATAATAGGGTTTCATTTGTAGATGTGAGTCACACACTCAATGAAAACAATTTAAAAGGACAAAATGTTTTTATGCCTCGAAGGGTCCACTATAGCATTGTAAAATAAATCATACAAACCAAAAATAACATTATTTTAATGGTAAAACATATATTTTTCTAAAATAGTGTTTATATTATTTTATTACATCACCATTGGGTCATTATGATGTCATAAAACACAATATATATTTAAATGGTATTTAATTTTAAGCCAAAAATTCTACCATCTTAGAAAAATATGAAAAATTCACCGTTGGATAATTTCAACTTCTTGATTCCAAAAATAATATTAATTTTATCTAAATAATTCTCTAAATATGTTAATTTTTTAATTTTAAAATAAAAACTGACATTTACTGAAAATTCATGGGTTCTGACAAAAACAGTTTTCAAATATTAATATAATTTACAATTACATTCATAAAATTATAAGATAATTTATATATAATTAAAGTAATTTAATTAAAATATTATTTTACTAAAATATTATATAATTCAAAATCCATTAAATCATCAAAATAGATTTCATATATGTATATTAACTAAAAATACTATTTTTTCTTTAAAAACTATTAACAAAGTAACAATAATAAAATGAATGCACATTATTTATACCAAAATAATGTACATTGGCATAGTGCTAAGGTATTGTTACATAACCCCTTATGACACCCGCATAATACCAAAGGTTAATGTGTGTGATGATGAGAGATTCATGGGGTTTCTTAGATAACCTCGCTCGAGTGGTAGTCTCTATTAACTGTCACTTCTCCCATTGTCGATTCCTCTCAAGCCTAACATGTTCAATCATGGATTGGGCTTGGTCAAGATTGATGATGTCATGCCCCATCCCCCGGGGCCCATGCCGTGACTACCCCAAGCCCGCCTTCCATAGGCCGGGGGCTGGCGACTAGCACCAAAAGGCGTAATTCCTAAAACTGTGAAGGTATTTCCATTATAAACTGTAATCACACGCACCCAAGCACAAAACTAGATACAAACACAATTAAAATGAATTGTAAACAGAGTAAGTATAGTAAGTAAAAAAGGGGCCAGAATACAATCCCAACTAGAAAGTACAAGGAAATGAATGTACAAGTAAACTGGGGGAAAAGGAAGACAGATGTTGGGTTGTCCTCTGAAGTTCCTACTTAACGGGTAGGGACAGATCACCTCCTCAGCACTCCACGTCTGTTCGTCTCCTTCATGTACTGACTATTGATAAGGTCCTCCTCCGGGCACCGTCTAGTCCTGGTACCCTGAGTCTCGACCAACTCTATCTGTCGTATGCACCAAACGCAACAATGGGTTGGGATAAACCATATAGGGGTGAGTATAACGATACTTAGTAGGGACCCCGAGACCCTCAAGGTCTCACAAAATACAAAAAAAGATAATCCTCAAAGAATGAAATCACCTATCAACCTAACATAGGTATATGACAATACATATACCTAAGTTATTAAGTATACCCATCTCAATCCTGAGGAAACATAGGGTCCAACCCAAAAGCCCAAAGCTCAACTCTTCCACAAAGGAAGGAAATACACAATGGGAACTACTACATAGGAAATCCACACAGAAGAATACCACCAAGGTATTACCACGATTGAATTTACCACACGAGTACGAACTCATCTCACACTAGATATAACATAAGTACAATAGTAGAGATGATTATATATAAATAATGAATCATCTTAATCTGTTTAGAGGCAGACCCACACAGGATCACTCGGTGCTGACCCACACAGGATCGCTCATTTCTGACCCACACAGAATCACTAGTTGCTTACCCACACAGGATCACTCAGTGGTGACCCACACATTATTTATAGGTGCTAACAAAAATAGGATCGCTCAATGCTGACCCAAATAGGATTTCTCTTCATTCTCCACGTTACAGCCAGCTACAATGTTCCTGCACTATGCTCTCTTTTCTATAAGAGGGTCAGCCCCACATGCCACTAGTCGATACTCAAACTGCCAAGAATTCCCATGAAGAAGTATCTCAAAGTTATTCCACATCATAGGGGTCTCAAAGCAATAAACTACATGTCAATTGGATGCCCGTTCTGTGAGTTATTATCTTTTTCATCCTAGGGCCCCGGTTGGATTCATGCTCGATCCAACACAGTTGTACCTCAACATTACCCAAAACACCCATGGGGGTATACCAAATGGTTCTGTCTCGCTCCAAGGTTTACTTCTCTATATAAGGTTTGTCAAATGGATGCCTGGTGTCAATTTTATTGTTGTTAGAGTGAAAAGATCGTAGCTAGTTCGGTGTGTTCGGACACAGTCGGACCGACCTGACCCATTCTAGCCTAGGGCGACCCAGTCTGGGTCGACCAGGCATGACCAGCTGGGTCTAGCCTAGCCTGATGGGCGGTACGGTGGGCCATGAGTGCCGCAAGGGGCCATGCAGCGGTGCCGCAAAAGTTGTTGGTGTCGTGAGGCCGTTTTGTGGTTCGGAAGCGGATGGGGCGAGGGAGCGGGGTAGCTCAGCTATTCACAACACGAGGCCATGGGTGTGACGTTAGTGCATGGGGGGGATCGGTCGCAGGGAGGCACGAGACCGCGGGGGTGTCGTGATGGTGCGGGGTGGCCTAGCTATGGGTTTTCCACAAGGGCGTGTGGCAACTCGGCCGCGGGTCGGCTCGACCGTGGATGGCGGTGCCACAGGGCGCAGACGCTGCGGGAAGTAGGGGTCGTGGGTCGTGGTGTCCACGTGGTTGTGTCTTTGCAATGTCGCCTTCGTCATGGTCGGCGGTGGTATCAGCCACTTTTATCATGCTCCACCATGGTTAATAGCCATCCTACACCATCACGAAGAACACAAGAATTATGCCATGAAATTTGGAGAGGACGGGACATGTTTGTTAGGCTGACACTCTCAACATTAGAGTGGTTTCAAACAGATTTTATACATGAATCAGAAGAATATCATGAACAGGAAGGGAAATAATTCAATCACCCTCCCAACAATCCCCCAACGAAGATAATTCCCATCCTACAAAAAAAGAAAGCATCTGCTCATTGTTTAAAAAGAGAGGAACATGGGATAAATATCACGCACAATAAAAATCCCTACATCGTTTGATTTGTCAAAGATTGTATGTGGTGAAAGAAATGATGTTGATGGGAATATATGAACGCCGGTGACATCAGTGTTTCCACGATTTTCGGTTCGTTGATGTTGATGACTATACATGTCAATGAATGTCCTGAGAAAGAAGTCGGAGTCGAAGTCGGCGTTCTTAATTGGCATTATTCAATGGAGGTTGTGTTCCTCCACGTTCACCCAATCTCCCACCTTTTCCAAAGATTAATTTCCCCTCAACCCACCAAAATGAAAAGGTATCCAATATAATAAAATATGTTGGCATAATTTCAAATTTGAATAATGAATTAATTGAGTTAGTTTATTATTTAAAAGGTGGGTGACATACTTAATCAACAAAAATTTAAAGAGACTTCCCCTCATTTAAGTGCGAGGTTCAAAGGGGTTTTATTCACGGGTTGTCCCCACCACCATAGCCTCTAATGGGGCTTTTAGGTTCGGTGGTCCCCACCTCCATAACCTCAAGGGGAGGATTAATTCTAGTGGTCCCCACCTCTCAAGATTCACAAGGAGTTTCAAATAAAAGTAAAATTAAATGTTACACAATTTTTTTTATTTTATTCATTCACAAATACATGAAAAGTTAACTTACACCATTAACCAACCGCGGTTGAGGTGAAGGTCTCCTTATGTTAATTCTAGTGTTGCGAGTTCATGGGTGCCCTCGTATTTCAATTCCAAGCACTGGTTCAAAATTTATAAAATCTTGCTCGCACATTTAATAAACATACTCAAAAAAACGTTCAAATATTCATTCTTAGCACACCAGGCCTCAGATTCTCGCACCGTCAATTTTTTCAGACTCGTAAAATTACCATTTAATTAAAACAATTTAAATGGAATTTTTTTTCATTAAATTCTTCCCACCTCAGCGGTTTTCATTCCCGTATTCCACAACTCAAATCTGGGAAATCAAGTGGGGATATTGAGCATGAATATGTGCTTCCCACTCCCATGTGTTCTCTTGTAGGTTCTCGTGATGCCAATGAACATGCACTATAGGTATCGACCATCCACGAAGGACCCACTCGCGTTGATATTGAATCTCTACTAGAACCTCCATAATATTTTCCCTATCATCAACGTCCATCTCGCTATGGTTATGATAAGAGATGGGCCATGCACCTATCTTCTCAGCTGGGATACGTGGAAGACGTCATTCACCTAGTTCAACTACGGTGGAAGAGATAAGAGGTAAGCCACCTATCCAAATCTGGGGAGGACATGAAAGGGTCCAATGATCCTTAGAGATAACTTTCAGCCTCAACCAACTCTCTACAAACCTCATTGAGGTGAGACCCGTAGAAAGACGTGGTCACCATCCGTGAACTCCAGAGGTCCCATTCACCTATCGGAATAAGACTTTTTCCTGCTATGTACAGTCTTCAGCCACTCCTGGATGATCTACACCATCTCTGTGGTAGCACGTACCATTGCTGGTCCCACTAGTGCTGACCCCCATTGGTCAGTCTAGCATAATGGTGATCTGCAAGGTCGCATGTACAATGCCACCAATGGTGTTATCCCAATGGGGGAGTGATGGGTATTTTTTTATGAAAAATCCACCAATGGAAACAGATCCTCCTAGCTACTACCAAAGTAGAGGACCCAAGAACACATAAAGTCCTTGGGGGTTTGAATGGTCCTCTTAGTCTGACCATCCGTCTGAGGATGAAAGGCGGTGCTCAAATGAAGATGTGTCCAGAAAGCCTCTTGATACCCCTTCTATATCCGGGTAGTAAAATGTGCATCACGATCGGAGAAAATCATTGAGGGTACTATATTTAGCCACACAATCCACTATACATAGAGGAATCCCAATCTCTCTACTATACCCTACTCTCTGATCGTTAGGAAGTGGGCTGACATGGTGAGGTGGTCGACGATCACCCAAATAGAGTCATTTCCACTGGATGTACGTGGAAGTATTATCACAAAGTCCATGGATATTCCATCCCACTTTAACTCTAGGACCTCTAAAGGCTGATCTAGGTGTGCTGGTACCTGATGCTCTGCCTTCACTTCCTGACAAGTGAGGCATCGAGAGACAAACTCTACCACTTATTTCTACATTCTCGGACACCAATGCTGTCGTCAGAGATCCTTGTACATATTCCCAACTCCTGGATATACCGCTAGAGGGGATGTGTGGAAGTAAATAAAAAATTTCTCAATAATTGACACTAGTACCATGGAAAGTTTTCTAAAGAAGATGATGTGCTCCCCACCTTCAAAAAATTCATCAGGTTCATGTCCTGTGGATATCTGAGCATGTCGTGTCTCGCAGTCAGTGTCCCCATAGTGCGCCTCCCAGACTCAATGAAGTGGTGGGGTAGTGACTGTATGAGACTAAAGAAAAACTGATACAACTCTATCCACAAGGAATATCTGCAAAGCAGACAACTGCTTTGTCGCCTCACATAGCAGTTGTATACCAGATCTCCAACTAAGTGCATCTGCTACAACATTCCCCTTACCATGAGTATAGACTATCTCGAAGTCATAGTCTTGGAGTAACTCAAGCCAATGTCATTTTCTCAAGTTCAGGTGCTTCTGAGATAATATATACCTAAGACTATTGTGATCAGAGTACAATATAAAATGCTCTCCCATCAATTAATGCAGCCATATCTTCTAGGCGAAGACCACTACTGCTATCCCCAGGTCATGGGTATCGTAGTTCTAATAATGATGTATCTGTTGTCAAGAATCATATGTGATCACTGCTCACTCTTGAATTAGGACACATCAGAGCCTGGTCCCTGATGCATCGCAAAAGACAACATACCATGTTCCGTCCTTCGGAAGCCTTAAGATGGGGGAACTTGTCAGCCTCTGCCTCAGTTCTTGAAAACTCTTCGGACATTTTTTCGACCAAACGAAGCGTTGCCCCTACTTCGTCAACACTGAATGTGGTGCTGTAACACAGGAAATATCTGGAACAATCCTCCAGTATTATTTGTCCTAACCCAGGTAACTTTGTATCTCTTTCATAGTCATTGTTGGCTCCCAAGCAAGTACCACCTCAATCATCACTGGATCGACTGCAACTCCATCCTCCGATATGACATGTCCCAAAATGTGGACATCTCTGATCCAAAACTGGCACAGAAAGATCTTACTATAAAAAGGTTCTCTCATATTGTGTCCAGTACTACGAGTAGAAGATAATAATGCTCCTCTTTAGTAGTATAGTAGATGAGAATGTCGTCGATGAAGACTACAAAAATTCAATCAAGGTATGGATCAAATGAACTATTAGTGAGTCCCATGAATACTACTGGAGCGTTGGTTACACCAAATTTCATAAACATGAACTCGTAATGGCCGCACCAACATCTGAAAGCCGTCTTCTGCACATCCTTGTCTCATACTCTTAGCTGGTGATAGCATGTTCTAAGGCCTATCTTCGAGAAGCACCGTGTTCCCTTCAGCTGATCAAAGATGTGGTCAATCCTAGGGAGTGACTACTTGTTCTTCAGAGTAACCTAATTTAGGCTCTGATAATCAACACCAATCCTCAAGATCCCATCTTCCTTTTTGGTAAACAAAATCAGGGCTACCCGAGGAGAAACACCAGGCCAAATGAAACCTTTCCCTTGTTAGTCCTACAGCTGTACTCGTAGCTCATGAAGCTCTGAGGGATCCATCCAATATGATAGTGTATATATATGTGCCATAAAGGGATACGCGTCAATTTAAAAGTCTACCTATCTACGAGGAGGTAGACTCAAAACATCATCAGGAATGACATCTACACACTGGTCCCCCACTACAGGATAACTCGGACTCATCACATTAACTTCTCTATGGGTAAGGCAAGCCAACCAATGAGTGATCTGCTGCACTCCCCTCTAGTTATGTCCATCCTATGCTGTGAAGGATCTCTTATCACATGTGAAGGTAAAAATGTTCCCATCCATACTGACACATCACAATTTTCACCTAATACAGTCAATCTGATCATGGATTGTAGATAACCAGTCCATACCCATGATTATGTTGTAAGGAATCAACGCTACTAATAAGAGACCACAGCTAAAGCTATCGTATCATAGAGTAACCTCACACTACAGGAACCAGTGCATAACCATCGAATATGCTCCCGTAGTAGTCTCTAGCCATAAGGATTGAGCCAATGGCTCCATAAAAATGTTCAAACTCCAAAAAAAGACTACAGAAATAAAAGAAGGACTAGCACCAGTGTCTATATGTACTACAGCTAGGGTAGAGTAGACATATATCATATGTATTATCATCTTTGGAGTTTCATTATCATGGGCCTCAGGTGCCTGGAGATGAGATCTCGTTTTTCCACCTACTCCCTGTGGTCGGGGTGGACCAACTGGTGGTGGTGGCGGTAACATCTCATATCGTCTCCCACCACCAGCTGCACAGTCAGCTCATCTAACCCATCTTCCTAATCCCTATGGACCTCCTTGGTCGATCCTCTATCTCTGCCTGGGTGGCCCTTCGACCGTTTGTTGATCATCTGTATAGAGGGTCGAACAATCACGAGCCATGTGACCCTCACCGCCGCATGTGTAACACTTCCCAAGCCTTGGATGACTGGTTCTATCTCGGGTTTCCCACACAACCGACCCTAAATCCAAAAGCCGTCCAACTGTATGTCTGGTCCTCATGGACCTCTGTGAAATCTGTCTTATGCAAGCTGCATAAGACTCCTCTATGTGACGTCCTATGGTGGGTCTCGCTACTGGTTACTACTCAACAAGGAAACTCTTCACTAATAGGGCTCTATCTAACAACCCCTCCTGCGTCGGGAAGCTAAGAGAAATCATCAACGCCCTAATCTATCATGTGAGAAATAGCTCGATGTTCCGTGCCCTGAAGAATGGGTCCCACACCATATCAGTGGCGTAGCATGAGAGTTCATTGAATCTCACTGATTACTCAGCCATAGTCATGCTGCCCTAATGAAGATAAATTATCTCCTATATGAACACTGCTTGAAGATTCAATAGGACCAAATCTTCCCAAAATAGGCTCTGCTTGTATTCCAAGAAAAGTTTCACCTCATTGTGAACCTGGAGCATCAAGCTCCACCATCTGCCTACTACTGCCTGTAGAATACCGGTGGAAAGGATCACCATGAGATCAACTGGTGTCCCTACCAGTCGGAAAACACTCACCACGTCCTGCAACCAATCCTAAACCGCATTTGGGTCCATCTCTCCCATGAACCTGGGTGGCCTCTGTCGCTGGAACTCGTGAAACGTTCTCAAGCGGTGTGCACCCTCTACTGCTGGGGATAGTGGAATCAGTGGCCAAATTGGTAATAGTACCTCAAGTTCCTACACTTGTGCCTCTACTAGAAGATGGTCCTACACAGAGGCCTCGTCGTTCGGTGTGCTATCCGTGCATACAACTCTCAGAACCCTAGCTGGATGTCTATGTGGAGGCATCCTAAAAATAAAAATGTACATCGTAGTCATTATGTTATACCTGGTGATATAACTCTAGGATTTCACAAAGAAGATTCTTGAAAACACACACACAACCATTTTTTTTCGTGCACTGGGTCAGAAATCAGAAGTCAGGGTCCTGGTGTATGGATATGTCGGTTGTTGCACCAACACTGGACTCCCTAAACTGAAAACCACACTCACTACACATAACACTATTTCGGCTAAAAATATCAGAGTCATATGTTATACGGTAGAATCGACTCCTCTAATACCAATTTTTCACGACCCGTCCCCCAGGGCCCATGTCGTGACTACCCGAGACCACCTTCAATAAGCCAGGGGCTGGCAACTAGCACTGAAAGGCATAATCTCTAAAAATGGGAGGACATTACATTTATAACTTGTAATCACAAGAAACCAAACATAGAGAAAGAAACAAACACAAGTAAACTGATTAGTAAATAGAGTGAGTATAGTAGGTAAAAAGTGGTCAGAATACAAGCCCAACTATAAAGTACATGAAACTGAATGTCCAAAAAAAAGGAACAAAAAGGAAGACAACAACATGGTCATCCTCCGAGGTTCCTACCTGTAGGGTAGTTACAGTTCACCTCCTATGCACTCCTTGTCTGTCCTTATCCTCCATGTGCCGACTCTTTGTAAGGTCCTCTTCTAGGCACTGTCCAGTCCTGTTACCCTCAGTCTCGATCAACGCTATCTGTCATGTTCACCAAACACAACATGGTGCGTGCATAGCCCGTGCAGGCGTGAGTATAACGATACTCAGTATAGACCCTATGACCCTCAAGGTCTCACAAAATCCACAAAGGATAAACCACAAATCATGAAGTCAACTATCAACCCTACTTATGTATTTTCCCATACATATACAAAATGTATCATCTATACCCATCTCAATCATGAGGTAACATAGGGTCCAACCCAAAATCCCAAAGCTCAACTATTACACAATGTAAGGAAAACCAAAAAGGAAAGTACCACATAGGTAGTCCACACAGAAGAATACCACCAAGGTATTACCACGAAGGAAAGTACCACATAGGTATGATCACAGCTCACACCAGATATAACATAAGTACATTACTATAGAGGAATGGATGTAACTATTGAATCATCTTACTCTACTAAGAGGCAAACCCACATGAGATCGCTCAGTGCTTACCCACACCGGACCGATTAGTGCTAACCTCCACAAGATTGCAATGTGTTGACCCACACAGGATTGCTCGGTGGCGACCCACATAAAATCACTAGGTGTTGTCCCACACAGGATCACTCGGTTCTGACCAACATAGGATCAGTCTTCATTCGTAATGTCAAAACCAGCTGTAGGGTTCCCACACTATACATACTTTTCTCCAAGAGGGTCTGCTCCATGAGCCACTGGTAGATACTAAAACTTACACGAAGTCGCATGAATAAGTATCTCAAAGGTATACCACATCATAGGGGTCTCAACGAAATAGACTGCACATTAATCAGATTCCTTGTCTGAGAGTTATTAGACTTTTAGTCCTGGGGGCCCGGTTCGATTCGTGCTCGATCCAACCCGACCATACCTCAACTTTATCCAAAACTCCAGTGGTTGTATACCAAAGGGACCATCTCGCTACATGGATTACAGTGTAGTTAAAGGTTATTGAAACAGATGTCTTGTACCGATGTTTTTCCCATTAGATCGAAAAGCTCGTAGCTGGTCCAGCTCTGGTCCGACCCGGTGAGACCAACCTAGCCCGACTCGACCTGGGCCAAACCAGTATGGGTCTACCCAGCCTGACCCGCTTGGTCAAGCCCGGGCCGGTAGGCTATGAGGGCCACGAGGGGCCGCAAGGGGCCACGGAGTGGTGGAGCAGAGTTCATGGGGTCCACGAGGCCATGGGGTGGTTCGGCCACGGAATGTGTGAGGACCCAGGGTGGCTCAGCCGCGGATGGCGCGACTCCGCGGGGGTTCCGCGAGTTCGCGAGGAGGTGGGATGCCATGGGGGTGACACAAGGGCACGAGGCGGCTCTTCATGGGGGTGCTGTGAGGGCACAGGGTGAATCGGCTGGGGGGTGGCTCATCTGCGAATGGCGGTGCCTCGGGGCACTGAGGCAGCGTGGCATAGAGGTCGCGGGCGGCGGTGGCCATGCGGCGGCGTCGTTGCATCATCGCCATCATCTTGGCCATCGAGGGTGTCGTCCGCCATTCTCGTGCCCCACTGTGGTTGATCACCATCCTCCTCCATCGTGATGAACACATGAATTACCCCCAGAAATTCAGAGAGGATGGGCCATGTTTTTTTGGTCCACACTATCTGAATTAGAGTCGTAGCAAGTGGCTACAGAACTTTAATCACAAGAATATCAAGAACGTATAAATAAAATATTTTAATCACCCTCCCTACAATCCACAGGCTATGATAATTCCAATAACTCATAAAAACAAAACATCCACTAATTTTTTAAAAAGGAGGTAACATAGGGAAATGATCACACACAGTTAAAATCCCTACCTCGTTTGATTCTTCAAAGATTGTCCGCAGGGATGGAGATTATGTCATTGGTAAAAGATGGACGTATGTGTCGTTGATGTTTCCTCGATCGTCGGTTCGTTGATGTTGAAGAAGTTCCTTTTTAGTGATTGTCTTGAGGAAGAAGTTGAAGTCGAATTCAGTGTTCTTCGTTAGAGGATGTGTTCCTCCAAGTTCTTCTAAGATCCCATCTTTGCCAACGAATAAATTCCCCCCATCCCATCCAAGAAAAGGTGGCCAATATAATAAAATATGTTTTCATAATTTCAAAGTTGAATAATTAATTAATTGGGTTGGTGTACTAATTAAAAGGGTGAGGCATGATCAATGAAGGGGAAGTTCAAGAGACTTCCACTCATTTATTTGAGAAGTTCAAAGGGGTTTTAATCTCAGCTGGTCCCCACCACCTTAACCTCTCAAGGGTGTTTTAGATTCTATGGTCCCCACCTCCATAACCCTAAGTGGAGGTTTAATTCTCATGGTCCCCACCTCTCAACATCCTCTAGGAGTGTCAAATAAAAATAAAAATAAAAGTTACACAATTTTATTTTTTTTATTATTTCACGAACATGTGAATCGATAACTTCTGCCATCGACCTACCACAGTCGACGTAAAGGTATCCTTATGCGAATACCGGCAATTTGTATTCAACGGTGACCTCAGATTTTAATTCTGAGCACAAGTTCAAATGTTATAAAATCTTGCTCCCAACTTTACAGAACATACCTGAAAAAATGTTCAGAAATTCATTATGGGAACAGCCGGCCTCGGAATGACATGATGTGTAACAGCCCGTGATTTTATGCAAAATATTCTTTTTAATTTCATTGATATCATGTGTTGTATGCTACACCAAAAGTATCTTGCACTACACGCATCCCTGATTTGGCTTGCATTACACAGAATCACGACCTTTCATGATAGCGTGTGTTGTACGCAATACTGAGTTTCATTAAACAACGATATGTTATATAAACTAGCCGTTATGAATATAAATACCAACTTTTTGAAATTTTATAAATTTTATCTTTTGAAATGGTCTTTATATTTGGATTCGGAATATCAAAATTATCCTCAGGTGAATTTTTGGTATTTTTCTGAAAACATTCAATTTTTGATGAATAGTGAAAACACTAGGATACTATTTAAAAACCGACTTTTTATTTAAATAATTTTTTATTTTATTTGAATTTATTTTATGTCACAATATATATATAATACCTATATAAGTACAATATAATTTGTTGGAGTCATTTTATAATAATTTTAGATATATAAAAATTTTATTGAACTTTTGACCGTCTTTTACCCATCTCCTAGGAGCATTCGTAAATGTACATAAAACATAATTTTACCACTTTTTTGAGTTGAATATCGAAAATCCGAGAGACACAGTTAATATAAAGTAGTAAAATGTGGTTCAATAAGATAGAAATAATTTTTGGTGAATAGTAACTTTTTACTTCTATTTACAACGGTTAAAAGTAAATAAGGTAATTAAGGGTAAAAATAATTATATTATTACCCTAACAAATGTCCTAATTCTATTGGATAAGTATAATTTGACCAAAAACAACCTTAGGGATAATATATTTCCCTTTAGGTCCACATGGATTAGATTAGGACATTTATTATTATTTTTTAAAAGAAGGGTTAAAAGGGTTAAAATAAAACTTTAATAACAAAAACATTTCTAATATAAGGTTATACATAAGATAAATTAGATTATAAATATTAATTAGAAAGCTAAAAATATTTAATACATAATGGTATTTTATTTAAAATTTTATACATTAAATAAGTTAATTTAATTACGACACAATGATGATGTAGTAATTACCTTATTAATGAAATATTAACATAATTGATATTATAAATACCCAAATAAATTTAATTTGAGTCTTTTTTTGATTTCCAATAATTTTATTGGTTAATATGACGTGTTATTATTGAGTTAATTAACTTTCTTAGAACTAATAATTCTGTTATGATTTTCCAAAAAATCAATTACCAAATAGTGTCAAAATTGAAATAAAATAGTTTTAAAAACATATATTATATTATTAATTGTTATTTTATTACTAAAAATATAAGGATCAGCCAAGTGACATAGATAATGTTATATATATTAATAATGAACCACTTGGGGTTCGTTTGGCTTGTTATAGTATGTTTATTAACCATATAATGTAAGAAAACAAAAAGACACGGTAAATGTAAAATCATTTAACTTAGAGTTAAATATAAATGATAAGGTTAAAATAGTAACATAAACTTGACTAAAACCTACTAGTTGAGAGGATTTAGACCCATACCTACTTTATCTTAGAAATAAATCTATTTGGAGCTACTATAAACCGAATATGAGTTTATTATAAAATAATATTTTACATTTTTTTAATGTGCCCCTCCCTCCCTTATAAAAAAGGCACCCCATCCATCTTCTCTTCACACCCTTTTGAGCCTTGAAGCTCGGACAACCCCTGTCAATTCATCTTCCCAACCACTCTAGTTATATCATAGAGGTTCTGTTCTTCTCAAAAGAACAACTATAGTTCCCTAAGAAGATGTTTAAAGTAGGTGCATCGAGGAAAAGGAGGTTCAGATACGTACGAATCATATCAGACCTAAGGTAAGGGATAATTTTTCAATATCATTTTTATCCGAGATTTCGTATACGTAAGTATTTACTGGGGTTATATTTTTCATCAATTCCCATTAAATGTTTTTCATAAATTTTTTAATATTCTTTTATGTATTTTTAATGTCATTTTTCACGCTTTGACATTATCTTTGTGTTATGGAAGGAATCTTTCTTTTGTTTACCATACAAGGAACTTTTCTGACTTTTCTGACAAAAGTATGAGGGGAATGTTTTTTTTAAAATTATATGTCATGATATGATTTTTACGGTTTCAAAACTCCAACTTCTCATGAAGATTACTCTACAATATTTCATGACTATTTTACACAAAATCATTTTCTTTTAAAAATTAATGGCATTTTGTGATAAAAATGGATTTTAAATAAGAAATTATATTTTCCTCAGGAATTGTTTTCAAGTGTTTTGTCGAAACAATTTTCCATCTAAGATGAAATTATTAGGTATGATTATGTTTCAATTATAATGTCTTTATGATTTACATGGTTTCAATTTTCTTATGATGAAATGATATCCATTTGTTTTATATGGATTATGTTATGATGGGATGATGTTCATGAAACCCATTTTACTCATTGGGTTATAATGAATGATTATGTTTATTTTGTGGCACAAGTAAGAATAATTTCATTATGAGATTGGTGGGACCTATATCTCCCTCCAATGCATTGGGTAAAGATTTATATCTCATGATATTGACATGGATGGAACGGAAAGTTTAACCGGTTTAGTAATACAGGACTGGAACGAGGAGTGAAATCAGTTCAGTAATAGACTTTGTACACTAAGATGGGCTTGACAGCAATGGCTTGGCTACTATAGAAATCATATCATGTGCGTAATGGTTTTCCACAATTACATGCTTTCATCTCATGCTATTTTATCATGATTGATGTTCCATTATGATATATTCCTTACATACTTCCATGATTTATGTCTTTGCTCAATATTTTGATGTTTGGATTTTATGTTCAAGATTTTTCATTCAAATGTTTATGGATTGTTTTATGTCCACTATGTTTACCCTTTCAAATCATTTGAACTCACCCTTTTTATGTTTTCTTTTCCCCAGGATAGAAAGAAATTTTTATCTAGGAAACCAAAAGGGAAAGATCTTTATGGGAGATGTTGAAGATCTTTCACCATGATTAGAAGATTATGTTCAAATTTTCCAAATACACTACACTATTACCATCCTTTAGTATATTTTTTTGTTATGTATTAAGTATTCCGCAAAAGTAATGTAATGTCTATGTATGTCAAGATTTGGGTCTCTACAGTTGGTATCAGAGGTTCGGTTTAGTTATACTTTGGAAACTACGATGCAAGAACTTTAGTGACATCCCTAGAGATATCTATAAGGAATGTCTAGGGATGTCCCTAAGGATAAGTATAAGTTTAGGATATAGTACTAGAATTATGGTAATTATATTAGAATTAAACATAATATATTTGATATTTAAGGCACTCCCCCTTTATTATTTTGTTTTCCTAGCATGACTTTTTCCTCTCACGCTGCTCTTTTTTGGGTTTTAGATGATGGTTGGAACCCGAAGAAACTGTGTTTATCAATGTAATGGAAAATGCAATGATTGTCCTCCCGAAAAACCAAATTTGATGGGAGATGGAGTGAAAAATATTATTGTTATACTTACTAAAGATATGAATCATTCTGGATTTCCAAATGATCATAGAAGGGAACAATATTCTATTGATTCCTTCATGAGGAAACGTCCACCATCTTTCAATGGGTCATCTGATCCACATGTTGGTGAACAATAGATCAGTACCATTGAAAAGATATTTTCCATACATTTCTATTCAGAACATGAAAAAGTCATTTAAGTTGTTTAGCGTTTAGAAGGTTAAGAAGACTAGTGGTGGACTCTAATTAAGAATACAAGGCCCCAAGAGGAGATTGAATCCATGGAATGGAATGAGTTCAAGAACTTGTTTTTCAATAATTACTTCCATAATATTCTTCGAAAAAAGATGGAGAAGGAGATCCTTGAGCTTAAGAAAATTTATGATGAATCTGTAGTTATATACGAAGAAAAGTTTACAAGGCTTTCAAAGTATGCATTTGGATTTATCATCCAATCTGAAAGTAATGTTGCTCGATTCATCAGTGGCATAAAACCAAGCCTTCTATGGGAATTAGTGATAATAGACTTCAGTAGCTATGAATAAATTGTGCATTGTGCTATAAAGGTAGAACTGGAAGTTGGTGTAACATATCCATCTCATGGTTTTGACAAGAAACGAAAGATGGAGTTCAAGGAAAAACCTCAGAACAATGGTGAAAAGAATGTGAATGTATCTTTATGATCAATGTGTGTAAAGAAGCATGGTGGAGATTGTATAAAAGGTACTAGAAAATGTTTCAAGAGTGGAAAAGAATGTCATCAAGCAGCTGATTGTTGATGTAATGGGAAAAATGTTTCTAGTGATGTGAATAGAGAAAAGACTACCTAGAACACACCAAAAAAACTGCAATGCATCAAGTGTAAGGAAATGGGGAATTATGATAACCAATACCCTAATACAAGGGTTAATTATGATCTACATCAACAACCACTTAAGGAAAAGGACAAAGGGATGTCACATGAGATCACTATTGTTGATGTTGAATATGAAAACGATGTGGTGGATACATTAATTGTTTATGTAATGGGATTCCAAAATAATGTTGTATATAGTATCGTGGAATATTAGAATATTTATGTATTAGACTATTGTGGTTTTCAATAAATTTATGGTACCGGTAACAATTAAATTTGATTTTGGAAAGTAGAAGATATGTGCATAATAAAAGGACAAGGAGAAAATAATATGTTCTATAGTATTAATGAGCTCATGACTGACATATGGAAAAAGTGATATCATGTCTTGAGTATAAAGAATTTTTTGTGATTTTGGTATGTGGAAAGAGTTAACTTTTGATAGAATTCATGTTTTCAATATGGTTATATGGTAATTCATGATGTAAGAAAATACAAGATTAAGGTATTCACATGTTTGGAATTCAATCAACAAGAATATCTTATGATATATGGGGGATAAATGATGGTATTCACATGCATGGTTGATGAAATTTCTAGTAATATTTTTCTTTATACTATGAGATTGGAAATATGTATTTTGGATAAGTCTAAAGACTGGAATGGATTATGTCAGACATCAGATAGTATTGTTTAAGGCTATAACTTTATTCGATATTATTTCTGTAATGTTATAATTGTGATGTTTTAGGGGAAAAAATACAACCTGGAGAACGAGAGACAACCCGTCAGGTCGGACAAGGTTGGGGGAATTGAACCCAAAACCGAAGTGCGATGGGCCTTTATTTCCTACCACTGGCCTACAGGAAGTTCCTGGTTATTAGAAACTAATTTTATTATTTTAAGAAGTATGTTATATGAAGTATATGTCTATTTTAGGAGACATATATGATTAACCTCACCATAAATGGACTAATGTATATTTGATAACTTTTTCTATCCTTTTTTTAGATATATAGAATGACCCATCATTCTATCACATGATCTACTAACACTACATAGATGAAAAATTCATCTTCATTTCTTTAAGAGATGAAGTGGAAATTGTTTAAGGCACGAACATCGGTGAGATTATAACAAAATAAAGTAAGTATTTCTTCTAATTAAAATTCTTCAACTTTAGGGAAATGATCAGGAAAACCAAAAATGTTTTCCTAGTGAATTAATATCTGATGAATCAGATGGTACCATAGATCATCACAAATTTATGGCTTTTGATTGTTGGATTTTTCATAACCATGTTCTCTACCACTCTCCATCACAACTTGATAGTTATATTTCTCTTCCATATCCATATTTTCACCTATGTTCTTCTAAGTGGAAACCCAATGATTAAGTAAATTGGGTAACTATTACGTTTTTTACATTATTTTTTAAAGATATGTTTTGGTATTCATTTTTACGATGTGGGATTCTATTAAAGAAATTTTTGAGTAGTAAACTATTTATAACCCCAACGAATTTCGAGGGTAGAATTCATTTTAAGAGGGGGAGAATGTAACACCCTGAGATTTTTTGAAAAATATTCTTTTCAATTTAATTGATGTCTTTTGTTGTCTGCTACACTAAAAAGAGAATGCACTAAATGAATCCCTGACTTGTCTTGCATTACACACAATCATGACCTTCCACGATAGTGTGTGTTGTACGCAATACAGAGTTTCACTAAACAATGATATTTTATATAAACTAGCCCTTATGAATAGTAATGCCCACTTTTTGAAATAATATAAACTTTATCTTTTGAAATGGTATTCAATTTTTGATTCAGAATATCAAAATTAGCATAGGGTGAATTTTTTGTATTTTTTGGAAAACATTCAATTTTTGATGAATAGTGAAAACACTGGGTTACAATTTAAAAAACAAATTTTTATTTAAATAATTATTTAATTTATTTAAATTTATTTTAGGTAAAAATTGATACAGAATACCTATATAAGTTCAAGGTAATCCATTGGAGTCATTTTATAATAATTTTATATATATATAAATTTTATTGAACTTTGGACCGTCTTTTACCCACCTCCTAGGAGCATTTGTAATTGTACACAAAACTTAATTATACCACTTCTGTGAGTTGAATTTCGAAAATCCGAGAGACACGGTTAATATAAAGGAGTAAAATGTGGTTCAATAAGATAATTTTTGGGTGAATATTACATTTTTAATTTTATTTACCACGGTTAATAGTAAATATGGTCATTAAGGGTAAAAATGATATTATTATTACATTAACACCAGTCCTAATTCTATTGGATAAGTGTAATACGACCAAAAACAACCTTGGGGATAACGAATTACCCTTTAGGTCCACTTGGATTTGATTAGGACATTTATTATTATTTTATTTAAAGAAGAGTTAAAAGAGTTAAAATCAATGTTTAATAACTAAAACATTTATAATATAGGGTAATACATAAGATAAATTAGACTAAAAATATACATTAGAAATATAAAAAGATTTCATAAATAATTGAATTTTATTTATAAATTTTAGACATAAAATTAGTTAATTTATTTATGACACAATAATGATGCAGTAATTACCTTATTGATGAAAAATTAACATAATTGATATTATAAATACACAAATAAATGTAATTTGAGACTTTTTTTGAATTAAAATAATTTTATAGGTTAATGTGACATTTTAGTATTGATTTAATTAAATATTTTCAAACTAATCATGCTGTTGTGATTTTCACAAAAATGCATTACCAAATAGTGTCAAAAGTGACATAAAATTGTTTTTAAAACAAATATTATATTATTAATTGTTATTTTATTCATAAAAATCTATGGTTCGTCCAAGTGACACAGATGAGGTTATATATATTAATAATGAACCACTTTGGGTTCTTTTGGCTTGTTATAGTATGTTTATTAACCATATAGTGTATGAAAACAAAAAGACATGGTAAAAGTTAAATTATTTAACATAGAGTCAAATATAAATGATAAGGTTAAAATAGTTACATAAACTTGTCTAAAACCTATTTGTTGAGAGGATTTCGACACATCCCCACTTTAGCTTCGAAATCAATCTATTTGGATCTATTATAAAACGAATATGACTATATTATAAAACAATATTTTATATTTTTCCTAAGGTTCCCTTATCCTCCCTTATAAAAAGGGAACCCCTTCCCTCTTCTATTCACACCCTTTTGTGCATTGAAGCTCGGGGAACCCCTTCCAATTACTTTTCCCAACCTCTCTAGTTATATCATAAATGTTGTGGTCTTCTCAAAAGGCCAAATCTAGTGCCCTAAGAAAAATATTAAAGGAGGTGTGTCGAGGAAGAAGAGGTTCAGATACGTACGAAGCATATCGGTCCAAAGGTTAGAGATAATTTTGCAATCTCATTTTTATCCGAGATTGCTTATATGTAAGTATTTATTGGTGATATATTTTTCCTCCATGCCCATAAAATGTTTTTTCATAAAGTGTTTATTATTCTTCCATTTATGTTAAATGTCATTTTTACCCTGCATTGACTTTTACTTTGTGTTATGGACCGAATATTTCTTCTGTTTACTATAAGAGGAACTTTTTGACTTTTCTGACAAAAGTATGAGGATAATGTGTTTTTTAAATTATATGGAATGAATGGATTATTACAGTTTCATAACGCCAAAATTTAATGAATCTTACTCTACAACATTTCATGATTATTTTACACAAAATCCTTTTCTTTTAAAATTTAATGGCATTTTGTGATAAGAAATCGATATTAATGAATTAAGGATATTTTCCTCAAGAATTAATTTCAAGTGTTTCGTCAAAAATATTTTCCATATAGGATGACATTATTAAGTATGATTGTGTTTAAAGTATAATGTCTCTATGATTTACATGGTTTCAATTTTCTTATGATGAAATGACATCCATTTGTTTTATATGGATTATGTTATGATGGGATGATGTTTATTACAACCATTTTACTCTTTGGGTTACGATGAATGATTTATGTTTATTTTGTGGCACAAGTAAGAATGATTTAATTATGAGAGGGGTGGGACCTATATCCCCCTCCAATTAATTGGGTAATGATTTATATCTCATGAGATAGACATGGCTGGAACGGAAAGTTAATCTGGTTCAGCAATACATGACTGGAAAGAGGAGTGAACTCGGTTCAGTAATGTTCTTTGTCCACTAAGATGGCCTTGGAAGCAATGCCTTGGCTACTATAGAAATAATATCATGTGTTTAATGTTTTTCCACAATTACATGTTTTCTTCCCACGCTATTTTTTCATGATTGATGTTCCATTATGATATATGCCTTAGATAATTCCAAGATTTATGTCTTCGATCAATATTTTTATTTTTAGATTTTATGTTCAAGTTTTTGAATTCAAATGTTTATGGATTTTTTTATGTCCTCTATGTTTACCCTTACTGAGCATTTGAGGTCACCCTTTTTATGTTTTCTTTTCCCCATGATATAAAGAATGTTTTTAGGTATGAAAACAAAAGGGAAAGATCCTTCTGGGAGATGTTGAAGATCATTCACCATGATTAGAAGATTATGTTCCAATTATCCAAAGACATTAAAATATTACAATCCTTTGGTGTCTGTTTTTGTTATGTATTAAGTATTCCGCAAAAGTAATGTAATTTACATGTATGTCAAGCTTTGGGTCTCTACATTTGGTATTAGAGGTTGGTTTTAGTTAACCATTGGAAACTAGGATGTGAGATCATTAGTGAGATCCCAAGAGATATTTCTATGTTATGTCTAGGGATGTCCTTAAGGTTAAGTATAAGATTAGTTTATAGTCTGAGAAATATGGTAACAATATTATAATTAAACCTAAGATGTTAGATATTGAAGGTACACCCCCTTTATTATGTTTTTTTCCTAGCATGTTTTTTCCCTCTCACACTGTTCTTTTTGGGTTTTAGAGGATTTCTGGAACCCGAAGGTACTGTGTTGATCAATGTAAGGGAAAATGAAATGACTTTCCTCCTAAACAACCAAATGTGATGGGAGATGGAGTGAAAAATCTTATTTCTATACATACACAAGCTATGATACATTTTGGATTTCCAAATGATCAAATAAGGGAACAATATTCTATTGAGTCCTTCATGAGGAAACATCCACCTTCTTTCAATGGGTCTTCTGATCCACTTGTTGCTAAAAATTGGATCAGTACCATTGAAGAGATATTTTCCATACTTCGATATTCGTAACATGAAAAAGTCATTTTAGTTGTTTAGTGTTTAGAAGGTGAAGCAGACCAGTGGTGGATTCTAATTAAGAATACAAGGCACCAATATGAAATTGAATCAATTGAATGGAACGAGTTAAAGAACATATTTTTCAATAAGTTCTTCTCTCTTATTCATTGAACAAAGATGGAGAAGGAGTTCTGTGAGCATAAGCAAAAGGATGATGAATCTGTTGGAATATATGAAGTGAATTTTACAAGGTTTTCATAGTATGCATCTGGATTTATCATCCAACCAGAAAGTAATGTTGATCGATTTTTCAGCAGCTTAAAACCAAGCCTTCTAAGGGAATTTGCGATTAGAGACTTGGATAGATATGAAGAAATTGTGAGTTTTTGTATCAAGGTATAACAGGAAGTTGGTGAAACATATCTATCTCATGGTTTTGACATGAAAAGAAAGATGGATTTCTTTGAAATCCTCAAAACAATGGTGAAAAGAAGGTGATTGTTTCTTTATGCTCAAATTTTGGAAAGAAGCATGGTGGTGATTTTATAAAAGGTACTAGAAAATGTTTTAAGTGTGGAAAAGAAGGTCATCAAGATGTTTAGTGCCGAAGTAATGGGAAAAAGGTTTCATATTATGTGAATAGATAAAAGACTATAAAGAACGCACCACCAAAACTTCAATGCTTCATGTGCAAGGAAATGGGGCATTATGCTAACCAATACCCTAATCCAAGTGTTAATGATGATCGACATCAACAAACTCTTAAGGAAAGGGACAAAGGTAAATCACATGAGATCACTATTGGAGATGTTGAATATGAAAACTATGTGGTGGAATGATTAATTGTTTATATAATGGGATTCCAAAAAAATGTTGTATATAGTATCGTGGAATATTTGGATATTTATGTATTGGTCTATTGTGGTTTTCAATAAATTTATGGTACCGGTAACCATGAAATGTGATTTTAGAAAGCAGATAATATGCGCATAATGAAGGGATAAGGAGAAAATAATATGTTTTATAGTATTAATGAGCTCATGACTGATATAAGGACAAAGTGATATCATGGCTTGAGTATATAGAAATTTTGTGATTTTGGTATGTGGGAGGAGTTACATTTTGACAACATTCATGTTTTCTCTATGGTTATATGGTAATTCATGTTGCATGATAATACAAGATTAAGGTATTCACATGTTTGGAATGCAATCAACAAGACATATCTTATGATATATGGGGGATAAATGATGGTATTCACAAGCTTGGTTGATGAAATTTTTAGTAATAATTTTATTTATACTATGAGATTGGACTGATGTATTTTGGATAAGTAAAAAGGCTGGAATGTATTATGTCAGACATCTGATTGTATTGTTTAAGGCTAGAACAATATTCGATATTATTTCTGTAACGTTATAATAGTGATGTTTTAGGGAAAAAAAGAAAATCTGCATGACAGGAGACAACCTATCGCGTCGAACAAGGTTGCGGGAATTGAACACACAACCGAAGTGCGACAGGCCTTTACTTCCTACCACTGGCATACAAGAAGTCCCTGGTTAGTAGAAAATAGTTTTGTTATATTAAGCAGTATGATATATGAAGTATAAATCCATTTTAGGGACTTTATATGATTAACCTCACCATAGATGGACTTTTGAATATTTGATAACATTTTCTAACCTTTTGTTTAAGACATATGGAATGACCCATCATTCTATCACATGATATGCTAACACTTCATGGATGAAAAATTCAAATTCATTTCATTAAGAGATGAAGGGTAAATTGTTCAAGGCACGAACAACGGTGAGATTATAACGAAATAATGTCAGTATTTCATCTAATTTAAATTCTTCTACTTTAGGGAAATGATCTTGAAAACCAAAAATGTTGTCCTAGTTCCCTTATATCCGATGAATCAGATGGTACCTTAGATCATCACAAATTTATCGCTTTGTGATTAATGTCTTTTTCATAGCCATGTTCTCTACCACTATCCATCAGAACATTATAGTTATATTTCTCTTCCATATACATATTTTCACCTATATTCCTTTATGTGGAAACCAAGTGATTAGTTAAATTTGTTAACCGTTATGTTTCATACTTTATATTTTAAAGATAAGTATTGGTATTACTTTTTAAGATGTGGGGTTCTTCTAAAGAATCGTTTGAGTAGTAAACCATTTATAACCTCAACGAATTTCGAGGGCGGAATTGAATTTAAGGGGGGTAGAATGTATCACCCCGAGATTTTATGAAAAATATTCTTAATAAAGTTCATTGATATATTTTGTTATACGCTAAACCAAAAGGAGTTTTCACTACACGCATCCCTGACTTGGCTTGCATTACACACAATCGTGACCTTCCAAGATAGCGTGTGATGTACGAAATATCGAGTTTCACTAAACAATGATATGTTATATAAACTAGCCATTATGAATAGTAATACCCACATTTTGAAATTTTATAAATTTTATCTTTCGAACTGGACTTAATTATTGGATTCATAATATCGAAATTAGCCTAGGGTTAATTTTTGGTATTTTTATGAAAACATTCAATTTTTGATGAATAGTGAAAACACTGGGTTACTATTTAACAACCGACTTTTTATTTAAATAATTATTTATTTTATTTAAATTTATTTTATGTCAAAATTGATACATAATACCTATATAAGTTCAATGTAATTCATTGGAGTCATTTTATAATAATTTTACATTTATAAAAATTTTATTTAACTTTTGACCGTCTTTTACCCACTTCCTATGAGAATTTGTAATTGTACCTAAAACTTAATTTTACTGATTCTGTGAGTTGAATTTTGAAAATCTGAGAGACATGGTTAATGTCAAGGAGTAAAATGTGGTTCAATAAGATAAAAATATTTTTTGGTGAATATTAACTTTTTACTTTTATTTAACACGGTTAAAAGTAAATAGGGTAATTAAGGGTAAAAATGATGTTATTATTACCCTAACACGCATTCTAATTCTATTAGATAAGTGTACTTCGACCAAATACGACCGTAGGGATAAAATATTACCCTTTAGGTACACGTGGATTATATTAGGACATTTATTATTCTTTTATTTAAATAAGAGTTAAAAGAGTTAAAATCAAAGTTTAATAACTAAAAAATTTCTAATATAGGGTTATACATTAGATATATTAGACTATAAATATTCGTTATAATGCTAAAAATATTTCATACTTAATGGTAGTTTATTTATTAATTTTAGACATTAAATAAGTTAATATATTTATGACACAATGATGATGCAATAATTAACTTATTAATGGAATATTATCATAATGGATATTATAAATACCCAAATAAATGTAATTTGAGACATTTTTTGAATTAAAATAATTTTATAGGCTAACATGACATGTTAGTGTTGAGTTAATTATCTTTTTTTGAACTAATAGTTCTGTAATGATTTTCAAAAAAATCAATTACCAAATAGTGTCAAAATTGACATAAAATAGTTCTTAAAACAAATATTATATTATTAATTGTTATTTTATTCCTAAAAATCTAAGGTTCGGCCAAGTGACTAAGATAAGGTTATATATATTAATAATTAACCACTTGAGGTTGTTTTGGCTTTTTATAGTATGTTTATTAACAATATAGTGTATGAAAAAAAGGAAACGGTAAATGTTAAATTATTTAACATAGAGTTAAATATAAATAATAATGTTAAAATAGTAAAATAAACTTGTCTAAAACCTACTGGTTGAGAGGATTTAGACCCATCCCAAATTTAGCATTGAAATAAATCTATTTAAAGATATTATAAACCAAATATGACTTTACTATAAAATAATATTTTAAGTTTTTTCTAAGGTGCCCCTCCCCTCCCTTATAAAAAGGGCACCCCTTCCCTCTTCTCTTCACACCCTTTTGAGCCTTGAAGCTCGGCCAAACCCTTCCAATTCCTCTTCCCAACATATCTAGATATATCATAAAGGTTTTGGTATTCTCAAAAGATCAACTCTAGTTCCCTAAGAATAATTTTAATGGAGGTGCGCCGGGGAATAGGAGGTTCGGATATGTACGATGCATATAAGACCTAAGGTAAGGGATAATTTTTCAATCTCATTTTTATCTGAGATTTCTTATACGTAAGTATTTACTGGGGTAATATTTTTCATCCATGACCATAAAATGTTTTTCATAATGTGTTTAATATTCATCCATGTATTTTTCAGGTCATTTTTACCCCACTTTTACTTTTACTTTGTGTTATGGAAGGAGTCTCTCTTTTGTTTACCATACGAGGAACTTTTTTACTTTTCTGAAAAAAGTACGAGGAGAATGTTTTTTAACTTATACGGCATGAATGGATATTTACGGTTTCATAACTCCAAATTTTCATGAAGCTTACTCTGTATGATTTCATGATTATTTTACACAAAATCCTTCTATTTTAAAATTTAATGGCATTTTGTGATTAGAACTTGATTTTAAAGAAGAAAGGATATTTTCCTCAAGAATTCATTTCAAGTGTTTTTTCAAAACTATTTTCCACATAAGATGACATTATTTAGTATGATTATGTTTCAAGTATAATGTCTCTATGATTTACATGGTTTCACTTTTCTTATGATTAAATTATATCCATCTGTTTTATACGGATTATGTTATGATGTGTTGATGTTTATGAAACCCATTTTACTCTTTGGGTTATGATGAATGATTTATGTTTATTTTGTGGCACAAGTAAGAATGATTTCATTATGATATGGGTGGACCTATATCTCCCTCCAATGCATTGGGTAATGATTTATATCTCCTGAGATAGACATGGATAGATCGGCAAGTTAATCTGGTTCAGTAATATAGGACTGGAACGAGAGTGAACTCAGTTCAGTGATGGACTTTGTCCACTAAGATGGTCTTGGCAGAAATGCCTTGGCTACTATGGAAATCATATCATGTGCTTAATGTTTTTCCATAATTACAAGTTTTCTTCCCATTCTATTTTATCATTATTGATGTTCCATTATGATATATTCCTTACATACTTCCATGATTTATGACTTTGCTCAAGATTTTGATGTTTAGATTTTATGTTCATGTTTTTTCATTCAAATGTTTATGGATTGTTTTATGTCCTCTTTTTTGTTTACCCTTACTGAGAATTTGAGCTCACCCTTTTTATTTTTTCTTTTTCCCACGATATAAATAACATTTTTAGGTAATAAAAAAAGGTAAATATCTTTATGAGAGATGTTGAAGATCATTCACCATGATTAGAAGATTATGCTCCAATTTTCCAAAGACACTAAACTATTACGGTCCTTTGGTGTCTATTTTTTTTTATGTTTTAAGTATTCTGAAAATGTAATGTAATTCCCATGGATGTCAAGCTTTGGGTCTCTACATGGCATCAATTTTCACAAACTCGAAAAATTCCCATTTAAATATCAAAATTACATAGAAATTATGGGGCTTTATTGAAGCCCAATGACACCACCGGCTTTCCAAGCTCAAAAAATGAGATTTTTATGTTGAATGTGTACTGCATGATGTCATCACTTCCATTGTTTTAGTAAATTTGGTTTGTTAATGCCCTATATTTATACTAATCGTGTGATCACTATTCAATGGCTATATTATAAATCGTCACATTTCTTAATGGTATATTAAAAATTAAAATCATAAAAACAATGAAGTTAAAAAACATTTTACATAATGAGAAATTTAATTAGATAAAGAGGGATTTCCATTAGTGAAGTTTGGGTCGTTACAATCATCCCCCATTATGAAAATTTTCCCGCAACATTTCCTTTTCCAGCTCTAAAACAAATGCAGGAAACTCTACTTCATCACTTCTTCTAATACCCACGTTGCTTCTTTAAACTTGTGGTTATTCCACAACACCAGGACGAGGGGCATTGTCTTATTTCATTGAACTTTTTATCTATGATCTAAGATCTTCACAGGTTGCTCCTCATAATAAAGATCATCCTATAGTTGTACTACCTCTGATGAGAATATATGTGAAGGGTATGATATGTACTTCCTTAAGAGGGATACATGAAAGACATCATGTAATTTGGCCATGGTAGGTGGAAGTGCTAGTCAATAGGCTAAATCTCCAACATGTTAAAGAAAATCAATGGGGTAGATGTACCTAGGAAATTACTTCTCTTTCTCTCCAATCCTCATGACCTTATTCCATGGAGATATGCGTAGAAATACCATGTCTCCAACATTAAACTCAATTTATATTCAATGTTTATCTACATAACTCTTTTGTAGACTCTGGGATACTTTAATATGCTGCTGAATGGGTTTCACCTTCTACACCATTTCTTCGACCGTTTACGGTCCTAGAAGCTTACTCTCACCGACCTCATCCAAAACTGTCGGTGTTCTCCACCACTTCTCATACAGGGATTCATAAGGTGACATTCAGATTCTCGAGTGGAAACTGTTATTTTATGAGAATTCAACCAGTGAAAGATGTTGTTCCCTCCCTACTTTGAAGTCCATAGAACATGATCATAACAAATCCTCTAGTGTATGAATTGTTTGCTCAGATTGGCCAACAGTTTGAGGATGATAGGCCATATTGATGTTCACTTCAGAACTCAGAGCATGTTGAAGAATCATCCAAAACATAAAGGTAAATCTAGTATCTCTACTTGATACCATATATAGTATTACACCATGCAACCTTACCACTTCTCTGATGTGAATTCGTGAAACTTGATTCAATGAAAAGTTCTCTTGAGTCAAGATAAAGTGATTTGTCTTCATAAGACGATCCACAATGACCCTTATAGCATTTTTTCCTCTGGATGTCCATGGATGTCAAATGAAGACGTCCATGGTAATGTTTAACCAATCCCATGTTGGTATGGGTAATGGTTGCATCATCCCCTTAGACGTTTTCCTCTCAGCCTTCAGTTGCTAACATACCATGTACATTGCTGTATATTCCAAAATCCCCCTTTTTATATTGTCCCACCGGATGTTTTTTTGGACATCTTGATACATCTTTGTGCTCCCCCAATGAATAGAAATGGTAGAGCTACGTGATTCATCCAAAAGCTCCTTCTTTATCTCTGGATCGGGTGGTACACATAACCGTGACCTAAATCTCACGATTCCACCCTTGTCAACTAGGAACTCTGAGGATTTCCCATTTGGGATAGCTTCCACACATTTTAGAATTTCCACATCCTTTCATTGAGCATCCATTATCCTTTCCAAAAAAGACGGTTGAGAATTCCATTGTTAATTGGATGATGATGATCCCTTGTTTAGGATTTCCATGTCAATCTTCATCAATTCTAAAAATATTTGATCCTTCTCAATTCTCTTCAATGATAGAATCATGGGGTCATTTCTACTTAGAGAATCTTCCACCTTGTTCGCTTTCCTAGGGTGATAATTTATATAGAATTCGTTGTCTTTGATCAGATCTAACCATCTTAGGTGGAACATGTTCAACTCTTTCTATGTGAATATATACTTGAGGTTTTTGTGGTCTATTTATATTTCACACTTCTCTCAAAAGAGATAATGCCACCAAAATTTTAAAGCAATGATCACCACATCCAACTCCAAATCATGTATTGGAAAATTCTACTCATGAACTTTCAATTGCCTTGAGGCATAGGCAATGACTTTGTCATTTTGAATCAACACAAAGCCCATGACTTTCTTCAAAGCTTCCCAGAATACCACAAATAGTAATCCACTTGTGGGTAAAGTGATCACAGGTTTAGTGATAACCCTACTTTTTAAATTCTTGAATCTTTTTTTTCATTCTTCAGTCCAAGATAACATTACTACCTTTTGAGTTAGCATGGTATGTGGGGTTTATAATCATGAGAAATTACACATAAATCGTCGATAATCTCCAACTGATCCCAATAATCTACGGATATCTGTCACCGATGATGGCCTCATCCATCCCTCAATTGCATCATTTTTTAAGGGATCCACAAATATCTCATTTCTTGTGATGACATGGCCCAAGAATGAGACCTACTTTAACCATAACTCCCACTTGTTATACTTTTCATAGAGATTCTCCTTCCACTCTAGTACAGTTATTAGATTCTCCTAATGATCTTCCTTGGGTTTGATGTATATTAGAATATCTTCTATAAAGACAACCACATATTTTTTGCGATAATCCCTAATGACTCTATGCATTGTGTCCATAATGATTTATGGATCATTAGTGCGTCCCAAAGGAATTACTATGAATTCATAGTGCACGTATCTTATATGAAAAGCAATCTAGTGGATTTCTTCCTTCTTCACCATTAGTAGATAATATCTCGACCACCAATCCACCTTGGAGAAGTGTTGCACTCAACTCAATTGACCGAACAATTAATAAATTCATATTAGAGGACACATTTTCTATATCGTGATTTCGTTAAGCCCACAGTATTTGATGAAAAGGCGAATTTACCCATACTTATTCATGAAGAAAAGGACTTCTGTACACCCAGGTAAAGCACTTGGGAATATATACCATTTACCTAGATTCTCATGTAGTTGTTTCTACATCTCCTCATGCTCCATAACATCCATTCTATACAGAGTCTTGGGTATTGGGAATGCCTTAGGAATAAGATCAATTAAGAATTAAACATCTCTTCTAAGAGGAAGACCATGCAATTTCTTGGGAAACACTTTAGCAAATTCCATCACAAAAGGATTTTTTTCAAGGATGGTTGCCTCCTTAGACTAAATCATCTGAGCTAGATATGCGTGCTGATAGGGAAATAATATCCGTTCTTGAGATGATGGAGCTAAAAAGATTCATCTTCCTCATTTCACTTTTATTGAATCAGGGGTCGATTTTCCACATGGAGAGTGATTTCCCTCTCAGGACGATTTATGTTGGCTTTATATAAGGAAAGCCAATCCATTCCATTAATTTCATCATATTCCAATAGAGGTAGTATAAAAAGCTTCTCTAGGTATTTCAATCCACATATTATGATAGGGGAAGAGTTATATTCATGGGATGCATTTATTTCCCAATTGGACATACTCATCGACATCATTACATCCATTATTTTTGGTCGTGTTGGGATTTTTCTACCAAACATTTGAGATATAAAAGAATGCATAGAACCAGAATCAAAAAGTATATTTTCTATTATGGAATTAATAACTACTATACCGGTCACCACATCGTTGTTGGGGTTCACTTTGGTGGTAGTGATGGAAAAATATCATCCTTACTGTTTCTGAGGTTGTTGGTTGCATCCGAAAAACCATGGCTTAGGGCACTGATTTTCAAGATGCCCTGGTTCTTTGTAGTTGTAGCAATGAACAAAACATTGAGTTTTGAATGAAGAATTCATCTATACTATTGCAACCACAGGTTTTTCTTGCCGACAGTTAACATCTTTGTTCCCTTCTCTTCCACACCTAAAGAATTTTCTCATCCCCTTCAAGCAATTTATGGGGTGCTTCTTTCTGCACCTTTGAAATGTTGGGTTCGAGATATTCTTAGCACCATTTTATTAATCCATCGGACCACTAGCAATGAATTCCACCATACACTTCTTATCCTCATGATACCCATGATATTATCTGGAGTCCATTTCGACCTTGAAGGAACATTAGATAATTTCCTCATAGCTATCAATGTCAAGGATCGACAGTGCTTCCATAGGCTAGGTTTCCGCCCACCAAAGAAGCTGTCAACCTTACATTAGGGGGAAAAGGCAAAGTCGGAGCTGTATTGTGAAAGCCTTGTGATGTTTTCCTCATATCCTCTAATAGATCGTCACCTTTTTTCTTGAGGGAAAGGAATTCCCTTTCCATCTTAAGTTGGAGGGTGCATGGAAAATATTTATCGAAAAACATATTTCAGAAATCCTTACATTCCAACACCTCAATCTCATCCTCATTCTTCATATTTTTGATCAATTCCCACCATTGATCAGATTCACCCTCCATACGATAAGCATCCATGATAACCTTCTCTTGTTCAAAAAATTAACGGATTTAGAAGATCTTTTCAATGAAGTTGATCCATTATTCGATGATTGATGGATCAGATGATCCATTAAAAGTATGAGGTAATTTTTCACAAAGCTCCCAATAGCGACTTTTTCTTTCTTAGGGGGGTTGAATATTCCTATTGACCCATTTTTCTATTCTAATATTGAGTTAACTGAGAGAGAAGTGTGACAAAGTTTCCGATTCGGGCTCCCATCAAATTGGGAATCTTATTAGCACAGTCATCACAATGATCTTCACATCAGTTGTTAGACTATGTCCTCCTATTAACGACCATTGGATGACATAAAATGAAAGATAGGGGTTATACAAAAAGGGTAATCCAATGAAAAAACTAGATGACATATAAATAAATTTAATTTCCTTAACTTGTGAATCCATTAGCTTCAATCAATTCTATTCATGATCTACATTCTATCATATATTCATAGCAGAAATGATTTAATTCTATTAATAAGGTTTCGTACTATTCTTGAGAATTTACAGAAGCATATCCCACAGTAGTGTCATAACCGAGAGTGCAGCAAGGCCGTTTTCATGCACCAGTTCCTGTTCGAGTCTATCTCAAAGCGGTGTTTTCGGGTTTTACCCCAAGGATTCATTTATGCCATAGCCGCCTCTACCTGATCATATGCAGATGGGGATGAATTATCTTGATAAACCACATACTAAATACTCACCAATACCTAGTGATGTTTTTTATTATACTTATTCTTGTCTCTGTGACTTCACTAGGGTTTTCTAATCCAAATCCCATGAATAACTAAACCAATCCTCTAATACCAACTATATCAACCCAGTTTTTTATTTTTCACATAAACCTGATTTATTAAATAAAATATTCATTTGATGAAACATATAATATTGATAGGTCTAGTGTCTTTGAGGATTAGGAACATTACATAACATCTTAAAACATAAAATAGACAACATCTTTATTGAAAAATTCCTTTACATTACCACAAAATTCCCTCGTACATTGCATTTCACGGGATATCCTGAGGACATTCATAAGAAAAGTATGATCTATAATGCCCAGTAAGGGAATAAACATGAAATAACATGAGTAATAAAATACACATTACACAATAGGAAAATAAATGGATAACAATAGAAAAATTAACATAATGGCATGATAAAGCATGATAATCATAACATGGAAATGTGACAACAACATTTAACATGATTTTACCATGAACCAAGGTTCATTTCATATGGAGCCTGAGTAAACCATAATATCACATTAATTAACATTAGTAAACCCTTATTGAACATGAATTAGCAATATTAAACCCTAATTTCACATTATGTATAATGATACTAGTCTTTACACAATGCATTGGAGTGCTCTCAGGGCACACCCTTCATAAATATTTAATTTAATGCATAAGTGTGCCACATGGATGATATAAAATTGAATCAATCAAAATATTAAGTTATTACATCAATATGTAATGTGTAATAAATACAATAAATTACCATTAAATAGGTATATGTGCATAATGGTGAATACCTTTGATAGAGACATGGGTATGGTATTCACTACACAATGATCATGGCTTGGAAAAACGCTTTGCAATTTTTGTAGCATAATAGCATAACATAAGAATTCATGAAAATATTTGATGAGATATAAAAGGGTGACCCATAATATTTACATGAAAAGGAAAGTAAGGGGGTCATATGGATATATTTCCCAACAAAAGTAATGGAATTTAGAAACATAAAATAGAATAATTACATGGATGTAAAAGAGGAGAGAGAAATCCCTCATAGAATTTCAGCATTATAATGGGTGTACATGGGAGTCATTAATAAAAGATAAAGGGGTATCCCATGTTCTAAAAATAAGGAATATAGTATGGGGAGGTGAAAAATCATAACCAACATTTGTGATTGAAAACAAAAGGGCATAAAAACTAAAATAAAATTAGACAAAAATGAGAAAGGAAGAAATATTTTACATGGATGTGTGATCCCAAAGGCTTGGGAGAGGCTTGAGAGAGTATTATTGGGAGCTTGGGACACCATGAGAGGATTATATAGAGGGGATGTCATGGGTTGGTGGAACTAAAATTTCATTTTGTGAAGAGGAATTGGGATCTTTGGTGGTTTTACTTAGGAAAATATAAGGAATTCTTTATTATTTATGTTTGGGACATCTCACGTTAAACTAATCAAAATCACAAACCATAACATGATTTTTGCCCATGAGTTTTTTTAAAGGGGAGTGGAAAATAATTTTTTATAAGGCTAATAGCCTAAATTCTTAAAATAATAGGGTTTCTTATGTAGAGTTGAGTCACACTCTCACAGAAAATAATTTATAAAGAAAAAATGTTTTCTATGTCTTGAAGGGTCCACAAATGCTAGGTAAAATAAATCAAACAAACCCAAAATCAAATTATTTTAATGTTAAAACAAATATTGGCCTAATATAATGTTTATTTTATTTTATTAAATCACTTTTGGGTCATTATGATGCTATAAAATAGATTATATATTTAAACATTATTTAATTTTTACCCCAAAATTCGATTGTCTCAAGAAATTTTGAAAAAATCACAATTGGGAAATTTCGATTTCCTGATTCCAAAATATTATTCATATCATCTAAATAATTTTCTAAATATGTGAATTTATTCTTTTAAAATAAAAACTGATATTTTCCAAAAATTCATGGGTTCTCACAGAAACAGTTTTCAAACCTTAATAAAAATTACAATTGCATTCATAAAATTATATGATCATTTATATTTAATAAAATGTAATTTACTTATAATAATATTTTATTAAAATATTATTTAATTCAAAAATCCATTAATTAATCAAAATATATTTCATTGATAAATATTAACTAAAAATAATATTTGTGCTTTAAAAACAATTTACAAAGGAACAATAATTAAATGAATTGATATTCTTTAGACAAAAATAATGTACATTGTTATAATTCTAGGATCTTGTTACATAAACCCTTATAACAGCCTCATAAGACCAAATGGAATGTTATGAGATGGTGAAACTCTCATTGTTTGGCTCAGATAAAATCACTTGGGTGGTAATATCTATTAACATCCACTTCTCTCGTAGTTGGTGCTGCTCAAGCTTAATGTTTTCAAGATCGGCTTGGGATTCATCATGAGTGATGCCCAATGACGGCACCTCCTTTATGAGGATTGAATAATGGGATTTGTATGGGTAATGTGTATTGGATGAGGCTATCACTTTTTTTTTCTGAGTAAATCGGGTTTGTTAAAGCCCTATATTTGTAATAATCATGTGATCAGTGTTCAATAGCAATATTAACAACGATCAAATTTATTAATGGTATTTTAAAAATCCAAATAATAAATCCAATGAAGTTTAGAAAACAATTTATATAATGAAACATTTAATTAGATCAAGGGGCATTATAATTAATTAATATTTGGTACATTAAATCCGCAGAATTGATGAAAGTGAACGAGAGTTCCACATGTGTGGCAGAGTCTCAAAACACCCAAGAACATCAGAATCTTGGGGCCATTCCTACTAGACTGCTGATAGATCACAACATTTCATTTTGAAGAAGATGACCGATGATCTGAAGGCCTCTTGATTCCTCTATTAGAGCCACTAGTATCATGTCCCTTCCCATTCTTCCTATCACCATCCTCTACAATGCTTTCCAAGTTCGAGGGGGGATTCACCACCTCCTGTCCTCCTGCTAACTCAACATTGAACAGAAAGGCATTCCCCACAACAACTAAGAAGGTGGTGAGGTTTATCTCTACCACATTTGAATACAGTTCAGGTCGGAGCCCTTATTCAAATTGAGGAACCTTTTTGTGATCATTTACAATAAACCTTTGGTCAAATATAACTAGTTCTAAGAAACCTTGATAGAGTTCTAGTACTGATTAAACTACTTACTGAACACAACACAACTCCATCATGTTCCTCAGCATCGTCAACTCAGATAAATATTGTCGGATAAACAATGACTTGAATAACTCCCATGTGGGATCTTTATCAGGCTTTCTTAGAGAGATATAGTTCCATCATTTTTTGGTTGGACCATCAAGCATAAAGGTTGACAACTTCACCTTCAATGACTCAGGTGACCAAATAAAACTAAATTTCCTCTCAATATTTAGCATCCACTCCTCCACAAAAATATGATCTTTTTGAAAAATAAACACGGGAGGGTTCAACTTTTAGAAATCCAGAAAAGATTCAATAGGTTGATCAACTAGTGGATTTTTGAAGGGCACACCACCCAAAGCAGCACATTGGGCATCCATCATACTGTCGTGGGGGTGAACACTAAGGAACAAGGAAACAAATAATTTAATCAAAGCATGGTAATTGAATTTTAAAATTCAACATTATAAAATTTACAAAATAAAACCATAATATTTATAGAATTAAAGAAGGCCCAAATGATTCAATTGGGGAAACTATTGTCGATGGGTGACTCAGTCGTATGGTTCGTGGCAATACACCAATCACCCAACCATGAAAAGCGGCACTCAAGGGTAATTTCCCTAGAACAACATGTATTTATAGACGATGTGATCTCACAGATGTCACTTTCACAGATCCCATTTCATTTCCCAATACCAAACAAACCATAAGAATCAAAGGAGAACAACAAACCCGAACATACCATGGTAACCTCAGGTTCAGTCCGAGAAAAGGTTCATTACGTCCTTCTCTTCCCTAGGCCTTGTGTCCTAATAGTTATAATCCTTGCACTATGAAAACAAAAAAATTAACTATGGGTGCTCTGAAAAACATGTTCTGCTAAAGAGCCCACCTCCTCTAATAACATTTTGTCAAAAACCAACCTGGGTTGACCATAAGCAGGCACCTGAGTTGATCTGCGGAAAGGCCCAAGAGGCATTCCTGATTCTCCTGTGTTGATAAAAGTTCCAAGGCATCAATATAGAACAATGAGGGAACACTTTCACCCAATAAAAATGAATTAAGCAGCATAAATTAAATAGAACAATGAAAAATAAATAAATGACACTAATGAAAATGAACGACCAACAACACATACTAACCTGACCATGACCAAATCTCTATGTGACCTTGAGTGTCACTCTCCAACACCCAAACCAAGATTCACCCAAGGTTATCCAAACTAGGGTTAGAACATTTTGGAGGAACTAAAGAAGAAAACACTATAGGGTTGATTATTAAAACATAGTAGGCATTCCCAAGTAATCTTTTCCCAAAGAACAAATATTAAATAAATAATTTACTATTTTCATGTCATAAATTAATTATATAAAATATGGCTTTCCAAACACACTTTAATTTCTAAATCAAGTAACATTCCATTTCCCATTTTAATCTAATAAAATGTTTATTGTTTAAAGGGAAATGGTGAAGTACATTTTAATATATTTTTGCAAATAATTTAAAATCTAAAAATATTGTTGTTAGTCAAGAGTAAAACCACACACAAGAGATCACTCACAATATGGGCAATGGGAAAGTATCAAAAGCATACCAGCCACCAAACTAGGAACCTAAATTGTCCAACACATATAAATAAGAACCAATGAAAACATGGGTTGAACTTCGGAGCTCTTGAACAATCTAGAACCTACTATATGTGTGACTCATCCTAATGTCATTCCCACTCTCAATGGTTTCATAGTGCCCAAACGCTCGGTGTTTCCCTACCTGGCCTAACTGAGGGGTCCAATCCCATAGAAGAGAAAATGACGTACTAAGGACCATTATCCAATGCATATTCTAAACTTGTGATTAAATTGTTCTAAAAATATTCACTTACAATGCCAGTTTCACATGCCATCATTTGTAACAAAAAGTGGGAGGGTCAGCAATGTCAAAATAGAAACCAATTCCAATTCACAAACATCATGCACAACTTCCAACAAAATCAACATGCGTAGAAATGTCACCCCCCTGAGTCGCTCCCAAGAGGGTTTTCAAAATAACTACTTTTTATTAATGTGGTAAATGGACGTTAACCAACATTAATGAAAAACATCAGTTCATAATAGAAAACATAACACTTTCCCACACATCAGAAGAAAACATTTATCATCAAACCAGAACCACACTTAAAAATACATGATTTATGTTCAAAGGCCAAACATGCATTTTCACTATTGTGAGATAAATGATCTAGAAAATAATTCATGTACCATGCATAAAATAAATAGATTCATTTACATAAAAAATTTATTCCCTAAATAATTATATAATATTATTTCTCATTTATCAAAAATCAATGAAATATCATGAAATTAAAAAATTGAAAATTTAAAGGTGTGTAGTGGGGGATCAACCTCAACTTGATACTCGATTATGATGATGTGACACATCTCACACCTGCACACAAGTTCGCATAGCCAGATGACTGTGTTATCATGGAATTTCTATTCCAACATTCCGCAAAAATCACAAAAAAACTCCAAATAAAAAAATTAATATAATCCAAGGGAACAAAATCTGAAAACTCATCTAAACCCCATTGAAGGTGAAATGACATGAGTGAAGGGGGTAGGGGTTAGTACGTGGGTGAGATCAATCAATGGGATCATGAGACAAATAAAATGATTGGAAAGGATGCCGATGAAGAGGATGACCTGACTACGAAGGTGCATGATGGCTTGACATGAGGTACGTTACCTGGAAACAAACATGATTTACCAACAAGGGGCTGGCCAGAAATCTTGTGACGATTAAGAAAGCGCACAACTGGAGGGTGTGTAGCTAGATGGAATCAGTGGGAGGGAACGTAGTTACCAGAGTCTTACTGCACTGACGGAGTACCCCGACCGGGAGGCGTGTAGTCAGAAGTAGTTCTGATCGGTGGGCGGTGGCCGAAATGAGGCCCGGCTAGAGGTGCTCATGACCGACATGGCCAGTGAGTGCTGGTGAGAGGAACCTTCAGCCACCACAGCGAACGGGGATGTCGTTTGGGATTTACACCGCAGCTGGTCATCTGGGGCAGGTAACAAGACCGTGTCAGGGGCCTGTTCACATGAAAAGGGAGGTGCACTGGTGGGGTGAGGTCACTTCCCAGGTGTTATGCCGCTGCTGGTCATCCATAGCATGGAAGTGGGATATGGTGGGGTTGATGTGCCGTTATTGTCCAGATGAAATAGAGAAAGGTGGGCTTGTGCTAACATGGGAGATCACTGGAGGTCACACGCTGCTGGAATGGGGGTCGGCCCGTGGGTGCTTGGTTAGTGCGGTGCAGCGTAGGTGTGTGGTAGGTGTGGTTGGTTCATGGCGGTAGGACGACCCGAGGTCGGAGGGTGTGGGTAGCGGTATGGTTAGCAGGAGAAGAAAGAAAAAAAACAAAAATACAGATAAATCAAAATAAAAAAGTATATAAAATCTAAAATAATACACATAAAATAATAATAATAACGATAAGAATAATAATTTAAATAATCATAATAATATTATTTAGAAAATTTATTTATCGCCTAAATAAAATGAAATAATTAAACGTCTAATAAAAATAAAAATTAAATAAATAAATACATTAATTATTAAATAATAATAATAATAATAATACTAATAAATTTCGTCTATATTTATAAAAAACAATAAAAATAATATTAATGATTATAATAATAACAAGAATAATAATTAAACTTAATAATAGTAATAATAATTTATAACATTCACAATAATTATAATTACAATAATAATACTAAAAAATTTATTTTCCATAATTAAAAAACAATAATATGATTAAATATGATATAATTTGTCGCAATAATAATAATAATATTTTTGTAGTTATTCCATCTTATTACTATTAATTATCCACACTTCATTTAATTTTTTTCATTTCGCTTAAATAATAATTTTTAAATTATAATAACCAATTAAAAATTTAAATAACACAATAAATAAAAAATCTACCTATTTTAATTTTATGATGATATATGGAACATGCTGATTCCTGGGAGATGTAATTCAGGGTTTCCAAAACACGTTGTGCCGGTGTGGCCAATGACGTCCAGTAAAATGAACAATTTTTGTCATAACAAAAAATTTTGGTTCGAGACTCAACCTGAATGAAAAACAAATTTATCTGAGGACAATGAAATAATAAAATAAAATATTAGATTAGGTTGGTGTGTGACGAACATCATTAGACATCAATAAAATTTATACATATTGTTACATATAGATTTCTAGTGATATGTTATACATGAGAATTACTTATCCCAAATTTGTAGTAATGAAAAATATATAAATTATCCATATATGATTAGACAATGGGAAGATTAGAGAACATAAACCAGTAATAAATACTTTATTTTCAAGTTTATTTTCTCATAAGGGAACTCTTACGTTAAAATAGATTAACATTGATCATGAACTTAAAATATATAACTTCAAATGGATCATAATGAACCAATAAAATATACCTTCAAAAAAATTTGTAAAAATATTCCCAATTATAATAATGAATATGGAAAAATATTTGCATATGGGCACCAACATGAATATGCGGACATTGAATATGTGAACATAGATAACTTAAATCATAATAATGTTCTATGATGCAACATTACCTCCAAATGCCATGAATGTATTCACCATACCTCATGGGTTTCAATTAATACCATGGTTTCCTTTCTGGTGTAACAAAGTAAATTTCCCATTATGATCAATTATGAGTCCAATGATTTTCCTCATCATTAAACACATGTTATTTTTCTATTATTATTCCTAAATAATACACACATAAGTAAAATTAAATGTTCTTCACCCTTCTTGAAACTACTAAAGGAAAAGAACAATTAATTTTGTTATTATAATTATAATTTATCTAGAATGTTATAGTTCACATTGATGGGAGGGGATGATACATTTATCTTTTTAGTGTCACATTTCATGAGGTTTTAAAAATCCACCCATAGAAATAAAAAATCATTCATCAAAGGGACATAACATAAAATATAATTTTATACTCTCCATATCCTTTTTTGATAACTTTTAAGTTGTCCCCACATCCGTAGGCCATGAACCTTCTCATCTAGCTTGATGGGTCTCCTATAATATCATGTTTTTCTTTAGAGTATAAAATAGGCTATTTCCTAGTTGGATTACATAACATTCTAATGATTATCCAAATATTTAAAATATGTTATTTTGGTTTTCTTTTTCCCCACTCAACCATTTCCTTTGAAATATCCTTATAGTTCGCCCAACCAAAACATACTTCAGTCCATGAATTCATTTGTATGATGTTCTAATTTGTTAGGATCCTATAACAAATGTTATACCTTTTTAATCTGGAATGTTATTATTACTCTTTTAACACTCTCATATCTATGTGTGATTTCTAAATTGTTTATAACATCGGTAAATTTGTTGATTTTATGTCATATATTTTTTAATTCACCAAAATAAAATCATTCACATATATATAGTGTTATGAACATTGTTGGAAACAATATTCTCAATGCATAACATCATTATCCCATGATATATAAAGAATTCCATAATGAAGAAGAATGATATATCAAAACCGAAAATCACATAATTATAAACCATACATATGTTTTCCTTTAGAAATCAATCATATATCATAACATGAAAAAATATAAGAAATGAAATTGATTTTCCATACATTTTAATGATTTAAATCTTTTAAAATAATAATATATTTGAATATTCCCAAAAATGTTTAACCCGAAAGGAAATATAGCATAAAGAATTTTAGGGTGATACATGAATGAAATATCCCTTAGAGATATATCATATATATATATTTATATTTATATAGCTGTTTGGTCATAAAAATAATTGTCATAATGACTTTTTACTGTTTTTATAAAAATAAATTATTCAAGAACAATTCCAAAAAATCCAAAAATGTGGAGGTATGAGTACACTGAAAAAATTAAAATTATACTAAAATGTATTAATAATACTGATGAAATTTTGAGTTAATGACAAAAAATTATTTATTGTTAAATGGAATGATTGTTTTTGAAATTTTTCACTTTTATAGAAATTATAAACTGGTGAATGTGTTATAAAATTTACATTTTATAAGGGGGAAATATGAGTATTACATAATAAAATATATTTTTTAATTTAAAATTATGAAATTAATTTTTTTTATAAACATTATCTATCATAGAGGATAATTATCTAATATAGAGGTTGAAAATTATTCTGGTGAACATCATATTTTTATGAATAATTAAGTTCATCAATGATGAATATATTCCCATGGAAATATAATATTCATTGAAAAAATAAAAAATGACATGTATAATCATGATGATAGATAATATAACAATAAAAGTAGAACAATTTTAAGGTTATATGATTATAAACCAATGATATTATAATTTATAAACAAAAACCATTATGCAATTTGTAATGAATATATAAATTAAAAGAGAAATAAGATAAATTAGATATTGAATATTAAAATCCGTGAATAATGATGTTTTTGTCATAAAATATGTCATATTTTTTATATATACCATATTAAATAAAATAAGTGCATAATTTGAAACATATCTCAAATAATTGAAATTGAAATTAAAATACCTTACATTGGATTACTTATTGGTTACAACAGATCTGATACATTGAAAAAATAATATATATTTATACTAATCATCGTTGAATATATTTTTATTTTAATTTCACCTAGCACAAATGACTTATAAATATAATTTTTAAACATTTATGTATCATTCATTGTTAAAATTATTATATGGGCGTTAATTTTTATTTTTTTTCTCATGGTTATCATTGGTGTGGTTTTTCTTATCCATGATCCTTTCACATTGATGAATCTCTTAAAAACATTGATTTGGTCAAATAAGTGTGTATCATTTGGTTCTAAATTCCGATAGTAATATTATAGATGCTATGTTAACAATTCATAAAAATCATATCAAATATAATTTTATGATTTTTAATTCTATAAAAATGACTGATTTCATATATGATAATATTTATAGATATTAAAAAAAATGAATATATTAAATATATTAAATTCATAATTATACATCATATTACTTGAATTATTTTACAAAATTATTCATAAAATATGTATTGTAGAATTGTTTACATAGGTTATGGACCCACTCAATACAATAACTAAATATAATGATTAAATGAATAAGAATATGTTATTGTATGTATATTTTTTCAACATTAAAGTATAATAATTTAATATACAACATTTTAAAAAATATTTATATTAGATGGAGAAATATGTGTATGAAAAATAAAATGAAACTGAGAAGGGAGGGTACAACATGTTAATCGATGTCTGGAATCATATCTTGAAGAGCCCATTGTAAATGAATGATTTATACTCCTTTTTGAGACCATAGGGTATAAAACGATGATAAGTCTTTTTAGGATATAATTCTGATAAATAAATAATAGGAATCCAACGGAATGGTTTTATTTGATATTGTGAGTGGAGGATACATTTAATATGTGGGATTGAGAGGCATTTGGGAAAAAAAATTATAATATAATTAATGATTGTTATTTCTCAAGGAAATCCATTACATTGTGAAAAAATAAAGGTTAATTGTTTTAATGACATAAAATATTCCCTCATCGATACATTTATTGGAAATTATTTGTTACATTAAAGTAATTTGTCTTATAAATTAACCCCTTTACATAATTGTACCTATATTATTGTGAAAATATATTTTACCTTATTTATTTTTCCCAAAAAAAATTTGACATCATAACCAAGTTTAGAAAATTGATTCAAAATATATAAATTATATTATTTTATTAAATTAAAAATGGTGACTAATATTATATTTATTATAAGTATTAATAATGTATGAAAATAGTTTTTTTTAAAAAAAATTTAACCATAACCATCAATTTATACTAATTCAATATCATGTAATATTGTTGAGATGAATGTTAATTTATTAAAAATATATTTTTTTCATTAAATTTTAGTAATCTATTTATTTTTATATTATTTGTATGATAATTTTAATATATGTATTATACATACCATAGTTCATGGAGGGGGAATAAAAATAAAGCTTGGGATCAACTATGACGGCATGAACTTCAGGAGAAGAGATACTGAGACCTTCTATGAGACCCGATATTTATATAATTCATTTTTAAAAAAATTTCATTAGATTGTTTCATTACCAATTAATTAATATTTATTATTTATTAACAATTTTTTTTTATAAATATCAATATATTACTAACTACTATTTTGACATTATTAAATTTATTATTTAGAACTAAATTGTATAAATATTAAAAATCTACAATAAAATAGATAATAATGGATATATAAATATGAATCTCATTTATTACATTAATAATTATATATATTAATATTCCCAACATCATCATAAAAAAACTATGAAGATAGCTATATTATAGGTGATTGTTAGGGAAAAAATAGTGGAATCCATAGGTGGTGATTTATCTATAACGGATCTCAAAAATTTACATTACTCTACACTTATCAAAAATAGAATATCCCACAAACAGAACACGTTGAATTCAAAAAGGGATTGTTCTATAGAAATAATATTGGTTATGCCAATATTATATAAAATGTGCCTTATAAGGAATAATTGTACTACTTGGTTCCATTTATTCACTAATTTTATTGATATAATAATGTGATTACTTCTATTTATAATTTAAAATTCAATGAATTATTTATAATGGTCATAATGTTATAATATACTTCTCATAATTTATACCATTATTTGTTCTAGTGGAAAATTATGGTATCAATATGTATATAATCTTTATGGCCTTATAATACCAATGACCATATTAAATTCCTATTTATATTATTAAAGGACTCATCAAAATAACACATACCATTATCTAGTTTAATTTGTAGATATTTATATCATTTTACAATCATTTCTTATTCATTTCAAAATAATTATCAACTATATAATTCTCATGGAAGGCCAATATGTGGGATATATAAAAGTTTAATGTATTTTTTATTATGAGAATATTTATTTCTTTTTAATGTTTAATTATTTTAAAAAAAATTAGATTTCATTTATTGCTTGTAAAATTTTTAAGGGGTTATACATTAAAACGAATTATTTATTTTAATCATATGTTTAGTTTAATATATTCATTTTGATATTTAATGGTGATAATTTCAATATATGTTATTAGTTTTATAAGAATCATGGTATATTGTAACAATGAATTAAAAACTAAAATTAAAAAGTTGTTTGAGAATAATTATTATCATGTCTGAATATATATAATTTATTAAATGTTGTTGGTTTTTTTATTAGTAGAAATATATTTTGAAAATAATAATTTAGAATGATTATTATGTAATTATTACATGTAATGTATTTTTAAATTTTTATAATATTGACTAATTATTATTAAAAATAAATATTTCAAATATAATATACGAATACATAATGAATTATAATAAAATTTTAAGAAATATAAATTTTTTAATGTTGGAAAATATATCTAACAAAAAATATGATTTTTAATGCACTATGTGTTTTTTATATTCTTTTTAGATATTTACAACAATTTATAAATGTTAGCATTACCAAATTATTGTGTATATCATAATAATAATTTGTTCATTGAAATCTAAAACATATAATAGAATTCTGTCCATAGTAATTATAACTTAACTATACTAATTAAACATTTAAAATAATGAATTTAATTAGAAACTAGTTTTGGTGGGTTTGTTTATTTAACATCACATATTATTCTATGTTTGTTATCGAATAATATAAAAAAATTATTGTAATGGTTATGTATCATATATTACACAAATACAATCTTTTATGATGTATATAATTTATTTATCAAATTTTTATATATGTCATTTAAATTGATTTATTTTAGTGAAAATTAAATTTCAATTGGAATTATCATGTGAACATTATGAAATTATTATTTTTAAATATTTTTTTAAGCGGTCTAATTTTGGGATGAAAATTAATTTATGGAAAACATATTTCTTATATTATAGGTATCTATTTTTATGTAAATATTATTTAAGAATTATTTTTTTATTTTAATTAAATAATATATTTATATATATCATATAAATTTAATAAGTGACGTTATTATATTTAACAGTACATTTTAAACAAAATATATTTTTTTGAATTAGAAACCACACATTTTTCTATTAAGTGTTAATTTATTTTCTATCTTCTTCATTTCATTTTTATCTATACATAATTCATAATTTACAATATATAATTGAATATGAAACATAATTTTTTGTGAAATAGTAATGTTTATGAATAGAAACAAAGGATTCAAGATCAAATTGTTATTTCCAGAGTAAAAAATGGTTATTAAGAATATTCCATGTATTTATCCACTTGTTGTTAATCAACATCAGTGGTTTCAAGACACCAGAAATCTGTAAATAATTTTTTTAATATTAACTCTAGTATGTCATTAGATATATGGATTATTCATATTTTCAATGAAGATAAACATTATTTTGACTAATTTTTTATAAATATATGATTTGTGAAATTTAAATAATTATAATTATATCACATCATGGTATATCATTTACCAAAATCTATGATATAAAATATATTACATTGATGAAAGATAAAATTTAAATGGTTTGACAATATATTTCTATTTATCTAGATTTATAAAGAAATAATTTTAATGTTATCATGGCGATCAAGAATAATGATATAAATGAATTCCATTTTGAAATTAAATTTTTTTAGAACATTTCATTAGAAGATAGGAAAATATTACAAAGGATACATTCATTGAACACTATTACAACACAAATTGGTCATGATGAGAATGAAATAGATAAGATGATTTTTTATCACTACGGTTATATAGGATGCCCAATTATTTTATCTGATTTTAATATTCATTAAAAATGATAAAAAATTTCATGTCATGGTTTTATAACATCCATATTTTTTTTAATTTTGAAACAAAATTATTTATTTATTTAATTTTTTTGGCCTTTACATATCAACTCTACCCCAATTTTCTAATTCATATTTTAAAAAAAAACCATTGATTTAATTTTATTATATTATTCATGTCACTCTCAATACATGTATTTTTTTATTGTTAAATTACATTTCGTTTTTAATATGATTACATTATATTTTTTGGATTATTAATTAATCATGAGTAGTTAATTCACATAAGACATTATATATCCTAACTTGACTGATGTGTTCATAATTTTTCTATAAAAATACATTTTTGATAAAAATATGAAAATATTATTATCTCAAAAGATATAATATTATATTATTTTATACTTATTATTTTAATTATAGACATAAATTTAGAGAATGTAACAGATAACATATTGAGTAAAATTATCAAAAAACTAATTTTACATTAACTTTTAATGCATTTAATATGTAATTCAGCTTCTATAATTTAATAATTTAATTAAATATTTGTATTATAAAAAATTGTGGATGTTTATGTGAACCTCATGAATCAAATTATATTTATAACATTTAATATTATATATTTTTATTACTCTATTTTGAATGGGATTATAGATTCTTTAATGAAAACATGAAAATAAATATCTTTCTATTATACCAATAATGTATTTAGAAAAATAATTTTATGAAATGATTTTAAATTAATGAATTATATTTTCATTTTTATAATTATTTAGATAATGAGGAGTGAAATAATTATAATTTTTCTTCGATTGTAATGACATCATTGGAATCACATTGATACATTCTATGTATTAAGTATACATTTTTATAAATATATATATATTGGTCATATATTGTGTTGATTCAAGACACAATTATTAATTACATGATTTTTTCAATCAATTTGATGGATAAAATGAATGGGAATTAAATTAAATACAAAATTTCATTAAATTAGGTCATGTAATACTTAATAAATATTTTTTGATTTCTTGATTAAAATATCAGGGAAATTGTTTCCATTTCTCTATAGAGCATAGTTGAATTATTATATCACCGATCAGTAGTCCAAAAAGGCAATAACTATTTTCATTGAATATATCCCCATGTACAAGTGATTACTTTTTAGAAACCATCAATTATAGTGGATATAATTTTATCAAGTTGATAGGTGTAGTAGATAGACAAATACACCAATAAATTAATACTCTAATGTAATCACTCCATCCATGTTTATTATAATAATGGATTATATAATTTCTTTTATTAATATAAAATCATGATTTTTTAATGATATGATAAGACCATTCGCAGAAAATAAGTTCTCATTTATTCTGAAATAATATATTTTGACATACATAATTCTAAAACTGGGAGATTTACATTGATCATACAACAACAAAGGAAAAATATCATCAAGTAGCTGATCGTACTACATGAAAGTAGTTCCATTGACTCTATTATTTTCAAGTCCATCAACCACCTCATTAACCTCCCGATATACATGCATGATAATATATTCCTTGGATGAAATAAAATCCAGGAAGTTGATCCATCTATTGGTGAGCATCCAAAAAAATGATCCCTTCCTAATGGAAGACATAATAATGGTAGAATCACATTCAAGCCATATGTTGTTCCATCCTTGATTATGAGCCAGCTCCACTGAAATGATAATTTCGATCATCTCTACCTCAAATGAGGAGGACATATTGTAAGAAACATGAATGAATCCAAGGACCTATCCCTGATGGATTTTAAAAACATCACCATAACTAGAGGGCACCAGATTTACTTGTGATGTTCCATTAGAATGGATCTTGATCCCACCAACAGAAGGATCTTACCAAAATCCATCAAAAGTACCAAGAGGGGGTCAAAAATTAAATTTAACACCAACCCATCTGAGGACAGACATATCATGCACCGAATTGAAACAATATTGTTTTTTCATAGTGAAAAACTCTCGAACATCAGAAATAACTGATGATAGTGCATCACCGAATATGATAGAATACCTACCATGGATAATTTTATTTTTTATGGATATATAATTTGAATCAAATTTTTTTTTCGGAAACATGAAAAAGATCCTCTCTTTGAAAAGACAACACCAGATACTAACACCCACAAAGAAACCCTCATATAGAATCCATATGATGAAAAATAATTTAAAAAATATCCACAACAACCATCAACATTGACGAAGGAAAAACATGACTAGTAAATAATTTATCCATATCCTCCCTATGATGATGACATAGACAACAAGTGTAAAAAATGAAATACCACAAGATTGAAGATATCAATCAGTTTGTAGCTTCCCATGATCCACCCACCTGACAAGAATGGAGAGAGAAGGCCTAATGAGTCTCCTGTGAAAATCCCCCATGCACTGAGTATCAATTATACAATTCATGGGGTGCCTATATAACTTTTTAGAAGAGGAAATCCTTTTTAAAACATGTTCCAATAACCCAAAATTAGCTCGAGTAGGAATATAATTAAAAATAGAAGTGATGATGATATGAATCAGGAGACACTCCATACTCTAATGATTGTCATCGATATTAATATCCAAACCCTAGTTACTCACCTCAACTACAGGGGATTCAAAAAGGGGATGACCTATACAATTTAACTTCCTATAAGGATTATATAAATTTCTAGAGAGAAACCATCTAGAGTATAAATTAATTAAAGATTTTTTGTATTTAAATGAAGAACGTATTGAGTAATTAATATAATAAGATATTCAATTCTTGATCTGATAAAGAAATATATCATGAAGGAAGGGGAGAGCCTCAAAATCCCCATTGATAAGTCTCCATATAAACGCAGCCCACAATGAATTATTGAACGATTCAATGCTCTTTTTTCATAGGACCCTACACCATGGGATTACAACTTGTGATACATGATATTGTTTCTAACATCCTCATAAAAATTTTCCCACTTCTAATAAAATTGTTGATAGACACATTGATGCTTTTGATGAGATAGATTGGCCATTTATACACAATAAAAGTGTAAATAAACAAAAAAAATAATAACATGCATCATCAAAAAAACGTGACTATCCATCGAGTGAGACTTACCATTATAGGTAGAATGTTTTCTATTGACCATTACGATGATATATGTGAAATAGGTGGCTTTTGGTCTCCCCAAAAACATGGGAACCCCTGGAAAATAAATGGGGAAACTCCATATAGAATTCCCAAGGTTATGATTATGAAATTATCTATAAAGAAAGAAAAATTCCTTCCAAAATATACTATGGAGTTACTCCTGATGATCTATTAAATAGAAACCCTCTCCTAAGGTGAAAGACCCTGCTTGATATTTTAGACATTTATTCTAAACCATTGAGTAAAAAAGAATGATTTCTTCAGTATAAAGTAAATGATAAAGGGAATTTAATCCTCTTCCATCACTAATAGATTTCAAATTCCAATTACTATCAATAATGGAAAATATTATTCTATAATAATCCTCATCTATCAATCAAATGATCGAAAAATTGGATCAAAAATCCTTACACCTCTAGAACAGTCAATGTATCCCTCAGAAGACCCATTAATTAGAATAGAGATGTGTACAAAACCAAGATTGATTTTAATCCATTCTATGAAGACATTGTCAAATCCAAACATATGAAGGATATTAAAAATTAATACCTAATAAACTATACCAAAAGACCTTCTGACATCATGTTTGAGTGAAATATTACAACCTGTAATATGCTTCTTTAGTAAGTTGTCACATTCCAAGGAAGTAATGAGACATTCCTGAATGGATCTGCACTTAACAATACCAAACTGATTATGGGAGACATTTTCGGTAGCAATTAATGTCAGCCTCATAGCCAATACCCTGAAAATTATTTCATAGATGGTGTTGACTAAATCAATTGGACTAATAAGGTGGATCTCATTAGAGTTATAAACTTTTGGGATAAGAGAATGAAAATTGGAATTCAATCCATAATGAATGAAAGCCCCATTAATGAAATGGATGACCAACCAGCAAATAAAAACATGGAAAATATCCTAGAATGTCTGGAAAAAATGGATTCCAAATATTTATGTATCAGGGGCACTGTAATATTTGAAACTGAATGTGTTTTCCTAGATATAAAACACCAAGGTAATAGGGGTAGGATGCTGATTATATTCATGAGAGACATGTCTTCGAATAACATGCTTTATAGGATCACTTATAGAAGAATGAACATTGAAGACATATTTAATGTAAGAGATAAATTCTTCAGATAGATACTTCCTATTATCAATAATCTATTCTCCATTTTTATTCCAAGATAAAGGACTTGAAACATTCTTAATTTTTTAATGGAGTTAATTTTTTTTTGAATATTTGTCACCATTTTTCAATGAAATAACCTTAAATAAGTCCCTTTTAAATAATATTTATTGTTCATGAGACTATTTAAATTGGAGAAAATATTAGTTTCCCCAAAAACACCATGAAAGAAGTCATTAACAGCATTATTCTCTTGTATTTGTTGTAGAGAATCTTCATTAAAGGGGATTTCAGCATCAAGATAATATAAATTTAATTTTCTACAAAATTTCAACGCTCTATTAAGTATTTTGTTCATGATGACATAAGTTAATTCATCCATCCTACATCTCATAGAGTTTCAAATCTTCTCCACATTTGGCCTACACATAGGATGTGGGATCCAAGATTTGTTATACGAGTAGCGTAAATTTGGCATTAGATCTTTTCCCACGGATTTAACCAATATAAGATGATAGTCACAATTAATTCTAGGCAATGTTGTACATGTGATGGATCCCATGTAATACATATAGGCTTCATTAACAAAGGCCCTATCAGTCCTACTTACAAAAAACCTTTTCAAGACCTTCCTATACAAATATTTTTGTGCCAACCAGATTATCCTCAATCAGAATATTTTGATAAATAAAAGATTTAAACTCCCTTGAATCAATAAAATTAATCATATTACCCATATTCTTATCTAGAGTCATGATAGAGTTAAAATCACCAAGAATGGTCCAAGGACTATTTCTACCAATGTTACTAGAGATATATTCCAACCCCAACCTCTTATGATCCTGGTAGTAGTTATTACCATTAACAAAGTATAAATGATGATCGGTACCATGATAAGTGATGGCATGTGTGCATGCTGATCACTATTATCAACAAGATGAATATATGATAAAGAGAAATTCACCAAGACAAAATGGATTTTAACCACAGACACACACCTATTAGAATCAAAAAAATGAAAGCCCAAATGTTATAGATTAGAAACATTGATAGCGAATACTCCTTTTTGTTTGGCCAAACCTATAAGAGGGGTATTATGAAGCTAAACGAAATGACTTAGAGATCTCATAGTGATTTTGTTGCAGATAAAGCAGTTAGAATTATTTTTACAAAAAATATATGAATTTGTAAAGATTCCATTTAATTTATGTCATTGTGAAAGTAATGATTTCATAATATATTATCCATTATCAAATTAATTAATATCAATGAATTAATGTGACTAAATTGGTTTTAATAATGACAAATTAGTGAATAATTTTTTAAGATCATTGTTTTTTTAATCATTAACACCTCTAATTGTTTGGTATGGTTTTTTAAACTATGATATGAACTAATTATGGGAAATTCATGTTGATATATATCAGGATAAATTTGTATAAAAAATAGTATATCAATTTATTAAATTATCCTAAAAATAGTTTAGATCTCATGAGAAATTTATTAAGAGGTTCAATTTAGCTGGAATCAAATTCAACAGATAATGGAGTCATTTTTATTCTAAATCAATCCCTATATTTTCCACATTGACCTTTTAACCTATTAAAATTTTAATGAATATTTAATGTTACTTTTTATGAGAATAAATTGATCCCACTACCTCATGTGATTTTGATATCAGCTATATAAGTGGGAGAGAAATTGAAATTTAATGTCGATATGAATTTGGGAGAGAAGAAATGTGGGAATTTGAAAAAAAGAATAAGAATTTCAGGGCACATCCTAGAGAGGAATATTCCATGAATACCACATACCCTCCTACGATAGGCCAAGGGATGGCAACTAGTGTTGAGTAGGTATATCCCACTAATGGGAGTAATTATCCTAATTACATGTACACATTCATGGATCTCCAAGACCAAAATGCTGGATTGTTAAAACACTATGTAGATAATGCATCAATACTCTTATATACCATTCACAGAGTATGATATTTGGAAACTAGAATGTAAAAATGTCTAGAATACCATCCCACCATCGAATGAGTATGAAAATGTAAAAAAATATGTTCCTGGAACTCTTCAATAAAAACCCTACCCAAACGGTAGGTGTGTGAGAACTGTCTGAAGCTGTAGGATCAAACCTCATCTATCTGAACACTCATGGAACCACCTGGTTGTGGTCTACCTAAAACTCGTTAAAAGCATCTATAATATGTTAAGACATAACACATGTGGTAAAAGGCACCATAGGGGTGTGTAAAACCAAATTCACTAGGACACTCTTAACCGAGAATGGAATAACACTAATAAATAAATGATGTATACAAAAATGAAACAAACGATATACAAAAAAGGAATAACACTATGTATAGTCGGTTCAAGCAAGTATAAGTATATAGCGTGAAATGTAGGATTATCATATTTAGTCCATATAACTGCTAGTATAGGTAACACATAGAGTGTTGATAACATACATAGTGTAGATAACACACATAGTGTCGATAACACAAAGAATGATGATAACCCACAGAGTGTCAGTAACACATGATATGTAGATAACACATAGATTATTGATAACTCTAAGAGTTTTGATAACACACCTATTGATGGTAACAAATTGAGTTTCTATAACGCACTGTGTATTGATATTTCGTGTTTTCCCCAAGTCACGTAGTCATCAATTTAGGCAGTCACAAAGTCATGTTGTCCCAAAGTATCCACCAGCTCCAAGATACCACTCATAGTATGCTTGTACCAAGAGAACCTATAACTCATGACATTTAATTATAAACCAACATTCACAGAAACTCACATATATTATCTGCAATGTACCCTCTAATCGCATGGGTCCCAATGACACAAAAAACACATCAAACAGACACATGATTTAAATGTTATGAATGATTTACTAAAAAGGATTGACCGTGGTATGGTCTAGGTCCAATCCGACCCATTAGAACTGACATGACCTATCAAATCCAACTAGAACCACTAGTTGACCCAACTTGATCTAGTCGAACTGACCCTACCTAGACCAGTCTGGTCAGGCCTAAACTGGTTGGGTCCGTTCTGGTAAGAAACTGACTCATCCCATTGGGCCTGATAGACCCATCACTTCAGCTTGTGCAGTGGGCCAGGTTGGTGCACCGCACATTTTCCTACTTTACTGCATGCCACCTTGATACATGTAGTGCCATACCATGTTCATGTGTTCAAAATGGTGTCTGTCTACCCTACAACATTGATGCAACTGTGAACATGACTTCTCACCAACGCGGATGAAACCCCTCACTGGAACATCTGATTATCGCCACCCATAGCCTCTTCCATCATGGGCTCCCATGCGGTCCCTCCTGAAATGCATCCTTTTTCCACCCATGTTGGCTACCTTACCAGTTGGCCCATTGGCGGACCTCTGTAATCACACTCATCCTGAACATGGCCCCCGTTGTGTAACACCAGAGATTTTTATGAGAAATATTTTTTTTTATGTTATCATCATAGGAATATTTCACTACACACAACACAATCTTGGCTTTCTTTACAAAAAATCGCGACCTTCCTCGATAGCTTGCATTGTACACAATACCGAGTTTCACTAAACAATGATATTCATTTAAAATATTATTAAAACTAGCCGTTATGAATATTAATACCCACTTATTGAAACTTTATATATTTTATCTTTAAAAATGGACTTCATTTTTGGATTCGGAATATCAAAATTAGCCCAGGGTGAATTTTTGGTATTTTTCTGAAAATTTTTAATTTTTGATGAATAGTGAAAATACTAGGTAACTATTTAAAAACTGACTTTTTATTTAAATAATTATTAATTTTATTTAAATTTATTTTTGGTAAAAATTGATACATAATACCTATTTATGTTCAAATTAATTCATTGGAGTCATTTTATAATATTTTTATATATATAAAAATTTTATCGTACTTTTCACAATCTTTAAACCACCTCCTAAGAGAATTTGAAAATTTACATAAAACCTAATTTTATCTCTTCTGTGAGTGTAATTTCGAAAATCCGAGAGACACAGTTAATATCAAGGAGTAAAATGCAATTCAATAAGATAAAAATAATTTTTTGTGAATAGTAACGTTTTACTTTTATTTACCACAGTTAAAAGTAAATAGGGTAATTATGGGTAAAAATGGTATAATTATTACACTAACACATGTACTAAATCTATTTTATATGTTTAATTCGACCAAAAACAACCTTAGGCATAAAATATGACCATTTATGTCCACCTGTATTATATTAGGTCATTTAATATTATTTTATTTAAAGAAGAGTTAAAATAGTTAAAATCAATGTTTAATAACTAAAATTTTTTTAATAAAGGGTTATAAATAAGATAAATTAGTATATAAATATTCATTAGAAAGCTTAATATATTTCCTAAATAATTTTATTTTATTTATTATTTTTAGACTTTAAATAATTTAATTTATTTATGACACAATAATGATCCAGTAATTACCTTATTAAGGAAATATTAACATAATTGATATTATAAATACCCAAATTAATTTTATTTGAGACTTTTCATGAAGTAAAATAGTTTTATAGGTTAATATGACATATTAGTATTTATTTATTTAATATTTTTCGCACTAATCATGCTGTTATGATTTTCAAAAAAATTAATTACCAAATAGTGTCAAAATTGACATAAAATCGTTTTTAAAACAAATATTATATTATTAATTGTTATTTTATTCTTAAAAATATATGGATTGAAAAAATAACTTGAATAAAGTTATATATATTAATAATGAACCACTTTGGGTTCGTTTGGATTATTATAGTATGTTTATTAACCATATATTGTAAGAAAAGAAGAAGACACGGTTAAAGTTAAATTATTTAACATAGAGTTAAATCTAAATGATAATGTTAAAATTGTAACCTAAACATGTCTAAAATCTATTGGTTGAGAGAATTTAGACCCATTCCCACCTTATCTTTGAAATAAATCAATTTTGAGCTATTAAAAACCGAATATGTGTTTATTATAGAATAATATTTTATGTTTTTTCTAAAGTGCCCTTGTCCTCCCTTATAAAAGGGCATATCCTAGCTCTCCTCTTTACCCAACTTTGAGCATTCAAGCACGACCCAAACCTTCCCATTTCCATTATAAACTTCCCTTGAAACATCCTAGAGGTCCCAGTCTTCTTCAAAGACCATCCTTAGTGCCCTAATAGAAGGTTATGAAGAGGCGCTTCAAAGAAGAGGTGATGTCTGTTAACGATTATTTCAACTTTATTTTTTCTTCTACTTCCTATTCATTAGTTTTTACAATATTAAGTAATAACATAAGTATCAATAATATACTTATATGTCATTATAAATATCAAACAACCCTATTTCACCGTCCATCCATCCTACGGAAAACGAAATCACCGTGTGTGCATACGTATGGAATACCATCTCCACGCCCTGGTGTAATTTTTTTCCACCACCACCTTACTTGGATGGGTATAATGGTGTAAATAATAAATATATATGATTATTGTAAAGTGATATTTATTCTTAAATAGTATACATACAATTCAATATAATTCAATGATCATGGGAATGATATCATCGCTCGTGCGTACGTACGACCTACTGTCTCCACGATGTGATGTGACTCATTCTACAAGATCTTCAATGAATAATGATTATATAAATGAATTGAATGAATAAATATGATATATATTACAGTAATAAAATTTTTTAAATGAGGTATCTATAACCTAAAAAAAAGTATAAGAATTTATTCGATAAAACACGCATAAGAACAAAATAGCAATAAACACCCGAATAACAAGTAGAAATGAAATATTACTAATAAGAAGCTAAGAATATGACCATAAATGACATAATAAAAATGAGTAAGATTATGGAATATGTCAATAACATTATTTAAATCATTATACAGGAGGGTTGGACACATACAAAGCAAATCAGACCTAAGGTAAGGGAAAATCTCTCAATCTCATTTTTATCCGAGATTGTTTATACTTCGGTGATTACTGGGGCATATTTATCATCCACATCCATTTTTCTTCAATATGTAATATTATTTCTATCCTCCTACAATTGTTTAAATCCAATTTTACCCATTTGTGAGTTTTTAGTAAAAGATCTGAAAGAATTTTTTGTAATTTTTAGCACGAGGCACTTTTTGACTTTTCTGGCCAAAGTACGAGAATAATGTTTTTTAACTTATATGGAATGAATGGATTCATAGAACATTATTTCCATGAAGCTTCCTTTACATGTTTTTAAGTTTATTTTTAATCAACTTCTTTTAGTTTAAAATTGTATGTCATGTTAATAATGTAATAATGCTTTTGAAGTAGAACAGATATTTTCCTCAAGAATGAATTTCAAGTGTTTTATCAAAAAAAATTTATCTAAGATAATATAGGGTTCTGTTTCTATCTCTATTTTTACAATTATTTGATTATGTTATGATGGAATTATTTTTAGGATGTCCTTTTATCTTATCTGGATTATGTAATGATGGCCTGATGTTTAAGAATCCCATTTGATGTATGATTTATGATTTTGTGGCACACATAAGAATGGTTTCATTATAAGATGGGTGGGACCTATATCTCCCACTAATTAATTGGGTAAATATTTATATCTCATGAGATAGACATGGCGGGAACTGCAGGTTAATCTGGTTCAGTGATACAGGACTGAAATGAGGAGTGAACTCGGTTCAGAAATGGACATTGTCCGCTAGGAAAGTCATGGAAATGAATCTTGACTACTAAGAAATGATTCTCTATGATTATGTTTGTATGACACAAAGTTTCATGTTTTATGTTATGATTATTGGGACTACATTTCAATACTATGATTTAACCCATGTTATGAAATTATTATCTCTTTTTGCAGGTTAACATTTCCAAAATGATATGTTCTTATGATGTGATTGATATTTCATTTGTTTACCCTTAATGAGAATTTGAGCTCACCCTTTTGTATGTTTTATTTTCCCCAAGTCAAGAAGAAGTGTATTAAGTAGGATGTGCTAAAAAGGGATTCTAGATATGATGAAATAAATGGGAGACAATGTAGATGCTTTATGAATCAGTTGTTTATGCTTCCTAGTTTCTAAAGGCACTATACCTATACGGTCCATTCATGGTTTTGTTATATGTTCTAATAAGTGTGCTTAAATTTTGAAGCAATAACAATGTATGTAAAGTATGGGTCTATATAGTTGGTATCAGAAAGAAAGGTATAGTCATCCTTTGGAATCTAGGATGTGAAAGCCTTAGTAAGAACCCTACGGATATATCTAAACATAGAACACAATCTTAGTGTTTTAGAAATGGCCATGAACAACCTATGATACGACCTTAAGTGTGAAATTTTATTCTTTATTATATGGTTTTTCTATTATAATTAGTGTTCCTCACACTATTCTTCTTGGTTTTAGTCAATGGATGAAACCCAAAGGAACCATGTTAATGCTGAATGCAACGTGCACTGCAAGGATTGTTTCCCCTGAGCAACCTAACATTATGGGAGCTGGAATGGAAAATCTTATATCCATGCTCACACAACTTTCTGAAGCTATGAATCATGCAGGACTTCAAAACGATCAATGTAAGGAGCAACATTCTGTTGAATCTTTCATGAGTCAGTGTCCACCCTCATCCAGTGGGTCTATTGATCCATTAGTTACCGAACAATGGATCAGTACTACAGAAACGATATTTTCAGTTCATCAATGTTCTGAACATGATAATGTCTTCTTAGCAGTATATCGTTTGGAAGGTGACTATGATCAATGGTGGAATCTTATCAAGAATATGAGGCAAATGAATGAAATTGAATCCATGTAATGGGATGAGTTCAAGAACATATTTTTCAATAAGTACATCCCTCGTATACTTTCAACAAATATGGAGAAGGAGTTTCTTTAACTGAATTAAAAGGATGATGAATCAGTTTGTACCTACGAAGCATATTTTACAAGACATGCAAGGTATGTTTTTGGGATTATTATCCAACCTGAGAGTAAGATTGATCGATTCTTTATTGGCTTAAAACCATGTATTTGAAGGGCATTAGCCATAAGGGACTTCAATAGCTATGATGAAATATTTCGATGCACTCTCAAGGTTGAGATGGATATTAGAGTAACCCATCACTCATATGGGTTTGATTTGAAGAGGAAAATGGAATTCAAAGGAAAGTATAAGGATCACATTGAAAAGAAGATGAATTTTCAATTATGATCAAAGTCTGGAAAGAAACATGGAGGGAGTTGTCTTAAAGGGACAAGTAAATGTATCAAATTTGGAAAATAAGGTCATCAAGCATTTGAATTCTGCATTGATGGGAAGAATATTTCTAATGATGCGAACAAAAAATGGCTACACAGAGTGCACATCCAACACTTCAATGTTACAAGTGCATGGAAATGGGGAATTATGCCAATCAATTCCATAAACCATGGGTTGTTGATGATGATCAACATCAAAAAACTCTTAAGGATAAAGAAAAAGGAAAGTCACATGCAATTTCTATCGGTGATGTGGAGTACGATAACGAATTGGTGAAAGGTACACTTACCATCCACTCTATAGTAGAAAATGTTTTATTTGATTTGAAATCCACCCAATCTTTTATTTCTGATGAATTTTCTAAGGGTATCACCATATTACCTCAGCAGTAAGATATTGAGTTTGCTGTGACAACCCCTAATGGCACAATAGTCACATCGAAAGTTTACTATTCTTATCTGATTGAAGCCTGTGGGAAAGTGCTTCCAGAAAATCTTATGATCCTTCCTATAGTGTAATATTATGAGATTCTCTGTATGGAATGGATTTCTTTATATGAAGCTCATATCAATTTCCAAATAATGGAAGTCACCTTTCATATTCCAGATCAATCTATGATTGTCTATCGATGCAAGGATGAACATAACCTTCTAGTGGAAATTTCTTCCATATTATGGGTCTTGATTCCACTAAATGAAGTTTATTTATCTCAAATGGTTGGTGAGAAACTCAAGAATAAGAATATTCCCATTGTACGAGAGTTTTATGATGTCTTTTCAGAGGAATTTTCTGGTCTTCCACCAAATCGTGAAGTTGAGTTTTCAATAGAACTCGTACCGGGTGCTCTGCCTATTTCAATGACACCTTATAGAATGATCCCCAATTGAGTTGTAGGAATTTAAGAAGCAACTCAAAGAGAATCTTGATAAGGGATTCATATGCCCTAGTGCATCACCGTAGGGAGCACCTGTTCTGTTTGTTAATAAGAAAGTTGGATCAATGAGACTCTGTATTGATTATCGAGAACATAACAAGATCACTATCAAGAACAAATATCCTCTCCCATGTATTGATGACTTATTTGACCCAATACACGGAGCTCAAAAGTTTTCCAAGATAGATCTTTGTTCATGATATCATCAAATAATGATCAAAAGGGAGGATATACCAAAGATGGATTTCCGTACACGGTATGGACACTATGAATTTATAGTGATGCCATTTTGTCTTACTAATACCCCTGCTATCTTCATGGATCTAATGAATAGATTCTTGAGAGACTATCTTGATCAGTCTGTGGTAGTATTTATAGATGATATTATTGTCTATTCATAGACCAAGGATGAACATGAAGATCACTTGATAATTGTATTGAAGACCCTGAGAAAGGAGAAGCTTTATGGAAAATTTACCAAGTGTGAATTTTGGCTTAAAAAAATTTCATTTTTGGGTCACATAATCTCAAAATAGGGGATATATGGGGATCCAAGAAAAACATAGGTTATCGAAATATGGTCGAGACCAACAATAGTAACTAAGATACGAAGTTTTCTGGGTTTGGCTGGATATTATCGATGTTTTCTGAATGATTTTTCATGATTATCTAATCCACTCACCAGTTTGACTCGAAAAGGAGTTAAGTTCGCTTGTAAAGAGGAGTGTGAAGAGAATTTAAAGGAGTTAAAAAGTGGGTTATCCAGTTCACCTGTGCTTACACATCCTTATAGCGGAGAAGGGTTTGTGATCTACAGTGATGCATCCAAGAAGGGATTGGGGTGTGTTCTCATGCAAAACTATATGGTGATAGCTTATTCCTCACGACAATTGAAAATCCATGAGCAAAATAACCCAACTCAAGATTTGGATTTAGCTGTGGTAATCTTTGAATTAATGATTTGGAGGAATTATCTTTATGGTGAAAGGTGTGATATTTATACTGATAATAAAAGTTTAAAGAATATTTTCACAGAAAAGGAGATGAATATGTGCCAAAAAAGATGGTTGGATCTGATTACGGATTATGACTGCTCAATTCATAATCACCCAGGGAAATCAAACAAGGTGGTAGATGCCTTAAGTCGACAAGACTATGCTAGCTTATCCATGATGAGGATAACAAGAGATCCAATATTTATGGATTTATAAAGGATGGATAATGGAATTATAATGTAAGGGGAACAATATTATCTTTCTCAAATGAATTTTCAACCATATATACATGTGATGATTAAAGAGGCACAGAAAGAAGATGTATAGTTTCAAATGAAGGTGAGAAATGTTCCTAAATTCAACCTTGATTGTGGTGGGATAATAAGGTTAATGAATCGGGTTTGGGTTCCTACCATCCCTAAATTAAAGAATAGGTGTTGGATGAGGCTCATAGTTCATCATTCTCTATTCACCCTGGAAGCACAAATATGTATAAGGACCTGAAAGAGTACTTCTGGTGGGATGGCATGAAAAGAGATGTTGCTAAATATTTCTATTGATTCATGGTTTGTTAGAAAGTTAAAGCTGAGAGGCAGAATTCTAAAGGGATGATACAACCGTTACCCATACCCGAATGGAAATGGGAAAAAATCACTATGGACATTGTCACCGGATATTCTAAATCATCCAAAGGCAATAATGCTATATGGGTCATTGTTGATCTTCTTACAAAGTCTGCACACTTCATTGCTATTAGAGAAGATTTCTCTCTTGATCAGCTTTCTAGGTTATATTTAAAGTAAGTGGTGTGATTTCATGGAGTACCACTTTCCATTATATCTGATTGGGATCTGAGTTTTACCTCAATGTTTTGGTGAAATATTCAGTATACTCTGGATACATAGTTGATTTTCAGCGCTTCTTATCATCCTCAGACAATGGGTTAGTCTGGGAGAACAATTCAAACTCTAGAAGATATGTTAAGATCTTTCTATATGGATTTCAAAGGTGGTTGGGATCAACACCTACCTTTGGTGTAATTTTCTTATAATAATAGTTTTCACTCCAGTATTCATATGGATCCTTATAAACCTCTCTATGGAATGAAATGCAGAACTCCAACATGATGGGATGCAGTTGGGGAAAGAAAGATATTAGGAGCTGATCTTGTTGAAGAGATGGAAGAAAAGGTCCGATCTATTCAACAACACATAAGAGCAGCTCAGATTTGACAAAAAAATTATGCCGATAACCGAAGAAAAGACCTAGACTTTGAAGTGGGTGATAAAGTGTTCTTACAAATATCTCCTTGGAAGAGAGTAATGAGATTTGGAAAGAAGGAAAAGCTGAGCCCTAGTTATATTGGTGCATTTGAAATACTTGATCATGTTGGGAAGGTAGATTACTGATTGGAGCTTCCACTGAATATCTCTCAAGTCCACGATCTGTTCCATGTATCTCTCCTGAGAAAGTACAAACCTTATCCTTCACATGTACTCAGCTCAAATGTTGTACCGCTGGAGCAAGATCATTCATATGATGAACAGCTGTTAGAGATTATGGATCGTAGAGAAAAAGTCCTACGGAACAAGACCACTCGCTTGGAGAATGTTTTATGTAGGAACCACCAATTAGAAGAAGCTACATGGGAGCTCGAAGATATGATGAGGGAGAGGTATCCTCATCTTTTTGTTACAAAGTGACGAATTTCAAGGGAAAAATTAATTTTAAGGGAGGTAGAATGTAACACCCGATAATTTTGTGAGAAATATTTTGTTTTTATGTTATCATCAAAGGAATATTTCACTAAACACAACACTATCTTGGCTTTCTTTATAGTCAATCGTGACCTTCCTAGATAGCTTGCATTGTATGCCATACCGAGTTTCACTAAAAAACGATATGCTATTAAAATATTATTAAAACTACTGGTTATGAATAGTAATACCCACTTTTTTAAATTTTATAAATTTTATCTTTAAAAATGGAATTAATTTTTGGATTTGGAATATCAAAATTATCCAAGGGTGAATTTTTGGTATTTTTCTGAAAAATTTAAATTTTTGATGAATAGTGATAACAATAGGATACTTTTTAGAAACCGAATTTTTATTTAAATAATTATTATTTTTATTTAAATTTAATATAGGTAAAAATTGATACACAATACCTATATAAGTTCAAATTAATTCATTAGAGTCATTTTATAATAATTTTAGATATATAAAAATTTTATTGAACTTTTCACCGTCTTTTACCCACCTCCTAGGAGAGTTTGAAAATTTACATAAAACATAATTTTACAACTTCTGTGAGTGGAATTTCAAAAAACTGAAAGGCATGGTTAATATAAAGGAGTAAAATGTGTTCAAATATGATAAAAATAATTTTTTGGTAAATATTAACTTTTTATTTTTATTTACCACGGTTAAAAGTAAATAGGAAAATTAAGGGTAAAAATGGTATTATTATTACCCTAAATCATGTCCTAATTCTATTGCATAAGTTTAATTCGACCAAAAACAACCTTCAGAATAAAATATGACCATTTAGGTCCACATGGATTAGATTAGGACATTTAATATTATTTTATTTAAAGAAGAGTTAAAATAGTTAAAATCAACGTTTAATAACCAAAACATTTTTAATACAGGGTTATAAATAAAATGAATTGGACTATAAATATTCATTAGAAAGATAAAAATATTTCCTACATAATAGTGTTTTATTTATAATTTTTAGACTTTAAATAATTTAATTTATTTATGACACAATGATGATTCAGTAGTTACCTTATTAAGGAAATATTAACATAATTGATATTATAAATACCCAAATAAAAGTAATTTGAGACTTTTCATGAATTGAAATAATTTTGTAGGTTAATATGACATATTAGTACTGATTTAAATTACTTTTTTAGAACTAATCTTGCAGTTATGAATATGAAACAACCCTATTTCACCATCTATCCATCCTACAGAAAACAAGATCACCACGCGTGCATACGTATGAAATACCATATCCACACCGTGATGTAATCTGTTTTCCACCACCACCTTACTTGGATGGGTATAATGGTGTAGATAATAAATATATAAGATTATTTTAATTTGATATTGATTGTGAAATAGTATACATACACTTCAATACAATTTAACGATCATGGGAATGATATCATCGCTCGTGCGTATGTACAGCCTACCATTTCCACGATGTGATGTGACTCGTTATACATGATATTCAATGCATAATGATTAAATAAATGAATTTAATTAATAAATATGATATATATTAAACTAATAACATTCTGGAAATAAGGTATCTATAACCTAAAAATAATAATAAGAATTTATTCGACAAAACACGCATAAGAACAAAAAATCAATAAACACCCGAATAACAAGTAGCAATGAAATATTACTAATAAGAAGCTAAGAATATGACCACATATGATATCATAAGAATTATTAAGATTCTTGAATAAGTCAATAACATTATTTAAATCATTATTGAGGAGTTTTGGACACATACGAAGCAAATCGGTCCTAAGGTAAGGGAAAATCTCGCAATCTCATTTTTATCCAAGATTGTTTATACTTTGGTAATTACTAGGGAATATTTATCATCCAAATACATGTTTCATAAATATATAATTTTATTTCTATCCTCCTAAAATTTTTTAAATCCAATTTTACCCATTTTTTAGTTTTTAGTAAAAGATATGAAAGGAATCTTTTGTCATTTTAAGAACGAGGTACTTTTTGACTTTTCAAGCCAAAGTATGAGAAGAATGTTTTTTTAACTTATACAGAATGAATGGATTCATAGAAAATTATTTAAATTAATCTTCCTTTTCATGTTTTCAAGATTATTTTTAATCAACTTATTTTAGTCTAAAATTGTATGACATGTTAAGAAAGGAAAAATGCTTTTTAAGTAAAAAGGATATTTTCCTCAAGAATGAAGTTGAAGTGTTTTATCAAAATTATTTTCCATCTAAGATAATATCGAGTTCTATTTCTATCTCTATTTTTACAATTATTTGATTATGATATGATGGAATTATTTTCATTATGTCCTTTTATCTTATATGGATTATTTTATGATGGCATGATGTTTAAGAATCCCTTTTTTATTACACGGGTTATGCTATGATGTATGATTTATGATTTTGTGGCACACATAAGAATGGATTAATTATGAGATGGGTGGGACCTATATCTCCTTCCAATTCATTGGGTAATTATTTATATCTCATGTAATAGAGATGGCTAGAATGGCAAATTAATCTGGTTCTGTGATATAGGAATGAAATGCGGAGTGAACTCGGTTTAGAAATTTACTTTGTCTTCTAGGATTGTCTTGGAAATGAGTCTTGACTACTATGAAATGATTCTCTATGATTATGTGTGTATGCCACAAAGTTTCATTTTTTATGTAATGATTACTGGGACTACATTTCACTACTATGATTTATCCCATGTTATGAAATTTTGATCTCTTTTGTAGGTTAATATTTCCAAAATGATATGTTCTTATGATGTGATTGATATTTCTTTTGTTTACCCTTACTGAGTATTTGAGCTCACCCTTTTGTATGTTTTCTTTTCCCCTAGTCAGGAAAAATGGTATTAACTTGGATAATCCAAAAAGGGATTCATGATATGACGAAACAAATTGGAGACAATGTAGATGCTTTATGAATCAGTTGTTTATGTTTCCATGTTTCTAAAGACACTATACCTCTACGGACCTTTAATGGTTTTGTTATATGTTGTAATAAGTGTTCATTAATTTTGAATCAATAACAATGTATGTAATGTATGGGTCGTTATACGTCGGGACTTTCATTGGTCCACAGCTGGTACCCGGACCCCACTAGGTTGTGACTTGCTCCTCCGTCGGCTTCCCTATTGGCATCCCGCTTGTCACCACTTACTCTACAAGAAATTTATGAAGACACTGCTCTAGTCACTACCATTCTCCACCACCTTGTTTCTTCACGCCTCTGTGGGGTCGTTACAGTGTCGGATCATCGATATTGTGTTCTTGGCCACCGTTCGAAGGCACAAAGATCCCCTAACCATGTTTCACAATGAATTTGGTACACGTAAGAAATGTGGAAAATATATAAATGTTCAAGAATTAATAAAGAATAGATAATGTCCTTTATCATTCTAGTCTCAACCTGTTCATGATAGAATGAAGAACAAAGAGGGAATACCTCAAATATTTTTAACAATATAAATAATGATAACCAACCCACAAGAATTATCCATCCCACAAGAATGGATGAACCATGAATATACATGTTCATGGGTTGGTCCACATACTTTATTTTAAATTAATAACTGGTAATAGAATCAAAATGAAAAAGCACCATCCCTGAAGGTTTTGTATGACCATTGAAAATGAGATATTTTTTGTCTTCCTTGATGATTATTCAACTGTGCTAGTACAACGACTCACAGTTCGCTTGATCCTTTATCACCATTCTTCAAGAGTGTTACCTTCCACATATCATTGGAATTTCAAGGTTTTTGTGAGAAAATTTAATTTATTGTCAATGGTTTAATTTTAAAATGAACATTAAATGCAACATCAAAAAAATGTAATTAAAAAATATTTTTCTGATGATTATGACCAAAAACCAACATTTGAATTTATCCCATGTCAGTCAACATTAGGCCTTGTATAAGGTAAATTTGATATTCTAAATGCAAAAATTCCCTAATAGTTTTGATCTTTGAACCTGCTTATATGTTATTCCAGTAAAAAAACCATTAGTTCACATTATTATGAGCATAAAATTTTTCAAAGGGTTTTGATGGGCACAGTAGACCTCATAATCTAATTCAATCTTATATCTTTGACTAATAATTATTTCTTATTTATTTATAAAAAAACTAGGGAAAATACATGTCATTAAATTCTCCCCACCTTAGGTATATACATCCTTTTAAACTAATATAAGGGATACTCCACAAAAAGAATAGGGTACTTAGCACAAATATGAGCCTCATTCTACCTTGTTCACCCTTAGATATTCGTCATATACCAACGAATGTTCACAATAGGATTAAAATTTCCAAGAAGTATCCACTCATGTTAATCTTTAATCTCCCCTAGGTACTCCAAAAATTTCTCCCAATCATCAATGTGTAGTCCTCCCAAGTTAATGACGAGCGATGGATCATGCACGTACCTTCTCAGATACGACACATGGATGTCATCTTGTACATGATGAAACTATTAGGTAGAGTTGGGAGGTACACAACGTCTCCATATCTAAATAGAATATAAAAAGGTATGATGTATTTGAGATATATCATTTCACCCTAACCATCTATCCATAATCCCGATCGAGGTGATACCTGAAAGAACTTATTGTCTCACAATCTAATTCTTGAGGACTTCATCACCAAAAAGAATACAACTTCATCCACCTCTGTGTATTCCATGTACAATCCTGGATGATCTCCTCCTCCTTATTGGGATCACTTATAAATTGTGGACCTATGAGTGCAGAATCTACAGGGTCAGTCCAACAATGTGATGATCTACATGGTCTCTCGTAAAAGGCCTCAAATGATGTCCTTTAAATGTTTTTGTGATAGCAGTTGTTGTATGAAAACCTCACCAGAGGTATGTGATCCTCCCAACTACGACCAAAATCTAGGATGAAAGAATATATAATTTCTTAATGAACATGAATGGTCCTCTCAATCTGGCCGTCCGTCTATGGGTGAAATTCCATTCTCAAGTGTATCTAATTCCCAAATGCCTTATAATATAACTTCCACTAATGGGATGTGAAATGAGCATCATAATATGAAACAATCAATGATGGTACTCCATAATTCCAATGTATATCATCATCCTAATGGCATCACACAATTTCTACCGAACTATGATCCTAAATCTGTTGGAAGTTGGCTGACATGGTCTGTCAGTCAATGATCACACATATGGTATTATGACCCCTAGATGTATGTACTACACAGATCAATAATTCCATTAATATACGATACCACATTCAATATTAAAATTTTATAGGTTTGTTCAAGATTATTGGAACATGGTGCTCAGAATTCACTTTTTGGAAGGTGCGACATTGAGAAACAAACTATGGAACTCCCTTATTCATACATAGCCTCCAGATCTTACATTGGTGGTCCCAGTTTATCATTTCTCCACCTGGATGTACAAGTAACGGAGATGTGTGGGACTCCACTAGAACCTACTCTCACAATTCCACGGGTGAAACTTTGTACCCTATGAAATGAAAGATGTGCTCCCCAAATATGGAAAATCAATCAGGTGGATTCCATATAGACAAGTGAGTATGTCGGGTATCATAGTCATTATCCCATATCTTTTCCTTCATGAATCTTTATAAGAGTTGAGGGGTGAAAACCATTAACTAGACATAAAATTCCACATCTTCATCCACAAATGATATCTAAAGCCTCAAAAATTTATCAGATGCCTCATGTGACAACTAAAAGATGGATATCCAGCTAAGAAAATAAATCACTGCATTCCCTTTCCCAGTAGTATAAACAATATCAAATTCATATTCATTGAGTTACTCTAAAAAATTAATATATATAAAGTTCAGATCCTTTTGAGTGATCATATACATGATGCTATTGTGGTTAGAGTAGATGGTTAATTGCCCTCCAATCTTGTAGTCTCACCACAACTTCAATGAAAATACTACCGCCACTAGCATAGTATCATGGATAATGTAGTTCTTATCAATATCTATCAATTGGTTCAAACTATAAGAAATCACTACATTCCCATAAATCAAGACACAACCAATATTGTTTACTGATGCATCAAATATCACTATATACCAAACGCCCTCCACTAGTAATCTCACAATCAGAGCACTCATCAACCTCGACTTTATCCCCTGAAAGCAATATTGGAACTTGTATATCCACATGAATTTTTGCACCATCCATGTTAAAGTAGTCAACGATGTTCCTACTCTGTAAATGTCAGGTACCAACCTTCGATAGTACCTTGCCTAAACCAGAAAAATCAACAACTTAGTTACACTCTTGGGTGGATCCCATGATAGAGCCACCTCAACCATCACTGGATCCACTACATCTCCAGCTTATGAAATGATGTATCACAGAAATTGGACCTCTAAAATCCATAACTAACACTTTGAGATCATCCCAAAAATCTGGTTCACGTAGAGTGTGTCCATTATTATCCTCAAGTGTATCGTGTGACCCTCCTTGGTCTGAGAGTACACAAGGATGACATCAATTAAGACCACTACAAACCAGTATACTTAAGGATGGAACATCCAATTTAGGAGTCCCATAAAAACAAATAATGAATTAATCACCCAATATGGAATCTCCATGTACACACAGTGGCCATACTGACATCTGATGGCTATATTTGACACATAATCATCTCATAAATGAAGATTGTGATAGTAAGATCAGAGTTCAATCTACGTGAACCACCTCGATCCCATCAGCTAATCTAAGAGGACGTCGATCCTTGTTACTGGATACTTGTTCTTCACGGTCACTTGATTCAGGTTATGGATGGCCAAATAAAACCGCTATCTTCTTATGTACATTTTTTTAAAACAAAATGGTTTCCACCCCATGTGAGACACTGGGTATCAGGATTCACTTCCCCTACAAGTCCTCCAGTTGTACCATCATCTTACAAAGCTCAACCTGAGTCATTCTATATTCTGGTGTAGATATCAGTGGTATCATGTGGTATATATCAATGTCGATTTCAAAATCCATGTGGGGAGGGAATCCAGAGACATCCTCACTCTCTTCCACCACTATAAGAACAATGTCTTTAGGTCCATAATCCATGAATATAAAATGGATTCAAGGGGAATTGTCAGCATTGAAAAATATTATAATAAGGATTAATGTTCTTCTTATGGACCCATTTTATTTCATCAATAACAGAAGATATTCTTCTTCTCTTTACACTATAAAAATGACTAGAACTGTGATATAGAGAGAGTTCTCCATGCATAGAGGCATTTGGGTTTACTGGTTCCCACCAGCTAGAGGTTTAAGACTGAATTTCTATGACTCTTATGTATTGTGTACTATGAAAGGAGGCAGTTTGATTCGAGATGTTGGGGGAATTTTTTGTTTACCTTTGCACCATACTTTGGGAGGGGGATCCCCATTCAAGCTGAGGCAGGGGAGATACAGGAAAGGCTTAGCCTGTGTGCTTAGAGGAATATTGTAATAGATGGTGTTAAAATTGATTCCATGGTGATACATTACTAAATTCATGGCAAGATCTCTTCCCCTTGGTTGATTTATTACATTATGTGGAGGTATTGTGCCAAATAATAAAATGAGGGGCATCATCATTGATCATAACTTTTGTTAAGGGAATAAGGTCGTCGATTACTTTACATCCATGGTGGGGGGGGATCAAGGTAAAAATGTTATGTGTTTTATGAATATTCATTAGATGAAACCTGAGGGGGTGTGGTTAATTAGGGGATATCATCTTTGTCATCACTATTTTATACCTCCCTTAGTTGTTGTGGCCATAGCCATAGTCTTTGGGGATGGTTATTATTCTAAAAAAAATACAATAGTTAGTGAGGATAACTATTAACCACTACACCAAGGGTGAGGCTTAAAAAATGATATGTAATGAGTTCATAAAAAATATGTCTTCGTATGGCCCCAACTCCAATACTCATAGATCCCATCCCAAGATCGCACCTCCACGCATAAGTTCACAATGTCAGAAATAGTTTGTGACCATCAAATATTCTCCCCTAGGAGTCCCTAATAGTATGGATCATGTCAATGGTTCAGTTGTAATCTCCATGTCTCGATCAATGGTCAGGGAATGAAATGAATTTTTGACACATTTTTCTATAAAAATGAACCTATGGTGGAAAAAGGAAAATAACATACATCTAATCATCCCTATATCATCGCATTCATATGCCTTCATCACCTACATTTTTACTTATCAATGTCCCTAAGCTCCATCAGCCTATGGTAGAACACATAGGGGTGGTGGTGGTCATACATAAAACCTACGCTAACCACCTGCTACTCTACCTGCTCCTCCTCAATGTTAGTTACCCTATGGACTACACTACCCTTGCATCCTCATATTCTCAGTGCTCCCAAGACCATCTGCCAATGATCTATATAGTGGGTCGAGAAATCTCATACAATATATCCCCAAACCACCTCATGGGTTACACAACCTGGATATAAGATTTCTCACTCTACCCTGGGAGACAGACAACACTAATCCCATTTATTAAGGTCATCCCATAGAGGTTTGACCTCCTTGGGACCCTATGTATTCTTTTAGTTACCTACCATCGAATAATATACTACCTAGTGCCTACTGGTAGCTCAAAATGCTTTCATTATCCCCACCATAAATCTCTCCACTAGTAGAGCTTGCTCGAATCCCACCAAAGGGAGTGTTTCCCCATCATTTTTCAATTTCACTGTGCTCCACCATCCCCCCAGTGATCCCTGAAGAAGACTTGTGAATATGAATTACATTTGGTCGCTATGTGTACTCAAAAGGCATTATACATGTGTAATTGCATCAAGTCATTGATTAAATATATTGGGGATAACTCAGCCTTAAACATATGAGGTCACTGCCTATGGATCTCGTGAAACACAATCACCTTGCATGAATCCTCAACCAGTAGCACTGGTAGGAAATTTTTCTCGATGTGGAGAACTATAACTGGAATAATACCTTGAGGTACAATCTTGGAACATTACCTTATACTGACACATTTTCGCTATGAGGATAATCCTAATTTACAAGAAATAGAATCATAACTGAATATATATAGGGAGGCATCCTAATGTAGATCATGATGGTCTATAGTCAACTGGAAATACCTGGTGAGATAACTCTATAAGGATATCAGAACACAACCAAATACTACATGATGCATGTTCCGTTAATTACACTAAAACTAGTGTTTTCAAATGCCGAGTTGAAAAGTAGGTGTCCAGAGTCATGGTGTATGGGTACGTCGGACCCCGCACCATCACTAGATTTCTTGGCCTAAAATTCAAACTAGAAACACTCTAGATAGTTTCCCCAAGACTACCACACAGTCTCCAAGTCCTTAAGTATAACTAACCCACTCTGATACCACACATTCATAACACATCCCAAATGGTAGTTTTCATTGAATACCTCAATCCTTCCCCCAGTAGTATTTTGGATTGTAACTAGTGCTCAGAAGGAATATTCCAAAAATTAGAGGCATATTCATAAGTATCTGTAGACATGCACAAATCACCCCATCCAAAATGCTTAATGTTAACAATAATAAGTTGAAAGTTCTTTCGTACACTAAGATATGAACCAAAGAGTAAAATAGTTGAAAACGTAAAATTAAACATGAATAAATTATAGTCCTACCAAAGAAAGTGTCTGCAAAATGAAAAACACATGTTCCTGAAACATGCCTACTAAAAACACTACCCAATGTGTAGGTTTAGGACAGTCGTCTTGAGCCGAAGGATCACACCTCATCTACCCAAACTCTTAAATAGACATCTATTCCTAGTCCACCAACAACTCTATTGAAGTGTTCATCTTCTGCACTAGACTTGACATGTGAGGGAATATACTATAATGGGGTGAGTAAAACAATGCTCAGTTGGAAACCCTGAAACCACAATGAAATTCCACTCTGAAATACACGAAGTATTATATAACAAAATATTTGTCATACAATAAAAACACATTTTGAATATTCTTCTCACATTGGTATAATTTAGTAGCGTGAAATGCAATATTTTTAGACTAAGTCTACAAAACACCTTTTATAAGTTACACATAGAGTGTGGATAGCACACGAACTATTGATAATGCACAGAGTGTCAATAACACACAGAGTGTCGATAACACATGGAGTGTTGATAACATCGAATGTTTTGGTAGAACATAGTGTGTCAATAAGTAATGCAACCCCCATGCCATGTAGTCATCATGTCCTATAGTCACTATGTTACTTAGTCACTTAGTCACATATAGAAGCATGATTCCTCTCATTTCATGGATGTAATATGAGAACCTACTCCTCAAAAATTAGGATATATTACAATTCTCCAAATCTCACAAATAGATTCAAGAAAAGACAGTATCATCACAAGGGTCCCAACACCACAAATGGATCATCAAATAGGCACTTGGTGTTGATAGTTACGGATAATTTATAAAAAATGTGTGACCTGGGTCTAGTCCGGATCCGAAACAGGTTTGATCTAACCCATCGAATATGATATTCCAGCCGAACCCACTAGGGCTGGCTGAACTGACCCCACCCAGCCCTGGCTGGTGCATGTTTACCCAGTATGATCCTGACCAACTTGACTCAATATAGTATAATCTCAATCATGATGCGGGTTCTCTCGTTAGGTCCCATGCAGTATTTTCCAACCACATGCCCTCGGCTCCACACAGTTTTTCACCATGTTCACGTTGCCAGGACACTTTTTTCTCCCCACATGGCATTGACTATGCCACCACATGGACCACTTGGCCCGCCTTCTGCATTTGTAGCCCCTCACCACTATATTATTCATCACTACCTGCACCCTCTGTCACCACGAGAACCCATGTGGTCCTCCCTGGATAGCTTCCTACCACCACCAATGTCGATCGGCCCGCTGGCGGACAACTATTCTCATGCTCCACCTGATCCCAACCCAATGAAGGGGTACACCTCTCTATGTCACCCTAACCTAGTCCCCCACCATTCCACAACTTTCTCCACCTCTAGAAATCGACCCCCACTAGGCCACACCTTTCTTTGGCATCGACCACCCTAACATTGGCCTGCTATTCACCGCACGCTCCACCTATACCATACAGAGCATCTTATGTAGTCATCACCATGCACCACATCAATGTGGAGCCTCACCTCTGTGTTGTAATTATGGTGTCAGATCACAGATAACAGATTGTTTCACAATTGATTGAATGGGAAATGATCATGTGTCTATGTTTTAGGAAGACCGAATAATGGAGAAGAATGAGGGAAAATAGATAAATGTAAAATAATACCCAATGAAAGGATTTTGGCCATGCGTGTATCTATCTCGAACTATTAATGATAGAATGAATATTGAAATGATAATAAATCAAATATCATTAACAAAAAAACTCATGATAATCAACCCTCAATAATTATAGGTATAAAAAGAATGACTAAAAGTTGGATCCAATTGTTTGTGGGTTTTTCCATGTTAGTCAATGAAAATATTGAATATAGGAAATCATAAAAATTTAATAACACCTTAAATTGAGGTTTGGATCGATAATTGATGATGATATATTTTATTTCTGTCATTGATGAGTTCTTCCACTCTACTAGTGCAACGATTCTAAATCAGCATGATCGGTTGTCGCTATTCATCTAGAGGGTTTCCTTACATGTATCAGAAAAATTTCAGGGCTATAGAGACAAATTTTAATTCCCTGATGAAGGGTTTTAAAAAAATACTAAATGATTCATTAAATGATATATTTTTATTATATATTTAAATGAAGTTTACATCGATAAACAATCCTTCATATATGAACCATGTGAGTCAATTTTAGGACTCTCCTATGGTAAATCAATTGTTCTAAATAGAAAAGTGGCATCACATATATTATATGGAACCTTTTTAGATGTTATTCAGTTCCAATAAAAATTATACACACACTTTATTACGAGATTATAATTTTATGAGGAGTTTATCTATGAAAACTAGGCCTTAGAATTTCATTCGGCTTCATCGTTTGGTCTAAGAATTTTTACAAATTATTTTTATACAAAAAAATTAAATATGAGTCATTACAAGGGAAAAAATTGGAATATTTTTTTTTATTTTATGAAAATAGTAAAAATAAATATTTTTGGTCTCCACATTTCCTATATTGTATTTTTTTGTAATGGTTTTACTGATCTAGAGACAATAATTATTCATGATGACAATTTGAAATTGGAAGTGAATTAATGTTTAATGTAAGTATATAAGTTGGTATGATGTTGTTTTGATTCTATCTAATGATAGTGGAGTGATTTTATTTTCATTAAGTAACTTCAAATATTCAATTACCATATAAGAACACTATGGTTTAGGAAATGATTTACAATGGAGAATTTGTGATGAAATATCATTATTTCTATATCATAATGTCCTTTGGTATTTTTAATCACATTAGATCATGTTTAGACTAATTTAAGTAATTTATATTTAGGATGTTTACTATGAAAAATATTAATGTTAATTTAAATGAAATATATAAAATTGAATGCATGATGTTGGTCCTTTGGGTTTTTTAATTTCAATCTATCATTTTTGGAAATAAAATGTCATGGGATTCATATAAAAATGTAACATGATTATATAAGTTGAAAAAATGAGTAGTAAATATATCATTTAGGGTAAATATTTCAACATTCAAAGGCAATATATCTTGTTTGGAGTTGCATGGTTATAGAAAATGCCCTATAATGGGAGACACATGATTATGTAGTCATGAGAAACTTGGGTATGGTTTTACTATGAAATGTTGTTATAGGGATATACCTAAGGTATTTTAGGATAATAATATAAATAATTTTGGTAAATAATTGTTACCCCTCCCACAAAAAGGTTTTAATGTATTATGTATCCAAACATGAGTAGAATTTATACTGAAAATCATATATCATATTTGTGTAAAAGTGATTAATTTATATGTTTTCCCTCAAAAAAACACACTAGCCCAAAAATTGATATATTTTACTCCATCATTGATGTAGGTGAGAACTATTGTATAGAAATCATGAGTGTTAGGTAATTTTAAAGAATATAATAAGAAAAAAATTACTATCTATAAGAAAATCTAAATAATTGAATGATTAAATAAGAACTAGAGACAACCCAAGGTGTATATATTTTTAATATGTTTTATATACTAGTTTGAAGATCAATAAAAATTGGAAATATATATTTTGTGTAACTACATGTTAAGGTATAATGTTTTTATTATGATATTCAATTGAAAATGTATACCTATGGGGAGTAAACTTTAGGCCATGTTTTTCTAAAGAATAAAAATCTAAATGATGAGAAAAATAATTGAGTCCATTCCATGTAATTAATGTACCAAAATTAAAATATAATGTTATTATTTATCCCAGTTAATATATTATTTAAAAATATAAGAATTTTTACATTAATTTATGTACTGGATCTGTAGAGATTTATATGAAAGAAATATCCTCAAATAATGCTTATGTTCACATTTTAATATAAAAATAAATATACATTTTATTCATGATGTTATGTTATGATTGAGTGGAGATATAAAATTATTAAATACATATTTAATGAATTGAAATATTATTTTATATGAATTATTATTCAAGATTATGTTATTTTTTTAAATAGATAAATTCATTGGATAAAATAATATAGGGTGATGATGAGAGATCATAATGAATGAAAAAGAATTAGATTTTAATTATATATTTTCAAAATTCTATAGGACATGGGTTTCTAAAAAAATTGATAATAATATTTTCCTTGTTATCATAAAAATATATGTACTATGAACATTGAATAATTGTTAAAACCAACTCTATTTTTCTCTTGAATAAACTATATACATTTTGATAGATCTGTAATAAATATTAATATGAAAAACTATGTTTTTGAATAGTATAAAAGTGTCATATATACCACATCATAATGATATTTAGAGCAGCAGAGAAGAATACAAGGACTATTTCAATCCTTGCAAACTAAAAATATAAAAAATGGTGGATTATTTAGTTTAGTACTATCAGACTAAATAAGGAATGAATTAAGAGAATGAAGAAGTTAGTGTTCTATAATATGGTGTTCGAATGAAGAAAAATGAGTGGCATGATATTTTATTTCTTTTTAGAGAATTAATAATACATATAATAATTTTTATTAAATATAGGTGGGTGATGGTACATTCATGATTTTGTACATGTATATGAAGATGAAAGAAAATAATATTAAGTAGTTCACAGAGTGAAAGATATATATTTTATTTCTGAATGATATTTTTGAAGTCACCATCTATTTATTGTGCAATATTCAGTTGTCAATATTATGGTCTATAAAGAAAATTTATTGGTATAGGATTCTCCATATATATATGATACTACATTGATTTATATTTAAATGTTTATTCCATTATTGAAACAACTAATAGGTTTTTTACAAATGGGTTCTGTGATAATTGTTTTTTACCAATCACACCCAATATTAGCTACTCTTATTGAGTAATATTCCTTGAAATATTTTCTCCCCAATTTTATTGGGTATTTTCCGATTATATATATATAAATCTAGAAATGAGAGAATAAAAGAATCATTCCCCTAAAATATATAGAGGAAAATTAGAACATGATAATAATTCCAAATAGATAAAATATCACCATCATTGAAACAAACATAATCAACCAAGTGGTAAAAAATTACCTAACTATTCATTTTGTTGACATTCCATCAACCATTCCCAGGAATCATAGATATAATATTTCCCATTATATTTTATATGATAATTTTTCTATACTCTATTATTATTAAAGAGGTATAAATCTCACAATAAAGAAACTATATATCTCCAATCATGTTTTCAATGAGCTCTCAAAAGTTTTCACTTATAATGTTCTATAGGATATATTCAGATAATAAGGGATAAATGATGTCTTTAACTCAAATATTATAACCATATTGAGTGGTATGTACGTTATTAATAATGGAAACTCTATATTTATAGGTGTTTGGGATTTATATAAAATTATAATACAAATGTGAATTCACTGTGGTGGATTCAGTGAATCACTATTTATCATATAGATCACCCAGTCTTGGATGTCCCAAACCATTTTGAAAATGATCTTATAAAATATCAAATCATGTTTACATGTATCCTATAGGAATATTTATCTATAATTTTTTATAAATTTTTTAGGATCATATTTATTATAAATATCGATATATTTTATGTATATTAACTAAAACATCATCACATAAAATTCCCCAAGTGGTAATTCCCTTGATAATAATTCATTTATATTACAAAATATATTAAATAATGAAATTTATGCATCAATAAAATTATGTTTCATGTTCCATTCTATTAAAATGTTTTATTTATAATATTTAAATATAAATTTTAAATTTGTATAGAAAATTTTAGAAATGATTCCATACATAATTCATTAAAAACAATGCTTATTAAATATATATATTCCCTTGTAGTGTAAGACCAAGAAATTTTATTTATTTATTGTTCAATGTTTTTTAATTCGTAATCTTAGCTTTTACTTATGATTTTTTGGTTGAATTTTGAGTATAAGGATATTTTCCATCTATTTCATGGTTAATGTGCATTGTTGGATGAAAATATAAAATGAAAGTTACATGAAACCTACACAGATACTTTTTACAGATCTTTTCATTCAATAATGGTTTATTATATATAGTTAGATCATTTTTTGTCTCCCAACTACAAGAAAACCTGTCTACACTATGTGAGATTATTTCATAACAAGGCACTAGTGCATGACTTTTACATGTTTACTAGAAATAATGTGACATGTGTGTGAAGTGATAATAGATTTTAAAATATCATTTTTTCACTATTGGTGCATGGTTTCCCAAACCATTTAGCTAGTTGGTATGATATTCCAAGATCAATCTTGTGATGTATGCAATGTTTTTTATAGAATGTGACTAAATAATCGAAAATTTCAGTAAATTTAACAGACGAAAATGATCTATCTACCAACCATGATTTTAAAACATCATCTTTGCTCTCTGTACTGATTTAGATCACAAGATTGTTTTCTCACTTCCTCATTGATTATCTTCCATCCAAATTTGATATAATGATAATTATTAATTGTTTAATCTTCATTTTTTAAGGTGATCACTAAAATAACACGTATCCTCATATTTTCATCCGTCTATCATTTTTTTCCATATAGAGGTAATGAAGACCAAGTCCATTAATAGGATATATTTTCATTATGGGGGATCAGTTTGGTTCTTTTTTTATCTTAATTTACCATTAAAGGTGTATTAATAGGTTTCTATAAAACAGAAGATGTTTATGGTTATTATACATATGTATTATATGTAAAATTCTTGAATAAATATTCAATTCATGTTTTATGTGATTTTATTGGTGTAAAATTATATTTTTAAATATTATATATATTTTTATTGCAATGAAAAAAATAATTTAAATTGATTTCACTTTGAAATGTATAGTCTTAAAAATTATTATTATATTATAAATCTAATTTTACAAAACGCCGAAAATTTTCAATGATAATGTAATAGAAATTTTCATATGGATGTGTTTTGATATCTGTAAAAAATTTCATTTTCATACTAATATAATATGTTTTACACAATTCATTAAGGACTGAATAATATTTTCCAATATTGACACTATTTATATGAATGATTATAAAGAATCCATGGAACATTTAATTGTTAAATTTATAGTGAAAATACCCCATTAAGACATGTCCCATGTATTATTTATTTCAACTCAACAAATATTTCATGTTAAATGAACAATTATTTATAAAAAAATTACTTTTTAACAAGGGACATTTTCTATGAAGAGTATTTTTGGGCTAGCCCATATTTATGATTCATGTTTTATCAAATAATAGCTAATTTTCCAATGTATTTTTATTTATTTCATTTCATAACATTAATTAAATTTTTCCCATTAAATTGTACATATATCATTGGGAACTATGAGTAGCTAGTGAAAAATCTATTTTCACATGCCTCATTAGTCTATGAACAATCTCTATATAGTTTCCCTTATTAATAATTTCATCCTTGATTGGGTTTTTTGACTAATCATGGTTAGTAATAGAAATACCATCTCTTATAAAAATTTTATTACAACATTAATATAAATTTGGATGGATAATATTGTATTATGTTATAGAATCTTCCCGAATATCTATGGTTCCAATGATTTTATCGATTTGGATCTATTATATAGGTTATGTTTTCTATTATTAAATGATAAATGATTATATTATGTTAATATTTCATTCTTATTATTGTAATTATTATGATTGAGAACTATTTTATTAATGTTTTCTCCTATACAATATTTATTAATAATTTAATATATGAAATTTGAAGACCGGAGAATTAAATTTTTGAAATAAATTATATATCATTACATAAATAATGTTTAAGATGTTATTTATAAATTATTGTCTTTCAAAATTCCGAAAAAAAATATTTTTATAGATGAAAATTACTCAAAAAATGAAAAATAATTGTGGATAGTCGAAAATCTAGGATTGATTTTATATTCTGATAAGATTTATTTAAAATAAGTTTAAATATGTCCTTTTTAATGATTATTATTGGGATTTGGGATTCATAGAATGTATATGAGTATTTCAGATGAAACTATTATACATTTCAATTATAGGTTCAGCTTGGTCGTAAGATCACAAACTTTTCTAAAGTCTTCTCAAGCACGATTTCTATAAATTTTGTTAAGTACCTTTGATTGGTTTTATCACTTTGGGTCTATTTTGGTGGAGTTTTATGACAAATTTGGGGAAAGGGGGGATGTGCACGGTTGGTCCACTTTTAGAGGAAACCATGAGACCCACCACAAGTAATAGTTCAACATAGGATTGTGAGGACCATATGGTTAGTGAATGGTTTACATATCCATACTCCCCTTCCTATAAAACCATGAACATTATTTATAATTACCCGAAAAATTATTTTCAAACCCACAAAACCCACAAGAAACAACCTTTACTCCTTGAATCTGGAATAAACGTTTTGGGAAATTCAAATACTATTAATATTTGTTATGTGTTTGTCCATCCTTCATTATTCAAGATTCAATGTCCAAATCAGAGATCTGATCTTCATCTTGTAAGTGGACCTCATCCCGATACCTGTACCAATCATTCAACTCCATTTCTTTAGTATTTTGGTAGTATTTTTTTCATTATTTTATTATATGTAATCCTTTTTTGTGATACTTAGATCTATTATATTGATCTAAATATAGATAGTTATGATATTGATATTCTTAATCATGATATATGGATTTAGATCAGAAACTAATATCTACATCATTATGCAGCTTGTATTTTGGGGATTCCCTTGAATGAATTCCCATCGCCAAATTGTGGTAGGTGGTATAAAATATAATTCCTATAGACATAGATTTGATAATGCATATAAGAATATATAATTTCTAGAATTATTTTGCAATTGAATTCATAAATAGATTAACTTGGGTTAAACAATTGATTTATCAATCCATTGTTGACAAAAATGATTAATTGAATAATTTATCATAATATTAAGGTACAATCATGGTGACGAATTAATGTTGTGATATTGATTATGAAAGATATGTGATTAATTCATGGTAATTAATTAATGGATTTATAATGATACATTGAATTGGCTTGATTGAGATAATTAAATCGAAACTAATTATGTTCCTTCATATTAATATCTAAATAATTAATTATGGAATTATTTATGAAGAGTTTCGATTTTTTAATGAGGTAATTAATTTATGAAAATTAATTATGTGTTATGAATTATGAAATTGATTAATTAATTGATGAATTAATTAATGTGATTGGAAGACTAAATTAATTATGGGGATAATTAAGAATATTTCTTTATTTCAAAAAAATGTTGAATAGGAAATAGAATTGAGGTATATAATTAATTTTGAATTAATTATGTTCGAAGGAATGTAATTGGGTCATTCTAAATTGATAGGTATAAATTGTAACATTGTCATTATACTTGTTAGTAACAGATTGGGAGCATGATAATTAAAATGTAATGAATGAATGGTAATATTGTCATTGTCGTTATGAGTAAAATAATGAAAAAATGGTCTTCATATTGAGAAGTAAAATAGAGACATGGCTATATTACTAATTAATTATTATTGGTAATTATGATAATTATGTGTGAATTTAATTAATGGGTATAAAGGTACTCTAATTTATGTCCTAACATGATAATACCTCGAACTCCAACATTAGTCAAATCAGGTACAGATATATTATATCACCTAGGAATACATTGATCTTCATAAAGAGTCAAAGAATGTATTAAGAATTCATATTACCTGGGGAATACATACCGAAGACAGTATAGAGGTATGTGTATTCCAAGGAACCCTGGAGTTATAATTATTAAATAAGTAATAAGTGATAAGGTGATAGTAATAGATTTATTCAATATCAAATTTTCTTCATAGAATTTTATAAACTAAAATATTACATGATTTATTTCAGTCACCGTTGGTGGTGAACTACTACATTTTATTTACACACTACTCAGACATCCTTATCAATACCAGAATACACATTCATTTTCATGGTAGGTTACATGAAAATGACATACATTGGATAGTTGAATGGGGTAAGAGCATAGATGAGGGAACACTAGTTGGTTTGGAACCCACTTGGGATTTGATAGTTTTTTAATATTAAGTTGATTTTTAGGTACCATGACTCTTATATAGGCATAACATGTTTTCCCTTTTATTTTTCTATACTATTTTTTTGTTTAATTATTTTATGACATTGGTATTTTTTATATTATATATGATTCTGAATTTCATATGTATTTAAACTATTGTTTTCCTCTACAAAAAGTGTGTATTGTCTCCCTATGACTGATTTACCAGACCCTTACTGCTAGTTGACAACATCTAGTGTATGAAGAGGTTTTCGAACGGTCTTATGGCCGATTGTCTCGAAGAACCAACAATTGGATCCCGAGTCGGGTTGTTACAAAGTTGTATCAGAGCTCTAGATTTCTTCTTCTTCTTCTTATATCTTACTGATTTTGTAACACCCCAACCCCAGTTACCCAGATTCAGTGCATTATTACATAATATTATCATGATCACACAAGATCAAAATATTGAATGACTGGTCAGTTAAATAGCATCGGATGTACTCGATACATTCATAAGTTTTATATTACATTTTTAAATTAAAAACAACAAAAACATTATCTCCATTGACCACATTCTGCCCTTATACTATCCCTAATGGTCAGTCATAATATTCTTCATCACATCCTGGGAAAAATAAATCATAGAAAGGGGGTATCTCATATTCTCAGTAAGGAAAAAATGTAGCGGAAACAATTAATAATATGCAAAAACATTTAATTAAATGTATAAGACTATAACACAATACTTTTAAAATTCATAATAACATGAACAAGATAAAACAAATAATTTTGTTTACTTATTCACATGGATATTATACTTGTCGAATAATTACATGTAATATCAATAACCAATTTCATAATGTTTGAATGCATAATGCCATACCTCATAACCACATTGTCAAGTCTTTATGCCATGTATAAAAATATGATTTTCTCAAGGCCTTGTGGCAATGAATTATTTTGTCTCATGAGATCTATCGATGCATTGAGGAGCTATAGCGGGCTCCACCCGTCTCTTACTAAGTCCAATTCATTCCTCATATGTAATGGTTTAAATATAACGTACACATTCATATTAAAACTAGCATATGATATGTCAATAACTTATCCATATACCATGAATGGTGTATAAATAACACATCCATAGTCAAACATATCACAAAATCATCAATACAATATAGAAGATTTGAATCAAATTAATCAAATTCAAAAAAGATTAAAATCCATCAGAGAATGTTGACATAGTTGAAATGATAACTTTTTTTAGAGAAATATTTATTTCTACTTTGTAATAATTTATAAGTAATATAATTATAAAAGAAAACATAAATTTTGAAAATATTTTTATAATCTTTTATTGGATGCTTCAATGATTATATAACGGCGGAAAATAGCCACACCTGCTGTATAAGTTAAAAAAGGAATTCTTACCTTAATTTTTTCAAGAAGGTCCCAAAGTACCTTGTTTTGAAAAGTATGGAAAAGTTACTTTCAAAAGATATGTGGCGAAATAAGGGTATAAATGAATATGACCCATACTCTTGTGAATAGTAGAAATTCATTGAATTATATTTTTATGAAAATATTAATGTGGATGATAAAGAGGTCCCAGTAGATACTTACGTATTAACCAGCTTCGGTAAGAAACAATATTGTTGAATTAACCCATAACATGTACTTTTATTAAGTCGATGGTATGTTAGCCTCCTGTATAATAGTTAAATAATTGTTATTAATTTATAAATGAATCATATACATAAATATGATGTCATATATGATCATCTATTATTGCTTTGTTAATTATATTTTAGTAGTATCATTATTTCGGGTGTAAACTGATATGTTTTCCTTTATATGCTTGGGTACGTAAGCCAGGTTTGTTTTGATTCGAATATATTTGATTCATATCAAGAATGATATTAAGTTCATAAAAATTAATTTTAATCCTAAAATGAAAATTACTGTTGAATGATTATGATGCAGAATGAATCTCATCGTGTTTGTGAAGACGGTAATCCGTACGTACACACGAGCGAAAATATTATTATATATATGGTAAAATCCTATGAAATTGGATGTTATATCATATTTAGAGAATCATATAAAATCTAAATTTATTATTTACATCAGTTATAATCATTATTATACACATCCAAATAATGAAATGTTTGAATAACAAACTACACCACGATGTGGAGACGGTAAGCATTATGTACGCATGAATGGTGACTTGGTCATTTGCATAATGGATAGTATAATGAATATGGGTGTAACATATTTATAATAAGGTTATAGTATGTATATTGTACTGGATTTATTATATTGGTATGGAAACAAGAACAAAATAGGAAGTATAAGAAATGAACATGAAAGAAGGTGGTGAAATTTTGACCACTTCTTCGGGTGTTTCCTTTTGAGTTGATCAAAAGGACAATTTAATTTGGCTTTCTGTTCAAAGTAAGGCCTATCGGTTTAAGGGATGAAATCTTAGAGGATATTTGGGTAGGGTTTGGCTGATCCAAATGGCTTTGGAGATGATAAATTATGATAAGGGGAATTACCCTTTTATAAGAGATGTGTGGGTCACTTTAGGAAAAGATTGAAATATTATTTTATAATAAAATAATTTCCAGTTTCTAATGGAACCAAAATTATTTATTTTTAGGATTACGTTGGGATGGGTCGAAAACCTCTCAACCAATAGTTTTTATACATGTTTACATGACCATATTAACCATATCATTTAGATTTAACTCCTAGTCAAAATGATTGACATTTACCTGTGTATTTGTATTTTTATTTTAAATGGTTTTAAACATACTCTAACAAACCAATCGAACCCCAAGAGGTTAATTATTAATATATATAACATTATAAAATTCCTTTGGGTGATCATTAGAGTTTTATGAATATTATATCAATTAATAATAGAGTATTTGTATTAAAAACACAATTATATCCATTTTGACACTATTTATTATTTGATTTTATTGAAATCCCTAAAAAATTTATCACTTAAAATAAAATTTATTTAATGGTCCCTAATATGTCATATTAGACTAGAAAATTATTTGAATTCATCATAAGACTCAATTTACATTTATTTTGTTATTTATAATATCAATTATTTTAAAATTTCATTATCATGATAATTAATTCATCGTCGTTGTGTCATAAATAAATTAAATTATTTAATGTATAAAAATTAAAAATAAAAAACCTTTCTGTATTAAATATTTTTATCTTTATAATGAATTTTTATATTTGAATTTATATTTTGTGTATTTCTATAATAAAAATGGTTTAGTTATTAAACTTTTAATTTAACCCTTTTAACTCATCTTTATATAAAATAATAATAAATGTCCTAATCTAATCCAAGTGGACCAAATAGGATCAAATTTTATTCCTAAGGATTATCTTGGTCGAATTACACATATCCAATAGAATTAGGACATGTGATAGAGTAATTATAATATCATTTTACCCTTAAATACCCTATTTACTTTAAACTATGGTAAATCAAAGTCAAATGTTACTATTCACCAAAAATTATTTTCATTTTATTGAACCAAATTTTACATACTGATATCAACCATGTCTCTCATATTTATGAAATTCATCTCACAGAAGCAGTAAAATTATGTTTTATGAAAATTTGAAAATTCTCCTAGTAGGTGGGTAAAAGAAAGTTTAAAGTTCAATAAAATTTTATATATCTAAACTTATTATAAAATGACTCCAATTAATTAAATTTAACATATATAGGTATTAAGTATCTATTTTTACATAAAATAAATTGAAATAAAAGAACTAATTACATAATTAAAAAGTCATTTTTAAACATTAATGAAGTGTTTTTCACTTTTCATAAAATTTGATTTTTTTTTGAAAAAAACCAAAAAATCACACAAATCTAATATCAATATTCTAAATTGAAAAATGAAATCCATTTTGAAAAATAAAATTTACAAAATTTCAAAATGTGGGAATTACTATTCATAACGGGTAGTTTGATTTGTCGTGGTGTGTTAAAACTCTATGTTGTGTACAGCACAATCTACCTCATTTTTTCAAGGAAACGTACCATGGAATCTTGGGGTGTTACAGATTTCAAAATGGTGGATAGGAGACTGTGAATGGTTTGGGATTGATAATGTTCTCATTCAATATACATGAAAATCAGTGTACAAGGGAAAAACCTATGTACTCAAGATAGGATTGATTTTATTATTGTTTTCAATTATAGATGAAAATTATTTCACCTGGTGTGATGCACATGTGGTCTTATGTGATTTATATTTCTGTTAGATTTTTTGTATTGATTCATGACCTAGAATGGGATGAGAGTTGAGTCTACATGAATCATTCTAGGAACTCATGGTTAGTGTTACATGCATCATTTTATAAATGCATGAGAAATGGGTTATGGGAATGTTTTTGAATGGGATTTATTTTCCATGTTTGTGATAATAAAATTAAAAAATTAGTCCAATCAAGTAATGATAAATATTTTAACATGATGTATGATTAGAATAATAGGGTGTTTGAATGTGAAACATGATTATGATATTGTGTTTACCCTTGTTAACGAAACTTTTGAGTATGATGGTTATGGGTAGTGACAACACCTCCATTAGACTATGTGGTAGAGGTGGAGAAAATATTCATTTTGACATACCATGATTATTCATATTATATAAATGTTATAAGGTTGTGTTATGAGGCATATGATGTATTTTTTTGGAAATGTATAGTGAATGCCTCTTCAACGCTTGTTGAGCGGATGGCTGAGGGGAATAGCTAGGAATAGTCTTCCAGTCTGGAAACATGAGGCACTAATGGTTCAAGCTGAATATGAAGGGAGAGTAGTTCTTGGATAAATTCTCTCACTTTTGGAAATTTATAGAATTTCACTTAGGGATGGTTATAATAATAATCTATGAGATGACAAGGGATTATAAATTTCAACACCCTCAAACTATTACTTGAGGGGATGGACATGAGGGAGAAGAATTCTAGGATGAGTCTGTAGATAATATACTTGAAAAATTGGAGACTCCATCTTAGAGGAGGTTTAATATAAATACTTTTATTATATAGGGATTAGTGAAGTACTGGTCAAACATTCCAGTGTGAGATGAAAAAAACAAAACATATGTTATGGATTAAATTATTATAGAGGATATTGGAGAAATTCTATCCATTGATGATGAGACAAGAGAATGTTTCATAGTTCATGTATCTAACTCATGGTAGCATGTGTGCGATGGATTATGTGGGATGCTACAGTTATCTGTAATTCATTGATCCATCATTATCAAGAGATGAGAAAGCTATGGAAAAATGCTTTCCAGACTATCATAAGATTGAGATGAATATCCATGTCAATAAATTCAAATCAAATATTATTGATGAATTTATTTTTCAGGCTCTCTTTAATAATCGTATCATGAGGGAGGATCCCAGTACAAGAAAAGTAGTTGTTATTAGACGATCTGTAGTGAAACTTTCGAGACATGGAACCATCGTTAAGACAACTTTTTCCAACATAATTTGAAACAATGTACACAGACATGAGGGTCAGTCGGACATGACCTTATACAGGAGATATTAAATCATTTTGGTTGGTCGGGAACTATCGTCGGCACTATTATCATCCAACAATAGAGCATCAGTCTAGTGGAAATATGTGACACCTACAGAATTTATGAATACCATACATGCATACTGGTGCAGAGGGAGAAGCTGGGTAGAGTCTGTGTGTGGGGATGGGATCATCTACACAATATCTGTCTGGTAGATAGAGTAAAACTAGCCAAATTAGTAGAGGTAGTGTACATGGTGTGGTTAGGATAACGTAAAATTATAATTAGAGTGGTTCTACTCAAAGGATTTAGACAACATCACATGGAAAGAGGGGGTAGGATATTTATATTCAGGGTAAGAAACAGTTGTGGATATCGTGGATGGGCCATCGACAGTGATATGTACTATTCAATTATCATATAATACAACTAGTGCCTAATTTGATATCGATGCCTCTAATTTCATTATATCTTCAAAATGTTTTAATGTTCTATGCTTGGTGGTGGAGTTTGATAGTGGAGTAATTATTATCGATGCACCATTGGGAACACTGTGTTGAGACATATGTCTATGCAAGGGATGCTCATTGGAGATCAAGGAATAAAATTTTCTATGGGATATTTGTATTCTAGATACGGTATGGTTCAAACTAATTATGGGTATGGAATAGATAGTTGCATAAAAATCCAACATTTACTGGTACTATAGTATAGTGACCTTTGTTTCTTATATGGGATTCCCATACATTCCCTATGGAGAATGGGATATATAGGCGAACTAAGATGCGTAAATCACTGAACAACTGGAAGATCACTCATTTGAGGTTCTTAGTCTATAATTCAATGATGGGGGTGTCAGGTAATATTTCTTCCACCCTATAGTGTAATTATTTTTGTATTCCTTTCCATAATACTTATTATGGATACCACCTAAGAGATACGTGGAATTAATTATTGAGCTCATGTAGGGGGATGTTCTAGTATTTCTCCACTGTGTAGAATGGAACCTACTAGGCTTCAAGACGACAAGACATAGTGGTGGAATTGGAGGATAATGTAATTTTCTTTCCATGTACGTCTCCATTTGGATTACATGTATTGTTTGCAATGAAGGGCAATGGTATTCTACATTTTTCTGCTGATTTTTAGAACTAGAAAAAAATGACTATTATGAAATGATATCTTCTATCGCACATTAATGATATTTTTGACTAGTTTAATGCATCTTGTGGGCTGTGAATGATTGAATTGAGATAGGGGAATCATCAGTGGAGGGTTCAGACTTCATATATTCTAAGGAATACTTTCAATATAAGTTAAAACCATTATGAGTTTGTTTTAATTATATTCCGATTAAAAACTTCACCATCAAGGTTTATGGATTTAATATATAAGATATTTAATTCATATTTATATTATATTTTGGTAGATTTTGAGGATTAAATGATGTATTACTCAATGAATCAGGTTGGTCACGGCCAACAACATGATATTTTCTTGTGTACACTGAGAGATCATCTATATTCTACAAATCTATTTAAGTATAAATTTAGGACCGAACATGTAAAATTTTTGGGGAACATCATATAAAAATAAGGTGTGTTAGTGGACCTAGATAAGGTTTAGGCATTGGTTTCTTGCGGGTATCAAAATATTTTTTTCAATATCCAAAAAATTCTTGGATTAACAGGATACTAAAAAAATCATCCATGAATTTTCCCATTTAGAAGCACAACTTTTGGTTATGGCTAAGAAGGGGAAAACATTTGAATGGATGGAATAATGTGATAATTATTTTCAAAATATCACTAATATTTTTTTGAAATGACACCAATTTCAACCCTAATTGATTTCAGTGAGTACTACATGGTTTATTGTGATGATTATGGAATCAGACTCTGAGTAGAGTTGATGCATGGGGATCAAGTCATAGCATATTGGTCTTGGTAGTTGATATCCCATGAATGGAACTACCCTACACATGACCTAATGTTTGATACAATGGTTTATTCTATTATGTGTTGGTGACACTAGCTTTTGGAATGAAAATTTAAAATTTATATAGATCATAATAGATTGAAGTATATCATTTCACATCATTATTGGAATCATTAGTAGCAGAGATGTGTATAGTATATGAAGTCATTTTTTTTGAACTAGAATATAATATCAGGAATTTAAATAGTGTGTATGATTAAATAAGTAAGAAAACTCAAACAAATATGGTTAATGAGCCAGGTGAATAGTCGAAGATGACGACTTTTATAGCTATAATGCTTGTGGTGGTACAAGAGAGTTGGGAGATGATGACTCATGATATAGTTGTAGTGGATTATACACTCTTGAGATTGATTGGGGACAAAATTATGAGGATATGGAGTTTTTGGCCATAGGGTAAGGCAATGAAATTTGGGAGTCACCATCAGACTAGATTATTGATGAGAATGAGATCATCAAGGTGAAGAATCAATTTGTTGTACCTACGATCATATGAGAGGAGATCGTGTGGGAATTTCATGTCTCTTTGTCGCTGGTGTGTCCATGTGTGACCAAAAAGTTATGTTCCCTACAATGACAATATTTTTGGAAATAAAATAGAAAAGAGAAAGTATAGTTTTAGATGACATACATCACATGATAGAAGGTGATGGTAGAGCATCAATGACCTTTATGATTACTAATACTTATTTTTATTTTATAATTGAAGTGGGATGACATGAAAATGGATTTTGTGGTTTATCTTCCAATGATTATTAGGAAAACTTATTCTATTTGTGTCATTTTGGAACATTTGAAAAAGGTAGTTCATATCTTAACTGCAAGGGAAACCATTACAAGAGTGAATTTGGGAATTCTATATGTTCGAGATAAAGTTGACCTTCACGTGGTGACACTACTATAGTCTCAAATCATGATTCATGATTTACATCACCCTTCTAGAAGGTCTTGTAGAAAGTGGTATGTAAAAATGCATTATGAAGTATGTGTTTCCACCAATATATTTCATAATTATGTCATGCTATACATGTTCATGACAATATGTTATGGGATTCTGTGATTGAATTTGGTGGTTCTTGGGAGAAACACATTCATTTATAGTGTTTTTACTATAACAATAGTTATCAAGAAAGTATATATATGGAACCATACAAGTGAATTATTATAGTCTATTTAGATCACCCCAATATTGGATGGTGGTTGGTGAGTTAGAGTTATTGAGATAGATCCACATGCTAGAGACATCAGAGTAGGTGTAGTTGATTTGACAACATATTTCTATAGCTCTGAGAAGAAATATGTTTTATGATGATAGAATAAGATGACCCCTAAAAGTTATAGAGGTTGATAATTTATTCCATCATGTGTTTCCATAGGTATTATCAATATAGGTAAAGAGGTAGTGTAATTTATTGCCCAGTTTGGCTGGACCATTTGAGGTAGTTGAGAGAATCAGTTTGGTAGTGTGTTGATTTTCCCTTCAATAAAAATATTGTGTTATGCATGGTCTATTCTATGTGTCAGAACTATAACAGAATCACCCTGACTCTTATCATGTGATCGATGTGGTGAGGTGTACATAGAGATAGATAAATCTTTTGAGTATCATATGATATGTGTGTAGGATCTCATTGTGAAAGTGTTGTGGGGAAAGAACATTCATATAGTTCATTTGTTATGGAAACATAGAAGTGTGCAAGAGGAGACATGGTAGAGGAAAACCTATATGAGGGCTCCATGGACTGATCATTTTTGCTTGAAATATTTGAAAAACAATGATGTTATTCTTGAGGATGATCTCTTATAATGTTGGAATAGTGTACGATACCAAACTTTTTTGGAGTTATCTCAGGCGTTATTTTGGGAAAGATATGTTGTTTTTAATTATATTTGATTTGAGTTGAGGCATGGGGTTCATTTGGGTGAAGTTTTAAGAGAATTTCAATGAGAAGGGGGATGCTCAAGATTGGCGTAGAGTTAAAGAAATCTATGCACCCAATCCTAGGTATCCTTATGAACATAGAGAGTGGGCATACACATTTGGAACATAGTTTACCTACCCATGCACTTTTTCCCCAAAACCATGCATGTGGTAGTTAATTATGCAATTTTTTAGAATTTTCGAAAACCCATAACACCTCCATTTTGACATTGGTTCGAAAGTAAACATTTATGGGAAATTGTAGAACCTTTTTAGTGGGTTCCAAGTCAATCCGACCTCGATTTAGTATAATTTATAGCCCTAATAAAATATCATCTCTTCTCCCAGTATGTGGATATCATATTAATGTATAACCCAATAATTCTTATCTCCTTCCTTGATATTTAGTTATAACTTTATCCTCAATTTATTTAGATTTAATCATTTTTTGTGAGATGTAGATCTAGAATGTTGATATATATCTGGATTGATAATATCTTGATATCCATAATCATGATTTTTGGATATTGATCTAGAACATTGATCTAGGTCATTATCCTTTTTGAATTATGTTGATTTTCATTGAACCAATTTCCATCAACAAGTTTCTATAGGTGGTCAATAATCTAAATCATATTGCCAAGGATTTTATTGGTGCACGTATTATTATATATTTTCTAGATTTAAATAGAAATTAAATAACTATATTGAGATAATTAGGATGAAAAATTGATTTATCTAATCATAGATAAATTAAATGAATAATTGATGATTTTACCATGGTATTATGGGGCTATCATGTTGGAGAATTAATTAGTGGAAATTGATTATGAGATTAAGGTTGGGAAATATATATAATTAATGTTTGGATTAATTATTAGATTTTTTATTGCCTAAGTTGGAATAATTAAACTTTAATTAAATAGTTTTCCTGATTTAATGATCTATATAATTAAATTTTAAATTAATTATGAATAGTTGACATTTTCTATAAAATAATTAATTTCAGAAAATAAATTATGGCATATAAAATCTATTAATTATTAATTAAATGATGACTAATTTAATAAGATAGACATACATAATTAATTTCGGAGTTAATTAAGGATGTTTATGTATTTAAGTAATTGTTGAATGTGTAAAGGAACTGATTGGATAATTAATTATGTATTAATTATGTGTAAATAAATGTGAACACGTTCATTATAATTTGATAAGTATAAAGTGTAACATGATCATTGTACTTACGAGTAAGGGAATGGAAAAATGTTCATTCAAATGAAAAGTTTACATATTAACATGCTCATTGTACTTTTTTGTAAATGAATGGGAATATGATCATTCTATTGAGAAGTAATACTGGTAACACGGTAATATTACTTATCTATTTGTTATTAGTAACTACGGAAATTAAGTGGGAATTTAATTAAGGGTAAAAAGGTACTCTGATATATTTTCTCAAAAGATACTATTTCAATCTCTGGTTTGAGATGAATAAGGTAATGGGTTATCAAATCAACTTTGAATACTTTGAGCTATGACATGGGGCGAAGATGGTATTGATATTTGATATTACCTATGAAACTCTTCAGGCTCCGACATGAGACAAATATATTATAGATTTACTGATATATTTAGAAACCATATTGTCAATATGATTAAATAAAAATAAATAATTATATGATACGTATTTATTTATGAATTGTATTATTTTAATTAATGAATAGAATACACAATCTTTTAAATGGTCTTTTTTAGACACCGCTTGTGGTGGCCTACTGCTTTGTACTACCACGCCACACATATTTCCAAATAAATACCCGAATAGACATTTTTGTTGAAATAATTTTAAGGTGAAGGTAATGGTGTTATATTTTTTACTAGGGTTGTAGCATGGATGTTGGACCAAAGGTGCTTCGAGAACCATTGGGGACTTGATAGTTTATTTATTTTACGTTTTCTTTTTATGAACTTTTACACTTATTTTAGAACAACATGATTTCTCTTTCAGTTGAATATTGTATTTGTTATTATGGTGGTGTTATGAACTTGGTATTTCCCAATTTATATATGAATATTCAGTTGTTGTGAATTAACAATGATGTTTTACCCTAATAAAAGAGTGTATACTCTCCCCATGACTAACTTACAAGACCCTATATGGTAGTCATTAGCCTCTTACATATAGTGTGGCACGCCTGAGGTCATGTGACTGACCGACTCGGGGAACTGTAGTTTGGATCCTAGTATGGGACATTATAATGTGGTTTCTCAAGGAATATATATGGTTTCAAATTTTTTTGTGACATACAATGTGGCATATAGATAAAGTTGATTAACAGTTTTCTTTTTTTATAAAATATTATTTTTCTACTATTAAGTTTTAATTCCATTTATAGAGATAATTTTTTATTTAATCATTACATTTTTTAAAATGAATTTTCTTTTTGAGTGAGCATCTTCGATGATCATATTTTTGTTTCTGGATTTATTAATAATCATTTAGTAAAATTATCATTTTATGGTTGTTAACAAATACTTCATTCAACATGATTTTTGTTCATTAATTAAGGTACATTTTAATTGATGTTGGCTCAATATACTACAAAGTTTAAATAATTATATAAATATAATATAAATTCACTATATATATATATTCATTTATAATTTATACATATTAAAAAATTAATTAAGATTTTCATGGAGGCATTGACTCATATGTATGCATGATAATTTTGTTTTTAACTTTTCAATTGTTAGAACAAAAAAATGGATGATATTTATTAACTATTAAATAATAATAATAATTTCATATTTATGAAATATATTAATTGAATCATTTAATATTAAAATACATAATATGATGAAATAAAATATGTATCACATCATTTCATATTAGTGGTATTTCATATGTAACTATGAACATCATAATAATTATCCAATAGACTAGAAGGTATGATTATATATATAATATTATAAAAACATAGTCATAATTACATCATAAATATCATGTCTAAAATTTAAAAATCAACATATTTATCCATGAATGATTTTGAAAAATATGAATTGTATTGATACATGGAGGTGAAAATACACAAATACACATGACTATTATTTTCAGTTCCTAACTATTGTAATATAGGGCTGATATTGGTTGTTTCATAATCATAGAAATATTTAATTTTATTTACTATACCGAAGTTATTGTTTTATGATTAATACAACATGTTTATTGGATGTATATGAAGAATGAAATTAAATTTGGTCGTGTAATAGCGTTACTTCTTATTAGGTGGTCCTATAATTGAACCCTTCTAAATAACCCCTCTAATAATCCGATAAAAATACCATTTTCTATAGAGTAAACAATATTGCCTTTTATAAATGAGTTTAGGGATCTCATTGAATTATATAATTCTTTGAATTAATATAAATAATTTTTTTATTCAATGGGATGGGAATGGGTTTATTAATACAATATAATGAGGATGGTTATAAATTCCATCATCCATAATAAGTTTGACATATTTAGTTGAGTTTTAAACAAATAACCCTTTTTTTTACCCCTATATTTTTTTAAAATTACTGATATCTCAATATTTTTTACAATTTTTGGTCAAGAATGTATTCATAAAAAAGAATGTGACCAATACATTTACCATGAATGATATTTCTTATGAAATCTAATAAAATTGAAAAAAGGTTTTTTATGATTTTTAAATCATATAATAAACTATATATTATTATAAATTATCATTAACGTTATTTTTGAAAATACATGAAATATTATAATATAATATGTTTCTAACTCCTGTAAAATGATTCAACAATGAAATTTATATGAATATAAGGAGGATGGAGTATTATTATAATCACCCAGATAAATTTATACTAGTTTATATATCATTTTAATCCTTGTTGATTTAAAAAACCCCCTAGTTACAAAATTTAATTCAAAACTATAGTAATTAAATTTTTCATATTTAGGTGTTATAATTATACATATAAGGAAAATAAGTATTCATAAATAGACAATTTTGTATTTTAAAACCATTTTTCATTATACATCTAAATTTTAAGGATTCAAATATTGTTTAAATAATTTAGTACCATATATTTAAAGTTAAATACATTATATGTCATCCTAAAAAGTATTTAAATAATTTAACATAGAAAAAAATTGAATGTAATGGAATTATAGACTAAAAATTTAAAACACAAATACTATGTTATTTGTATATAAAAAATTCATGGAATGTATCAATTCATCCAATGTATATTAATTACAGTATTTTAGAAATTTATTATTTTAATTATATATTAATTGAATAAATTCAATGTTGGAATTGAATTTGATTATATAGTAATTTTTTAATTAGAAAAAACATAAATTAATGTATCATTACATAAATTCATTTATAAATAACATAAACATTTAAAAAGAATCTTATAATCCACTAATTATTATATAAATATTTTTGATATATTAAATTAACGATAGTAAAATATGGAATTTATAATTTTTAAAAATATTATAATTTGATTAATCAAATAAAAAAGATATCAAGTGGATATATATTTGATACAATGGTGGAAACGGATAAAACCCACAAACAATAATACTAAATTAATATTCTATTGAAATATTTAATCATTTTTAATGTTTTAACATGGATAGTTTTACTCTTACCACGTTTTGAAAAATTTAATACATGTAATATTTTTATTATCCAAATATAATTGGTAGCTACATAAAAAATATAGACCTCTGGATTCCAAATGTGGAATCCAATTTTATTACATAGAATATTATATGTTTAATAATTAAATTTAATATTAAAATGAAAACCTAAATGAGATATAGTTTTATTGAGAATAATGTTTTCAAGAATAAATATTATTTATACTAAATTTAAAAATAAAATTGAATATATTGAATCATTATTTTTTATTAATAACATAATAGAGTAAATTTTATATTGAATCCATTTAAAAATAAAAAAGGTTTTTATAAATTCATAAATCCAAAATATTATTTCCAATAAATGTCATTATTATTATATATTAATTCAATATAATTATTTTTAGAACATTATCAAATTTTCATAACATTATTATTTTGAAATATTTAAATAAATAACAATATTATCATTTTCAAATTAATTTTCTATTAGTGGAAAATGATAATATATTATTTTATCACAAAATGAAATAAAACAAATTTTTTTAATTTTTTTTAAGAATCTATTGGATTTAATAAAAATTGAGTGAATATTTAATAAAAAAATATTAGATATTAAACAATATTTAACCTATATATATATATTTCATAATGTGGTCAATCATAACCATACTCATTAATTTAGTCAAGTGTGTTTTAATGTTCTAAATATAAGCACTATGCCTAGTTTGTTGATTGTCGATGATGCATATTGTATAATCTATAAAACATAGTGATTTTTGAAATATATGGTATTTGTTGAATGAATTATTTGACCCTTAAAAAATTATATACATTCTAATACCTATATATTTTGGTTTATATGTATTGATCATTTCATTTTCCATATTATACTTTGTGATCAACAATTATTCTAGTTCTAGATATCTACAAAAATAAGAAATAAAAGAGTTATAATTTATCATTAGTAATATATGTTCCCTATCACATAATAAATAATTATCGTTCCAAATTTATAATAATAATGAAACCTTACTCTCCTTCTAGGGAACCTTAATTTTAAATGTGGATTTCTATTAGAATAAGAAAAATATTAGGATGTTATCATATACGTAGACATATCCCTGGTTTTTCTCTAATGATTCTATACTGAATATATAATGGATCACTATACCCTTATATTATAGAAAATAATGGGAAAAATGTGTTTCATTTATAAAAATCATATATTAGAATATAAATATCATATACATGACATTATGATCTATAATAAAACAGTAAATTTTTAGTGTCATTAGATACTAGATACTTACTCATCATATATTTCATTATTATTTATCTCCCCTCATAACATTTTATTGAATTTGTAACATTCATAACATATCCCACATAATCCCATTCTACTTAACATTGAGAAAGGAATTGTAATAATACGTAATCATAGATTACGAATAATTGTAAATATGGTAAAAATAAATTGAATATCAAAGATATTCATTGTAAAATAAGAAGTTTATGGGAACATGACTATACAATTCAATGATAAAACCCAATCTTTCATATATCAAAAAATTGCCATGTTTTAAAACATTTTCATATGAAAATAAATTAATCAAATGCGTAAGGAATCATAAAAAATAAATCATGAACCATTTGTTTAGATTATACATATGAAAACATATCAAAAGTCTGTTTCAACATCATATATATAGAAACCATATAATATGACATGTTTATCAGTTGAGACAATTAAATAATTGTGGATTAAGAATCTACAAAATCCTCCCGCATCATAATGGATGAAGAAATATCACTCGGTTCCCATAGTGGATAGAGAATGTCAAGATGAATCCCATAATGTATCAATAAGATCAATATGAATCCCATATTTATCTAATGACATAATAAACAATACCCACTAAATTAGAGGGATATAAGATTATTGGACAAGACATCATGGAATTAAAACAATTAATTTGTAAAAAAAATAGTCGTCAAATAATTATAATATTACTCATGGAAAAATAAACGTTTCATAATTATTTCATCAATTATTCATAGAATAACCCCTGAATGATAAAATACTTTTAAAATATATAATAATCAACAAATTAAACAATAAAAATAAATAATAAGTATTCTATCTTTAGATCATATCCAATGTAAGGTGTAATTAACTACATAATATTATAACATTGACAAAAAATATATTAAAATAACACAAAAATATTTATTTAGAAGAAGAATCATTTCATATTGGTATCACCACATTAAAATATTAAAATTTCCCAATATTTATGGAAATTATATAATTTATAAAAGAAACATGAAAAAATATAATGGTTTATAGAGTGTAATGATTGATAATTGTGTTTTAAAATTATAATCATGTTGTGTAAATTAAAACGATGATTCAATGCACATTTTTTGAAAAACGTCAGAAGAAAACCGTTTTGAAAACCACAAGAAGATTCCATTCAAATAAATTGAAGAATGTGAAAACAGGGGTGAAAATAATATTTCATGATCATAGGTGTATAATAAAAATCATAATTAGAAAAAAGTTTAATACACAGGTACAAAAGAGAAATATTCTACCAAAAAAATTGTAAAAGAGATTTCATTTTCCTTATAAAACTTTTATCATTGACATGAATATTTAAATTTAGAAAATTTAATAGAAACATATATTATCGATGAAAAAAATAAAAGAATGAATTATAATTATATATTTTAGGAAAATGGTTTTATAATTTCTTCAATATATATTTTCACATAAACTATTATGACTAAAAATGGATTGAATCATTAATCATATAACTCAGGTCTCCTTTTTCTATGTAGGAATTCAATCCTCTAGTATAATAAATAATTATTCATTATTATTGTATTATTAGTATTAAACAAAAACATCGATATATTTTTTTATTTTCATTAAACACCTTATGGCCCACTGATTAAATGTTTTCTATTATAATATTTGGCCTATCACATAACATGTTTGTTTCTCATGAAAATTTTGATTATTTTTCCCTGGTTTTAGTACATTGAAATTGTTTACACATTCATCATAATGTAAGGAAAATATCAAAATATATATAATAATTATATAGATTTTTATTCAAACATAAAATGAATATGTAGACAATTTCATTACATTATTCATGGATACTATAGGATTTATGTAGGCATGAAAAATACATTAATTTTTCATTGGATGATATAAATGAATGGTAAATAATAAATAAAAATTACTGAATAATTATTAAAGAATATATATGTTGTAAATTTAATAAATATATCCCTATTAAAATATAATAAATGTGGAAATCAAATGGTGAATAACATAACTGTGAGGAATTTTTAGTGCACATCTATGCACAAGTAATGTTATCAAATTACAATGATTTATAATGTGAGATTCTAGATATTTTATTGTAATGAAATATTAATAAAAATATAATAATTATCTTGCATAAAAAATTAACCCACCATAATACCCATCCATGTATGTCGGTGATGAAAATTAAATTTTACATATATGTGGATGACGTTGTCCACACACACGTGAGAGAATTAATCACATGAAATAAAGTACATTAGAGGGTGGATAAGGTAGTTACATAATCATAATGACAATTTATTAAATTTTACTACATTGAGGAAACTGAGGTTATTATTTCCTTATTAATACAAAATATTTATTGGTGGTTGATAGGTATAAATACTAAGCATGATCTATTATGATTATTACTTCTTATTTAGTGGATCTCCTTAGTACCCCTTATTTTAGAACCTTGTAATGAGTATTAATATATACCAATACATGTCTTTCAGGAATATGTTTGTTTATAATAGAATTTCTGTGAACATTTTATTATGTATTTCTATTTTGTTTAAACAAAATTGGGAAGGGATTTCAATTTATATGATAGGGAAAAGATTCATGTGGAATTTCTAAAAATATTATAATATAATTAATTCTTTTAAGATCCAAATACATCTAGATTTTGAAATATTATTACAAAAAAGTTTATTTTAATGAAATAATATAATCTAATTATGTTTTTTCTAGAATTGGAGTAATTTTAAAATAGATCAATTGGTTTAACACCTTTGTTAACAAATTTTAATCATAACAAAAGTAACAATTTTATTAATATTAATGGGATATCATTTTAAAGATAAGGAAAAAATTAGTTCATAAATAACAAAGAGATGAAATTTTAGACCACTTATAATAATTGTTTTTGTCTCGAATGATTCTTAGGATTTATGAAAATTTTAATTAAATATTATTTAACAAAAAATATCATTAATATTTTTTTGGATAGTATTTATTTAATTTACCATTATAGACAAAATTGAATTAAAAGAAATTTGAATAAAAAAATTTCCCACAAAACTAATATATACATATATATATATATATATATATATATTCATCAAAAAAATATTTCAACTGAAATAATTGTCCCATTAGTTATTTATTTTAATACACGAAATATCACTAATATTATTTTCTATTACTTTATTAAATACATAATCATCATTTCATGGTTATTGAATGTAATTATTCAATCAATAAATATAAAAATTATAATATAATTAAAAAAATTATTTCAAATAAACATATATAAAATTACATATCCTCTTTCTATAATTTTGTAAAAAAAATTAGAGATATTAAAATCATGATATTGACATATTTTACATATTCTGTGCATAAATTACAATAAAGGCAATAATAAATGAAAAATGGAACAATGTGGAAATATATTAATGACATGGATGGAGATTAATGAAACACACTCTTTTAATATGATAATTTTTTCCATTCGATATATTTTAATTCCATATCGGAATGTTTTATCCTTATTTTTAACATTTTAGCCTTACTAAGGGACATAAATATAAAAAGTTTACTATTAAAATGATGGAAAATAAATGGGGAATTACATTCCAAATATGAATATCCTAAATAGTCAAAAGGGATACATGGTCATGATTTAATTTCTATAATTGGTTGAAATACATTCCAAAACATGTTTGCAAATTTCAATGGAAATAGTTTTTTAGCATAAATTCATATTAATTAAAATAGAATTATTCGGGTCCCTTACATATTAAAATAATTATATTATTGTAAAAAAATTTATAGAATATATAATAAATATATTTCATTAAATTAATTATATAATAGTGTCTATATTAACATATTATTATTAAAAAACATTACATTGAAGTGATTTTTTATTTAAAAACAATTCTTTTACATTCCAAAACATTTCATATTCATTTCCAACTAATTGATGACAATAAAATTAATTGTATAAATGTTTCTAAATTATATTCATTCATATCCCAGTTAATCTTATTTATTCACACCATTGCATTTTGTTGGTGAAAATTATCCTATGAAAAAATAATATTTTTCAAGATATATATATATTTATTTATTTAAAATCATTGTTGAATGTAATGTAATCTACAAAAGAAATAAAATATTCTTATAAACAAATAAATCATAAAAATCATTGATTTATATATAATGGTTACCCAAGAAAACTAGTGGACTAAAAATCACTGTTAAAGGATGATGAGGTGGGTCGTGTGACATTTTTGGGATTCCCTAAACATAATAAACAAAAATCGGCCACCAGATAAATAGTGTATCCACAGTAGGTTGTTTGTAGTGCTACAAATGTATTTTTTTGCCCCATATCTATTACCTAATCCCACCATTTTTTGTAGTTTAACTTTTAGAAATAATCTAATAGTCATTTCACCTATCATTATACATGTTCAAGGAGAGACAACTGTTGAATTATTCTCTGAAAACATACTTGTCAAATTAGTCCCCATAATATAACCAAAATACATGTTCTCTATCAAAACTAAAATTCGTTATTTGAAATGTTAAATTCTATTATTCAGTTAATAATTATCAAAACATGGAAATTTTTTTTATATTAATTAATTAATTAATTAATTCTTACTGCAAACATTTATTATCAGTGCTTGAATATTGAATTATTTGTTTTATGATGTTTTTAACTATAACATGGTTAATTTTAATAGTTTTGGGATGTGTGTGATGAAACCTACTTCGAATATAAATATGTACTTTTTCCAATTAAATTATTTCATTTAAATTTTTTTCAATATTGGCATCACATCGGTTGGGTATTAATAGAGTGAATCTATATAAAAATTGTACCATTATTCATATGTGTAGGGATACATGTGCATGGAATTCACATTGTTAGTAGAAAATATGTGGATTTTGTTCGAAAGATATGATTTATTTTGATGATTTATTCTTTATATGTGAACCATGTTCCTATATCATTATGTTCATATAGTAAAATGTATAATAATCGATGTAATGTGGCATTCATTGTTATCCAGTGGTTTGTTAAATCATGTACTCAAACCATAAAACCAGAAAAAATTATTAATTTATGGAAATTCACTCTCAAACCATTCTTGATATTATTAATTAATACCACCCTTTCCCAACTATTCACCTAATTTATACCGTGGTACCCCACCGCATTTATTATCCTCCTTCCCATAGTGATTTTGAGGAGTTTATTCTTGATTTATCCAATATTTCTCATGTTGATCCCTAAATACCTCTACTAATAAATGTTTCACTCCTCTATAGTCATTTTATTTAACTAGATTGAAAATGTTGGGGAAATAAGGAATCCCTTAGATTATTTATAAATTGGGTATTTCCAGTGGTTATTTTTGTGTGGTTATGTGCGGATCATATATGATTTCTATAGGTGGATTAATAACTATCTTTTGAAGCTGACTATTTAAATAAGATTAAAAATAATATCAACATTAAAAATATTTATCCATTATTTAATTATTTATTTATGTCATGTTTCTGAAATAAAATGGAATTTTTTTTAATGTGGATGAGATTTTATAAATAGATTCAATGATTTTCATTGTCATTCCATTGGATGCAAAGGGTGTTTCAACCATATAATAACATATATATCATTTTTTAAATATCCCCAGTCATAATGTGTTTGAAAAAACAACTAAGCAAATTTTATTGAATTATTTTGAAACATGAAAATTGTATTTCATTTTATTACTATTTTCCAATGTTTAACTAATGAAACAAAGAACATGGTATTTCAAAAATAGTCCTAATATTAAGTAATTTATATGAAGTGTGGTAAAAATTATGAAAATAGATTAATGTACTTAATTTATATCCATAATATTTTCCCATTTCCCAGTATTTTTGTGTTAATAATGTAGTTATACATGGTATAATCATTTTTTTATAATTCTCTACTTTTGATAATGTTTATTTTCCATAAAGGGTGTTTTGGGTTGAAACCATGTTAAAGACCCCAGTCTTGTATTGTTATATACAATTATTTTTATATATTTTTATCTATGCTATTAATTGTGAATTATTAATTTGTATTAACTATTATTTTATACATATCATGGTGAACCAAGAAATCACAGTGGAATATCCAATAGAACATGTTATATTAGTCTAGGGACATGATATAGATAGTTTCCACTTGTCTTTATTTCATCATGATATGGTAGGTTTCACTATTATAGTGGAGGAAATGAATTATAGTTTATTACTTCAATTTTAGTACATTATGTACTCTAATTTGGATGGATATTGTCCTATTGTGTTTTATATTTCCCTGGACCCACTATGATCAAATGATTACAAGTATTTCAGCTTACTATTTGAGTTATATTTACTTTACATCTGGGATATCAAAATAAATAATATTTATTTTTTCATCATAATTTTTTAGTTTTCAGAATTTTAATTATTTTTATCCAATTTTAATTTAAATTTAATGTATTTTTTAAAAAAGATTAAACCAAATTATTATATATTTTTTCTTATTTTTAATAATAATTCTTATAAATCATTATACAGATGATTTTATATAGGTAATTATTGAGAAAATAATAAATGGTAGGGTTTTAAATGAAAGTATATAAAATGAGTAAACAAAATTCTTTCATATTGGCTTTGAACAAAATGAAAAAACCCAATCTTTACTATATTTTAATCTATGATTTAATCAATTCATTGTTTAATCTTTATGAATAAGGTGTGGATTTCTGGACCAGCTAGTTAATATTAATTAAACCAATTTTACACAATTATGTTAACATTAAATATCTACTTCTATATAAGGTTTGAGGTTGGATGTTGAATCATGGAATCTCATGGATAACAAGTTTAGTAATAATTTACTTTTTAATATTTTAAATAAAAAATTCAACAACTATTATGTATATATTATGTTTGAAATTTTATTCATTATTTTGATCTGGTTGTATAATTTACTAATATAGTTTTTTTTGGGATCCTCTTATTTGTAGAAACAATTTTCGGTTGTTTTTTTTACATCCAATGTATAGTGTGTTCATGTTCTATTTTTGAGGTATGTCTAAGGACTGCAATTTTAGTTATCCAGTTAAAACATTCTGATGAGTTTACATCTACATATAAAGTACACATTTTGATTTTAATGTTATCTAGAATGTGGTTATGAAAATGCCAAAGGCTAACACGAGTTCTGGGTTTATTGGTGGCCCAAACTGGGTAATAAAAATAGGTTTATAGTGTTCTAGAGCACATTATAATGGTACATCCATGAATCTTCCATAGGAATAATTTTATTCCTTAATTTATTGATTTTATATATCTTGATCATGTAACATAAATGTTGTTATCATTGTTTATTTTTAGTAATTTAGAAAAAATGAAGCATAAATGTATTAAAACCAATTCTGTAAGGTGATGAGAAAAAGAGAAATAAATATTCATTTTCAAGAATAAATTAGAGGAAAATGGGTGTGTTTCATTTGGAATCACTTCTTCATTTGTTCAAAGTATAATTTTTTCTACTTTTATATGAGAATAACTTCTTTATCACTGACATGCTATATCTATTAACTGTTCATATCATTTGTGTATTTCGATATACCATTAATGATTACTACATGAATTATAATAATAAATATTATTATTTTAAATTTCCTAAGAATAATTATTTTATCAACCTTATTGGATAATATCATACATTATAGTTCTATATATATACTTTTAAGCACCATTTGGAATAATGATGAATGGATAAATCAACCACTTCATAAATATTGATCTCCCTCTCAAAAAGGACAAACATAGAAACCCATGAATCTATGTCGTAAAATTCAATTTCACATCTCATACATTCCTAACTGTGAATTTAATCACTATTATTGATCCACATTGATACCAATATGAAATAAAATAACAGAAAGGTAAAAAATATTCGTAAAAAGTTGAGTGTACCACCCCAATCCCATATCTAATACGATGGACATTTTTTAATGATTACAATCTACATAATTTTCGACATAGGCACAAAAAATTACTATAAAAGTTAACTCAAATGAAATAATTTATAAATATATTACTAAAATATGTTTAAATGTTAAGAAATACTAATATAATTCTAATAAGAACATTAAATTACAATTCAATTATTTAAAATGGGGAATTCATTCTCAACAAACACATATGGGTACCTTGATAATGAAACAAAGGTGATGGTATCTCCACAATAATGGGGATTTGAACATTAACATCATCTCCTATTATAACATTCATTTACAATTATGACCCATTTCCGAAAATTTCATTCCCACCTAGGTATTTTCAACACATTACATTTTCTATTAGATGTCACTATATGTGTTGGTTGAATACTAATATATTGGCGAGTGTATACATACCCCATAATAAGTCTTCAAAACAAACAATGGACAGCTAATGGCCTTATTCAATTAGAAGTATTATAGGTAAATAATGTCATACTCATGGAATGAGAACATGAAACCAAAATAATTGATTATATTTATTTAGAGAACTATAAAATTTGAGAATTATTCATGAAAAATCTAACATAACATTTCAAATTTATCACCTTAAGAAAACCATGAGTTCAATTTACTCACATAATTCTGTCATACACCATAAAATTGACTATAGTGGGGGAGCCTCACCATTCAATGATAGGTTTTTTTGAGTTGGAAATAAAATATGGATCATGGATTCTCTCCAAATCATATAGTATCATCAAAAAACAAATTAAATATGTCCATTCTTAGAGGAAATGTGTCCTGATGATTCCTTTAACAACATTTTATGGTCTATCAATATTTTTTGAACATGGGGAGGACTGGAACTATAATGTTAGAAACATAGTATTGACAATCAGATTGTGTTGTCCGTATTAATGGAAAAGGGAACTACGAATGAAAATGACGAGACACTAATGAAAAAACCCTTAAATGTCATATAATATAACTAAATATTTATATTTTTAATCTCTATTGGTGAAATATTATTTGAAGTTCATAAGATAGGATCACTAACTTGCACTAGGTCAATAGTAATATCTACCACCATCTATAAAGGTAGAAAAAAAATATTTTAGGAATTTTTTTGTAATATCCCGAAGAAAAAATGGAAGGTTAAAAATAGAATATAGATATTCATGCTAAACTCTATAATAAAAAAAATATGGAGATCTATGATAGAAGTTCATACACAGATATACCTCATATCCAACTCCCCCAATAACAATAATTAACTCCCATTGGCTATATGAAACGAGATATTATAATGGTAAAAATTGACCCCAACATCATGATAATAAATAAAATACATCCCAATGATGAAATCAAACATATCCTTATTATGAATGAGTTTGTTACATAAAAATACCACATCAGAAATCGATATCATGCAACATGGTCACAAAAATCCCTCCTTCAACATCCCATGTGGTTTATCTAACTCTATAATAGAGGAAATTAGCTCCATTGGACAATTAATCATATGAAGAAAAATACATAGACAAAAAAAGTGTGAATAACAATTATAAAAAATTGAAATACCTACTAATGGTGTCATAATTAATTTATATCTCAATCTAACTAGACCTACATTTACCTCCACTATATAATAATCTACTTCATGAGGGAAAATCTCTCATAAGGCATATGGTTGGTCCCCTATAATCAATGAATCATATGAATATGAACTAGTATCTCAGTTGATGATCCCTATCCATATATAGGGGTAGTCATATCCTAACCGAAAATTTATAGATGACCATAATTTCCATTACTATTTCACCTCTCCACTGGTGTAGGAAATGATCTTCAGGTGTACCAAACCATTCCACATAGATAGATGGCCATGGAAAAATTACTAGAAATAAAATATGATTCATACGAATCCATAATCCAAAAACCACCACCACTACTATTCCAATGATTGTCACACATCCTCTATTTCCCTATAGAGACTCTAAATCTGACCATTGGTCGAAGAGAAGAGGCATAATATAAAAAATTCCTATCAATGATCATTTCATTATTCATACCCATATCTTCTATCACTAGGAAGGACAAAATCATTAGAATAAGAACCATAGAAAGGATATGTAGTCACAAAACTTAGATCCATTTATGACCATTCATTAATCATTCATTACAAGATCTGGATTAAAACACCCTAGCACATCAAATAGATTCATGTATGCCAAAACCTAATTCACTTCCTACTACAATTATAATAGATCCAAATAAATTTCCTTGATTTGAGACTCTATACAAAAAACATGTATAATGGAGTCTTGAAAATAACTCAACCCATTCCCACATGCCTATCTACATGATCCGTGAAATCCCACTAACCCTTAATGGGATAGTCCTGATTAAACACCACAAACCTCATAATGATACTATCATCTGGATCTTGGAATATAAGGATGATATAGATCATTCAATGATCGTTTTTTTATAATTTGGTTTTTTTTTTATGCTTTAAAATAGTTTTTTCTCATTCATGAGCTCTCATGATATATATCTGTAGCATAGGGATCTTAGAAATAATCTAAAAACATTGTTATGTACTTTTAGAAAAAAAAATTCAATAGTATTGAATGAGCATATGATAGAAATTATATAATTATGAACCATTTGAGGATTCCCTTGAGGATCATTAGTTTAAAACTCATTTGGAACCCGTGGATCAAATCTTGGAGGAATATTATTTCACACCAAAATAGAAAATGTTATTTGAAAACGAACTAATCTTATTTCTAACCAAATCTCTATAAAATATGAATGAGAATAATATTAACATATCCAAATAAAATACACACATTTTAACATCTCAGGTAAATAATGAATATGATATTTTAACATTTACTATTATTTTTTTATTAAATTTTATTTTTACATTAATGGGTATCCTATGTTCGATGACGTACGAGACACTCCATAGTGGGTTTCAGTGAATTCTCTTATTGAACACAAGGTTAAGTCATACTGAAAAATAATAATATAACATTATTTTAAATAATAGTTAATGAAAAGTTATTTTATTGAGGGTAAAGAAACTATCTAAATACAATATGTTTACACATTTTAATAATTATATATACATTTATCCAATAATAGTTAGAGGCTTAAATTTTAATGACACCAATTTTAAGCATTAATACTCTAATATTGTTTTAAAGGTCGATTTAAATCCTTTTGATGGAGAAACCTCTTTAAATCAGATTTTCTTCAATTTTTTATGTTATATTTGATCAAATAATATTCTTATTTAGAAAATAAAAATTGAAATTTACTTTTTATGATATTTTGGTATTTTTCAGATCATGTTCATTTTTTATTAAATACTGAAAAATACTGCATTTTAATTCGAAACGGAATTTTAATCAAATTTATTTATATGGATATATTATATTTTTAATTGTAATAATGTATAATTATATTAAATTTTTACCATTTAATCCAATTTTGGGAATTCCAACTAATTTTACTTTTAAATTTTTCATAAAGAAATGTCAATTTTTTTATAGTTATAATTTCTTAAAAATGTGTTTTCTGGTTTTGACAATGGAAATTAATTTAAAATTAATTTCATCAACATATTTATTTAGAATATGGGGAAATGGATTCCATATTTTGAATCGGGGGGTCCAAAATGTGTTAATTGGTATCTTTTATTTTTTGACATTATGAATAGTAACATCACTAAATATTTTATTTACCAAGGTTAAAGGGTAAATCAGGTAAATATTTGTAAAAAATATTATTTTATAATATTAAATTATACTAACACGTGTTATAACCCTATTGGATGATACATGTCTGACCATTGGCATACATAGGTCAATTTTGGGACCCCATGAAGCCACTTCTATGTGAAAATTACACTATAGAAATTAACATAAAGTTATGGAAAATAGAACATAAACATATATATCATTGTAAAAAACATTATAATGGGTTGTGTAAGTGATATTTTCTACTATAAATAGTAATTATAAATCTAAATAGAATTCCAACATCATGGTATTTTATTTAGAATTTTTAGACATTAAATGAATAAAATTACCTATGACCCAATTATGATATAATGATTACTTCATTAATAAATGTTTATAATAAATGAGATTATGAATATTAAAATAAATTTATTTTGAATATTTTTATGACATCAATGACATTAATAGATGTGTATTACTTGTTATATTTTAATTATCAATAGATTTTTTAAAGAATCAGGTTGTTGTTGATTTTTTCATTATATTGATATCAATAGTTTGTATATTGACAAAAATGAGTTTTTAAAAAAATTAGTATTTTATTATATGTTAAAATAATCCTAAAAATATAATATTTTTCTCACTGACATATATGATTTTATAAATTTCATTAATGATCTATTTTGGTTCAATTGGTATTTTATATAAATATATTAACAATTATGTCTGAATATAAAAGAGGACATAGAAAAATATAAATTATTTTACTAAGGGTTAAAGACAAAAGATAAGGTGAATTTTATACCCTAAACATGTCTAGAACCCATTATCTGAGAGGATATAGAACAATAATCACCTTATCTTAAAATTAAATATGTTTAGACCTATTGAAATCCAAATTCATTTTATAATAAAATAATATTTTCAAATGTTCCTAAAGAGCCCATCCTCACCCTTATAAAAATCCATCACATAAAATGCTTTCTCAAAACTCTAACATCCCCTTGTATTGTACAAAATTTGACCAAATAATCTTAGAAAATTCCTCCTATCCACCTATAAGCCTTAACATTGGCAGAAGGCAATTAAATAAATCCTTTTCGTTCAAACCAAACGAAGTTACCTAATTTAAAGGCAACGTCTACTCTCAAGTTCTCTTCTTTTATTTTCCTTCATCAACCCCAAAAAACTCTCTTTATTCCATTATTTATCTAAAAATTTATCTTCAATATTCTATGAATTTTTCATGAGAAGTAATAGATCTAAAATTACATAGAATTTTATCAAATGGATACAAACATATTGTACCAATGTACGGTGTACTGCTACCTCACGAAACAATGTTTATTCGATATTCCCATACCACGTCGCATGCTATCCATTATCATGGAACTATAATTATATATGATATCTATGATATTTGTTATATATATATTATTATGTAATTTTTATTTAGAACATAACTTTATGCATTTCATGTTGTATAAATACTATAATTTCATTTGATAAAGTGCGGAATACCTCCCACTCTATGTGATATGACTCGTTAATACCATATATGGAACATCTAAAAATGGTCTTAATAATAATATGAAATGTATATAAAATCTGATATTATAGTGGAATAATAATATACCAATGTGTCACTTTATTTTTATTCCTTTAAAAATTAAAAAAATGAATTTAATGTAGCGTTCATGCGTACGTACGGCTTACCATCTCCATGAACGGTGCATTTCATTCCTTATATCCAAATGATATGGACTATTATAGATACATATATACTAGATATATAATTTTTATATTATATATATACCCTGAATATGATTAGGGAGATAATGGTATTTTGACCACATGAGCAATTTGTAATTATATCAAGATAATTTTTGACTCAAATACGAAACATCAACAAAAAGACCGATATAAACATCAATAATTTTATTATTAATATAGAAAGGTAATAAGAGATATTAAAGTACAAATTGAGTTAAAAAAAGTTCTTAATTAATTATAATTAAATTAATTTTTTTATTTAAGGAGTTAAAGAATAAAGAAGGCAAGTTGGACATAAGGTAGGGGGTTTTCATCTCATTTTTTCCCATGAGTTTCTTGCTATATTTTCCACAATTTACTATTGTGTGGTGTATATAGTGTCAATTATTATATTTATTGTGTAATATACATTAATTTAATGTTATTTACATCTTTATTGAATTATACTTCTTTCATGTGGTTTATGTTTCGTAATTTACCTAATCGATAAGGGAACCTTTCAATGTCCACTTCTAATGATTGACTTATTTTATGTTATGTATTTTAAATTTAAATTTTCTTATTTTGTGGTACGTTCTATTATATACTTAATTTTGGTAATTTTATGTCTATGTGATGTGAGTCCATTATCACTCTCATCAACTCATCATCTAAATTTTTAAGTGACGACGTTATGTGAATTTTTTTTGAAAGGGAACTTCTTAACCCAATTTCAATTCATTAGGTTAAGATTATAATTCTTCATTATGTCATGTTATGCATACATGTCAATGGAATATGATTTTTGTACACATAATATCTACTTATTTTGGGTGTATTCATATTTTTCACACATAAATATGTCATTGATTTATCCTTAATCTAATGCAACTATCATTGTAAGGGACATCATCTCAATCTCCTTTCATTGAGGTGTATTTTGTTTTATACACAACCTTCTTTTATACATTGTATAATCCTCATTGAGATTTAATTTTATTCAAAGGGAATAATTTTCTATGTATTGTTAATCTAAATGAAAAAGGGATTGTATGTTATTAACGTATGTGGTGCCAACGACCATTCCACTGGTGTGAGCATTATTTGATATTTTTCTTCCTTAACGTGTTTTAATTTTCTTAAAAGAAAAATAAATACCACATAATCTTTTATGTGCTTTTTTTTATTGAAAATGGTTTTGATAATGGGTTTATTATGTCAATATATTTAAATGAAATATTGTGATTGCAGTGTTGAAAGGTTATCTTTTCATTATGTTTGTTTCATGTGTTATGATTATGTTTTGTTTCTTGGGTATTATTTACACATACAGGTTGTTCCAGGATATACCTAGGTTAGGTGATCCTGGTATTACCCACCAATTCATTGGGTAACATGATGGAGGTAAAAATAAATGTTTCTCACAATATATTTAGGGAATATATTGTGATGTATTCAAAAATGTATCTCCTTACATAGTTGTGAAAGATACAACATAAGTATGTTATGGAGGCTGAAGTGCCCAGATCAGTGTGAATCACTGAGAGGGGGAGGGGGTGAATCAGTGATCCTTTAAAACTTTTTACTAATTGATTCTTTATCAATTAAACCTCTATGGCTTGTTAAGGCCTCGATCCACTCTTCTTGTATCTCTCAACCTTTCCCGAATGATGCAGTAATGAAAAGGCACAGGACACAAGGATTTACAAGGTTCGGCACCAAAGGCCTACATCCTTGCCATGCTCTCCCAGCATGGATTCTCCCATTATAACTTGTTAGAATTACAATGGTCGATACAGAGTCCCACTGTATCTCTCCTGAGTCCCACAGGAGGGTCTTTATACTGCGTCCCACAGTGTTACCAGAGTCCCACTGGCCTGCTCCAGAATCCCACTGAAGACTTCTTCTCCCTGAGACCCACAGGGTCTTCTCCTGGCTCCTCGAGTCACACGAGTAGCTCTTCTTCACTTAAAGGTATTCAAGTAACTTCAGCATCCTGGGATAAAGGCTGCTGGCCTTTCTCTTCTCTTCTGATCACTTGTGGTTGATCAGGGGTTCTCGTCCAGCTCAGGCTTTATCTCTTTCTTCAGGATTACCTGGCTTCTCTCCAACTACTGAATGCTCAGAAAACTGATATCTTTTTCTTCAGTCTGGTCCAGTCTCACTTCAAAACAACATCATGCACTAGGTGCATGGCATCTCTGCATCCTCATGCACTGACTGCATGACTTCTCAAATTCTTCAAGAACCTCCTGGTCTTGGACAACTCAAATGCACATCACTGATTTAACTTTCTTCACGTGTGCACGTGCATGCATGCATGCATGCACTCCTTCTTTCTTCTTCTTGGTGCAGTAAACCCTCAAGTGGTGTAATTCTTTTAAGCACACACCTTCACTGAACATCACACACTTTATCCAAATTGATCACACACTTAGAAGTGTGTTTTACTTTAGTGTGGAACTTCTTCTTCTTCTTCTAATGTGTATACACTTTTTAGTGCACACACCTAGGTTCGGCCACTTCTTTAATTTGCACACAATTGTTTCACTTTAGCACACACATGAGTTGGCCTCCTCCTCTTCTTGTTGCACACACACACTTTAGTGTTCTTTTAGTTTGTTCTTCAAGGTGTGCACACACAAGGTCACAGCCCTCGGCCTCTTCAAATGCACACACTTAAAGTGTGTTCTTCTTTGTTCAAATGCACAACCAAGACTACGGATTATTCAATTCTTACACACACACAAAGTGTGGTCTTCCACTTCACTTGGCACACACCACTTGGTGTTGTTCTTTGTGCACACACATGGCCTCGGGTCTTCCTTCACATTAGCACACACACACAATGGTGTGGTCTCCTTTGTTTGCACAAGGCTACGGCATTTCTCTCCTTTTTGCACACACACTGCCCACGGTGCTCTTCCTTCACTTGGCACACAAGAAAAAGGGTCGGCCTTCTCAATGTTCACACACGAGGCATGAAAGCCTCGGGTCCTCTTCTGTTTTTGCACACACCCAAGTTGTGGTGGTCTTCTTGTTTCACACACACCCAAGGCTACGGCCTTTACTTGCACACACCCGAACTCAAACTAGTCGCGCAAGGGGGTGTGTCCACTCTCAACAGCCGTGCAAGGGGCAGTCGCGCAAGGTGCATGAGCACCGCGGGGCGCTTCCTCCTGTCGCGCAAATTCACGAGCAGAGAGGGTGACAACCACGGGCGCGCAAGGATGCTGCGGCCCTGGGTACTTCCTGCCGCGCAAAGATTAGCGCGCAGGGGACCTTCGAAGCCTTGGGTAGCTCTGGAACCTTCAGCCGCGCAAGTTCTTTGCGCGGGGCTTCAAACCTTCGCGAGGCAGAGAGATGCGCTCACGGGACTTCAAAAATTCAGCGCATCAGCAAAAAGATCAGAGGTCTCGGCCTCTATTTATATAGGCAAAGGAGAGGTGGTTCTATCCGCGTGAAATAACTACAAACTCCCGAGATCTTCGGATCTTCAAAAATATTTCCAAATCTTGTTTTTTATTCTCGGTTTCACGCGGGCTCCCTTTATTTTTTGTTCCTCTACGTGCATGCGACTCATAACGCATGCACAGCCTTCATTTTAGGCTCATCCCATGCAAAAACACCAACCACGTGGCCTCGGCAGCTTCTCATGCCTCGGCCTCAACCGAAATTCTCATTTGTCGCATGCACACCAATTTTTAGGCATGGATGAGTTCAGTTTGACGAGACGATCACGAGGGTGCCTTCAGCTTCTTTAATGGTGGCCGGATTCTCAAAAATACGTCGTCGGGGAGGCCACTCGTACACGGCCAGACTGCAGGAAGACACGACGTGTATCAGCCGGGCTCGAGGTAGGAGATGAAGCCTCGACCGTCGGATGCGGCGATTAATGAAGATCGACGGCCGGGATAATAACATCGCCGCGCAGATGGATTGTACGGTGGATATCTCACACGCGATGAGATGTGCGGCTGAGATTCAATCCCAGTGAAAAAACTCGTTCCCACATCGAAACGGCCTCCGATTTTTCAGCGCCTTATCAAACTCGCGCTTCCTCCATTCGTTCAATAATCTCTCTTCTCCCTCCACGGTGCCGCCCCGCACCATGCCTCTGCGGGCGCGCTTCTGCGCCCACTCACGCCTCCTGCAGGCGCGCTCCTGGCGTCCACCATGCACTCCGGCCGCGCTTCATGCGCCCCTGCCGCGCGGGCGTGACACCCCTGCGTAGCCTGCCGCCCTGTGCCTTGCACCATGGGTTCCCCCATGGGCGTGGCGCCTAGTGCCCACATGAGCAGTGGGGTTGAACTCGTGGGCTGGCCTTGGCTGGCCTACTTTTTGGCAAAGGAACAGAATGTTACTTTGCCAAAAAACAAAGTACTTCATATGAAAAATGCCAAACCTAAATGCCAAGACATCTTCCTCTAAGCCATTCTTCTTATACATTTTTCTTCTTCTTCATTATAATTCATCCAATTCCTCTTCAACATATATTCATCACTTAGTAACGGAATTCCCGAAGGTTCTTCATCAACTGAGCTCCTGAATCACATAAATTCTTCAATAAACTTCATTGATCTAATCAGAGATCAAGTTGGATCTTCTTCACATTCACATGCACTAGGAGATAGTGCATGGACATCTTTAATCCACTTCATCCACTCAGTAGTTGTGGATGGATCATCTTCATCTCCTCATGCATTGTCACTACAATGCATGGTCTTCTAATCATGTTGTGACATTGTATCCAGTTGATACAGGTTCTTGGAACTTTAAGAACAGCTCAACAATCGTCTGATTTAATGATGCTCCATCATCATTCATTCATGAAGTGTTGAAACTTAGTATCATCTTGATACAAGTATTGAAACAATAAGATCAGTTCTACAATCGTCTGATATAACTAGAGAATGTTTCAACCATCATCTCCTATGTCACTTAGTGAATCTCCTAAGTGACATGCATCTTAGTACCATGGTAACTCTCTTGTCCTCACCAACACCATCACATCCTTTGTCATTCACATATTGAAACTCCTTGACATCCATCCATTCATTCCTTGACAACAACATACCTCATTGACAACAAATGCAACACAGTGCACTTCAATCTCCCCCTTTGTATTTGTTGTCAATACACTAGAGCACATATGAATGGGTCAATATGTGTGCCAATATTTCTCCCCCTTATTGGCAATCAAATGCAAAGGTGTGGTGTGGTTCTATTTCAAAGATATCTCTTCCTCCCTTATAAAAGCATTTTCTTCAAAATCACTAAGAGAGGGATGATGTCACATTTTCTCTTGAGCAATGAACCTTTAGTAAATCAGCTCTAAGTCTACTTGGGCTAACCCGGTGTAGAAAACAAGAGTTATATGACCAAGGAATTCAAAGCTGTCCAGCATTCACTGTACATGTGAGATCATGCTTCAGGGGTTTGAAATTTTCAGATATTCAATGAATTGCTAAATCCTGCACATGCTTCTCAAAACTCATTAGAAAGTTCAGTGCAAAGATAAAGCTCCCCCTTTCATCCATTTGTCTTCAATCCATACTCCCCCTTAATTGACAAGATAAACTCAATTAAGAAACAAGGGATGAAAGTATTATTGGAATACCTTCACTTTTCTCAAGATGGTATTAATCTCAGAATCCCATCTTCTTCAGATTGGCTCCCCCTCAAGGGGTGCACTCCATTCCTTCCAAACCATCCTCCAGTTGAGAATGATCATCATCTTCAATTCCCTGCATTGTTAGCACATGTAAATACAAGTGATTAGGGAATAAGATGGAACCTCCTTGGTTCATCAATGTGAACAACAAGGTTGAGAAGATTCTCTCAACCGAGATGTCCCATTTTCACCATTCTTCACACTTGCACATTTGATCTTCAATGATGTTTGTGCTGGTGTGGATCTCAATACATCTTCATGTGAAATCTTTTTCTTCCCTTTTGCCTTATCAATTGCCAGAACTTCATCTTCAGCTCTTTGTAGATCTTTGGCAAGTTGCAACTAATTTGGCCATATGACTAACGATTCATTTGGAAGTGTGGCCTCAGTTCTGGAAGTTTCACATGGTTCCTTTGATGCTGTCAAGCCACCTCTCTTAGGCAGCTTGTTTTCAATCAATCCCTTCAGATTCTTTTGGATTGATTGTCTGTTTGAGTTCAGTTGGCTTCTATTCAGTTTCATGCCTTCTTTACAAAGATCCATGGTGTGTCCTTTCTTTCCACAGTAGAAGCATGTTTTCTTGGTGGTCCTTCTGGATGCATCACCCTTCTTGGATTTAGACTCCAAGGACTTCTCTTCCTTTGACAAAATCTTCTTGGGAGCATCTTCAACTTTCTTCTTCTTGCTTCCCAAGGTTTCCAATTTAGCCAGGTTCAATGATCTTCTCTTCTTTTTAGCTCCGGATACAGTTGGAGATTGACATGTATCTTTTTGACCACTTTTGCAATCATCCCAGATGTTGTCATGTAATCCAAATCTATTTGCAGTAAACAGATGTCTCTGGACCTGTGGATGCTGCTTCTTTTCTTCTGGCTTGCTCCCCCTTGGCATGGGCTTCTTTTGTGCTTTGACATTCAGTGGATTGTACCAACAATCCTTTGCACAGTGCCCATACTTATTACAACACCAAAACTGACCCACAAATCTTGACCTTTTCGGTCCTTCTGATTGTTGGGTACTTTTCTTGACTTTCTGTGTTGTTTTAGGAGAGCTCTCTTTCTTCATTGTCTTCATCCATACTTGTTTGGAGTTATTCTTCCATCCTGCACTTTTTGTGGAAACACAATTAGAAGCATTAGTACAAGATGGGATGGATGGTTCCTTCTTTCTAGAAGATGTTGCCCTTTTATTAGAGGATGTCATTCTTTTAGAATCATCCTTCTCAGAGCTCACTTGAGTGGAAACATTTCTTCTTTTAGCTGACTGGGAGGATTCAGCTTTGGGTGATTGCAGATTTTTCAATATCACCTCCAGTTCAAAGCATTTCATGTTAAGGGAGCTCTTCTCATCCTCAACAGTTCTTAACCTTCCTTCCTAATTTTCTTTCAGCTGTTCTAACTGGTCTTCATGCACCTTCTTCATTTCTTGTAATGAATTGTCAAGCTCCTTCACCCTGTTTACTTTGTCTTCAAGTTGAGCATCTCTGACATTCATTGACAGTTTGTGCCTCTTTTCCAGTGCATGGAAAACATCTCTGACCATTATTTTAAAGAAATCTTTCTCAGAAAGTCTTCTTTGCAATTCTTCAGCAGTGTATTCATATCTTTCATTGCAAAGAGAAACGGTTTCATCTTTAGCCTTCACCAGCTTTCTGAGAGTGTTGGTTATGCAAACCATTTTGCCAATTGGACTTCCAGAGAATTGGCTTCATCTTCTAGATGTAATTTTTCTTCTTGAAGATCAAGGAGGCCTGTAGCTATACACATTGCCACTTCCTTGGGGACTGTCTTCTGAAGAAATTTGATTGCATTTAGAAGATCATTGTTCCTTCCATCTTCATCACAGCTAGAGCAGGCTTCATCAGAAGAATGATAAAAGGAATTGTCATCTGATGTGACTTTCACATTTCTTTCCATAGAAGAAGTTTCTCTGATTGCAACAACCTTCTTCTTCATCTTCTTTGCCTGTTTCTTCATTCTGTTTTTCAGAGTCTTGGAAGATATCTCCATTTGAGGCTGTTCTTTCATTTCCTCAAATCTGCACTCCATATAGACTCTCTTGGATCTTTTAGTGGTATCCTCCGCTCTGATACCAATTGAAGTTCCCAGATCAGTGTGAATCACTGAGAGGGGGAGGGGGTGAATCAGTGATACTTTAAAACTTTTTACTAATTGATTCTTTATCAATTAAACCTCTATGGCTTGTTAAGGCCTCGATCCACTCTTCTTGTATCTCTCAACCTTTCCCGAATGATGCACTAATGAAAAGGCACAGGACACAAGGATTTACAAGGTTCGTCACCAAAGGCCTACATCCTTGCCATGCTCTCCCAGCATGGATTCTCCCATTATAACTTGTTAGAATTACAATGGTCGATACAGAGTCCCACTGTATCTCTCCTGAGTCCCACAGGAAGGTCTTTATACTGCGTCCCACAGTGTTACCAGAGTCCCACTGTCCTGCTCCAGAATCCCACTGAAGACTTCTTCTCCCTGAGTCCCACAGGGTCTTCTCCTGGCTCCTCGAGTCACACGAGTAGCTCTTCTTCACTTTAAGGTCTTCAAGTAACTTCAGCAGCCTGGGATAAAGGCTGCTGGCCTTGCTCTTCTCTTCTGATCACTTGTGGTTGATCAGGGCTTCTCGTCCATCTCAGGCTTTATCTCCTTCTTCAGGATTACCTGGCTTCTCTCCAACTACTGAATGCTCAGAAAACTTATATCTTTATCTTCTGTCTGGTCCAGCCTCACTTCAAAACAACTTCATGCACTAGGTGCATGGAATATCTGCATCCTCATGCACTGACTGCATGACTTCTCAAATTCTTCAAGAACCTCCTGGTCTTGGACAACTCAAATGCACATCACTGATTTAACTTTCATCACGTGTGCACGTGCATGCATGCATGCATGCACTCCTTCTTTCTTCTTCTTGGTGCAGTAAACCCTCAAGGGGTGTAATTATTTTAAGCACACACCTTAACTGAACTTCACACACTTTATCCAAATTGTTCACACACTTAGAAGTGTGTTTTACTTTAGTGTGGAACTTCTTCTTCTTCTTCGAATGTGTATACACTTTTTAGTGTGCACACCTAGGTTCGGCCACTTCTTTAATTTGCACACAATTGTTTCACTTTAGCACACACATGAGTTGGCCTCCTCCTCTTCTTGTTGCACACACACACTTTAGTGTTCTTTTAGTTTGTTCTTCAAGGTGTGCACACACAAGGTCACAGCCCTCGGCCTCTTCAAATGCACACACTTAAAGTGTGTTCTTCTTTGTTCAAATGCACAACCAAGACTACGGATTATTCAATTCTTACACACACACAAAGTGTGGTCTTCCACTTCACTTGGCACACACCACTTGGTGTTGTTCTTTGTGCACACACATGGCCTCGGGTCTTCCTTCACTTTAGCACACACACACTATGGTGTGGTCTCCTTTGTTTGCACAAGGCTACGGCCTTTCTCTCCTTTTTGCACACACACTGCCCACGGTGCTCTTCCTTCACTTGGCACACAAGAAAAAGGGTCGGCCTTCTCAATGTTCACACACGAGGCATGAAAGCCTCGGGTCCTCTTCTGTTTTTGCACACACCCAAGTTGTGGTGGTCTTCTTGTTTCACACACACCCAAGGCTACGGCCTTTACTTGCACACACCCGAACTCAAACTAGTCGCGCAAGGGGGTGTGTCCACTCTCAACAGCCGTGCAAGGGGCAGTCGCGCAAGGTGCATGAGCACCGCGGGGCGCTTCCTCCTGTCGCGCAAATTCACGAGCAGAGAGGGTGACAACCACGGGCGCGCAATGATGCTGCGGCCCTGGGTACTTCCTGCCGTGCAAAGATTAGCGCGCAGGGGACCTTCGAAGCCTCGGGTAGCTCCGGAACCTTCAGTCGCGCAAGTTCTTTGCGCGGGGCTTCAAACCTTCGCGAGGCAGAGAGATGCGCTCACGGGACTTCAAAAATTCAGCGCATCAGCAAAAAGCTCAGAGGTCTCGGCCTCTCTTTATATAGGCAAAGGAGAGGTGGTTCTATCCGCGTGAAATAACTTCAAACTCCCAAGATCTTCGGATCTTCAAAAATATTTCCAAATCTTGTTTTTTATTCTCGGTTTCACGCGGGCTCCCTTTATTTTTTGTTCCTCTACGTGCATGCGACTCATAATGCATGCACAGCCTTCGGTTTAGGCTCATCCCATGAAAAAACACCAACCACGTGGCCTCGGCAGCTTCTCTTGCCTCGGCCTCAACCGAAATTCTCATTTGTCGCATGCACACCCATTTTAAGCATGGATGAGTTCGGTTTGACGAGACGATCACGAGGGTGCCTTCAGCTTCTTTAATGGTGGCCGGATTCTCAAAAATACGTCGTCGGGGAGGCCACTCGTACACGGCCAGACTGCAGGAAGACACGGCGTGTCTCAGCCGGGCTCGAGGTAGGAGATGAAGCCTCGACCGTCGGATGCGGCGATTAATGAAGATCGACGGCCGGGATAATAACATCGCCGCGTAGATGGATTGTACGGTGGAGATCTCGCACGCGATGAGATGTGCGGCTGAGATTCAATCCCAGTGAAAAAACTCGTTCCCACATCGAAACGGCCTCCGATTTTTCAGCGCCTTATCAAACTCGTGCTTCCTCCATTCATTCAATAATCTCTCTTCTCCCTCCATGGTGCCGCCCCGCACCATGCCTCTGCGGGCGCGCTTCTGCGCCCACTCACGCCTCCTGCAGGCGCGCTCCTAGCGTCCACCATGCACTCCGGCCGCGCTTCATGCGCCCCTGCCGCGCGGGTGTGACACCCCTGCGTAGCCTGCCGCCCTGTGCCTTGCACCATGGGTTCCCCCATGGGCGTGGCGCCTAGTTCCCACATGAGCAGTGGGGTTGAACTCGTGGGCTGGCCTTGGCTGGCCTACTTTTTGGCAAAGGAACAGAATGTTGCTTTGTCAAAAAACAAAGTACTTCATATGAAAAATGCCAAACCTAAATGCCAAGACATCTTCCTCTAAGCCATTCTTCTTATACATTTTTCTTCTTCTTCATTAGAATTCATCCAATTCCTCTTCAACATATATTCATCACTTAGTAATGGAATTCCCGAAGGTTCTTCATCAACCGAGCTCCTGAATCACATAAACTCTTCAATAAACTTCATTGATCTAATCAGAGATCAAGTTGGATCTTCTTCACATTCACATGCACTAGGAGATAGTGCATGGACATCTTTAATCCACTTCATACACTCAGTAGTTGTGGATGGATAATCTTCATCTCCTCATGCATTGTCACTACAATGCATGGTCTTCTAATCATGTTGTGACATTGTATCCAGTTGATACAAGTTCTTGGAACTTTAAGAACAGCTCAACAATCGTCTGATTTAATCATGCTCCATCATCATTCATTCTTGAAGTGTTGTAACTTAGTATCATCTTGATACAAGTATTGAAACAATAAGATCAGTTCTACAATCGTCTGATATAACTAGAGAATGTTTCAACCATCATCTCCTATGTCACTTAGTGAATCTCCTAAGTGACATGCATCTTAGTACCATGGTCACTCTCTTGTCCTCACCAACACCATCACATCCTTTGTCATTCACATATTGAAACTCCTTGACATCCATCCATTCAATCCATGACAACAACATACCTCATTGACAACAAATGCAACACAGTGCACTTCAGAGGCCACAAGTTACCATTATGATTTATGATTTACATGTGTTATTCATGAATATTATTATGTATTGTGGTATTTTAAAATTTTAAAAGTATTATTTCATTGATTTTATGTATTGATAGACTAATGTTTCCATTCCTTGTTTTATAACCCTTATTGAGCTTTTTATTCTCATCCCATGTTTTTGAAATGTTTTTCATAGGGTATTAAGAAATTTACGATAAAGGAATAATTCAAGATGATTTAATTCATGAAAATAAATCTTTTTTTATTCAAGGAGTTTTATTATTATTGAAATAAATTTGGATAGAGTAGATCTGTCTACATTAGAATTTTTGAAATAAAATATAATACTTACGGAAAAATTCTCAAATATCTAAACCCAAAAAGATTCTCAATTTGAATTAATTATTTAATTAATGATTATTTAATGTTTATGGATTTTCCTTATTGTTGGTATCAAAGGTCATATTATATATCATTAGACGTTAGGGTGTTATTTAAGCATAAGTGACAAAACCATAATGGTCAGAATATTATTATGAGTCATAGTTATTTTTGATAAACTTAATTATTTTAGGATAACATGAATAAGTATATCCTAGTGTTTACCCTCCTCATAAGATACTATATGATGATTTATCTGATATAATGACATTTAAATTTTTGGTTTTAGGAAATGGTTCGATCTAGAAGGAACAAATGTAACAATAGATGGGAAAGAATCTATAGTGATTTCTTAATGATAAACCAAATAAAATTTGAGCTGCAATGGGAAATATTATTGTTAAAATATGATATGGTTATTTTTTAGGAATTTATCTCATTTTTTTAATCTTTTAAAAATATTTAGTTTTGTAAAAAGGACAACACGTTGACTGTGTGACAACCTGTCATGTCGAAAAAATATGCAGGAATCGAAGCTAGAACCAAAGGGTGATTGAGATTTATTGCCTACCCCTGGACTACGTGAAAGTCCCTAGTCAGTACGAATAAATCATTTCAGTAATATGATTTTATGGTTCATGAATAAGTTTTTTTTGTTTTTATGTGTCATCACATGGATATACTCATTTTAGTAAATGATAGAATGATTTTGTGAAAAAGGTTTTTTGGAAGGTGTTCTCTTGTTTGGCAACACGATATGCTTAAGGAAAATAAAATATTATGGTATCTAATTTGTGGAGTAATGGATGAAATTTTATTTTGGAAGAATCTATGTTTTAATGGTGGACTTGTAGATATTTGGGTTAGTTAAGGAAATTATTAACATTTCATAGAGAGAATGTGATTAGGATAATTACTCTTCAGTATGTGACTTTAAGAGCAGTCGATGTTAATTGAATATAAATGTTATGATTTAATGTGGAACACAATTTGATTAAATCCTTCTAGGTTATTCATTTCAATATTAGTATGGGTTAAATTGATGAATTTTAAGGAAAATTGTTTATTGAATGGTATTTGCTACTCTTTGGGAATTGTTTGTTCAATTTTGGAGATTAAGTGTAATATTTCTTCTTATAACAGATTATACTTTTGGGGGATTATCTTATCTTTTACATACCAATTATGTATTGGTTAATTTTTAATGATAGGGGAAATATATATTTCATATTTTTTGGATTGTGTGGTTTTCCAGATGTTGATTATAGTGCTTCAGGTGTGACCAAGTCATCCTGAATACACATAGTTTGGAGAAAAGTTGATTTTTTGGCAGAAACATGTTAATGGATGAAACTCTACATGAAACGTAAGTACATTTCATTATGTCTTCAGTAAATCTCATAAATAAATTCTCCAAAATTATTAAAGGATACATAAAACATTATCTTTGTCCATTTACTTATCATAATAGGAACCCAAATACTATTTAACCTATCACATGTTTGCGATTTTCCAGTGGATAATGTTATCTTGATCATGCTTTATATCACTCTCTATCAGAACATGAAACTTATTTTCTCCTCCATATCTAGGTTTTCATGGAATCCTATTATGGGTTATCTTAGGTGACCTTTTTTAATTCTATTTCTTTCTTTTAATGTTATAGTTTTATTGACTCTTTTTCTAATGTGGGACATTCAATGAAGTTTCCAAACCTACAAGGACATAATTCCCAAAAGGGGGAAGGATGTAACATCCCAGGTAAATACAGAATATTATATGTTCATGTTTATTAATATTTTTGAATTAAATATTAATTTTATTTTAAAGGGGGTTCTATGTTCGATGGTGTACCCGACACAAAATAATGGGTTTCACCAAAATCTCATGTTGCACACAAGGCTGGGTCATACTGAAAAATAATAATATAATATAATTTTAAATATTATTTAATGCCTTGTCTTTGTATTGAAGGGAATAAAAATAACTAATTAAAATATTATTATACATTTTTTAAATGTATTTACATTTATCCAAAAATGATTGATGCATAAAATATGAATGAACACAATTTTAAGCATAAATACTCAAATATTTTTTAAAATGTTGATTTGCATCCTTTGGATGGCGAAACCTTTTTAAATATAGTTTTTTCCACATCTATATATTCTATTTTTCAAAATGAAATTTTTATTTAGAATTGGGAAATAAAAATTTACTTTGGAAGAATTTTTTGTATTTTTTTGATAATGTTCAATTTTTAATGAATAGTGAAATTACAGCATTTCAATTAAAAATTGCATATTTATCTAATTTAATAATTTGGTTATATTACATTTTTGATTGTCTAGAAAGTGTAATTATATTATATATTTACCATTTAATCCAATTTTGGTCATTCTATATAATTTCACTCTGAAATTTGACATAAAAAATGTCAATATTTTGATAGTTATTATTTCATAAAAACACCTTTTTTAGTCTTAACTTCTGGAATTAATTTAAAATAAAATTATGAAACTTCAGAATTTTGAATTTGGAAAAATTTATTAAATAATTAGAATATAAAGTTCCATATTTTATTAATAGGAATATTTTATATTTTTACATTATGAAAAGAAACATCAGTTATTATATTATTTACAATGATTAAAGGGTATATCTGGTAAATAAGGGTAAGAAATTATATTATAATATTATCAAATTTCATAACATGTTTCTAAACATTGTTTTATGATATTTTTATGACTATTGGAATAATTGGGTAAATTTTGGGTCCCTATAGAGCAAATTGTAAGTGAAGATGACAGTTTATAAAAATTAATTTAAAGCTAATGAACATGTAAAATGAACATATATTCCATAGTAAAATAATTTTTATAATGGATTCTATAAAACATATTTGGGAATATAAATATTTATTATAAATATAAATATATTTTCAACATCATGGAATTTTTTTTATAATTTTTATACATTAAATAAATAAAATTTATTATGACACAACAGTGATGTAATGATTACCTCATTAATGAATGTTTAAAATTAAAGAGATTATTAATATTAAAATAAATATATTCTGAAACATTTTATATTACACTCAAATTTTATAGAACTGGATGTCTTTTTATCTTCGAATTATTTTAGGTTTTTCAAAATAATCATGTTTTCATTGATTTTTTAAAAGTATTGATAATAATTGTTTATAAATTTATATAAATGTGTTTTTAAAACATTTAAAATTTAACTAAATTATAAAATAATCCTAAAAATCAAATATTCATCCAAATAACATATATGATGTTTATAATGTTATTAATGAACTATTTTTGGTTGCTTTTAATTTTATATTAAATACATTATCCAAAATGTATGAATATAAAAAAGACATGGGAAAAAATAAAATAGATAACTAAGGGTTAAAGCTAAAATATAAGGTTAATGATATCCCATTAACATGTAAAAACCCATTTTATGTGAGGACATATAAAACTAATCACTATATCTTCTAATTAAATGTCTTGGAGTCCTTTTGAAATCAAAATTTTGTTTATAATAAAATAATTTTTTCAAATATTTCTAAATTTCCCCACCTCCCCCTTATAAAAATCCATCAATATAACCCTTATTCACACTTCTGAAGCCCATTTGGCTCGTCCCATGCTCTGAATAAATAATCCCCCAACATCCATACCTTTTACATAGTAGATATAACATTGGTATAAGCCACTTCAAGAATGCTTTTTGGTTTAAGCCAAAGGGAGTTACCCAATTTAAATGCTTCGTCTTATCTCAAATTCTTTTATTTTATTTTCCTTCTCCAACCCCCCTAAACTCTCGTTATTCCATTATTTTATATCAACACAATTATCCCCAATATTATGGGATGTTTTATTGATATGTATTATAAATACACTTCCACACACCTCAATAAAATGGATATGAACATACTAATAATGTGTACGACGAATAGTTGTCACACGAAACAATAATTTTTCTAATTTCCCATACGACCTCTCATGTTTTCCATTATTATGGTAATGTAATTATATATGATATATATTATATTTATTTTATATTTATTATTCTTTAATTTTAATTAAAACATGACTTTATTGTTTTCATGATATAAAAATACTATAATTTCATTTGACGAAATGCGGACTACCTCCCCATCAAGGTAATATGAAACCTTAATAAAATAAATGGAATGTGTAAAGGATGGTGTTAATAACCATATGTAATAGAAATAAAAAAAGATATTATGCTAAAGTGTTAATATACTTATGTATCATTTCGTTTTCATTTCATTAAAATTGAAAAAAATGAAATGAAAGTAGGGTTCATGAATAAGTATGGATTATTGTCTCCAGGAATGATGTATTTCATTTCTTATATCCAAATGATATGGATAATATATATATATATGATATATATGACATCTAATTCATGAATATCATTTTGGAGATAATGTAATTTTTACCACATCGACAATTTGTAATTTTTAGAAGTTATTTTCTGACTCAAATACCGAACATCGACAAAAATACCTATATGAACTTAAATAATTCTATGATTATTAGAGCATGGTAATAAGGTATTTAAATGGAATAATAAACATAAAAACGGTTCTGATGTTAGTATAATGAACTTAATAATATTAATTAGGGATATAATGAATTAACAAGACTTTTCGGACACAAGGTAACAGGTTTTCATCTCACTTTTTATTCCCATGATATTCATGCTATATTTTCCATTATTTCCTTTTGTGGGATGTATGTACTTTCCATGATTTTATTCACTGTGTAATACACTTTATTTTAGGGGTATTTAAATTTTCATTGTATGTTCCTTCTTTCACATGGTCTATGTTTCATATGTTACCAAATTAGTAAAGGAACCTTTCACTCTCTTCATCGAATCAAAGACTTATTTTATGTTATATCTTTTAAATTTCCATTTTATTATGTTGGTGTATGTTCTTATATATCCTTATTGTGATAGATTTTATTTCCTTATGATGAGAGACCCTTTTCTCTCTCATCAAATCATTTTTGAATTTTCACGTAATGCTGTTAGGCTGCCAAATTTTGGTATGGGAACCTTTAAACCAAATTTCAATTCATTTGGTTAAACTTCTAACTCTTTATTATGTTGATATATGAATATGTGTGAATGAACTCAGATTATTTTACACTTATTATCCACTTATATTGGGTGTATTTCTATTTTTCAAACATATATATGTCATTGATTTATCTTTAATCTATTTAGACAATATTTGTAAGGTATATAATCTAAATCTCCTTTCATTGAGACATATTTTTTTATAAATGACTTTTATTTTATATAGTGTATAAACTACATTGAAATTTCATTTCATTCAACGGGAATATTTTTAAATATTGCATTTTACTAATGGATAAAGGACCTTTTTTAATGTACATGAGGACAATGGCATTACCACCGCACAAGTGTTATTTGATATTTGACTTCCTTAACAAGACGTAATGTTTTTAAAATGGAAATAAATACCACATTCTCTTTTACATATTTTGGTATTGAAAATCGTTTTGATAATGGATTGATTATGTCAAAATATTTAAATGAAATATTTTGATTGCAATGTAGACATTTTATCTTTCCTATATATTTGTTTTTTGTGTTATGATTTTGTAAATGGACTTGTGTATTATTTACACATACATGTGGATCCATGATAAACCTATGGTGGGTGGGCCGAAAATAGCTCTCCAATTAATTGGGTAACGTGGTAGAGGTAAATGTAAATGTTTCTTCTATGTGATTAGTGGAATATACTATTATGAGTATTAAAAATATATCTACCTATGTATATATGAAAGGTAAAATGTAAGTATGTTATGGTTGTCAGAAGTTACCTTTATGATTTATGATTTCTGTGTGTTAGTCATAAATCTCATGAATTTGTGTGTTATGTTAATGATTTAAAAGAATGATTTAATTAATTTGTATGTATATATTGACTAATGTTATCTTTCCTTGTTTTATAACCATTAATGAACTTTTTATGCTCATCCTATGTTTTTTGAAATGTATTTCACATTGTATAAGGAAGGGTAAGAGAAAGAAAGATTTCTTGAAGATTTATATCACTAAAATAACTCGTATTTTATTTAATTATTATTATTATTTTTGATAAATATTTGGTTGGAGTTGAAGTGTCTATGTTGTAATTTTTGAAATGTAATGTAATAGTTAAGGCCAAATTCTCTAAAACACTAAACTTAAAAATATCCTCAATGTGAATTATTAGCTTATATAATGATTATGTAATGTTTAAGGATTGATGCTTACATACATTCCAATATCACCTGGTAACAAGAGTCTTTTTACAAAATGATCTATCCAAGAACTCACATAATCCTACAAATCTAGTCTCTAAAATACTATATATGGTATACCAAATGTCCCATGATATTATCCCATGAAGATAGACCTCATATGATATGAAATTTCCACAAAATCTACCCAGATCCAATCTCAATCTCGAACCCAACCTCAATTTCCACATATCCAATAAGAATTATTAATCACTATGTGTTAGAGACTAGAACCCACACAATAAATAACAACAAAAGGGAACAATTTCTCCTATCATGAAGCATCAAAATGGAAAAAATATATAATAGAGGATAAAAATAAGAATTAAATACATACCACAACCAAAAGAACGAATCGACACACACAAGTCGTAAAAAACATCATATGTACATGTACCACATCAAAGGAATACTACAACATGAAACAAACTACTCCATATGATAGTGGGGAAAAATATCGAAAACACAGCATCATCTATTCAGAAACATCTGAATGAAAACCATGACACCACATTGTGCACCAATCCTTTTAACACATTGTATGATATACAATGGTCAATGCATAACTAATGGTGTGCATAGGCTGTTCGCTAACACTATCACTACGATCCTACTCGGGTGTTCCATTAGATCATATAAACAATACTATTAATAGTCACAACATTTATGATTCATAAATAATAAAATATTGTTCAGTATTTTTTAATAAAAATAAAGGAAAAATTTTAATTTCCCATATATCTGCACCAACCAATAAAATTGGTAAATCGGTTTCATAGAATTTTAAATATTTATATCAATGTAAGTACAGAAATTCTTTCAAAATAATATATAACATATCATATAAAATATATGGAGTTACAGATAATATAGTACCATAAAAATTATCCAAGATGTAAAATCAATGCATAGTTGAAATCATTCAAAAGACCCCACTAGTTTAGGATATCATGGACAATCATACCCCTATAACAATGAAAGATTATGCACATCATGTAAAATATTGTTACTATTTATAGGTATTCATAAATCCTTTTTAATTATTTACTTGGTTGGGTTTTGTTTGAGGTTGTTTCAGGTGGAATATTTATGAATTTTTTAAATTCTGGGTTTGAGTATTGTTGGCACATGACATGCCTATGATTTGACTAATTTTCCACCCTACTATAGGAATATGAAATGTTATGGATTGATATATATGCATGTCTTGAAAAGTATTAGTCAAATTGTGCATCTAACCAAGAAAAACTGTGTGACCCATTTATAATGGGAGCCCGAACTATACATGGTAAGTCCAAATCATGCACTATTTCCTCAAACACCATGTGAACAAGATTTTAAGAGATTCATTTTTTTATAAAAATTAAAAGACCACATTTTTTAAACTGGACATATTGGTATGAACTATGATCAATTTATTCCTTCATCAAAGATCCCAATAAAATTTTTGGCCCCATGGATCCCACTTGTATGTGATCTGAAGCATGATAATCACCCTCTGGTCTCCTCTCATTTAGTTTCCTCCTCCCATTCATGTTCTCTCATGTTCTATATCATTTTCATTAGGGTTCCAGGGAAACATATGTTAATTTTTGGATTGAATACATGATGTTATAGAACTGAACCAAAGTTTCAATTCCTTTTTAACCTATATACAATTATTTTTGTTGTTCATCATAAAATCCATATTAGAGCTTGATCCTTCTAGATAATATGGCATCTAGGTTTACGATTCCATTACGATGCCAAAAATTTATTAAACCTTATTTTAATTATTTAATAATAGCAGCTATGAATTTGATGTAATCGATCAGTTTTAATAATGTGTAATTAAAATTTTTAATTGGAAATACCAACTTCCTTTGAACGGGGGTTTTTATGAAAAAAAGGTTTTTGGCATGAAATTTGAAAAACCCAAAAATTAAATTTATGTGGGGTGTGTTTATGGAAATTGATAAATTTAATTTTTTTTATTTTATAGTTGTTGATTAAAATAAATTATTTGATTTAATTGTGTATTTTTTTTTGGAAAATTGGGAAAAGGCCAATTTCAAATAAACTGGCCATTATTTTTGAAATTGATGGAATTTTTTGAAAAATGAAATCTTGAATTTAATGGCGCCATGGATTGATAATTTTATGATTGTTTTTCTTAAATCCAGATTTATAAAAATTGGATTTAAATGGGTTTTAATGGAAATAAAATGTTTTCATCATTTATACAGTGCATGTTAGTGAACAAAAAATGTGTTATGCTTTTTAAAATGGAAAAATTGACCTTTTGAAATATAGTATTGGATTTTATTTTACTTTAAGTAGTCATAAAATGAATTTACCATTGTTTTATTGTACGTGAGAACATACAATCACATGGTAGTAGGGGGGTTATATTGGAAAACCCCTCATGATATAAAACATTCTGAAACAAAATATTAGTGCATCACATATCACTGGGAAGGGGGAGGAGGCCTCTTGGCCATTGTTAAAGGCTGTGTGTATGTAATTTTTCACAGTAAAATTTGTGGGTCCTTATAGCATCTATATATCATACCTAATTGAAACATGAATTCATTTCATTATTTTTTTATTTGGAATATATGTTTATTCCTTTAATATAAACTATTTTACATTTCCTACGAATTTATATAAACTGTTGCATATAAATCTGTTTATTTAAATAAATTTGTTAAATGTTCCAATTTTTAGTGCAACCTTTTCATTAAATTAAAATTTCATCTTTTGAAATATATTTTCATTAATTAAAATTTGAAGCGTGAATTAGTCAATTTATTAAACTCTTTTAAATTATAAATAATTATTTGTTTAAATAAGATTTTGTAAATTCTAACCCCATTTATTAAAAAATTTAAATCACATTACTTGTTATTTTTTATTGGAATCCTGATATAGAATCTTTGTGGAAATCCTTCAAGGCATTGGATCACATCCTACATGTATCTTTTAGTTCCTATAGATTATATCCTTTGAGGTTCAAGCATATTGGAAAGATCTATTGTAGGTGGATCTAGTTGTTAAACCATGGGATTGGTGAGTTGTTTCCTTAGGGACTTGGGTAGTGTTTCTATATTTTGGTACTAGGTTTGTAGTACTTTGGGCATTAATGACTTGTTGAGTTCAGGTACATTACTCCCATTGGAGTTTCTATTGTATTCATAATTTTTTTCTTTTGTTGATTCTTCTATGTTTTGTGAAAAATTAATTCCCACATTCATGGTGAATGATGTCAGGTCCTAGTTGTTGAATTTTTTGGATCAGGAACACCCATCAGGCAATGTCAGGACTTACTAGGTTATTGGGTTACAATGGAACATGGGTTGTTTTGTGAAATGGTTGTATCATTGGGAGGATTAGAGTTTTTCATTAAGTCAGTATGCATTTTTCAATTATTTTCAAGGTATAGAATGTAGTTGCAATTGTGTAAATGTCCAACACTCCCCATTATAAACCTTTTTTCGTCAGGGGTGGTTAAGGAAATAATCCTTTTGGATTAGTTCTAGTATATTTTATTTTATTATTTGGATGTATTAATATCTAAATATTGTTTTTTATCTATTGGGATTAATTTCCCTTTCTTATTAGTTTGAATTCCAATTTACTGTATGCTCTATTGTTTTTTATGTTGTGTCAAATCATGCCTCATTTAAGACATGGGAATCAGATCCAAGAATAAGATATTGATAAACCATATTTGGTGAATTATCTTGTGGAATCAAGTCATATTGTTGTGATTTTACGTACTATCCCTGATCTGGGATAGGAACCACCACTAATTCCCATTTCTTGTCCAGTAGTGGAACCGTAGAAGTATGTTATCAATATCAGTTCTCAATATTTCATTATCTATAATCATATTTTATTTAATGTTACCAATGACACTCAAGAGGTTGAGGAACGGTAAAGTTTAATAGAATTCTTTTTTGGGTTGTTGGACACAACTGATGAAATTACGGTGAAGTGTTCCACCATTATGCTATAAGTAACAAGAAGAATATAGTGGAGAATAATGGTATTATTAGTGAAACATGAGGACTTAGATTGTAATGAATTGAAGGTTCATTTCTCAAAATTGTTATATCCATATTCGATGTTGGAGACCATGTCTGTAGAGTATTTCAAATTCGAGAAGTCTTAGAGGACCGTGACAGATTATGAATACCATCTGGCTGATCTTGGGAATTTTCACCTAAGATAGTATCAAATGAGAGGATGAAGGATTGATAATTCAACATGGGACATAGAATAGATAATCGTTCTTAGGTATTCTTCCTAAAACAACATTATTATACTGATGTAATAGATAGGGTATAGATGGTTGAGATGGACCTGGCTAGATGTTCTGAATTTCCAAGAGTCATTATCCATCTTATGGGTAGTGGGAATTACTCTAAGGGAAAGAGGAATCATGATTATTCTCTTGGTTTTTCATGACAAAGGGGCTTTTCTAATCCTTCTACAACTCTTGGATGTTTCCCTTTTGTCTGATACCATTATGTAAAGCTAAGAACTTCAAATATGGTTTTCGCTAAGGCATCCCAGCACCGTGTCTCCATTAGACACTTAAGACACATTCAAAGGTTCATCTATGTTTATTAAACATTTCATAGGGTAACATGATCATACACACCTTCTAAAATAGAGGCTCTATCAAATGCCTCATGTAAAAAATGGTTCAATACGCGGGCCGTCGGAATGAGGATACATCACACATTGGAGTATTCTCTAGTGAAATATGATATAATTTAAGCAACCATGAGAGGTACCATTACTATAGATTCATTATTATTGACTTTACTTCTTCCTATTTTTGAATCTAATTCATTTATTTCATCTCGTTTTGTTAATCTACCAATTATTGTTGTGGAGATTCTATCTTGTGCAAACGATATTACTACACTCCTTGTAAAAATAGATAGAGTAGGATATATTTATTTCCATGTGTGTTTTTTCTCAATTGAATAATGGGATTTAATGGAGTTTTTTAATTTTCAATATGATACCTATTGAAATAATTTTTATGGTGGATTGGATCATTGACCGTAAATCCTAAATTTAATGTAATCATTGGTGAGTTTCTTTTAATAAAAATGATGGTGTGTTCTGTGTATACCCAAGTGAAAGGTACCTGAGGTAAAAAAGCTATAACTTCTTACCCAAAGATGGGGAATCTGATATAGGTTTAATATTTTTATTTGTTGTGGGAATAATTGAGTTGTGATCTCATTCTATTATTCTTCATGATTCTAAAAATTTTTCTCCCAGAATTATCTAGTTTTTTCTTTGGTAAGGGAGGATTAGTTTACAAATGATATAATTCTGGGAATTCAACTAGTTTATATTCTAATTTTTCACATGCCCTTAGCTTAAAAAATACCTGAGGTCCAATTTGGACGTTCTTTTAGAGAAAGGATTAATATAACTTAGTGTGTGAACTTAGGTGGAAAATTATCTCATTGCAAATAAGGATGATGGTTAACTTATCTTTTTGGTTGATTATCAAAATCACAATCGTGTAACAATAAATAATGAGCATCCATTACCGTGGATTAATCTTCTTTTGATTAGTTGAAGGGGAAAAATAGTGATTTAAGATTGACCAATGATCTTTTTACCATATGTAGAGGATAGCAGAATCTAACATTCATAAAATATCCCTTTAGAGAAGGTACAATAATTTTGAGTACCTTGTTATTCCCTTTGTCCTGACCACTGATCATGAAAATTTTATAGAATTAATTAACATGAATTTACATGAGTATCTTTATCCTCTCATTGTATTCCTTGTGGATGAAATCCTTTTTTACTCTATAAGTGAATAGGATAATGTGACCCATATGATATTAGTTCTGATATTGCATAGAATTCAATTTTTTTCAAACTATTGAAATGTGAATTTTGGATCTGGAAGATATTTTCTAAGGGAATGTGGGGATAGAAAATAGAATATCAGTTGATCTTGGAAAGGTGAATACTTTTATTAAAAGGTAAATTCCACATAATTTATTTTATAATTATATATTCTTAGTCTTATATCGGTATTATCACAGGTTCTTTATGGACTTGCCTAATATGGATTCTCTGATGACTCCACTAACATGTAAAGAAGTAATGATTTATTTTAATGAAAATTGTCACATCTATTTTGTTGAAATGTAATGTATTGGGACTTTGAATCTCGTGTTGACTCTTCTAGAGGTAGGGTAGGCCTTTGTGTTCTTTTATGATGAAAAGGGTTTATGATTGGGTTGTGTTTTAAAGAAAGGTTTTCATGTTGTTACATAGGGTTCTCATCTTTTTAGGCCGCACAAGAAGATTCATATTACCCATGACCATGAACTCATAATTTTAATTAATGTTCCCATTAGTTAGAGACATTACCTTTATGTAGAAAATAATACCCTGTATTTAGACCAGAAAAGATTGAGTTGAATATTCTTTCAAAAATATTTCTATATATATGAGAGGAGTTGGGTTTAATTCTAGTAGTCTTTTGATTTCCAAATCAACTATACACAAGGGATATGAAATATCATTGATTATGCATTGAGCATGAAATTTTATACCCATGTAGGGAAGGAATCATCAAAATAGTGGAAATTGTTGTATCATTTTTCAATGTTTCAATCCACGGTCTAGGAATCATGGGACATGTTTTTCTTTTCCACTGTTCTGTTAAAATCCTCACTTATCATGTTTTTTCTTTAAGAGAAGCTTCTTGATGAAGAGTTTAACAACAATTGATTATCTCTTTATGGTGGTAGATAGTACATGATTTGTATTTATCCAAAAGTGTAAATTCTATTATTTTGGATTAGTTTTTTAGAACCATATTCAGTACATAAATATGTGATGGGTTATTTTCATAGTTCCTAGTGGAAAATGCACCCATGAACCAATAAGATGTTATTAGGCATGTGATATTGTTCTGATTGCTAGGATTGAGATGGGTAATTTTTTAATTGGGTTCTCATTATTATTCATGATAATATGTTAAATTAAATCATTATAAACATTTGTGTTATCATCAATCCACTTCTAGTACGTACTTGAATGTGGGATAAGATATCTATGGAATTTGTGGTTGAGTTGTGTCATATCCATGGAATGTATAATGTGATTTGTTTTGTGACTAATAGGCTCACCATGTCATCTCACATTATACTTGTTTATTATACAACCAAATTTTAGGAGTTGCGAAATCTCTAAATTAATTTTTTTTTATTTTTTTGAAGTTAAATATAATAAATTATTTTATATGGATACTCGGTTAAAATCATGTTATCGGAATTTCATTCAAGATGCACTGGGATATCATTTTAATTTGAGTATTGGGAACCATCTTTTATACAGATAACCAGATAGGTAGAGTTGTACATACTCTTGATGACATGCTTCTCACCTTTGTTCTAGACTTTCGTGGGGGAATGGGATGATCACATGGGCATGGTTGTGTTTTATTTCAAAAAAATTTACTTATATTTGATCAGAATTAATTCTTTTGAGGCCTTGTATGGAAAACATTTAAAATCATTGTTGAATTGATCAATGATTGGTGAATATTCCTTGTTTAGACTGAGCATGGTCTAATATAGGATAGAAAAAAAATCTTTTGATTATTTATATTATGTCAATGTAATATAATATATATTAGTCTTGTGATGATCTTTGTTGTATACCATTAGAGTTTTCATTGGTTGACTAGTAGTTCTTGATAGTTTCACCAAGGTTTTTTTATTGACAACTTGAGAGGAAGGAGAATATTTCTCCTCATTTTGTTAGAGGTTTTGATGTTATCGAGCAATTTATTAATGAGGAATACCATTTATCACTACCCCCGTATCTAACATAGATAAATTAAATATTTAAAAAAATCACATATAAGGATGTATTTATCTGATCGATGTCATATTCTTAGCTGGAGTGATCTTGAGGTCGAGCAAGATTTATCCATCACTAAATGACCATTTAGGTTAGTTGATTATGAATTCAAGGTATTTGTGGGATGAATATATATATTTTTTGAAAATATATGGTATAATGGTTATGATTATCATGAGACATGGGAGAGATATAATCTGATGAAAGATAAGTGGCTTCATCTTTTTGACATTGAAGAATTTTCAAGAGCACCATGGAGACTAAAAGATTCTATGGCATGGTGGTTATAACATCCTGTTACAATTTATATGTATTCATAAACCCTCATTTTAATTATTTGTTGTGTGGGTATCATTTGGGGTGGTTTTGAAAAAAAATTTATCAGTTTTAAATTTTTTGTTTTGTTGCACTATTTTCATATAGTCTACGCTCGTTTTTCTAAATCATAGGCCCTTATGAAGAAAAATTAACTCTTTTGGACTACATTTTCCACATGTAATATTCATTGTTATTCAATATGTTCACCCCCTAAGCAAAAACTTCATGAACCATTTATATTAGGCCCACAACCTACACACATTTTTTTAAAACCATGAATTGTTTTCGATGAAACTCTATAGAATGTATTTTAAGTGATCATAAATTTTTTAAAAAATACTGAACCCACTATTCAAAACCCAAAAAATTGGCACAAACAATAATTGGTTTCTCCCTTTATCAAAGGTCCAATGAATGATTTAATGCCATTAGCTCCCCTCCTAGAAGCCATATGATGCGAGAAGAACACCCATTGACCTCCTACCAGTAAGTTTCCTCTTTTTGTTCATGATTTCTCATGATCTCTCTGTATCTCTCTCTCCATAGGGTTTCATGGATAGTTATTTTAATTTATAAATTTAATACATGTTGTTATTGATATAAACCTAGGTATCAAATATTTTTCCTCCTAGATCTATATGTTTTGATTCTTCTTCAGAAAATCCCAACTACTATTTGATGCTTTGAGATCAAAAGGCTAAGATGTAGGTGGTGTGGATACTATTCCAAAACATTTTCACAAGAAAAATTCATTTTATAATCACACCTATAATCAATTAAATGAAATATTTTGGTTTTAATATGTTTATTTTAATTTTTTTATTTGAGTGACCCAATTCTGGTGAATTGGTTTTTTATGATAAAAGGTTTTTCGACATGAAATTGAAGCCCCACCCCCAATTCAATTGAATTGGCTTGTGCATATGGAAATTGTGAAATTTGATTTTTTTTATATAAATTGTTTAATTTTTCTTAGATAATTCAATTAGACTTTTGGATTTAATTATGGAAAAAATGTTTTGATGTAAAATTGTGATAAACCCCAATTTTAAGGAATTAGGGGTTTGAGATGAGATTGATGTATTTGTTTGAAAATATAAATTTTGAATTTAATTGTGTAAAGTATTTTTAAATATCATTAATTAGTTGAAAATAATTATTTATGAATAATTTCATAAATTTTTTTATGGAAAACCAAATGTTTCATTACATTGAAAAGACATTCCTTTGATTAAAAACATGTTAGGGGTTTTAAAAGGAAAAAATTATCTTCCTGAAATGGATTATGGGATTTAATTTTATTTTAATAATAATTTAAATAAATTGTCCATCATTGTGTTTGCAAGAGAAAATGTATGTATTGGGTTGTTTTTGTGTTATATTGGACAACACAACATGACATAAAACATTATAAAACATCGAATCATCACATCACATCCCTAAGGTGGAAGAGATTATTTCTCTTGCCCTTTTTTCAAGGGGTACACACATACCTTATTGCTTTCATATGGTTGAGTCACTATAGCCTTGAACTCTTGTATGTACTTTTCACATTATTATGTTATTTTTCTCATATTTTGAATGTATGTATATGACATTGTTATAAACATTTTACACGCCCTATGACTTTATATAATCTATTTTATATATGCGTGTTTATATAAACCATTTTGTTAAAAGTTCCATTTGTTTAAAATACCAATTTATAATGGATAATTTCATATTTTTAAATGGATTCCCATCAATTTAAATGTGAATGACGAATTTATAAATGAATTTACAACTTTTAAATTATAATGCATGATTTGTTAAAATATGATTTTGAAAATGAAAATACTGTTAATTTAAAAATTGATATCATATAAATGGTTAATTTGATATTATAATCTTGTTACAGAATCTTTGGTGAAATCTTACTTGGATTTCTCTCAAACCTTACTTGTACCATCAGGTGTTTTTATATTATCTCCCTCATGGTTCGAGCAATGCAAAATGATCTCATGAAGGTTGATCTAGATGATAAAACTTGGACATAGTGAGTTGTTACCTTAGGGACATGAGCAATGTTTCCCAATTTTGGAACATGGGTAGTATTACATTGGTCATTAATTACTTCTTATGTTTTGGTATATTACTCCAAGTGGAGTTTCTTTTGAATCCAAACTATCATTCTTGGATTTGATATACTATGCATTATAGAAAATGAATTCCCACATTCATGTTGTGTGTTTCCAAGTGATAGTCTCTATCATTTGGGGATCTAGAATTCCCTTTGGTCACTATCTGGACTGATTCGGTTATCAGCATACCTAGGTACCAATGGTAGTTCATGAAAAATAAAGAACCATGAAATTGGAATAAAATCTCAGTATAAAAGGAACAATACATAATGTGATCCACGTGATAGTGATAAAAATTTCTACATAACAGAAAGACTAGTGAGTTTCATAAAAACCCATGACTGTACAGACATATAGTATCATTGTTAATTGCCTTTTAATACTATATAATCTAATTTATTTAATGATTCCATGCAATACGTTTTCCATACCAATTCCACAAAAGCATTATTTTAAAACCATTTCCTAAATCCATTTGAAAATTCATCTAAAATCCCTTTTAAATTACTTAATCCTTAGGAAATAAATATTTTATCAGAAACCAATTTAAACACACACAAATAAACTCTCTCAATCATTCCATTTTATTTATAAAACATTTATAAATGTAATATAAGTTTTTTCACCATGATATGCTAGAGAGAGAAGCAACTACGTTATGAAACGGGATCGAACATTCACACAATGGGATACACTATAAGAGAAAAACACAAAAATAATATTGGATTCCATAAAGGATCTTACGATTCACAAAATATTAAACACATTGGATGGCCTCTATTAGAGTATCCCATGATGGATCAATAAGGAAACAAGAAAATTCAACATCATAGATAAACAGTTTCAATTACAAAATGCAGCAACACTATAATGAAAAAAGGAAATAAAAAATAGATATTATAGAATAACTATATAGATTAAACAAATCTAAAATATATATCATTTGCAAAAAAAAAAAGATTTGAAAAGGGTGTTGGTTCACAAAATAACATGGGACTATTCATAGGTTAATAACTATGAGGCTGCAACTAAATAAATAGACAAACCAACTTTTCATTTAACTAAATGAATTACATGTGACTATTATAAAATTGGATACCCCTTTAAAAATCTTTTAATCAATGATATTAATGTATTCCAAAAACCACACATTTATTTTAATTAAAAACATAAATTTTCTCATTATAAACTATGAACCCTTTCACAACGTGTTCTCCATTCAAAATGTGTACCATATTTACGACATATTTTTAGAAAATATTAAATGATATTAAATCTCGTTACATGGATTTTATTTTTCATGAATAATAGAAGAATGAATGTTTTTTTAGTATTAAAATACATAAAAACTATGAAATTATATAAAATAGGGAGAACCCTATGAATCATGTAACTAATTTATACATATATTTCATTAATTCAAAGAAAAATACATCCCTAAACTTTTCATCATTTTCATTAGTAAATTATATCCATCCTCAAGATACCCTGGGTACTCCATAGTAATTTGGAATGTTAAGAAATATATTGAAATTTATTAGAATAGAGACATGAGATGTTCCAATATTCTGACAATAAGTTGTTTTATCCTCTATAATTTAGGTTGTAGAATGATTTAGGGAATAGAGGTGTGGCCGCTTCTGCCACCTCAACTAATCATTATCCCTTGTCTCGTGAGAGAATGATTTTTTCCTGAATATCATTCCAACAAATGGAATCAATATTTCATTAAATACATTAACATTATATTCATTTATCTTCCTTTAATATTACCTAACAAAAAAAAATTTGTATCACTAACTCTCCTCCCAAATCCAAATATTGGAGTGATAATGATGGTATTTTTTAATATTTTGATATGTGGAAAATATCACAAATTCCATTCAACCAAACTAGAAATAAAAACTCATAGGTAAATTTTAGAATTCCAATAATGACCTGAAAAGGGCCAATTTTTATCATATATAACATTCCCTTCTTTCTAATTCAATGGAGGCCCAATCAAGAAGAAATATTCATTAAAACATGAGAAGCTATGGAAAAATCCATAGGAATTCACCCCTTATCTGAATAATAATTCATTGGAAATTATGCTTGAGATAGACACTAATATTTATCCCAATTCCATTTTGATGTCTCCAAAAGAAAAAATTTACAACCCAAAGTGGATTCACCGACCTCTACCCAACACAAATGTTACCTGAATGTGAGACCATATAGATCTATGAAATGATCCATTTTGACTAATGAATAGGAATATTTATTATAAAGAATAAATCTTTACTAGATGGAAATCCCAATATCATAGGAAATATAAGTCATAATAATGGATAATTTATTATTGAATATAAATATCACACTTCGTCTATTGTTTTGTCTATAGATGGTAAGATATAATCAACATAAAATAAAGAACCATACACACATAAAGATTCCTCTAGAACCCATATATAATCATAGTATCCTGATCTGATGTAATGGAAGATTGAATCCCATGTAACATCAAAATCTCCAACTCATATAACATTCCCATATCTTCATCCTTAAAAGTATACATTATCATAATGAAATGATATATCATTTTAAAAAGATCAATAATGAACCGAATAGAATTGGATCACTAGTAAATCTATTGTAATCCAACAACAAACTTCATGGTTAGATCATCCCATTTGAAAACATGAAATAAGTGTGGTTGAAGCAATTCAAAAAGATTTATATGCAGAACCTTTATCTATTAGAAGGTGTAAAAGTAGGTCACATAATCAGAAAAAATCATTCAGCATACCTAGCCTCCAGAATCTCTATCTAATGTCATAAAACATCGTTATAGGGACTAGATGAACGGACTAGAATGAATCATTAGAATAAAAACACCTAGATCCTTACATATTATAGGATGATAAATTGATCTTCAAAATTGTGAATTTAATTTAAATAGTGATAAAAGCATGAAATTATATTCCCGTTATATTGGGTTTCTCAAATTATTATTAACCCATAATCATGATTATGAACCATTATAATACAGTCAGGGATATATGAAGATCACTAAAAAATTTCGAAATCCATAACTGGGAAGTCCACATGGGAATCCTTATCAAACTGATGAAAGAGTCCCATAAGGTTACACACTTCCTTATATTCCCAAACAACCAATTATGGAAACTTCATTCCAATATTTCCAGCAATTAATGTCCACTTCCCAATAATGTATGAGTTGTCTATGTCAATAGTCATACAATCATCCACCATTCATTATTATATAATATTATGGTTTTTATGAAAAAGAAATATCTCAAAAATATCTGGTTTGAAAAGGGTGTGAACCTATCCAAATAAATATACTTCCACCAACACATAAATAGATCCATGATTACAACATGGTCTAAATCAATAGAAGTTAATTGTAATCGTAAAATTGATGTTGATGAGATCCATAATACCGACCACAATATAATTATTTTTTTGAAAAAAATGTATTTCAAGAAGCATAAAATAAAACCACATACCTATTACCTGTATCGAGAAAGATCAAAATAGGATTCAATGTGAAATGTAATTACATCTTGACAAAAGGAGACTGAAAATTTTAATCAAATATTAAATTTACCTATTTCATGGAAAAATAATAAAAAGTGATATCAACACTGATAAATAATTTATGAACTATTATTAGTATCTAAAAAGTACGTGGAATCTATGACTCTTCATGATATCCCATGGTTTTTTAAATGATTTGATATCTTTCTCCTTATTAGGATCATTGATTATATATTCCTATATATAATTTATCCTATAAATATCACATCATGGATCCAGAAATTGATATTACAAACCATTATATACATATGAATAATCTCCAATATTTCTAAAATGAAACACAAATGGTTCCCATTCTCATGCATAAATCTTGATTAAACCCAAATATCCTCCAAGAAAATTACCAATGAAGTGTTGAGATAATAATAAAATATTGAATTCAAGTTATTCAAAAAGATGTCATGTGTCTAGTCAGAATAAATGACATCACATGTTATTCATAATATCCAGACATTCTCGTAAGAGTCATTTTTTTTATCAAACTCATGAACCCTAATATAATGATATCTAGATCGGAGATTAATATTTTAAATCCACATTCCACATATTAAAAAATAAATAAAGTAATCCTCATGTGGAAAAGGATACTTGTTCTCTACCACTACACTGTTTGATATTGGATTTTACACAAAATATCATAGTGAACCATGTTCGTTCATGGGAAATAGGACTAGGGATTACAAAGGTGAGAATCCTGTGTAAAAAACAATATCAATATGATCATAAAATTGAAATGTGAGATCATATAAGTCCTATTTTTCTATAGGATTATAAGGTATCAAAATTGACTGGGTAGGTAGACCTTGGACTATCACAAACTATATATCCATTTGTGGATAATGACTAGTAAAATTTTAATCTAAAATTTCTTGAAAGTACTGAATAACACTAAAAAGGTTAAAATTCAACAAACATCCTCGAGATTAACTCCAAAAATGGAAAAAATTCATGACCACTATGTGAAAATGTCCTATAAGACCATACATTGAATCCCACTATCCATATAATATAATTGATCCACCATCAGATGCATAAAATGATAAAATATAATTAAAAAAATGAATATCATCATGATGAGAAACCAACCAATATGTCTTGATCATTTTCTCTAATGGATTTAGATAAAAAAACTAGTGAATTTCATACTAAGTCCAAACTAATTATGGATAGTGGAATAGAAGGAAACTGAGAACCATAAACATTCCACATCCCAAAATATGTCACTATGAACCTAAAAAGGACATGAGATAAATTGTACATTTTATGTTATATAAAAATGTGAGAAATAAATAATTGAGAAGCACTAATATCAAATATAGAAACTGCTACTATTGATTGAAAAAATTGTACTGCTCTCTGTTGATGGATGTACATATAACTCCATTGGAAACACATCCAATATGTGAATGTGATTCACTCCTAGGTCTAGTTGGCACATAAAGATATACTTTGACGCATCTAAATACACCTTAACAGACATTGGAGTTGATGATCCATGACCATATCATGGTATATACAAGAATTGACAAAAATATTATAAAAGAACATAACATCCTCAACACTTTCATATCATCACATATTCAGAAAATTATACTTGGGTGTTCCCCAAGATTATACACTGATATATGGTAAGGGGACACAACTTGATGTAATTAATGTTTTTTAGGAGTTCGACCACTATAAAACACCTACACCAATTTTTTGATATTCATACCACTTCCACTTTTTTGACGGTAATTATTTTATAAAAATGGATAAAGAAAAATATGCCAAAAAATAATATTTGTGTATGTCAATAATGAATTCTATCCCTATTGAAAATATTGTAACTCTAGAGAGATCTCAATCATTTGTTACTCTATATAATATTGCTGGATTTAGAGTGTCTTCAAACCCTTCAAACAAAATCTAACATGCATGTCCACTTGTACTATCAAATACCACCAACTCATGTTGGGACCCTCATGTATGAATGTTACACACTTCATCTTGATATTGTACGATATATCTAGTAAGATTAAGATCCAATATTTCTTTTCATGATTCTTATCCACCTATAGATATAAAATAATAACCTTAACAGTCTATGGAATATTGTTCATGAAATATCATTATTTATCAATTTCCCCTATTTCACCTGTATGTACCTAAAAACAATGTTATAGTCATTCAGTACATTCTATTAAATATCACAAAATTTTTATAAGATGGCCATGATAAACACTGGATCAGAATGATGATTTCTATAAGGTGCATCAGTTTCACCTTATATTTATCGCATTGAATAAAGACAATATGAATAATGATGCGGACAATAATAGAATAAACAGTCCTAAAACAGATTAATCGATGTCAAATAAAATTAACAATAATAAAAACTGAGTTTAAGATAATCAACTCAGAACAACATTTAGAGATCCCATACTCCATGGTTACTTGAATCCCTTTATGGATATATCTATCTAGGCACTCTCAAAACCAGCCTAACATGTCCCAGTTATCCTATATCTATTATACCAAACCTCCCAAAATAAGTATTCTTTAAGAAAGATCACCCACTGTTCTGAACTATGATAAAACATATCTGAATTCCATCTCAACCATCAACATGATCAAACATTACACACACCCATAGGGCATTCATGATCCCCATGTGTGGGGGACTAGATCCAAGGCATAAACAACAATGGTGAATGATTTCCCCAAACTCGAATAACAAATAGGACACATATAAAAAAGAGACAATCAATTGAAGAAATAAATATATTCTATAACTGAAAGAAAATAGTATAGTCTATAGAAACCAGAAGTATTTAAAAAAATCAAAGTACATTTCAATGAACAATGGAATGAAAAAATAGGAAACCAACTAATCCATTTCATAACATGGGAAAACACACACCATCTCACCACCAACTACCTACACACAACTAAAAAACCTTACTACCTCTCTGTAGTTCCCTTCTATTCCCTAAATCAAACTGCATAAAATGATCTATGCCCCAGTGAAGTGGTGTACATTGTGTGAGCTAACAATCTCAGTAGGACAACACCCAGGAGTTCTAGAACATGTCATACTTGAATAATCCAAAAACCCTTAACATTTATGAAAATAAGGACCAAAATACAGTTTAGATAATTTTATAAAAAAATAACTGAATGTATATTAATTTCATCATTTAACACATTTCCAAAAAATATAATTATATAAGCTTCTAAGAATTTCATATACATATACCAAAGTAGATATATAAAATCAAGGAAAATAATTAATTACATATCAAATCAATTCCAACTTCATACAACTATTGTTTAAAATCAAAATCATTCCATGAATCCTAGTCAAATTACTCATAACTTCACATCTATGACACCAATAGTGGTGGATAGCTGGGAACCTATTACTGCTAGAAAAGACAAATGGAACTTGTTTCAAGACCACACACAAATTCATTGACTCTAAGATGTAGAAGAACACATTATAAATTCAACCTTATAATAGTGTCTGTAAATTCCCTTGAAAATTTTTCATCATGAGTATGGGATCAATATTTGAGAAAATACCCTAATAGTATTAATGAATTATGAATATTACTATGCATTCCTCTTACGTTCAGAAAACTTCCTATATGTTATGCTATCCAAAAAATCATCCAAACCATGATTTGAAAACAAATTCATTAATCCATTTCTCATTGAATTTAAAATCATATTCATTTAATAGGACCAAGTAAAAATAATCATTTTTCCAATACTCATTTCCAATATGAAAAAACAATTCATTAAAACATGATACTTCACTTTTATAAAAGTTTATCAAAAATAGATATATTTATTTATCCATCATATAAAATAAATGTAACATTCATCCTCATGACTTAGGGTCTAACAAGGCTATTATACGATCCATGGACAAAGAAAAAAATTATGATGGAAATAGAGGCCCCTATGTAAATCACATTCAAGATACCAACCAACAAAAATATAGTCTTTATAGAAAGATCACTCAAAAAAACATGATTAAATTACCAAAAATCAACATCACATAACATCGTATTCATTAACTCAGTAGAATGGTTCTTCAAAAATTAATGGAAATTAACAAAATGAATAATCACTTTACTTGAGAGTTGAAATAAAACATAAATGATGATAAATAACTGAATGATTTATGGGGAGTAGGCATCGAAAATAGGTTGGGAGATATCCTAGTCTAGGAGAATTGTTGGGTATAGATGAATGGAAATAGATATCATCCATGAAATTTGAAAAAAATACTAACATGAAACATTTACATGACATGAAATCCCATTTCTTGTCATGTAATCCATGAAAATATTGTTCGTGAAAAAACAAATCCCCTTTTTAATTTATGACCATACTTTTAACATTACACAATGTGAATATTTTAGATGTTGTGTACTCCTTTAGCATTGTGTTCCAAGATAACGTCATCTTCATTAATGGAATAACATGTTCTTTAATCCTATTAAACAATGTGAATATCTCTTATATACTATGAAAGGTCTAGTATTTAGAAGAAAATTTTTAATACACAATTTATTTTTTAAAATGTGGGGATAACCCTACAAAAAATGTATCACGTTTATACATGGAATCCATTAATTCCAAAAAACATAAATCCCTTAGATTTTTTTTATTCTCCCAATAAAATTACCTACATACTCTGGAGTCCCAATACACCCACAAATAATTGGGAAATATAATAATGATAAGGGAATGGCCTCGAAGTGGGTGATGTGATTTTACTAAGAAATTAAAAAAATATATGAGAAATTAGGCATGAGATATTAAGAGTTACGTGGTGGGTCCATGGATGGTATACATTTTGAAAAACTAATTCACCTAATAATAAAATTTTGGAATGTGTTTGATAATGTTGTTTCACATGTTTAGAACATGTTTTTCTAAACTGTGTGTCAAAACTATGTATCTATATAGGTATTCCCTACAAGCACTCACATTTTTAGTGAATTCTTTTTCGACTAGGAATCCAAACTACATCAATGAATTAATACCATTATAAAATACCATTTGAAAAAAAATATGATACATGAAAAAATTTATTTAACACCCATAAGTATTCTATCTCCAAACTAAGGATTCTTTATGAAGTTATCTAATAAAATAAATATATAGGACCAAATTTATATTGTTTAAAGGTAGATATATATATATGAAATTAATGTTGGCATCCTTTTATAGTCTACTTGTTTCTATTCCATCTAGTTCCACTCAAAATAAATTAAATGAAATGTTATATTTCTTCATTTTGATATAGATTTATAATATGGTATGTGGTATTCATTGTATTTTGATTTAATATATTGAATTATAAATGACTTGATCCACTATATAAAGGTCTTATTGTGGATATTATGCTTGCCAAACAATGTGTGTGGTATGAGGCTTCTAACATCTATACACATTATCAAGGATACTAATTCCATAATATTTACATTATTTTAATTAGATTTTAATGAAATATCATTCTTATTTAATATTAGATTACCTTTCCTTGATAAATTTGATTTCATAAATTTGAATTTCCATTTGGAAACATCAACTTTTCCTTGGATTAAATTACTTGTTGGAGTTGATGTTGGAAACAGGTTTTATTTAATTAATTAATGATAATTATTTATTTAATAATGGAATTGGTGTGAGGACATAGAATTTATTGTTGGTGTGTGTTGGTTAATTAACTAGGCATGGCCATTTCATTACAGACATAGAGAAAGGATCCAAAATGGAAGATAATATAGGATTGTAAACTAGTGTTGACATGGGGTACCAATGAGTATCTACTACTGAGTGTTGTAAAGAAACGTGGCATGTATGTTTGTGTGAGTAATAAGATGACTCTTTGAATCACTAAGTTGGATTGATGCAGAAACTATTATTCTTTTAATTAATCAGGTTTTAAATTTGTTAACATCATTGATGAACAACTATTTTGATGAAAATTATATTTTAAAATATGATCTACTGTGTTCGTTTACCTTTGGTGTGTGTTTTCAATCCTCTAGTGAAAATACTACTATATATGATTATTCATGTTACACCCCTTGATTTTCTTGGTTGGATATTTTTTGAAGTGAGTAGTGTCTTAAATTAATGGATGGGTTAAGTCGGAATTTTAGAATAATAATTTTAATTTGATTGGTTTAATTCGAATAAATATCATTTTTCAATGTTTAATGAGTATCATAAGTCATCTCAAATTACTCATTATCTGGACTGAGTTTTTGGAACAAAATTGAGGTTTTAAGAAAGTGATACATGTGACGTATGATTGTAAAAATGTTAGTGTTATCCATGTGGTATAATCATGAAATCTGTTTTCTAAAGGTTAATTGGTTATGAAACTATGCATAATGTAATGGGAAGACATAATGGGGTTTGTAATTTTCTAGATACATGTTTCATTGTGGTTGAATATTTTGATTAACCATCCACTGAATTTTATTGATTTGGAGGTTTATCGGGATATTAGTACCTCATAGTTGGGTAATCATGTACTTAATTAAAATGGGAAAATTTCGATTTCCCCCTAATAACATTAATTTATAATACCCTTATATTCTGCATCATTTTCCTGAGGATATACACAATGGGATACTGCGTGTTCCTCTCTTCCTCTATTGTATTACTCCCTTATTCCTCATCTGATTCAAATTCCATCGTATGTATTAAAATCCTTGTTCTAGACATTATAATTTTTTTATCATTTTGAGTTATTTTATTCTTCATCTAATATATATACCATGGTTTAAGTATTTTATTCATTATTATACTAGAGATTCGTTAATTCATAAACAATTTATATGGAATTCACTATTCCAATGGAGAGAGTTATCGGAGAGGCCATCAACACTTCAATGAATCCATTCATTTGAGGGACAACTCCATATAACATTATAATGTTTTATATTAAAATTAAAATTTATAAATTATTTCTTTGTTTTCATTTCATTAATTTTATAACCAATTGATGGATTTTCATGTTTCACGGGTGGTGGAAACTGTTATGTATTGATTATGGTTGACGAGTTTAGTTGAAGGGGTATTGAGATTTATTCCATTTTAAATAATACTTATAAACTGTTATTAATCATTCCAATATATTAATAATTTATATTTATTTAAAATTAGTAATCTATAATTGGTTTCATTGTGAGACAGGACCTATATATCTCAGAAGGGCCTGTAAGATCTTTGTTAACTATTTACATCCTTCCAAAATAAAAGGTAAAATATTTAAAAGGTAGGAAGTTCACAATTTCTACCATGTATTATCGATGCTTCTTTATGGTAGTATGTGATTGGTGAATATTTTCTATAATGTTTATTCCCCAATTTTACTTTATATTAACAGGGAATATAACCTATTTATTTTTGATATCCAACTAGATGAAAACCTTGTGTCACTAAACACCATTGCAATCTAGCATCATACATCGAAATGAGAATCTCACCATGGATTTGGACACCTTATTGGATGCCTCAGATGACCGTTTTACTTAAAGGGGCATATGATAAATTCCTCCATTTATATGTGAACCATGAATATCCCAATTGGCATTCCTATGAGATATTTTTTCTTATAAAACCAATTGGTTGCTCTTGTGATTAATCGACAAAAACCTAGTGCATCATTGATTTGGGTAGAGACGGTACAAGGTAACACCATAGACCTCGTAACAAAATTATAATCCCAATATAATATTATAGTAGTTGTGGTTTTAGGCATTCATCCAGCCACCATCATTTATTTATGATTTCACATGGAAATTAATAATGTTGAATTAAGGATAGAGGATGTTCTTATTACTCAATAAATTGGTCCATAAATAGTAATATTAGGATTCCCAAACATCATACTGGTGATTATATTGTTAATAAATTTAGTTGAATATATTTTTATTAGGGATTCCCTAATTTGGATCCTTTAATCCAGCAATTTATCCTACATTTTTGATGGTTACATTATTGGTTTTCCGAAAGGTACTTACTAGTAACTATATGATGATATTTTTTATTTATTGTTATATTATTGGGATGCAGAATCATAATTATTAGTGTTTGGATTAATATTCATAATAGATAAGGTATTAAACAATACACTCCTCTTCCATTGTTGAGATTAGTGGACATGAAATTCATTAGATGATATTTCCATGCTAGAAAACATCCCAGTTTTATTGATATTCATATTACTCTTGGAAATTTTTACAATTTCCATGGGTGATTACAATGATGATCCATAGTATCATGTGTTTTTTCGATTACTATACTATAAATATTTATATGGGAGTTGGTGGTTGAGCTAAATCGAACCTATGTTTTTATCATATTTTTGTAGTGACATTGGTTATCATCATTATATTTGATTTTTAACACCAAATCATTCTTGGAATTTGGAAATAGATTGTCTATTAATTATTGGGTTATTGTACATAGAATTCCACACACTTCATTAGGTTGTTGGGCATGGAACAATGAATCACTTTATGAATTCTAGGAATGTTTCTGTTATTAAATATATTATACCCTTATAATGTTATGCATTCATTCCTTAGTTTCATGCCTCATGTCTTAGATAGCTCTATATATCAACATATATGATAATATATGCATATAAATATATTGTATATATACACATACATACTAATTTAAATATATATACATGAAGAAACATGCTTGGAGAAATTTAATTTATTGTCTAAAGAATGTGTCATCAATTGAGATCACCTACCTAGTGATTGAATGTGAACTAATCTATTTATATCTCATAGTAGTGTATCATATATGATAATCACATTGGAAACCATGTAATATACAATGAATACCATATGTGAACTTGTTTTAGTTTTTTTATTAGTGACATATTAGTGATATAATTTTCTAGAAAGTAAAACACGTACACATAAGGATTATTTACTTTTTATATATGAGATTGAATTGGTGGATCCATACTAAGTATTTCACTCACAAACTACTCATTCCACTAATTTATACTTATAACTGAGTATAAGTTCACTTGATTTCGATTACATGTTAGGTTGAGGATCATGAATGATCAAGCATGATTGTTCAGATATGTACATGGTAAACAAATATGATGGTTGTCTCAGATAATGTTGTATATACATGTATAATGTTTTTGTAAATTATGTACTATTTTGTATTTGATCTTCTCAGTGGGTGATTTATGTTATATAAAATACATTCCATTCAGTCCTTTACTAAATTTCATTTATGAGTACATCATGATTCTGTTTTATTTTAGTTATTCCATCTATACTTTGATTATTTATATATAATGATGATTTTAAGTTATTTAGATAGATTTAATGTTTTATCTGAGTGAAGATTTTCTACACTTACTATCCCAAGTACCTAGTTGATATATATAATCCTCTATATTTTTGGGAAGAGCACTTCAGTCATAGTGAAAAATCTGCTTGGGGCCTGAGTTTAGTGAAACCCGTATCAAGATTTAAAAAAGTGGTATTAGATGGATTAATTTTTTGGATCTAATAATTTGGATATGGTATATAATACTATTATATAATTTTTGGAATCTATTATTGATATCATACTTTTCCACTGAGAAACCAATTTCTAGTTAGAAGTCCTGGATTCTAGGGTTATTTGAATATTTATCCATCAATGATGTTATATATATATAATATTTCCACTTTGGATGACATGAAAATTTTTGTGGATGGTAGAGTCATTATGGATTGATCAGCATTAGCCTATTGGAATGTGTATGATGATTAAATTTTACTCTTGGCTAAAAAATTCATTATAAATCCCATGCATCATTTCTAGTATATATGATCTCCATGTTTTAAGATAGATAGTATTTGATTAATATTTATGATTGAGGATTGTGGTTTTTATAATCAACAACAACCAATATTTATTTTTCTTTTATAAGTTCTTTAAGTTAATTACACTATTATTTTGATATTTATATATATTTCCTTTTTTGGATGGCTATGTTCCTCTATAGTGATGTGTTTTATGGTATGTACAGTGACTAATTCACCAATCATAATAAGTGCAATGGCACTGGTAGGTTGATAAGGAACCTGGTTCCTAGTTAATGACCCCTCATAGGGTGTTGTTAAATTAATTTGTTTGTTTAAATCATCAGTAACAACCAATATTTTATTACAACGCATCATTGAATAAAATTTTAATTAACCAAATTTCCTACATTGTATTAGACATAGATCATTGAGGTATTTTTTGGATCTATTTTTCACCATCATAGGTTGATTTTGGCCTTTTATACATTTATTTATTGAGAACTAATTAGTTATATGTGTACGATGATTATTAATATCGAAAAGTGTATAGATCCATATGAACTCAACGCGGTTTCAACATATATGGAAGGCCAGTTAGGATAAATTTTTCATTTCAATTTTGAATTATTATATCATAAAACTCAAGGTAATTAGTCCTCTATGAGGATTCATAATGTAGATCATGGTTTAGTTGGTCGATTCTTGTATGGTGATTTCATTATAGGTACTCTGATTTGTTATTAATTAATATTGAGTGTTAATTAAATTGGTTTCCAATTGTAATATAATTGCTGTTATCCACTATAACATAGAATACTCAACCTATTTAATTGTTTACATGTTTATATTTATCACATGTTTTGGCATATGTTATTGTTAAATTTGTTTGAGAGGGTTGACATGAGTTTTACATGCCTTACAATTATATGGATCAATGGATGATTCCCTATGATATATGACCTTATTGAGATATCATGTCTATGTTCTAGGTTGTATTACCTAGTTAATCCACTTGATAAAACATTAGTCATGGTTGGTTGGAGTTTTATAGAACACCAGTTATGACTCAAGACATTTTAATTAGTCATTTGGTTAGATAAAGAAAAATTGACATGTGGATGGGGTAATAATTTTTTTTCCTTATTAGAAATAGAGTTTGGTTGTATTCTTGTGTTTAGAACAGTTCATGGAAGATTAAGTGCTTCTGTTTTGTAGGCTGGGTAATTCCATTGGTTTTGGAAGATGCATGTTGGGTTCTTGGTCATCAAGGTTTTCATACTTGAGTAGAACAATATAGATTCCTAGGAATGTTCTACAATCAGTGCCCCCTTTGTTATTTAATTTTGGAAAAATAAAACATGTTTTTGAGAATTGCTAAATTAATTTTTGGAATATTGGAGGATTTAATTTTGAGTATCTATTCCATGGGAGAATATATTTTAATTAGACCATTATTTTATAAAAAATAGTTATCTTTTCCAACTAATATATGAATCGTTAAAGCAAGATTCTGGTGATAATGATATAAATCTATAACATGTTGCATCATTTAAATCATGAATCACATAGTGGCCATGTGATGGCTGAGCATAGAGGGTTTTAGAAACATTTATTTCCATTTTTTTGAGTTTTAATAAAATATGCTATTTACTTTTGGGTATATCAGACATCAAAAATAAATTTTGGGATTTTATTTGATTTACATGTTTCTATATGTGGACACAAATTTTTGGGAGACATTATGGTTTAAATAAAGTAATATAACCTCTATTGAGATGAGAGTGGAATGTGACAAGATATAAACACATATTTATGGAATCGTAGTGTTCTACTTATTAGATATAATCATTCTACATATCATGATATCATTATGAGAAAAAGAGATATATTCAAAAATAAGTCGATCATGATCAACATAATTATTATTTTATATTGGTATTTTATCGAAGATTCTATCGAGGACTGGTGGAAGGTAGGGAATACATTATTATGTACCCAATTAGACTTTTAAGTGTGGTGAACCCCACTATTAAATTATTTTTTAATAATAAAATTGAGTTAATTTTCTGGACTTTGAATGTATGATTGTTTATTTTTATATTGGCTATCAGGACTGTACATTTTTCTAGCCCTTCTCATAGTTATGTCTGGAAAACAATGAGGATTTTCATAACATGATTGGGATTTCATTTAGCTGGTGAGAAAATGATGTTGCAAAGCGGTTGTAGGATTCCTTTGTGGTAGAGGCCAATTATTAGGATTTTTTATTTTATTTTATATTCCATTGGATAAATTGATCTATATGTTGTTGGATTCCAATGTAAATTAAAGGATCATGATGGAATATAGACTCATGTGGTGTACATGTGTGGGAGTTATGAGGGTGATAACTTGTGATGATCCAAGATAAAAATGTTTCAATATTCTGGCTATTTCAAAATGAATGAAATTAAAAAATGATATTTCATTTAGGATATGTCACAATAAGGTGGATAAATGATAAAATGAGTGTTCTTGAAGTGACATCAACGTTCACATGGTATAAGAAATCATTACATAGTATTTGATCTATCGACTATTTTTCATTTAAAATTTTCATAAATACCAATATATAAGTTCCTCAACATTTTTTAACAATTTTGGTTGAATGTCTTCAGAGTGTAACCACATCATCCACATCATGTGGTTATGAAGGTTCATTGCAATGTTATATATAGGATTTTCACGTATAATTCTCGTGTAAATAGTTTAAATGTTGTCAACTGAAAATAGACCCATTTTATCATATTAGGAATGGTACTAAGAGAATATTTATGAAAAAATGGGTGTATTTATTTAGGATATATCCTATCATGTAATTATAATTTCCTAACAGGGGATGTTGAAAGAAATATCTTATTGTTTGATACGTTATAGGGTTATTGAGGAATGAGATGATGATGTGATCATGTCACCGATAATAATTGTTCGATATGATTCTTATTGTTGTTTGATGTTATCTTTATACTATTGTCGTGGGTTTTATAGTTTTATGAGCCATATTGTTTATGTGGCATTGAATGGTAATTGGGAATTCTAGAATTCTATGTGATCATTTTAACTGAGTTTACAAATGGTCTAGTTCTGGTTATTCATTTTTCATTTCATAGAGACATATCTCAATAGATAATTATTAATGAGTGGAGGTTATTACATCCACTATTTTATTATGAAATCATCATATTGAAATTGAGTTTTCAATTATTGGACATGTGAAATATTTTTTATTTTTTTAAAATGGTAATCTAATTTTTTTAATTCATATAAGAAAAATTTGATATGAAATTAGAATCAGTATATTTATTTTTGTTTTTGGGTGTATAAGGGGGTTATGATCCAAAAATAATAGTTTTAGAAATTTAAAACACATTGCTCATGGTTAGCACACTATTAGTGAAAACCATGTGGCCAAACGATACGTGCCATTTGGTATATACACATGGGTTGAGAAACCATGCAGCATGCTACGAGATCAATGTGGTGGTTTAATATTTTACATATTCTTTTCTCAAAGTATGATCATTGTAATAATAAACATTCATTTAACTATTCGAGGTTCATGATTTTTGGGATGTACAAGATCATTGTTGGTTTAAGGTGTTCAAAATTTGGTGTCTAAATAATGATCATAATTAAAATGGGAAAAATTAAATTAATGTCAAATAATTGAATTATTTTAAAGGTGTTATTATTTTAATTTATATTATTATTTATTTTGGGTGTTCCCATGCAATTATGAAGGAATGGGTGAGTTTTCAAGATTTAGACCAAACTGTGAGAAATTTTCAGATTTAAATAAAATAAATCTTCTTAAATACCTCCTTAATTTTTCAACATTTATCATCTATTCATCTTCATATATGGCATCCTCGGACCAATTCTTACCAACATATCTTTTTCGTCCCCTTAAAAATTCATTATCATTTTGGCTTTTAGTGATTTATTTAGGCATTTGTCCAACCCATAATCCCATTTACTGTTTCAAATTTTTATTTACTTCATTAATATATTATTCATTTATAATCTTTTCTAGTGATTCCACATCCCATGAAAAGATGAAAAACCTATTCACACCCCCAACATTTTTTCTTCCTCATTGAAACTCATTTACATTTAGAGATTGGGCATAATCGCCCAGGGTTTCTCAAAACATTTAGATTTGTGATGTTAATTTTCATTATCCAAAAGTTATTAAATTTTCACTATTTTACCACCATTTATTTCTCCAAAAGACCTCCAAATCCCAATTAGTTCGTAACTATTAGTTATGGTTTCTTGGAGATTCAATCGTAGGGTGATTTGTGATGATTTCTTTAAGATCGTTCATGTAGGTCGGTTCCCTTACTTCTCCTACCATTTGCTTATGGTTTTTACCATTTAAATATGGTTTCATACATTTGTATTTAATTTACTAATGTCCTAAATGTTTATCTTCGAACATAATTTTTTATCTTGGGTTTCTTGGAATAATAATGTCGGTTAATATTTTATTGAACTCCTTTGTAGTGTGGCAGTGGTGCGGGTGAACTTTCACATAGGGATTTTATGGTTTGAAAATTGTGATAGGTGGTTCCATGTGTAACCACTAAAAAACAAGTCACCAAATATTGATATCTATTTTTAACATAATCCTACATCATTTTTCTTTCCTAGGAAATTTTTTTGGGGGAATTTATTAAGATATTGATTTTTAAGATCCAATTTTTTGTGGAAATTGGTTGTTTACATGTCCGTCTAATTATATAATAATTGGGGTTGTTTTATATCTCATGTAATTGTTTTTGTTAATTTTTTAGTGATTCCAATTCAGTTTTGGGTTAATATTGTTGTGTGATTGGTTTTCGAAGAGGTATTTTAAATATATTTCATGTGAAAAGATTGGTGGTATACCATGAAGTTGTTTTATGAAAACATTTCCTTGTTTATTAAGTTGTGTAAATTGTGAAAAGATTGTGTGGCTACTATTTTGAGTGTGTATGACTAGAGAAGGGGTTTTATGTGCATATATATTTGGGTAACATGTGGAAGTCATTTGATCACAATGGGGGAAATCCATGTATATACGATGGAGGACGTGTACAAATATGATAGTGACTAGGATTCATTTTGTCCCTATTTCACATAACAAGATGGACATTGAAAACACTATCAAAATAGTATATATGTTTTCTTGGGGACCACAATTTTATGGTTATGTTCCCTACCAGTGTATTTTTATTGGAATAAATATTACTATGGTTACATTACACCGAGATACGAGGTACATGGGGGCAATAACATTATAGTTCCTAGGGGGTGTTCTTTATATTAGTGATCATTGGATATTTTTTATTTAACAATATCTTATGGTGTGTTTGTATGAAAAAATTAAGTACAATACATGTTTTAATTAAATGTGTTCATTCTTTGAAATTTCCCGTTGTGAATTGATTACCTTTAAATGTGTCATTATTTAGAATTTATTGCGACCATTTCTTTTTTATCAAAAACATGAATCCTTTTCATCATGTAATGATTAAAATATAGAATGCTTAGGGTAGTATCCTTTTGGGATTAATATCAAATCATAATTACACCACTTGTGTGTAATTAGACTTTATCATGTTTGATGTAGATAATCGAAAGTCTTTGGGTTATGGTGGTTCGGGATTCTAATTTCATCCCTTGGTGTGGTGTTGTGGACACAGTTTGTGGGTGACAACACCTTTTCATGTAGAGTCCCTTGGTATGTTTTAATGATAATTTTATTTTAATTTGGTCCCCTTTTGTAATTTTTAAACCTATGTGTTCAGTTCTAGATTTTTATTTAAGGCATGTTTGCCATAAAGTTTTAGATTATATATATATATATATATTTATTTATAAACGATTATAAACATGGGGAAATTGTTCTAAAACCAGAATAAATGATACATGGGCACTTGTCCAAGATTTAGGGGGTTGGAAAAACCCTTAAGGACTTTCTATAGGCCATGTTTGGTGTCAGTAATGAAGGAGAACATATTTAGTTTGTGAAAAAATGGTATTAGATGTGGTTAATGTTTTTTTGTAATATTATTATATTTGGATGAGTTGTGCTAGACCTAAGATAAGAATATCGGGGCTTAGATTTTTGATTGTGAGTAGGGTTACTTTACGTCACCTCTCATTCCATATCTCGAGTCACCATGGGGAATTATAATTGTCTGTTTGGATTCACTTCCAGGTGAGACATGAGGGTTGCATATTGCACGTGATCATCGGGTGGGGTGAATTAGTTGTTTATCAGATTATTATAATGTTTCTGGATTATTTATATTTGATTTATTTGATGAAATTTTTTGAATTTATGTACTGATTTTTCTCTCGTGACTATTGTATTTTGTTGAAACATGCCTCCCCAAAAAGCTACCATGCACCCATGGGAGGATGTTGAAGAGAGTTCTTCCTCACCCCGTGATCAAAGGAAAGTAGAGGCGATGGTTAGTGATGTCCAAGATCTTGGACATGGACCATCATCTATTCCACATCAAGTTATGTAATATGATACTGGAAATAGGAAGTAAAAATCCCAAGAGTTTTGGATAAACAATCCCCCTACATTATGAGGTAGCACAAGACCCTAGGAAGAGTGGGAGTGACTCCAAAAGGTCGTGTTCATGTTTGAGTTTCGGTACACACCTGAGGAGGTCAGGGTGATGTGTGTCACTTTCCTGTTAGAAGGTACTTGATGTTGGAGTTTGGAATCAGTGCTTAAAGCTGGGAAGAATGTGCATATAAGGTAGATGTAATCCATGGTTATCATCAATGACCATTGTGGCCCTGATGTTTTGGAATATGCTCGAAATGGATAGTTTATGGATCATGGTAAGGGGTTATTTCTGTGATTGAGAATGCCAACCATTTTGTGGAGGTGGTATGTTATGTTCCTGAAATGGTCTCCAATAGGTAGATTATGTCTTAGATGTTTGAGAGGGGAATGAGTAAATTGATGTGTTCCCATATCTCCTTGTTTAAGTTGAAAACCATTGTTGAGGTGTTTGAATGGGAACGTAGGGTGGATGTCAACTGCAATGGTACGGCTTTTTTTTCTAGGATGATATCAGGTCTGGGTAGCGTCAACTCTTCAAATAATAAAAGATAGCTGGTGGAGAAAGGGATGAAGGTGTTGGAAACTTAGGACAACCTTCTAGGATGTTTTCTTTCGTGGCTTCTAATGTGAGGACAATCAGGTGACACTAGTGTGGTAGGCTATGAAACATCCAGCCAGAATACATTTTTCCTCTTATGCTTTGTAATCTATATGGTGGTATTGGAAACTTGAAGCACTTTTGTAGTATGGATCGTCCACTCCAATGTGGGGTAGGGCCAGTGGCTTCTAGGGGAGTTCTATCTCATTCAACGCTATGAAGGACATGGGCATCATGGTTTGGTGGATGTGGTGGTAGGTCCATGTCAAAATTTTGGATGATACAGTTCATGGAAGAGAAATAGGAAAGAATCCATTCTTACGATGAGACTAGGAATCTTCATGTGGTAGATCACGCACTAGCGGGATCAGATACTGGACTGTTGACTGTTCGATGTACCATTCTGGTGGCCTCTTCTATAGTTGCTTCTCTTTTTTAAATCGATGCTTATGTTTCATTTATCTCTGATCATACTATTAACATGATTAATTTACCAATAGAGATTTTATCATTATCAATGGAGTTGGTGACGCCACTGTGAAAGGAGAGAGAGGGGTTTCTCAGGTGCATGAAGTGTGTGCTTTCCATGTCAGGTGTTGGGATGGATAGGCACCTCATGTTCATATATATGAATATATTAGACATGATACATGGAATGTATTTTCTATTACACTTTCAAGGGAACATCATTTTTTATAAGACAATTTTTAGTTTCATGGAACCATATGGGAGCTGTCGGGTTTACCATGGGGATTGGGATCTTTGGTCGAGTCGCGCAGGACCTCCATTACCAAAGTTGGGGAATATTTACTTCTAGTTATTATCACTTGTGGTAGAGGACGATGTTAGTGCTCTGGGTGGTGGGATACCTCATGCATTGGATGAGTTTCTAGAGGTATTCCCAGATGATTTTTTAGGATTTCCATCAACGTAGGATGTGGAGTTCTTGATTGAATTGGTGATAAGAACACATCCAATATCTCTCCCATCATATTTTACGGACCCCACGTATCTGAGGTAAAAAAAGCTACAACATGACATTTTAGAATGCCAAGGATTCATTCACTCGTGTGTCTCTCCTTGGGCTGAACCTGTTCATTTTGCGAAGAAGTTTGAAGGATCACTCTGGTTTTGTATTGATTACCAAAAGTAGAAAAAGGTAACCATCAACAAAAAATATACTTTTCCCAGAATATGTAACTTTTTTGATCAGTTTAATGGGGTAAAAGTGGTTTAAAAAAAATTATTTCATTATGGTTACCACAAAATCAAGGCGAAATTGGCAGATATACCAATGTTTTCCTTCTAAATATGGTACAACCACATTGATTACTTGGTTTTTCCTATAGGATTTACCAATGATCAAGCGGTATTTATTGAACTCATGAACAAGGTGTTCCACCAGTAACTCAATTGTTTGGTCGTGGTATTCATGAATGGCATACTATTTTACTCAAGATCCAAGGCGGAGCAAGAGAGTCCATTGTGGATCTTGTTTGGGACATTTTGATATCATTACCTTTATGGAAATCTATCCAAGTGCACTTTTTGGACCCTTGAGGTGAAATTTCTATGACATGTGATCTTGGCGAAGTGGGTTCTTGTGGACCCCAAAAATATCAGTGCGGTAATCTCATGGGAGAAACAAAAAAATGGGTTTCAGATTATGTGTTTCCTCAACAAGACTGGTTACAACAAGCGGTTTGTTTAAGATTTCTCTCAATTTGCATCACCCATGATCACCCTTTCCCAGAAGGTGATGAGGATTATTTGGCGCATAGAATGCCAGGAATCCTTCGAGAAGCTAAGGAGGTAGTGGAATACTACCCCCTATATTGATCAAACCAGATTTTGGAAAGGTAGATGTGGTGTATTGGGATGCCTTGGGTATGGGACTTGGGTGTTTTCTTATGTTGGATGATCACTTGGTAAAATATGGCTCCCGCCAAATCTGGCCACACGAAATGAATTACCGGACCAATGTCTTGTTGCTTGCATCTATTATTCTTGATTTTAAGACATGGTTTCACTATATCTTTGGGGAGATGTTTGTGGTCTAATATTATCATAAAATATTCGATTGTATCTTCTCACAAAAAGACCTCAATCAGATGTAGTAATGCTAGATCAAGTACATGCACGAGTTCAACATTTACGTTGTATATACCCTTAGAATGGGAAAGGTTGTGTCAAATGATTTGAGTATGAAATTACTATTGAAATCCATGACGAAGTCCATGGGTGAGTGGACTCTGATGAGGTTATTTTATAGATGTATGTGGATACCAAGGAGCACAGTGTAGGTGAGTTCTTGAAGAGCATTCAGTTCAATCCTTTTTTAGAGTTGATTCTATAAGAACAACCGAGTGATGAGATTTGTTAGTGGTGGAAGCATTTTCTTCTTGGTGTGGAGACATCTTATGGTTGGTCATCTTCATCTGAGGGAATCTTGTGCTTCAAGGCTATTCATTAGTGTTTTAATCTCTACGGAAGGTGGTGATGTTGGATATCCACCCGTCTCAAATGGATTCCCATCCTTGTGCTACCAAGAAGTATTATGATGTATGGAAATAGTTCTGGGGTCTAGGTAAGATACGAGTTATAGATGACATCATGTTGAGATGATACATATGTCAGTCGGTGATATTGGAGCACCAATGTACTTCTAATTGGATCTATCCATTACCAATTATTACATGATAGTTGTATACAGTCACCATGGACACCATTTTTGTCTTACCCCGTACACCTCAAGGTAATAATACCATTTAGGTAGTTATTGATCATCTGACCAAATCATCCCACTTAATTACAATAAAATGTATTACTATTGTGGATTTGTTTGGCCATTTGTATCTCTAGGAGCTGGTAAGGAATCATGGTGTTCCGTTAGTAGATATCTCAAATAGAGAACCTTGTTTCACTTATTGGTTTTTGGAACGTCTGTAGAAATCCTTATGGATGTCGATTAATATGAGCAAAACTTACCATCCGCAGACAGATGGTTAGACAAAGCGGGAAAATCAGATCCTGTAGGAAATTCTCCGTGCAAGTGTGTTATATTTTTTTGGTGCATGGGATAACCATTTGGGTGTGGTTGAATTTTTCTATAATAATATATACTGATCGTTGATTCAAATGGATCCTTTTGAGGCGCTCTATGGACGACTTTGTCATTCCCCCCTATGTTAGGATGAGGTAGGTGAGACTTCACTATTGGTACCGAGCATTGTATAAGATATGTTTGAGAAGGTTAAGATGATTAGGAAATGCTTTTTGAAATCCTAGATTCAACATAAATAATATTCTGACCAGAGGTATTAGACCTAGAGTTTTATATAGGTGGAACAATATTCATGATAGTGTCCCCTCTTCTGGGACATCGTCGATTGTGAAAGAAAGGGAAGATAACACCATGGTATATAGGTTCTTTTGAGATCACCAATGATATTGTAAGGATGGAATATAGGTTGTCCTTTCCTTATCAGTTGACTTCCAATAATGAAATCTTCCACGTCTCCCAGTAGAAAAAGTACGACTTGAATTTGTCCAATGTGCTGAATATAGAATAACTAAAGAGAGAGCATGATTTGTCTGTTTTTTAGCAGCTAGTGAAAATAGTTGATTCCCATGATAATGTGTTTCCGTAAATTTCTATTTCACTGGTTTATAATCTTTGGCAACATCAGAATGATACATATGAGAAATGGGAGTGGATGTCATGGATTGAGGAATAGTACTCATTCCTATTTTCTGATCAAGCATCAGGTTGACTTTGCACTGCAAAAAGTGATTCATTATGGGGAGAATTATCACATCCAAGAGATATTTAAAATTTATTATTCATTTAATTTCCATTATTTATTAATTTTGTGGTGTTCCCATAATTTTTTTTAAAAAATGGTATATTTTCACGATTTTATTCAAATAGTAAATCCAATTCCACATTTAAAAACAATTGCATTCTTTAATAACTCCTTCATTTTTCAACAATTTTCATTCATTACACTTCTTATTTTTACTATCCTATCCTATTAATTCAACCATGACAACTTGGACCTCATATGAAATCATTATCATTTTGGATTTGTGTGATATTATTTAGGCATTGGGTCAAACCGAAAGCCCATATCCTATTGTAATGTTTTTTTATTCTATAATATCTTATTCAATTTTTACATGATTCCTATTATTCCACAAACCCATAGAAGCCAACATCTCTAGGAATTCCCCCATGATCATCTATTACATATTGGAGAACATTTCCACTCCCAATTAGAGAGAAATATCTTTGGGTTTTTCAAACAGTCCATATTTGTGACGGTAAATTTTTTCATCCAAAAATCATAGAATTTTCACTCTATAACCAATTTAAACCCCCTCATGACCTCATAATTAAATATTTAAACCAAATAATATGTTTTGTTCTTGGATATTAATAATTTGGGGGATTTGGCGAAATTTATTAAATATTTATCAAGTAATTGGTTTTCCATCCTTCCTCCTCCCATTTGCTTAGGGTTTCTATCATTTTTAGGGTTTCTTCCATTGTTATTGATGTTCCTAATGTCCATAATGTGGATATTCGAACATAGGTTTTTATATTGGGTTTCTAGGTCTAATATTGTTGTTTAAGGTTTGATTGAAAACTTTTTTGGTGCGGCGGTGGTGCCGGTGAACTTTCATAAAAGGAATTTGTGTTTGATAGTTGTGGTAGCTGGTTTCATGTGTATGAACTAATAGATGAGATATCCTTTAATTTTTTTTTTATTTTTTGAATAATCCCCCTTCGTTTTTATTGCTAGGAAAATTCGTTTTGTTTTAATTTGTTAAATAAATTATTTTTAAGTACCAATTTTGTGTGAAAATGGTTGTTTTACTTGCCCATTTAATGTTATACCTAATTTTGTTGTTTTATAACTCATGTAATGGTTTTATAAATTTTTTTAGTAATTTAAATTACATTTTTGGGTAATATTGGTGTTTAATTTCTTTTTGAGAAGGTATTTTTAATATATTTTATGTCGAATGATTGGTGGTATACCATGAAGTTGTTTTTTGAAAACAATTCCTTTTTTATTGAGTTGTATAAATGGTTCAAAACATGTGTAGCTACTGTTTTGAGTGTTTATGAATAGAAAATGGGATTTCATATGATAATGGCATTTAGTAACTTTTTTAATTTTTTATAACCTATGGGGAAACCCGTGTATCTATGTGGGTGGATGTGTAATAGTATACTAGTGATCTGGTGTGGTTTTTTCCTTATTTCACATTGCAAGTTGGACATTAAAAACACTAAAAAAGTGTATTAATGTTGTATGGGGGCCACATGGTTATGGATATTCTCATTACAAGTGTCTCATTCATGAGAAATGATATTACTATTGTTATTTTACATTGAGATACACGATACATGGAGACCGATACTAAATAGTGCATATGGGTAACTACTGGAAAGTTGCATTATACCCACAGTTTCATGAACCATGGGCTCCCGAGGCATCGTGATAGCCCTTTATCTAGACCAAAAAATTTCGAATATATGGGTATAGTTACAATGCACCATGTCAGTCCCCATTCCACTTTGTCATTCAACTATACCCACAATTTTGAATCCATTTTTATATCTATGAAAAAAAAATCATAGTCACAAGATTAGATCCCTAGACCACTAGTTTATACCTCCCATGCCTAAAAACTGGACCATTTTTATTATTTGTATATAGATATGTATAATTTTTAATTTATAATTATATAAACCGTGGATATTGGTAGAAAACAGTGGAAAATATTTTTCAATTGACAAAAAATTTGGGCACTACAATTTTTTTTGGGCAATAAGGCGGTAATCCTATAACTACAATTTTTTAAAACAGTGGTCATAGGTTTTCAAAAAGTAACTCTATTCCCTTGGTTTTTTTAATTCCATTGGTAAATGTCTCCAAATAACAACCCTATACCAATGATTTTTGCAAAACAATTTATATATAGTATCTTATACCCATAGTTTTATGAAAACAATGGGTATAGTGTCTATAGAACCCCCAGGATTGAGGTATGTGGCATTTTTTATTCATTTTTATGTATTTAAAGTGCATGGAATGAGTTTTCAAGAGGTTGGGAGAGTTTGGAATGGTTTTGGATGAGTTTTGACGCTTTTTAAGGGGTGCACGGTTTGAGCACAGTTAGTGGAAACCGTACGGGTTCCCCAGGAAACCGTGCAGACCCTTGTTCTCGAGATAGTAGGACTCGCACGACATGCGCACAGTTTGACAAACCGTGCAAGGAAACTGTGCAGACCCAGGCTCTCGAGGCAGTGGCGTCCACACGGTTAGCGCACATTTTGCCAAACCGTGCGCGCTAACCGTGCGAGAACTTAATGTTAGGGTTATATGTTCTGGGATCACTCGGGATTGCCTCATCTCACTCCTCTATTACTCTCACTCGAGCCTCACTTGTGTTTTGGGGTTCTCATGGGTTATTGGTGCTCTCCCACTCGTTTTGGAAGCGATTTGAAGGGGATTGAAGGTGGTTTCTCCCGGGTAAGTTTCTCCTATTGCTTCTCTTGTGTTTTCCTCAAGATCTACTTCCCATTATTTCTTGGTTTTCTAGATCAAAACTTGTTGTGTGTTTATCTAGGGTTGGGGTTTCCTTGGAGGATGATTTTTTTGGCTTGTTATGGTTATGGGAGGGGATCTATAGAGGTGTTAGTGGTGCGTTCGCCGGATATGAGGTGCAGTTGTTCGTTGGTCGATTTCTCAGGAACCCTAAAGGTAGGTGGCTTCTCTCTTGACTCCACTTGTTTAGAACTAGAGGTTCCTTGTTACAATTAATTGGTTGTTCTTGAAACTATTTGTGTTTTGATGTGCGAAATTGGTGGAAAATACCTTGGGTGATGTTTTGGGGATTTTTGGGGAAAAGAGGGTATTGTGGTGAAATAATTTTCTTGTGGATTTTAAAATGAAGATTTAAAATGAGAAGTTATGGTTGATTTGTGAAAATGATCAATAGAAATGGTTTTCAATAAAAAAGATGCTTTATTGAAATATGGATTTTCATGGAAAATGGTTTTCAATAAATGGTTGATTTATTGAAGTGAATTGACATGTAATGGAATTGGTTGTTAACATGATGTTGTTGTGACCGTGATGGATTATATGTTGGGTTTTGATTGGTTGAATTGTTGTGTGGAAGTGGTCGAGAAGTACCACTATATAAAAGGGGGATGGATAGTGGACAGAAGGTCCACCATCAATGATAAGTGGACAGGAAGAGACACTAGTTGTAAATGGATGAAACAGGTTGGACGGAAGCACCTCCGTTATGATTGTTTTGTTGTGTAGTGCTTTGCGAGATAGAATTTTTATGCCAATGGGTAAATTTTGGGAAGGTTGAGATTTGTCGTTTGGCATTCCATTGATTGTTGTGTTGGGTGTGATGGATTGATAAGAGCATGGTTGGCTTATGGTAATGGTTGCACTTGTGATTATTTTATATAAAATGTTTTATATAAATGTGCTAATGGTTTTATCCTAGTGGCGTGTCTAGGTAAGTCATTTAGGGAAATCCGACTAAGTATTAGTACTCACCCCCTGATTTGGAACGTTGGTGTCTTTTCAGATGTTCTGTACCGTGACATGGGCAAAGGTAAGGCATCAACCTCATTTACTGGTGTGTTGTGATGTCTTTGTGGAAGTTTGATCTTGGAGCTTGGTGTGGAGCTGTGGTGGTGTCATGGCTCGTGGTGTTCTTATTGAGTTTTCCAAAATGTACTCTGATGTTGTATTGGGTGGGGTTGTCATGTGAGATTATTTAATACCTGGTTGTCGTGGATAATTTATGAGTTTGGTTTTGTCTACATGCATCATTTAGTTGTGGTTGTTTGGTTGGTTTTGTGTCAAGGGAAAATCGTTCCCCAATTGTTCTCGAATCTCTCAGCATTTATTACCCACTTTTAGCACCTTGGGAACGTCACTTAAGGCCAAGTAACCGTCACCGCCTCCTCAATCCAATGAGGTAGGGGAGGGGTGTTACAAGGGGTATCAGTTTGTTCGGTCCTTTGGATTTGATTCTTGGATTTGGTGTTGACATTCGTTGTGGTATACTCCTTGAGTCAGGATGGTAGCATGGTGTTGGATTGTCATAACATGTTATGTATAGTATAAAAGGACGTAGCTAACCCTTTTATGCTGAAATTCAAGCCACCAGGGAGTTGGGTACATAAGTGTTTTGAAGACACTTATAGGCATTGGATATCTCATTTTCGTGGGTGTAGCCAATGAGATGAGCATGACATGAATGGTAGAAATGGATTCCCACTAGGATGCATATTTCATTGGGGTATAATGATTTCTGATGTAATTCAGAATTGTAATGTGAATAAATTGGTATTTTGAAAATGGTTTGGTTTTCAAAATGGTGAAACATGGCACATGTAGAAAAATGTGGACTGGTGGAAAGCCTTGTGGTGATAGTGTTGTGTAATGTGATTTGAAATGGGATTTCGTGATGTCTACGGAAGTGAGACTCATGGTTGTTTGTTTTATGTTTATAGAAATGGCACCGGGTAGGCGTCGTAGAGACAAACAGGAGGAGCTGGCTGAGAATGTGGTTGCACCTGAGCCTTAGGTGAACCAACAGCTAGTGCTAAGTATAGTGCATGCTTTCCAATCTGCGGGAAGTGGAAATAGAGGGGATGACCCAAGGCATGTGTGTAACACACCAGGTAAATAAAGAATATGACATATTTATATTTATCCATATTTCTGAATAAAATATTAATATTACTTTAAAGGGGACGCTATGCTCGATGGCGTACCCAATACGCAACAACGAGTTTCTTGGGTATCTTACGTTGCACTCTAATAATAAATTAATATTATTTTAAATGATAGTTAACGCCTAGCCGTTGTAATGGTGGGAATGAACAGAACTAACAAAAAAATGATTATATATGTTTGTCAAATATTCTTACTTCTTACAATAAATGTTAGTGGATTAAAAATGCGAATGAATCCCACTTTTAAGCATAAACATTCTAATATTCTTTAAAAGGTCGATTAAATTCCTTTCGATGGAGAACCTATTTTAAATCCACTGTTTAACAATTTTATGTGTTTTATTTGAAAAAATAAAATTCTTCCTTAGAATCGGGAAATCAAAATTTACTTTGTGTAAATTTTTTGTATTTTTTCAATAAAGTTCATTTTTTAATGAATAGTGAAAAATGTTGTATTTTAATTCAAAACCTCTTTTTAATATAATTTATTTATATGATTAGATTATCTTTTTAATTGGTTTTAAAGTTCAATTAGAATATATTTTTACCATTTAATCCAATAGTGGTCGTTGGAATTAATTTCATCTTGAAATTGGACTTAAACTAGAGTCAATCTTTTGATACTTTTTATTTCTAAAAAACACGCTATTTGTTTGGACATCGTGAATTAATAATTTAATTATTTAATGAAACTAATATGTTTTGAATTTTTTAAAGTATACTTCATTTTTGAATTCATAATATCAAATATATCTTATGGTGAATTTTTGGTATTTTTCTGAAAAACTTAAATTTTTGATGAATAGTGAAACCACTAAGTGGTAGTTAAAGAAACTGATTTTTCGTTTAAATGAAACATTTCCACCATTGTGTTATGAATTTAAAAAATCTGACATACATGGTTGTCATTAAGAAGTAAAATGTGGTTCAATGTAATTAAAATAATTTTTTGGTGAATAGTAACTTTTAAGTTTTTAATTGCGATTAGAGGTAATTAGTGTAGTTTAATGTAAAAATAATGTTTTAATAATATGATATGAGCTTGAAACATGTCCTACCCTTATTGGATGTGTCATGGACGACCAAAAAAATACATGGGTCAACTTTTGGACCCCATGTAGCCACTTTGGTTGGGAAATAACATAAATAACTTTTTATTTAATGTAAAAGTAAAAATGACACAAACATGAGTTGTTTTACTAAAACAATTTTTACATGGGGTTATACAAGTCAGATTTTTGACTATAAATAGTAATTGGAAAGCTAAAAATATTTCATACATCATGATAGTTTTTTTATAATTTTTAGACATTAAATAAATAAAATTATTGATGACATCATAATGATGCAGTGATTACCTCATTAATAAAGGATTTAAATAAAATGAAAAGATAATGTAAAATCTATGACCTACACATGTCCAAAACCTATTGTATTGGTGGATTTAAAAACATTATCACCTTATCCTCTAATTATATCAATGTGTGACCTTTTAAATCCGTAACTCATTTTCAAATAATGTAACATTTCTTTATTTTCCAAGAGTGCCACTCCTCTCCTATTATAAATGGCCCCCACCTCTACCTCCTTACCCACAGTTCAAAAGCCTTTGGCTTGGCCAAACCCTGATCATTTTTCCTCTCCACATCCCTATATTACTCCTAGAATCCTCACATTGGGCATAAGTCTTCCCAAGGAAGCCTTTGAGCTCAAATCAAAAAGAGTTACCCGATTTTAATGTAATGTCTTCACTTGTGTTCTTTTGTTTTATTTTGATTCTCCAACCCCATAAACTCTATTTATTCATTTTTTTGTAACAACTACAGTATCTTCAATATAATAGGATGTTGTTATAATAATCATTCGAGCTAAACTTACACACACCTACATCAAATGGTTAAAGAACATACTGTTTCTGTGGATGGCACATTTCTGCCTCACGAAACGATGATTGTTCAAAACTCATATAACACCCTAAAATGTGTCCATTATGACGTCACTACCTTTATATATGATATATAATATGTTTATCTTTTCCTTAAGCTTCTGTATTTTTCATTTATGGCATACCTGTATGGTTTCCATTATGGGTATACGCGATATCTTCATTTTAGGAAGTGTGGACTACCACCCCCTCAAAGTGATTTGATTCGTTAATACCATATGTGGTAGGTATAAAGGATATATTTAATGATATTATATATGATACCATACTGGAATTAAAATACTATTATGTATCATTTGGTTTTAATTCCATTAAATATGAAATAGAAATGGATGTAGCGTTCATGCGTACGTACGTCTTACAGTCTCCATGAATGGTGCATTTCATTTCTTAACTCTAAATGTTATGGAATATTATAAATGCATGAATATACTGGATATATATGATATATATGATATCTAAATCATGAATAATTTTCTGGATATAATGGATATTTTACCACATGAACAACTTGTAATTATAATGTTTTTATTTTTTTGACTCAAGTACCAATGATCGTTAAAAAGACCATTATTAAAATAAATAATAACATAGTGTTAATGACATGGTAATAAGTGATATAAATGGAATAATGAACTTGAAAAAGGTTCTTAAGGAAGTAGAAATTAACTCAAGTTTATTATTCAGGAGATTAAAGAACGATCGAGTCAAGTCGGACCTAAGGTAAGGGATCCTACTCCTCTCTTTATTTTTATGTACTCTCTTATGTCATTTCTTTTATGATCATCTTTGTTATGATGGGGGATGTTCTTTTATATTTCTCTTTCTGTACATTTTATTGTAATATGACGAGAGACCCTATTTGATCTCATCAATCCATTTTTGGAGGTTTTAAGTGGTGTCGTTAGGCTGCCGAGTTTTTGTAAGGGATTTTTCATATCACTTTTATTCCTATGAGATTAATGCTACATTTTCCACAATTTCCTTTGAGTGGTGTATGTACTGACCAATATTTTACTCATTGTGTAATATAAATTCATTTATGAGTATTTACATCAATTTTTTATTGTCCTCCTTTCACGGGTTGTATGTTTCGAAAGATACCCATGTCAGTAAGGCAACCTTTCACCCTCCTCTTTTTAAAAGACTTCTTTTGTTATGTCTTTTAATTCACATAAAATTATGATGGGATATGTTATTCTATATCCTTAGTGATTTAAATTTTATGTCCAAGTGATGAGAAACCCTTTTTATCTCTCATCAACTCATTTTCTGAATTTTGTAGTGACGTCGTTAGGCTGTCAAATTTTTGCAAGGGAACTTCTTAACACAATTCTGATTCTTTGGGATAAGCTTGTACTCCTTGAATATGTCATTCTATGAATATCTGTGAATAACCTCTGATTGTTTTATAGATAATATCCACTTATATTTGGTGTACTAGTTTGTCACACATAATTATGTAATTGATTTATCCTTAATTCAAGGATACCGTCTTTGTATGGGACTTCGTCTCAATCTCCTTTCATTGAGGCATATTTTGTTTTATACAAAAACTTCATTTATACTGCGTATAAAACCCTTTGACTTTTACATTTATCTGAAAGGAATATTTTTTATACAAATCGTTTTACTAAACAACAAAAGGGAATGTTTTTGTCGTATGTATGCGGCGACAACGACTTCTCCGCCGCCGTGACCATTATTTGAGTTTCGGATTCCTCTACAAGCCATAATTTTTTTTAAAAGAAAAATAAATACCATGTTTTACTTTTATTTTCATTTGGTATTGAAAATGGTTTTCATAATGTTTTTATATCAATGTGTTGTATTGATATCTTGTTATTGAAAAGTGGAAATGTTAAGTTTCCTTTATGCATGTTTTATGTGATATGATTATGTTATGGTTCTTGGGAATTATTATGAAGACGGGTGGTTCCGTGATAAACTAAGGGCAGGTGAGCCCAATATTGGTCTCCAATGCATTGGTTAATGCAAAGGAGTGAAATTTTAAGGTTTTGTCCGAATAGATTTAGGGAATATACTGTGGTGGGTATTCCAAACATAACCAAGAGGGTTACTCCCTACGTAAGAATGTTATGAATGCCTCAAGTTACCTTTATGTCGTATTATTTCTATGATTTATTCATGATTTTATGAGGTATGTTAAAGTGCTTATGTTTTATGGGTAAAGTATGATTTCATTCTTATATATACATGTAATCATGTTTTCTTTACATATTTTTATACCCCTTACTGAGCTTTTTATGCTCATCGCAAGTTTTTGAAATGTTTTCCACAGGTCAAGAGAAGTGTACATGATATGATGATAGTGTTAAGGAAGTGCCAAGAAAGAATCCATGTTTTATTTTAAATATGTTTCCGTTGATGGGAAAAATGAATACTATCTTTTATGTAACCACTTTGATTAAATATGGAATGTAATTCATGTTTTATTATCTAATTATCTAAAACTCTAAACCTGAAAAGATCCTCAATGTGTAATCTTGTAATAACTCAAGATTAAGTAAGGTTTAAGGCTGGGGCCTTATAGTTGGTATCAAAGGTCGGTTTGGATAACTTTAGAGGTTAGGGTATTCTCTATGCACAAGTGACAATACCATAATGGTTAGGATTTCATAAAGAGTCCTAGTTTTAGATAAAGTTAATGAGTAAGTATATCTTAGTGTTTAACTTCCTCAATAGTACATGATGGATTTGTTGATATACTCACACTGACATTTTTGTTTTTAGTGAATGTATGGACCTAGCAGGCACCAAAGATACAACAGGTTTGAAGGAAACTTTGGTGGTTCTCTGATAAAGATACTAGATAATATGTGGGATTCAATAAGGGAACTTGTGGTTGTTCTAAACCAACTATCAAAGAGTTATGATCAACCACTTGAACCATGGTATGATCTGTAATGCATCATGTACGAGATGACCAATCTATGTGTATGTTCATGTAATAATTATAAAGGTAACCATTAGAGTTTATATGATCCTTACCTTTGAGGTAATTATGGGTTATTATATGATGGAAAATGAAATGGATGAGATAAACATGAGGTTAAAATATGTTATTATCATTTTTGAATATTTTATATAATTTTGGGGAATGTTTTAAGAATTATATAGTTTTTGAAAAAGGATAACACGCAGACCGTGTGACAACCCGCCGCCCTAGACAAAGTTGTGGGAATCGAACCCACAACCAAAGTGCAACTGGTATTTATCGCCTACCACTGGACTACGTGAAGTCCTTGGTTACTATGAATAATTCTTTTTAGTTAGATTATTTTAGGAATCAAGAGTAAGTTTATTTTGGGTTATCTATGGAAATTATTAACCTATCATCGAGGATATGTGATTAGGTTAATTACATTTAAATAAGATAATTTAAGAGAAAATGATGTTATTTGGAGATAAAAGTTAATTTTACCCTGGAAGACTATGTGACTAATTCCTTCACATACATGGGTTTCAAACATAGTTTGGTTTACATTGACGAATTTTATGGAATTTTTTTTTATCAAATGGTCCTCGTTGAACATTGGGTTTTGTTGGACAAATTTTGGAGATTAAGAATAGATTTTATTTTTATAAAGGGATAACCTTTTCTGGATTATCTGATCTTGTACTAACCATTTTGGTTTTGGTTTTGGTTAAAGTGTAAACACATGGGAATATATAGTTATGTTTTGTGGATTAGGTGATTCTCTAGAAGTTGATTATAGTGAACAAGTCTTCCTAAATACTCGTCTATTGGAGAAAATATGAGTTTGTGTAAGAAATCTAATAAAAGTTGAAAGTCAACATGATAAGTAATTATGTTTCCTTATGAATAAATTCCTCAAAAAAAACAAAAATGTTGTCTATTAACATTTCCTACTGGGGAATCGAATACCGTGTAACCCATCACATGTTTGTGATTTTCTTGTGGTTAACTTTCTCCTAAACATGTTTTCTATCACCCTTCGTCAGAACATGACCCTATGTTTTCTCCTCCATGTCCATGTTTTCCTACATGGAATCCTAGTATGGGTTAACTCGGGTGACCTCTATACTTCTCATTATTTATTTTAAAGTGATTGTTTTATCGACTCTTGTTCCGATGTGGGACATTCAAAGATGTTTCCGAGCCCAATTTTAAAATTGCGAGGAAGCAATTCCCAAAAGGGGGGAAGGATGTAACACCCCAGGTAAATAAAGAATATGAAATTTTTATATTTATCCATATTTGTGAATAAAATATTAATATTACTTTATACTGGACTCTATGCTCGATGGCGTACCCAATACACAACAACGAGTTTCTTGTGAATCTTACGTTGCACTCTAATAATAAAATAATATTATTTTAAATGGTAGTTAACGCCTAGCCGTTGTAATGGTGGGAATGAATATAACTAACTAAAAAATGAATATATATTTTTGTAAAATATTTTTACTACTTACAATAAATGTTAGTGTATTAAAAATGCGAATGAATCCAATTTTTAAGCATAAACATTCTAATATTCTTTAAAAGGTCAATTAACCGACTTTCGATGGAGAACCTATTTTAAATCAACTTTTTAACAATTTTATGTGTTGTATTTGAAAAAATAATATTCTTCTTCAGAATGAGGACATCAAAATTTACTTTGTGTAAATTTTTGGTATTTTTCCGATAAAGATCATTTAATAATGAATAGTGAAAAATGTTGTATTTTAATTTAAAACAACTTTTTAATCTAATTTATTTATATGATTAGATTATCTTTTAAATTGGTTTTAAAGTTCAATTATAATATATTTTTACCATTTAATCCAATAGTGGTCGTTGGAATTAATTTCATCTTGAAATTGGACTTAAACTAGAGTCAATCTTTTGATACTTATTGTTTCTAAAAAACACGCTATTTGTTTTGACAGCGGGAATTAATTATTAAATTAATTAATGAAACTTATATGATTTTAATTTTGTAAAATAGACTTCATTTTTGAATTCTTAATATCAAATATAGCTTAGGGTGAATTTTTGGTATTTTTCTGAAAAACTTCAATTTTTGATGAATAGTGAAACCACTAATTGGTAGTTAAAGAATCTGATTTTTCGTTTAAATGAAACTTTTCTAGCTCTGTGTTTTAAATTTAAAAAATACGACATACATGGTTGTCATTAAGAAGTAAAATGTGGTTCAATGGAATTAAAACAATTTTTTTTGGTGAATAGTAATTTTTAAATTTTTAATCGTGATTAGAGGTAATTAGTGTAGTTTAAGGTAAAATAATGTTTTAATAATAAGAGATGAGATTGAAACATGTCCTACCGTTATTTGATTTCTCATGGCCGACCAAGAAAATACATGGGTCACCTTGGGGACCCCATGGAGCCACATTGGTTGGGAAATAACATAAATAACTTTTTATTTAATGTAAAAGTAAAAATGACACGAACATGAGTTGTTTTACTAAAACAATTTTTACATGGGGTTATACAAGTCATCATTTTGACTATAAATATTCATTGTAAAGATAAAAAGATTTTTCTAAATCATGATAGTTTTTTAATAATTTTTAGACATTAAATAAAAAAAATTATTTTTGACATCATAATGATGCAGCGATTACCTCATTAATAAAGGATTTAAATAAAATGAAAAGATAATATAAAATCTATGACCTACACATGTCCAAAACCTATCGGATTTGTGGATTTAGAAACCTTATCACCTTATCCTTGAATTATATCAATGTGTGACCTTTTAAATCGGAAACTCATTTTCAAATATAGTAACATTTCTTTACTTTCCAAGAGTGCCCCTCCTCTCCTCTTATAAAATGCCCCCACCTCTACCTCCTTACCCACAGATCAAAAGCCTTTGGCTCGGCCAACCCATGCTCATTTTTCCTCTAACAATCCCTATATTACTCCTAGAAGCCTCACAATGGGCATAAGTCTTTCCATGGAATCCTTTGATCTCAAATCAAAAAGAGTTACCTGATTTTAATGTAATGTCTTCACTTGTGTTCTTTTGTTTTATTTTTATTCTCCAACCCCCTAAACTCTTTTTATTCATCTTTTTGTAACAACTATAGTATATTAAATATAATAGGATGTTGTTATAATAATCATTTGAGCTACACTTACACACACCTACATCAAATGGTTAATGAACATACTGTTTCTGTGGATGACAAATTTCTGCCTCACGAAACGATGATTGTTCAACACTCATATAACACCCTAAAATGTGGCCATTATGACGTCAATAAATTTATATATGATATATAATATGTTTATATTTTCCTTAAGATTCTGTATTTTTCATTTATGTCATACCATTATGGCTTCCATTATGGGTATACGCGATATCTTTATTTTAGGAAGTGCGGACTACCACCCCCTCAAAGTGATTTGATTCGTTAATACCATATGTGGTATGTATAAAGGATATATTTAATGATATTATATATGATACCATACTGGAATTAAAATACTATTATGTATCATTAGGTTTTAATTCCATTAAATTTGAAATAGAAATGGAAGTAGCGTTCATGCGTACGTACGTCTTACCGTCTCCATTAACGGTGAATTTCATTTCTTAACTGTAAATGTTATGTAATATTATAAATGCGTGAATATACTAGATATATATGATTTATATGATATCTAAATCATGAATAAAATTCTGGATATAATGGATATTTTACCACATGAACAACTTGTAATTATAACGTTTTTATTTTTTTGACTCAAGTGCCAATGATCGTTAAAAAGACCATTATTAACATAATTAATAACATATTGTTCATGACATGATAATAAGTGATATAAAAGGAATAATGAACTTGAAAAATTTTCTTATGGATGTAGAAATTAACTCAAGTTTATTATTCAGGAGATTAAAGAACGATCGAGTCAAGTCGGACCCGAGGAAAGGGATCCTACTCCTCTCTTTCTTTTTAAGTACTCTCTTCTGTCATTTCTTTTAAGATCCTCTTTGTTATGATGGGAGATGTTCTTTTATATTTCTCTATCTATACATTTTATTTTAATATGATGAGAGATCCTATTTGATCTCATCAATCCATTTTTGGAAGTTTTAAGTGGCGCCGTTAGGCTGCCGAGTTTTTGTAAGGGATTTTTCATCTCACTTTTATTCCCGTGAGATTTATGCTACATTTTCCACAATTTCCTTTGAGTGGTGTATTTACTGACAATTATTTTTACTCATTGTGTAATATAAATTCATTTATGAGTATATACATCAAGGTTTTATTGTCCTTCTTTCACGGGGTGTATGTTTCGAAAGATACCCATGTCGGTAAGAGAACCTTTTACCCTCCTCTTTTTAAAATACTTCTTTTGTAAAGTCTTTTAATTCAAATAACATTATGATGTGATATGTTCTTTTATATCTTTAGTCATTTAAATTATATGTCCAAGTGATGAGATACCCTTTTTATCTCTCATCAACTCATTTTCTGATTTTTGTAGTGACGCCGTTAGGCTGTCAATTTTTTGCAAGGGAACTTCTTAACCCAATTTTGATTCTTTGGGATAAGCTTGTACTCCTTGAATATGTCATTCTGTGAGTATCTTTGAATAAACTCTGATTGTTTTACAGTTAATATCCACTTATATTTGGTGTATTAGTTTGTCACACATAATTATGTAATTGATTTATCCTTAATCCAAGGATACCGTCTTTGTATGGGACTTTATCTAAATCTCCTTTCATTAAGGCATATTTTGTTTTATAAACAACCTTATTTTATACAGCGTATAAAACCCTTTGAATTTTATGTTTATCCTAAAGGAATCTTTTTTATACAAAGCGTTTTACTAAACAACAAAAGGGAATGTTTTTGTCGTATGTATGCGGCGACAACGACTTCTCCGCCGCCGTGACCATTATTTGAGTTTCGACTTCCTCTACAAGCCATAAGTTTTTTTAAAAGAACAATAAATACCATGTTTTACTTTTCCTTTATTTTGGTGTTAAAAATGTTTTTCATAATTTTTTTATATCAATGTGTTGTATTGATATCTTGTGATTGAAAAGTGGAAATTTTATGTTTCCTTTATGCATGTTTTATGTGATACGATTATGTTATGGTTCTTGGGTATTATTATGAAGACGGGTGGTTTTGTGATAAACTAATGGTGGGTGATCCCGATATAGCTCTCCAATTAATTGGGTAATGTGAAGGAGTGAAAAGTTATGGTTTATCCGAAGAGATTTAGGAAATATACTGTGGTGGGTATTCCAAACGTAACCAAGAGGGTTACTCCCTACGTAAGAATGTTATGAATGCCTCAAGTTACATTTATGTCTTATGATTTCTATGGTTTATTCATGATTTTATGAGGTATGTTAAAGTGCTTATCTTTTATGGGTAAAGTATGATTTCATTCTTATATATACATGTAATCTTGTTTCCTTTCAATATTTTTATATCCCTTACTGAGCTTTTTATGCTCTTCCCAAGTTTTTGAAATGTTTTTCATAGGTCAAGGGAAGGGTACATGATATGATGATAGTGTCAAGGAAGTGTCAAGAAAGAATCCATGTTTTATTTTAAATATGTTTCTGTTGATGGAAAATGAATACTATCATTTATGTAACCACTTTGATTAAATGTGGAATATAATGCAATTTTTATGATCTAATTCTCTAAAACACTAAACCTGAAAAGATCATCAATGTGTAATCTTGTAATAACTCAAGATTATGTATGGTTTAAGGCTGGGGCCTTATAATTTTGATCATACGGTCCAGTTTTAAAAGCAGAATCCACCCATCTTCAGGGGTGATTTAGAGCCAGAGAGGGAAGAAGCATGGTTGAATAAAATAAACAAGATATTCAAGTTATTGGGAACACCGGTAGAGTGAAAAGTGAAGTTGGACACGTATATGATGGAAGATCATGCCCTTTAGTGGTGGGAGTTGGTAGTCCAAGTTTGGATGGACCAGAGAATGATGTGGGAAGGATTCGAGGAATTCTTAAACAAAAAATTCCACACACATACGTTTAGAATTCAGCGTACAACTGATTTCTTCAGTTTGAAGCAAGAGCTGATGTCGGTGACGGACTATGCAGCTAGGTTTATGAACGTAGTTCGGTTTTCACCTGAGGTGGCTGGTAGCATGTCGTTGAAGGCAAGTATAATTGAAGCGGGGTTGAGGGAAGAAATCCGTTCAAATATCGTGGTGTTGTTTATAGATGATTACACAGAGATGGTGAATAGAGCCTCGGTGGCTGAGCATGTTTTGTTGGGCGCTTCGGGCGGTGGAAGCATGGTTGTACCCATAGTGAATATTGGGAACTCTAATTCTGGTTTCAAGGTTAAGAGGGACACTTATTCTGAGGGTGGAATATAACATATAATCTGACGGCATGATCAGTGAATCTTCCTCCGAATCCCCAGAGCAAGCTATAATGTTTTCAATGTGGTTCTACAGGCCACATCAAGCGGGATTGTATAGCCCAACCTCGAGCATGTCATACATATAAGCAGATGGTTCAACTGTAGTGTTATTGTCGGAATGTTCAATGGTCGGGTTCGTGTGACACTCCTCATGGATCGCAGACGTCATATGCTTCGATAGGAGAGGGGCAGAAGCATACCCCTTGACAGAAGATTAAAGTTGGTCGTGGTGATTCTCAAAATACCACGATGCCTCAACAGAACAATAAAGAGCAGTGTGTGGCAAGAAAACTTGTGTTTGGAGTTGAGTAGGTTGTGGTGGATGACCGTTTGTGACCATCCACGGTGCAATGTACTATTATTTGAAATTCTTCCTTGATGCAAGTGTTGTTTGATATGGGTTCTTCACATTCTTTTATTGCTGCATGTGTGGTTGATTTGTTGGGTTTAAGGGTAGAAATGATGCCCATGGTTTTGGAACTTCAAACTCCTCTAGTTTGAAGAGAGTGTCGAGGTTTATTGCGTAGAGAATGTTGAATTGTTGTGGGAGAGGTTGAGATAGTGTGGAACATCTCAATGCTTGAGATGAATGGTTATGATGTAATCCTTGGAATGGATTGGCTAGTGGCTTTTAAGTCCCACATCGACTGTGATGTGCAGACAGTGGATTTTACGACACACGATGGCGTTAGACTTCTCTTTAGAGGAGTTAATCATGAAAGGAAGAGTGCAACGGGTTTGTTCCACCAGTAGTGGGTATGTTATCATATCAGTTAGAAGTGTTTTCATTGGAATCGGTAGAGGGTCTTGAGCAGAGTGTTCCTCCAGCAGTGGTGGATTAGTTCATGGATGTTTTTCCTGATGAATTCTTTGGTTTAACTCTTATAAGAGAAGTAGAGTTTACGATTGATCTCCATCTAAGGACCAGTCCTATCTCACTTCCATATTATCGGATGGAACCAGCTAAATTTTGGGAATTGAAAATCTAGTTGGAAGAGTTAGAAAAAAAGGATTTATCCGGCCTAGCATGTCTCCATGGGCAACGCTTGTATTGTTTGTAAAAAAGAAGGATGGAAACTTAAGGCTATGTTTTGATTACCATAGACTTAACCAAGTTATTATAAATAATAGATATCCACTTCCACAAATTGATGATTTGTTCGACTAGTTGAGGGGATCCCAATGGTTCTCCATGATTGAATTGAGGTCGGGATATCATCAATTGTGGGTGAGGAAGGAGGATATTTCTAAAACAGATTTCAGAAGAAGATATGGCCATTAGGAATATGTGGTTATTCCCTTTGGTCTAATGAATGAACCAGTGGTGTTTATGGCATTGATGAATCAGACATTTCAAACATATCTGGATTCATTTGTGGTGGTGTTTGTCGACGATTTTCTGGTGTATTCAAAGACAAGGGTGGATCCTGAGCAGCACTTGGCGACAATTCTGGGGATCTTGAGGGATCATCGGTTGTATGCCAAATTTTCAATGTGTGACTTTTGGATAGAGGAAGTTCGTTTTCCTTTCCATGTAATTTCTGAAAGGGGTGTTTTAGTGTATCCAGAAAAGATAGAGGTTGTTATCTTGTGGCAACCTCTAATTAATGTGTTTTAGATGCGTAGTTTTCTTGGTCTAGCTGGGTTTTATTGGCATTTTGTTTTTGATTTCTAACGTTTGGCTTCACCAGTGACAGATTTGAAAAGAAAAAATGTTCCATTCCAGTGGAATGAAAAATGTCAAGAGTGTTTCAAAGAGATAAAGAGTCGTCTTACATCAGCACCAATCTTGGTTTTTCCAGAATCAGGAAAATGGAATGTGGTGTATTGTTTTTCATCGAGATCATGGTTGTGGTGTGTTCTCATGCAAGGGAATCATGTGGTTGCATATAGATCATGACAGTTGAGAGTGCATGAGAAGAACTACCCAACTCATGATTTGGAGTTGGCAGCAGTGGACCATGATTTGAATCTGTGACATCCTTATCTCTTCGATGAGAAATTCACGGTATATACAGATCATAAGAGCATGAAGCAGATTTTATCAAAAAGCGATTTGAACATGAGGAAAAGGAGATTGATGGAATATCTCCAGATATTTTTTTTGACTAGATGTACTCACCGGGTAAGGGAAAGTCAGTTGCAGATGCATTAAGTAGAAAATCATATTCTCATGTGGTGAAACAACCATCAGACCAGTGTCAGTTGATGTCAGTTATAGCTGATACGTGGTTAGAAAGTGAGGATCAGGGTGATAAAGCGTTCTTCTTTCAGGTTTTGTTGATTCATGAATTTATTGGCCCGGTTAGAGAGCCATAGATATCTGATTCTGAGTGTGTGACTGTGGGGTCGAGACTCAATGGTGGGGAGACCATTGAGGGTTGGCAACTGAATGGAGATTCAGTTTTGTGTTTTTGAGATCAAATGGTTGTACCAGTTTCTTGTTCGGAGGATCTTATCAGGGCGTATGATCATTCTTGGTGGGTTGTTCATCCTAGAATTTAGAATATGTATAATGCATTGAAAGTGCAGTTCTGGTGGGATGGTATGAAGAGAAGTTTGGATGAGTTTGTTTCGAGATGATTGACTTGTCAGTAAGTCAAGGCAGAGCATCAGAGGCCAGAAGGAATGTTGTAGTCTTTAACAATCTTTATTTGGAAGTGGGAGCAGATAGAAATGGATTTTTTCATAGGTCTCCCAAGAACGATCAAGAATCATGACACTATTTGGTTGATAGTAGATCAGCTAATGAAGTCGGCCCATTACATCCCGATTCATTAATCTCATACGGTTGATGATCTATCCAAATTCTATATCTGAGAGGTGTTAAAGAGGCATGGTGTTCCATTTTCGATTGTATCATATAGAGATCCAAGGATTACATCTCGTTTCTGGAAATCCATACATTAAGCACTTCGAACATAGTTGGCGATGATTACGGTGTATCACCCTTAGACGGATGGTCAATCCGGGACGATGATAAAAACTATGGAGGATATGTTGCAGTCTTGTGTCATGGATTTTGGTGGCTCATGGGAGGAGCACTTGTCATTGGTTGAGTTCTCGTACAATAACGGTTATCAGTAATCCATACATATGGCTCCGTTTGAAGCATTGTATAGGTGCCGGAGTCATTCTACACTATGTTGGGAGGAAACGGGTGAGTCTTCGATGGCTGGACCGAGTCTTGTCCAGGAGACTATGGATAAGATCAAGTTGATAGGGAAGAGAATGGAGATGGCTCAGAGTCATTAGAAATCATATGCATATCATCGTCGACGGCCATTGTCATTCCAGGTGAGTGATCATGTGTTCTTGAGGATCTCTCCTAGGATGGGACATCATCAGTTTGGGAAGTAGGGAAAGTTATCTCTGAGGTATATAAGACCTTGTGAGGTTCTTGAGTGGGTTGGTGAGGTATATTATTGTATGGATTTTCCACCACGGTTTAGTGTGGTGCACAATGTGTTTAACGTCTCATAGTTCAGAAAGTATCAGCCGGATCATGATGAGCTAGAACATGATGCTTTGTTGGTGCACGTGCCAGTGCGGGTTGTTGATAGGAAAGATAAAGTCATGTGTGGTAAAATCATCGGTTTAATTCTTGTTTTGTGGAAACATTGTCAGATTCAAGGGGAGACATGGGAGCGGGAGAAAGAGATGGTCGAGCAGTGGCCTGAGCTCTTTCGGCAAAGGGCGGGTTCACTACATTACAAGGATGGAAAGTTCAATTGTGGGGAGAATGTAGCACCACCAGTTTGAGGTATGTGGCATTTTTACTCATTTTTTACGTATTGAAATTGCATGGAATGACTGGGGAATAGGTTGGGAGAGTTTGGAATGGTTTTGGATGAGTTTGGAGGATTTTTAAGGGGTGCACGGTTTGAGCAGGGTTAGTGGAAACCGTGCGGGTTCCCCAAGGAACTATGTAGACCATTGATCTTGAGACAACATGCCTCACCTGGTTTGTGCAGGTTTTTGGAAACCGTGCGAGGAAACTGTGACGACCTTGGCCTTTACGGCAGTGGCGTGCAGACGGTTAGCACACGGGTTTCCAAACCGTGCGGGATAACCATGTGGCCACTTAAAGTTAGGGTTATAAGTTCCGAGCTCACTCGGGATTACCTCATTTCACTCCTCCCTTCCTCCCACTCGAGCCTCACTTGGGTTTTTGGGTTCTCATGGGTTAGGGGTGCTCTCCCACTCGTTTAGGAATCGATTCGAAGGGGTTTCAAGGTGGTTTCTCTTGGGTAAGTCTCTCCTCTTTCTTATCTCATGGTTTCCTCTAGATCTACATTCACCTATTTCATGGTTTTCTAGATTTACACTTTTTTTCTGTAGTTCTAGTCTTGGGTTTTCCTTGGATGATGATTTTTGAGGTTTCTTATGGTTAGGGGAGGGGATCTAGAGAGGTGTCGGTGGTGCATTCACTGGATTTGAGGTGCGGTTTTCCGTGGGATGATTTCTCGGGAACCCTAAAGGTAGGTGGATTCTCTTTCTATATCACATGGTTAGAAATAGTGGTTCCTTATTACAACTAATTATTTGTGCTTGAAATTAATTTTGTTTTAATGTGTGAAATTGGTGTAAAATCCCTTTGGTGATGTTTTGGGGATTTTTGGGGAAAATAGGGTTTTGTGGTGAAATGCTTTTGTTGTGGATTTTAAAATGAAAATTTTAAAATGAGATGCTATGGTTGATTTGTGAAAATGATCGATAGAAATGGTTTTAAATAAAAAGTTTGTTTTATTGAAATATGGTTTTTCATGAAAAATCATTTTCAATTAATGGATGATTTATTGAAGTGAATTGACATGTAATGGAATTGGTTGTTTACATGATGTTCTTGTGATCGTGATGGATTCTATGCTGGGTTATGATTGGTTGAATTTTTGTGTTGAAGTTGGTGGGAAGTACCACTATAATAAAGGGGGATGGATAGTGGATGGAAGGACCACCATCAAGGATAAGTGGACGGGAAGAGCCAGTAGTTTTAAATGGATAAAATGAGTTTGACGGAAGCTCCACCGTTATAATTGTTTTGTTGTGTACTACATTACAATATAGAATTGTTGTGCCAAGGGGTAAATTTTGGAAATGTTGTGATTTGTTGGTTGGATTTCCTTTGATTGTTAGGTTGGGTGTGATGGCTTGGTAATAGAATGGTAGGCTTATGGTAATTTTTGCACTTGTGATTATTTTATATAACATGTTTTATATAAATGTACTGATAGTTTTATCCTAGTGGCGTTTGTAGGGAAGTAATTTGGGGAAATCCTACTGATATTTAGTAATCACCCCCTACTTTGGCACATTGGTGTCTTTTCAGATGTTGTGTACCGTGACAAGGGAAAAGGTAAGACATCAACCTCCTTTAGTGGAGTGTTGTGTTGTCTTGGTGGAACATGGAGCTTGGAGCTTGGTGTGGAGCTGTGGTGGTGTCATGGATGGTGGTGTTCTTGTTGAGTCTTCTGCATTGTACTCTGATGTTGTATTGGGTGGGGTTGGCATATGAGATTATGGAATATCTGGTTGTCTTGGGTAACATATGAGTTTGGTTTTGTCGACATGCATCATTTAGTTGTATTTGTCTGGTTGGTTTTGTGACAAGGGAAAATCATTCCCCAATTTTTCTCGGAGCCCTCGGCATTTATTGCCAGCCTTTAGCTCCGTGGGAATGTCGCTTAAGGCCAAGTAACCCTCACAGCCTCCTTAATCCAATGAGGTAGGGGTGGGGTGTTACAGTTTCCCATATTATAACTATGTCCATGTTTTTGTTATATCTATGTGTATATGATCCCATATAATACCTATACCAACTTTTATGATAAAAAGTGGGTATAGGTCCATTTTCATGTAGTATGTGTTCTAAATATTAGTTATTGTAGGTTCTTTTGTATTTATAATTGAATTAATGTGTGATTGGATGAAAAAATGAAGTAGCATAATTTTTTTTATTAAATGTGTTTAATATTTGAAATTTCCCTTTGAAAAAAGATTACCTTTAACATGTTCATTCTTTAGATGTTATTTCCACCAATTCATGTTTATCAAAAACATGCATGATTTTAATCATGTATTGCATACTATATAGAATCATTTGGGTGGTATCCTATTGGGCTTTATCTCAAACCCTACATACTACCCATGAGTGTATGTATAGTTTATCATGTTTGATGTAGGTAAAGGAAAGGACTTTGGGGATGGTCGTTTGGGTTTCTAGATTCATACCTTGGTGCAGTGTGGTGGAGATGCCTTGTGGGTGATAACTCCTTGATGTATGGAGTCCCTTAGACTTTTATTCTGCTAAATTTATGTATATTTTGACCTCTTCTATCTTGTTTAGACATATGTGATATGTTCTAGATTTTTATTTATGGAATTTTTAGAATATATTTTATGATTTGGTTTATTAAGAGTTTTTATTTATTAAATGATTCTAAACTCAAGTAAATTGTTAAAAACCACAATAAATGCTTCTCTGGAACTTGTTCTAGCCAGTGGGGATAGGGAATTCCCTTCAGGACATTCCATGGACTAGGTTTGGTGTCTGTAATGTGGGAAACCAGATTATTTTCGTGACCATTACCCCCCATTGACCCATAAACAATTTCGCACAATATTCATCCCTCATTTCACCAAAATGATTCCACATGCATGATAACCCCCTTCTCACATCCTCTATGTGAGTTATTACCTATTATTATTCCAAAAAAATTTAAATTAGATGGATTTTATTCCTTATATTAAGCCTCTAACTACATTAACATCTATTAATTTCATTTTCCATACCTTCTTATATTATATTCTCTTGTAAGGTATTTTATTCATGATTACACTATAGTTTGTAGGAATCAGATAAAAATTATAGGGACTTCATTATTCATAACCATAGGGAGACTAAAGAGGTCATATTTAGGTCACCCCATTTCATATCGTCAATTTATGTCTCTATGGTTATATTTCACTCATTAAATATAACATCAAAATTTCTTAAATTTTTCACTGGAATAGTTTATTATGGTACATTCTATATTCAAGAATATTGATGTGTCAATGCATATATGTAACTGTTTGGTCACAGTTCTATTCTGATGACCTAAAATAATGTGGTTTTGTTATTTATTCAAATATAAATATTTGTATTTTTTTCGCATTGATAATTATTAAATAATTATAATATATTTATAATTACATAAATGTATGTGTTTTATTATAGTTGAAAAAGTTTGTCTTGTATATGATTGGATAGTCCTTGTATACTTTTAATGAAAATTAGAAAATAAATTTATATCCTCTTAAAGAAGACTGTATTTCATACCTTATATACAATATAAATGCATGACTACAGTATCATGTGAAGGATTTGGATTTCCTCTAAGTTAGATTTCCCCATTTTTTATTTTTTATATGGATTGGTTAATTATTATATTTTGGATAAAAAATTTATGAATTTAGTTTGTCACTAATGACCCGTTCCTGCTAGATTTATACATTAACTTGTTTATTTCATTATGTCTTCGGATCCCGTGCTGGATTCCAATAAAAATATTTTACATATAGGATCCCAATGGGGTTTACTCTATTTATATGGGAACCCTAAAGATAAAATTTAGGAGGAAACTCTGGTGTTTTGACATAGCAGAACTAGTGGGTTCCCTAGTGGTTGATCGAACATGGTCTAATGTTTCATGGGGTTTGGTATAGATTGTATTAGTAGGATCTATATAACAAATACAAAATAAGAAATCCCATGATTCTGTGATAGTGGATGTTGGTTTTTGATGTTAGTAACACCCTCTATTTTTTTCTCAAATGGTTATTGATAATGAAACTATATTGTCAGAGGACCATCCGAGTATGAAGATATTAGGGCCAAAAGTTGAATGATAAGGATTCCTAGACATACAACCTATGATATATATTTTAAACCGTTTATTTAAATATTGCTTTTTTTATGATTCATATATGTAATTACTGGGATCCAACTATTAAGCCTACTTGTTTGATTGTTTCATTATTTGGATTTCTATAGTCACTTAATATGACCTAAATGAAGATATTATATATTTATTGTCATATTATTAAGACTCACAAACATACAATCTAGTTTCTTTATTAGTAGACACGGTAGTTTATATGATTTACACCACTCACCATTAAATTTATTGACATTATTGGGAATTTCATCCCCTAGATGAAATTTTCAGGTGGGCCCACATCACCCAAGAGTCAAGATATTCTGATTACACTGGGGAAAATTATTATATCCTTGAGTGATTCTATGTAATATACGTAGGATTGTTTGGATGGACTATTACTATATGCACCATATTTGTTTTAGAGTGAGCTGTTGATCTGTTAATTGAATGGATTTGATGTTTTTAGCTCAGTTCTATTAAGAACATGGATAGGTTCATTAGAAATGATGATTCACACACCCACATTCAAGGATGTTGTACTTGGTATGTCACATCATTTATAGTTTCTTGGAAAATATGTTTCACACTTTTGATTCGGTTCTACAAAATTATACTATATTTGACAAGATGAATTATAAGGTTGTTTCCATTATAAAATTTCTGATTCCCTTATGAAATTATGCCAATAACCATTGAATTCACCTCTTGGTTCATGCCTAGTATTATACATCTACAAATATTCCCATATATTTTCAGACATATGTTTTTAATATATATAAATATACTTATATATATAGAAGATCTCAAATATTTAGATATATTCTAGGAATCTTCCAATGCGTGAATCAACGATCCGGTTCTTAGACCCTATCATCTAATGTGATTTACCTAATTTATAATGATTAACAGGTCCCTGATAGGTAAAACACTTTATTTTACAATAAAATTTTCTTGACACACCATGTATTACCATGTCTTACATTATATTAATTAGTTATAATTTTAGTTTCTTATTATACTAATGTGTAACTAAAAAACATATAAACTTCATTTTCTTATTTTGAATGTGTCCATATTAGTGTTTCCATTCCTTGTTCCACACACACACCCAACATAGGATTCCATTGCTCAATGGAACATGGGAAGATGTTTATGTGAATTGGGCAACAGATTAGGCTGAGGCTTTGTAATTATTATTAAGGAATGTTCATATTTTTAAATGTAAATTGGCTATGTGGTTTGGATTAGGGTATGTGGTAGATCCCTAAATATTCATGTATTTTGAAAATATATATTAATATTTTTTATCATTCTACTTGTTGATTTGGATTGGGTGAATGAATTAGACATTCATTGTTTTACTTCATTTCATTTCTAATGGAATCATACATCTATTTCAGTGTATATATTTTTTATCCACTCATATTGTTTACAAATATAAATGATCATTTCCTATTTTTTTATGATTATATATGGGTATAGTCTCCAAACATAAACACCCAAACTCGTCACAACTATTCGGTTTCTAATGAAATATATGGAGGAATTTTTTGGGACCTCTAGCGAACTAGTTTATTATAATGGTTTGTGTCCCCATGGGTGGGATGTCAAAAAGTATGCCATATTTTGGCACATTGGTTCATATGATGTTGTTATTTTCAAGAAAGAGTTCATGAAATGTTATCTTACTTATATAGTGGACAATCATGGTTCCACATTCTTTGAATAGAGGTCAGACATGGATTTCACGAATAGTTTTATTATATTTATTTCACGTTGATGTTACTACCAAGGGATGTTATTGATTTATATTGGATTCATTGATCATATATATAACAAATAATTTAATATTTTTTAGTTGGTATTTTATTTTAGATGTTTTAATTATATATCATTCATCTTATTGTTTGGTTCACTTTTTGTAGTATGGTATGGAATGTTTAATACTATGTACAGTCGATAATCAACCCCTAAAGTTATAGTAAACTTCTAATAATTATTTAAAGGATTAAGTGTCGTGGGGAAGAAACAATATTTAATGAGATCGTGAAAATTTCCAGGCCCATGTTTATGTTTATGTATTTATAATGGTATTGGTTTTATTTTTAAAAAATACTTTGATACTAAAAATAAGAAAGGAAATTTTATAACATCGAATGGGTAACGTAGAATTTTTTTACCAAACCTATTTATGATGAAATCAAGTTACCTGGTCATTCTATGTAACAATATTGTTTTTTACAAATGTGGACATGTTTTTTCATTTCATCATCATGAGTATTCTATTAGGAATATAAACAAATTCATTTGTAATGATACTTAACAAAAGGAATTGATTCCATAATTCAATGAATCGAATCTTTGATTTCCATGGAGCCATGGCTGATTTAACATTCACTTTTTTGTCTTACATGTTGTAGGATCATGGAATCCAATATTAGATACAGTTTACCAAGAAAATTTTAATCAAATTTATATTTGAGAGTGGTTTAAATAAAATTTAAATGAATAATTACACCCTCACACCTTCAGGTTAAGTATAATGATTAATTTTCATAGTATTAAGAGGGAAAATATTTCAATAATTTTATATATAGTTATTTTTATAAGATCGGTTCCCTTTTTTAAGATGTAGGTGTTTCTGTAACATTTATGGATTGCATATTCAATTCTAGGATATAGATAGAAATTAGTTAAAATACACTTTATTAAACTACTAATGATTATACCAACATGGTTAAATGTCTGGAAGTTGATGAAATATATATTTATTGTAATCATACAGGAGGAAGTACAATTTTATAATTGGGAATACGAGGAAACACAAATCATAGGAATAAGAGGAATAGAGATGAATACTTCAAGGTGGAGGATCATTTAATAATAAACCCACTTTATTAGATAACATTCATTAACACTATAGTTGAATGAAATATTGTTTCCAAATATAGTTGTTTATAGAATAAGATGAAAGATTATTTGACACCACTAAAATCATGTCACAACTATAATTAGATGAGAAATCATCTTCACTATTTACCAAATATAACAATGAAAATTAATTAGAATATATCTCTTCTGTCTCACATATCTTATCCTTTGATTTGATGATATTGTTAGACCTATTTTAATCCTCAAAATTGAGTGAGTTATGGTGATTCCATGAATACTCTAACTCCTAAAATGATGCAACCACAAAAAAGATTCCATGAGTAATGAGATGTGTGCATAAATTTGTATGGTGTTCGATAGTTGTTCATAGATGATAAATTTGGCCCTTTAACTATGTGAGGTAATATAGTTTTTAACTTAATTTATTGGAATTTATTGTTTGATACTATTTTATACATTTACTTTGTTATTTCTGTTTCTATTATACAAATAGAGTCAAATATCTAGATGATTTCACATATGATGAGTATCCAGACAACTCCCAGGTAGTGGGAGTGCATGGGAAAAAAATTACATATTTGTTTATTCCCATTGATGGAGTATTGTATGATTGGGACTTTTATATTAAACATATATAAATATTTTAATTAGTCTTAGGAATTTTCTAGTATAATTTTTCATTTATCATATTAATTTTCAAACATTATGAGTAAATTTTAATCCTCTTAAAGGGATAATTTATATATTTAATGTTTATTTTGGGGTAAATATTGAAAAATTAGGTCCATAATCACCCATGGATGTAACAATTTCATGTCCATTAGTAGTTTTCACTTGATGACCATATATATAATTTAATATATGAATACTGTTACCATTGTTCATCTTTATCAAGATGAATTTCCCAAAAATATACCCTTAAGGAAACTAAATGGGAATTGAAAATTTCCACTAACCATCCCATAGGAATACAACCAATTTCACTTTTGTTATATATAATTACCATAATTGAAATAATATAATATGAGGTATACTTTTATGAATTTGAATTTCAAGTATTCAGGAAGTAAAATATGTTCTGACTCAGACATTTCATTGAAAAATATTATATATTATTTAATGAATATTCACTGTATCGAATTAATATCTTCTCTAAAAATCGAATGAATTATTTCATTTGGAATCATAGACATAAAATCAATTGGTTTATAAATAATCTTCATCTACTCAAACATCGTTGTCCAAAACTATAACCCTTCATTGAAACATCATATTTTTACCTTTTATTTATATCTGGGGTAAAAGAAAACAAAATAAATGGTGGGATCTGGTATATACTATTGTTATAAAAAGGATATAAAAATGATCATTTAATCTTAAAAGTATCATAAAGTGTTTGAGGGAATGCGCCTAACCATTGAAAACCCTACCATAAAAATTATTATATCATAATAATTAGACATGTAATAATGTGTGGAACATCATAAGACATGGATCATAAAGGGATTAACAAACTTGTTCCATGATAATTTATTTTTACAAGATCGTGATACAAAAGAGTATCATAATGTTATGCATAATCATAACCATATGAATAATATATTATTACTATACTCAAAGTCATTAATAGAATGTAATGATTGGGTAACCTCCCTTATACCCTTGCCAGAAATTGGATAACCTCCTATGTATAGAACATAAATCTAGGGAAAAACTATAGTGTACCCTCTTTTGGGATTCAGATGACATCCAATATACCCTATTTCAAGATTTGGGTAACATCTTTTGAAATCTTTGGTCTCGTTGATCATTAATATTGAAAAACCCACTGTACATATATATTACTGCTTTCTCACCCAACACATTATCAAAATCCATTCATTTTTGATCCATAGTATCATAAATAATTCATCATATATCATAATAGGTGGGAAATAAATTGGTTTCATAAACATATAAATAATTCATCATTTCATAACCTGTTATAAATAAAAACATTTTCTAGAAATTTCATAGTCGTAATCATACAAAATATTGATCATGGATATGTATGGTATCCTCCTAATATATTTAAAGTAAACCATATGTATCATCAAAGGGTGTTAAAAAATATAAAAAAATTACATTAAAATATCAGTGTAATATTTTTCATGAATAACTCCATTTTCATATTTGAATAATTGTCTTAGAATGAGGAACCCTATTAAATATTAATGGAAAAATGTTTCCTTTAATATTCAAATTTTAAAATATGAAACATTATTCAAATAATTTTTTATTATGGTGGTATTTTCCATTCCTATCATGTACGTAAAAACAAATACAGCATTCACATTTTTAGTAATATATAAATAAAACACATTTAAAAGAACCATTTGATTCAATTTAACCAATTATGAAAAAAACTAAAACATGGGAATAAATTATAGTTCAAATTAAATTGATATTAGAGAAAAAATTAATTAATTCTTTTTATAAATAATGTATATGGATGTTAAATTATTTTCTACCCAAGAGAGAAATAATTATTGTTTTCATTGATACTTATTAATACATATCATGAGAACATAAATTGAGTAATATGAATGAAATTTTTTTTATCAAGAAATAGACATAGGATAATAAGATTCACGACACAGTAGATATATTGAACCTAAAATTATATAATAAAAAAATTATTCATAAACAATCCTGATTAACAATGAGATTGTAATGTAAATATCTTATCAAATTCATAACATATGAATCAAAATCTCGTGATATTGGGAACCAAGGATAGATATTTAAATTCCCAGAATTTACATGAGAATACTTTTAAATTACACTCTTGGAATGTATATATACCATATAATTGAAATTTGTGTTAAATATGGAACACGTATCATTGAAATAAATTTGGGATCTAAATCCAATTCCACAAGTTCAAATATCATTAAAATAATTTTAAAATCATTCATATTAAATTTAAAATTAATACACATATATAACATAATTATTTAAATAATTTTTGTTTTATATATTATTATCTTATAACATTGCAACACCCATTTAATAATAATTTTTTTACTAATATCAACATCTTTTGACTGTTAATTTTTTTTTCATAACATATAATTTTTATATGGTTATGGTCTTTTTTTCCAAGAACAAGGTTAAATAATTTAAAACATGTTTATCTTTAATTTATCATTATAAAAATTAATTATATAATCTTTTGGATTATTTATAAAAGATAGAGAAAAAAAGAATTACACTATTCATAAAGATGTGGGTCAAATGTGCCCATGAACACAGTTATAAATTTTTGACGTAATGAATGAATGGATAAGTAATTATTAATTTTAATAGTATCATTTTTATATATTATATTTCATATATATTCAATAATTTTACCCTTATTCACATCTATGTTATGTGTTGATAAAAAATGAATCACATCACTCTGTGTAGGTGGTAGTCAATAGATATGTGAGAGTGTCATTATAGTTTTTTAATGAATGAGGAGGTATGAATGTACATATGATATTATAATTAAAAAAGAATAATAATTATATGAAATATCATATATTTACATTACAGCCTTTAAAATAAAAAACAATTAAATTTGGTTTGTAGTAAATTAATTTTATGTTTTTATGAGGTGGTTGACCACACATACCGACAAGATATGCTTCTTAATCCCAATAAATGGAAAAGAGGGTTAATAATTGTAGATTAATAAACATAGTAAAATTAAAGTATTCAGATGGTACTGAATTTGTTTCTTATGACGAATAACATATACATAGTGGAGGTATTGGAATAAATAAAATAATATAGTTTGGGTATGATGGTTACCTCCTCGACAATAGGCCTCCATTCAGTGACATCTTATGAAATAATTAAATGGTCTATTAAGAAGTTAAATTCCTATAAAATGTGTATATTGTTTCATATAATGGAATTATATAGTTTTTTGGTAAATTTATATTACTCATTATGTTTTAATGAAAATAAATAAGGGGAGTCCATTTATAACTGATAGAAAAGACACACTTGAACATAAAAAATTTATTTAAATTAATTTTTCATGTTTAATTTATAAAAAATGATATTAATTTAATTGAAAAATGAATATGGTCAGAATATCATATTAAAATTATATTCAGTTAGTTTTTTAGACTAAAATTATTATTCATGTTTAACCCCGTTATTTAAAGATATTATCTTAAAAAGTTCTAATGAATTTAACAATACTAATGAATTTTTTACATTTTTTATTAATGGTGTGGTAATGCCTCTATATTAAATAACAGTAGGGAGCAAGAAAGATGAAGGGGAATTGGGTCATACAAGAAATAATTCCTTCATTCAAAAGAAAGCAGTTCAGTAATCAAAACCAATAGGATTATAGTTATCATAATCCCAATCAGAATCATCCACTAATAGACAAAAAATATTACCTTGAACATTTCCTCTGCTTGAGCTAGATCTAGTCATCGTAGTGGGATTCAAGTGCGAGCAGTCCTTCCTTTGTCTTTCCTTTTTCAAAGGTGATGATGAAAAACCTTAAAAAAACGCCTTTCATTTATCAACCACATCTCGATATGATTTTTTATTTGGTTATTCTTCATTATCCATGTAATTCCAGTTTCCCCAATTTTGTTTAAGTTCCACTACATGTTTAGTTAATAAATAAACACAGAGATTATAATATCATATCCACATGAAACCATGTTAGTAGAATGAGGAACACACTCTATTATCTTATGCTCTTCATTTCCAAGAAACCTATAGGGTAGAATCTAAAGCCATGCCTATTCAATAAGCCTATCACCAGATAATTGTATCACGATAACCTAACAATGAGGCTCTTCCTATTGATTTTGCACACTTCTAGGTTGTAGATCATTCTTCTCCATAACTTCATTATCACTAAAAATTTTAATCTCCTCCATAACAACATGTCCATAAATAACATCCATGTGGACAACATCATCTTCCTTGCTTTCATGGAGAGAACTGGTGGATCCTACCATGCATTGCCTTTTTTGAAGATTCATGTAAACTTGTTGGTTGTTACCCTTGATAGAACAGAAATTAAAATTATTAATCCCAAAATATTTTTCCTCTTTGTGTCTAATGGACTTACAGTCCATGAAAAATGAGGGAAACATCTCAAATTTAATATGCAACTTGATTTCATCCTTTGATGTGGAAAGGACAACCTGATCATCCATATGAGAATTGAGATCAATTTCAACTAAAATCCTTGAATAATAGTCTAAAATAGCACTATCTGTAGTAATATCCATTTTATGGGATTTATCACACTTGAGGAAATATCAATGTGGATGTGAGGGTGACCGAAACTCCAATTAAGGCCCAAAATTTGAATCCTTACCTGAACGCTGTAGTTTTTAATGGAGAACATATTGAATGAGAAATCACATTCTTGAATGGTAACCAATCCTAGCTTTAGGGAATCAATATCGAACCCACCAACATGCTATTTTAACTCCTCATTCAAAAAAAGAATTTAGAAAAATCCCTTTCCTATCTTGATACCTCTGAAATCAGGGAAACCCCAATCCTTGTTGACTCATTCCAAAAAGTCATATTCATTCATAGTCTTAGATCCAAATGGAAAAATCAATCGAGAAAGAGTCAAAATTTGGAAAATAATATACCTATCAATGATAGAATCAACATTATCTTCAACATAAATGATCTTACCTTTGAGGATAATCAATTTCGGAGAAAATCCTTTCAGAGATGTGTAATACCTCATTCCTGTATCTCCATATCCCACATTACCTTGAAGAACAACACTCTTAGATGAGGGTTCCTTTGAATGATACAGTGGATGAGAATTCCCCCTAGAATGAAGATCAATCTTGAGATCATGAGGAAATGAAATCCACGAGAAACCCTTTCTCAGACCATAATCATCGTAGAGGATCCTGAACGCGCCATCCATCTTTCAATATTAATGGCTTATTAGCTCCCAAATAATTTTTAAAATATCCCATAATTAGAATATGTACACACTTTTAGGCATGATTTTTTAAAATAACATATTTCTATGTATTTTTGTTATTTTTATTATTATAAAAAATATTATTTGGAATAAAATATCAATAATACCATCTTTGAAACTATTTATATAATTTTACATTGAAATCAACATGAAAAATAATAATTTCAATATAAAAAATTCAATGAAATACAATGACACCATAATCCTATATATAGACTCATTATTTATTATATTAGCATGATTATAGGGCTTCGAATCCTAAAGGTCCAATAAGTTTATCCGTTTTAGAAAACCACATAACATATATGATTCCCATTTTACATTAGGGATTGAAAATGAAATACAATATATTACAATTTTTAATAAACTAATTCTCTGATACCCATTTAAATAATTCATAATAATAACCAATGGAAAGGATAAATTGATAAGGGTGACCTAAAATGGGTATGAAGGGTTATGTTTAGTAGATGAAAAATGGATCACTAAGCATAATCAGCAAAGAAATTAAAAATAATATTACACATGACATTAAATAACTGGATATAGAATAATAACTATATAATGAATTAAATATTATTGAATAATTCAATATAAATAATCACATAATATGTAAACATGACCAAGGATATTCAATTTAATCATTCAATCACATGAAATAACAATAATGGTGGATTTCATAATGATAAATATTAGAGCTATCAAAATATATCCTCAAGATAGTTACTATCAATATGTGTCATCTTGATTGATTATGTTTATGGTTTCAAAACCATAACAATAATAATTCTATATCCTTAAGATAGTTACATTCATGATCTATCTTCCAAACATTTTTACACAAAAATTATGAAAACATTAATGGTTTATCACAAACTAATTTCTTCCAAAGAGACAATTGATGCATTGGGGAGTGTGTATTAACCAGTCTTCCACCACATGCACATCTTGTCCAAAAAAATCACCATATATTGAATAATAAATTTCAATTATTTATTTTGATATTATTTATAATATGGGTGTTATATACACCACTGAAAAATAAATTAGTTTCTAAATGGTTTATCGTTTATGGAAGAAAATGTGATATGAAATTCAAATACCTTGAGTCTCATTTATCATCTGTGTATCTATATTAATAAAAAAATAAAATATTATTATTATATATTTATGTAAGACTATTTTTCAGGTTTTTTATAAATTTTATTTCACCTATTAACATATTATATTCAATTACAATATCTATTATATTTCTGTCAGTTCATTTGACCATAATCAGTTTTTGTGACAAAAAAGAATTTTGAAGGTAAAGTATTGTCAAAGGGATCATTCTTTTAATATTTCTAGAATAATAACCAAGACACACTTATCACATTTATAAATTAATTATAAATATAAATCAACAAATGTAATATGGTTATGAAAAATTAACTATTGTTATTATCATGCAGAGGGTTGGTTGTACATACTTATGATCACTAATTCATTTTTATAGTGATCATTATGAGAAGAAAGCATGAATAAATTATCGTTTAATAATGATAATTATATGTCAAATAACATACTATTTAACCATATTTAATTATTTATATATATTGTGTTGAAAATTGATTCACATTGTTTCAAGGAGGTGCTAGTACACATGTCCATGAAATATGTTTTCACTTCTTTATGTTTTAAAGGGTAATAAAAAAGGGATATATTATATTAATCCGAAGGTAATAATTTCATAATTATCATAATAATGTCTAATATATTATATATATATTGTATATATGTATTTACTGTGATTAATAGTATTTACTAAAATAAAATGGAATACAATTTTTGTAGAGATGACAAGCTATACATATGCATAAATGATGTTTACATTTACATATCATATTAACATAAATAAATTTAGAATGTATATATTTAAATTATATTAATAGTATCTTTTTTTCAATAATTCATCATATTTTTATTAATCACATGCTTCATACATTTCATATATAATGCATGAACGAATCGCACCACTTTGAGGAGGAGACTGTCCACAAATCCCTAAAAGATATTATCAAATTCACAAAAAAAGGAAAGAATGAATTTATGTGTCATATAATATTTCCATAAGAATAATTACAATTAAAATAACATAAATATATTTTAAAATTGTATATACATAATTATTCATGATCATGAAATAAGGTAATGGGAGAAAAAATGACATCAGATCATGTGGATGTAGTTTTCTGTAAACATGAACTACAATTGCTTATACCATTTTATGGATGTGTGTGTGATTATTGGTATAACATAAAAACAATAACATCTCATAATTTATATGAAAGTGTGGATATTATATAATAATGATATAACAAAAATCTATTGGGCGGAGAATGATATAATAAAAAATTTATCATTAAATAATATTTCTTACTTTTAGATTAACTTAATTTGGTTTATACTAAAATCCACCCTCATATAGATTTAATCCCATTTGTGTAGTTATAGGAGGAGGTTATAGATTTCTAGAGCATTATTTTTAGTGTTTTGGATGCAATTTTATTTTGATCTATGAATGAGTGAGGGGTGTGGAATTATTGTAAATAAAAAAATTAAATTATTTTAGGAGGTCTCCCTAACATAATGTTTATAGAATAATGATCCAAATTCCATAAGAGTGTTTTTATTTCAACATATGGAAATAAAAAATGTTTCTGTAATGTTTATAGTACATTTGGGCCCTTAATGTTAATGTTTTACCCTCATGTATATTTATTTTCACCGTAATAACAATAACTAATTTTAATTGATTTGAATAATATTTTTTGTCAAAAAATATTATTAACATAGTATAAATTACAAATTGTTTTTATTCTAAATATTTAATCTATTTTTCCTAATTAAATTCACATTAGTGGAATAACTTAATTTTGAATTAATTCTATAATCAGGAGGATAAAGTGGGGTTTTAATGTGAAAATTTTCAAAAGATTGATGTGTTTTATTATAAAAAATAAATATAAAATTAATTCTATTTATCTAAATTGGTGTAATATATATTAAATTTACTTATTATTATTTTAATTAAAATAATATTTTTCTTTCAAATATTATTTAATTAGATGAAAACAAGTTATTAATTTCATTAAACTCTTATTCAATATTCCTCAAAAAATATAATTATGAAAATAGTCAAAAAATCATCATAAGTTATTTTTTACATTCAAATTTCATAAATTATATTTATTTTGTAAATTTTTTTAAAAAAATTCAACAAAATATTAAAATAGGTTTTACATTAAAAGGCAGAAAATATGCCTATAGAAAAATATTTCATTTTATATTTAAGAGTGAATTTTTAATTATATTATCTGTATAAAATATATTTTATGAATTATTAAAATTAATTCAATATAGAAAAAATATTTATTACAGTTATACATTAAATTTAATTAATTTAATATATTATTATAAAAAACCTTTTGTGCATAAATTTTTTTCCTTGAAATAATTTCGTTTATATTGAATTAGTTTTTCTATTCAGTTTTAGATAACTGGTAACTATATATTTATATAATCATAAGAAAAGAATATCATCCAATGTTTTTCAAAAATAATTAGACATTTCATTAAAATTATTATTAGATATACAACATAATAAATAATATTATTAAGATTATATTACAGTTTCGTAATAATCAATTGTTCATGTAACAAAAGCAATTAGAGGAACCATTTATTGTGCATTAAAATTTTCATCAAAGTGTTCTGTGTGCCAAAAGATAATATATGTTTTTTGTTATAATAATCATAAATCTGTGCTGTGAATATAAAAACCTAGAAAAAAGAATAAATTTATTCTAAATTGAAAATATTTTTAATTCTTGGGGTGTTGAATTATCCCCACTTTAAATACATTACATCCTCCCTATTAAAATTTTATCTATTTAATATAGGGATTTATATTTCAAAATACTGTTATTGAAAACATCATATTGTAATTATGGATAATAACACATTTTCATAATAATACTTTAAGAGAAATGAGAAGGATGGAAAATTATAAGATATCAAACAAAGGAATATTAGTGAAAAAATGTACATTGAAGATAAATATAATTATCATGTTATGAAGGAATGATATAGAGAATATGTTCTTTAGAATATTTTTCCTAGTTTTCCTTACACGAGATTCCTAATAAGGACATTGACATAATCAAAAATGATGCTAATATGACCACCTTTTTTTTCAAGACCCAATTTCTATATTGAAGAAATGTCGTAACCCTATAATAATATTAGTAAATATAATTACATTATAATTTTTATTTCATAATAAAATGTTATGATTTTATTTGAACATGAAAATTTTATACTTCATCATGTAGAACCTGTTGAATCATATGGGAAATTAATACATTATCCTATAAAATCACATTTAAAGATCAATATAAACCATTTCATTAATTGTTAAATATTCTAAAAGATAATGATCAACCACTATAAAATAAAGGTAACTAAATTTATGAAATGATATTATCATTTTTCATCAATCTATATGATGTATCTCTTTATTCATCCCATACAGAACATGTGAACATGGTCATCTTGTATACTATTAAATCATGGTAATAACATGAATTTACAAAAAAATGTATTGAAAACAACCATTATTTTTTCTTAGATACATATTAAATATATTATTTTATATATTACCAAAATAAAAAAATTTATTAAACTAAATTAATGATTGAAATAAGTAAATTTTTGACAAATCATTATTAATTATGATGGTAGTCTGTAATATTTAATTTATGTTATCAATGTCGATAATCTATTTATCCAAAAATCATTAACTCAAAATTAGTTAAATAATGTTGATTTTATATTCCTCAATTATATGTCTTCCAAGAAGTTAAACTTATAACTGATTTATTTTTCATGGTCATCAGTACCGGTCAATGAATAATTTTAAATCCTTGATGAAAATGTACTATAATATATTCCATATACATTCCATAATACATTTAACCATGATATCACTAATAAAATATTCATTAAAATTATTCAAGTATAAAAATATATTAGAAAACAAATCAATATAATTCACATATAACAAACAGTTATTTCGACCATTAGCCCTATAGTTCTTCTATGGTAAATTCTCTTAATGTGTGGGGAATTTTATTTTGTAGCGCCCCATATCCTTGCAGTTGCAATACCAAATTTCATCCTTTAAAACATTAATATTTAATTAGTTATTTGTGGTAACCATGTGTCCACACTTATAAAACACATTTAATCCTTTCAATCACATCCTAGAGTGATTATTTATACAATAATCACATGTTCGAAAATCATTCATTCCCTTCATCCCTTTATCCAACATTTTTTCAACTATCAAATTCATCATATTTCTTCCAATGAATCCATAATATATATATATATATATATATATCTATTTCTCATTCTTTTAATAACATGATATTATGTTCATATATTATCAAAATTATAGGGAGACTATTTCAGTTTGAAATGTGTTCTTAAGATAATAAATTATAAGAACATTGTAACTTGTGAGGTCATGTACATTGGAAAGGCTCACATTAGATAACATACCAACCATTTCTAACTATTGACAAACACAATATTACATTGTATCATTATGAATCCAAATTTATATTCCAAAAACTAGTGAATTATTTTTCATAAATATAAACATGTAACCATATCTGTCCTCATAATCATAAAAATGGTTCTATTAGAGTGATCTTCTATGATTATCATCAAATTCAATCATAGGGTTATGTTCCCTAATATATGTTTTCAAATATCAAGATTCTAGGGATTCCAATCAACATAATATGATACCAATTGTAACTATCATACCCCATAAGTCTGGATCTTGTTCCTTTATTATATTTTCATGACTAAAAAGAATCAAATCCTAGAGCACCGATTAGTTTAGTAGTATTGTACTTAAGGATTACATACAAAACATTCATATTACCTTGGATATTAAAAATGGAATATAATAAAAAATAAAACATATTAAACTGTATCCTTTAGACTAATTCTAAGAAATAATATTAATAAAATTGGGAAATGAAAAAAAATGGTTAACTCAAATTCTTAGTACAGTTTGTGAATAATGAAAAAGAAAATGAATCAATGAGTATAATCAAAATGTAAAGGTAAATAAAAGAGACCAACTTCCTCTAAATAAATAGATAATTAATAAAAAATGTTTAAATAATAAATGATAATCAAATAATTTCATATAAATGATCACATTATAAAGAAAAATTACGACGGATATATTAACATGTCAATTAATCAAATGGAATAACAATGTTGGTGGAATGCATAATTTTGGATGTATAAGCCATCAAGATCTATCCAAATAATTTTCAATTTCAATATATATCCTAAATATAGTTTATTTATAAGGGTAGAAACATTTCATAATTATCAATATCTAACACTAATAAAGTTACAACCAAGATCTATCCGCCTGATAAATTTATACTTCCTGAAAAAAAAGATATGTTTTTATCTCAAACTGATTTCATCACATGTGACTACATATGAATAATGATAATTTCATTAAATGATCCCTGGCCCATGAAATTTATTTATAAAACATTCATAATATTTTTAATACTCAATTTAAATCATATGTAATTTCCCATAAATAATTTCTATATTGAGTAAATGATATGGAACAATAAATATTTCCCAAATAAATCACATGAAATTCACAATGAAACCTATATGTAAGTATTTTTTATAGGTTATGAAATAATCATATACACGATAAATTTAAAAGGATTTTAAAATTTAATATAACTTCAAATTAAAAATGATTACAAAAATTCCATTGTTTCTAATGAACGTTAACAATCACAAAAATAATTTGGATTGCATGTTAACTCTTACGACATGGTGATTTTCTTGTCCACAAATGATCAATAATGTAATTAAAAGTGATTCAAAAATGAAAATAAATTATGAGTGAATCATGGTATTAAATACAATGGGAACATTACAAAAACCACACAAAAGAAATTCATGTTGAAAATGGTGTATGCCTCATCGAAGAAAATACGAGATCTGACTCCCTTACCTAGAGTCTAACTTAACAAATGTGTCTCTATCTTCCTGAATAATAATGAAGTAATAATTATTTACTTGTTTAAAATCATTTTGATGTTTATTATTTCATTAATTTCACATACTAACATGAAATGTACAATTACATAATCAATTAATTTTAATTTGGATTTTACAACGATATTCAGTTTATTTATCAAAAATAAATGGTAATGTTTCAATATAGTCAATTTAGAAATTATTTAATGATATACAAAATAATAATCATTGAATAATTATACTATTTTTATTGAAATTATACATTTTAATCAAATAATGGATTTTTTATGAAAAATGATCTAATATTACTATCATGTATAAGGTTGTACGCTTGTATGCATGGGTAAAATCTCACTATTTTAGATTGTGAATGGTTAATAATGAAAGTGGAAAATTATATTAAAATAATGTTAAATAAGTAAAAAATTTAAATCTAATTTAATATTATCCTATATTTTTATTTTATATGCATTTATAGTAATCCATAAAATTTAGTAGTAGTAAATGGAAAACACCATTCATGGAGTCAATAGGTCGTAAATATGCATGAACATTATTTAAACTTTCTTATTATATTACAGGAAATAATATAAAATAATATATATATATATATATATATTATAACTATATAATATTTTTTTCATATATTTCACCTTTTTATTAATCTCATCATTAATTCATTCCTTGTAAGGTTTAACTAAATTACAGCACATTGAGGAAAAGGTTTTTCAAATGCCCACTAACGATTTTATCATATTTATACAAAATGAAAAGCATGAATGTATGTGATATAAAATAATACCATAAGAATAATAACGTTACAAATATGATATATATATTATTAAAATAATAATTTTTTCATTATTCAATCCATGAATGATTGTAATGGATGAATGAATGACAATGGTTTCTGAAGTGGTAGCCCACCATAAAAATGAATGATTATATTTTATGCCTTTTGATGGAAGTGTGTGTAATTTTAGGTCATAAAATTAACATAATTAAAAATCATAATATTTATTATTCTTATGATTTCATATAATAAATATATATGAATAATTAATGTGGTGGAGACAGAATTAATTCAAAAGTTCTCATTGAATAATGTTACCCATTTTTCAAGTAACTACTTTTGGGTTATACCAAAATCCCTTAATAAATGTGATGTTTAAAAATTTGAGGAATATATATTGATTTGATATATATTTTATTTCTTATTGAGGTAAGAATTATAAGATAAAATATTATTATATGTGTGAAAGAGTTAGAGGTTGTGTGCCCATTTATAGTGGACGTGGAGTGACATTCCAATAAATACACAAATTTCAATAGTATTAGGGGTCACCATTATGGAATATTCCAAAAATAATAAACCAAATAAAATAAATTTCTTGATTATGCAAAAATACGAACAGAAACTATGTGATGGACATGTTTTTAGGTTACTTGTAAACTTATGAATAATGATTAACCACTATGTAGACCCATTTACACCTAAATTTCTATATTTAATTTAAATTGGATTCACCTATAATTTTGGTAATAAAAGTTGAATATAACATTTCATTTAAATTATTAAATTTCAAATATGGAACCAATGTTTACAAATTAATTTCTTGTACTTGACATAATCGAATTTAAATTTAATCCCATAAACAGTGTGAGAAAGAGGATTTTTAAAGTGAAAAAGTTCAAAATATTGAAATGTTTTATTTAAAAAATCAATATAAATATGACTTGAATGAAATAAATTAGATTTAAAAGAATATATTTTTTTAATTTAACATTATATAAAATAAAAATTTTACATGACAATATAAATTATTTAGACTAAAAAACATTTTTCATTTAAAATTCAATATTATCAATATTCATCAAATAATGAATCATCTCAAAAAATCAAAGAATAATCATTCTAATATAATTTTTACATTAATATTTAAAATTATGTTCATTATATCTAATAAATTTTATAAATGTTATCAAATACAGTTTTAAAATATCGTTTCCATTAAAGGGAGTCAAAACAACCTTAAGAAAAATATTTCTTTTTATTTGTGAAATTGAATTTATTCTTATATTATTCCTATCAAATCTATTGGATTAATTAAGAAACATTCAATTGAATTAATTATAAATAAATTTCATATGATTATAGTATAATAGTAATTATATTAATTTATTTTGGAAAATCATCTTTGGCAGATAAAAAAATTCCTTAAGAAAAATTACTTTATATTTAATTTGTTTTTATTTTAATAACATGTAAATTAATTAAATAATACTAATATAATCATATAAAAAATATATTTTAATTATTTAGATATCAATTTTCATACATGTCATTACAATGCCGTGTTGCTAACTATCATATTATATAACAATATCATTAATATATTAGAGTTTGGTAAGACATATCCTTAAGTGTAACTCCATAAATTGAATGAATTTGGTAATGTCTGAAAAAAAAAGTCCAATATAGTGTTCTTTTTTCCTCAATATTATCTTTGTTTTACCTGTAGTGTAATATTAACATGGTGTATTGTATACAACAAGTATGAAATAATAATAAATTTTTCCTAAAATGAAAATATTTTATAAGTTTGGAGTGTCAAATTCAATCATATACAATATTTGTTATTTAAATAAAAAATTAGTGATTCCCTTTAAATAAAATATATAATATTAAATGTATAGTTTCTAAAATCATATAGTTAATTTTTAATAATTACTCTAAAATTAATTGTCTCGTTTATATATTAATTAAATGTAATTCTTTCTTCAATAAAAATTGAATCTATTTTATCATGATGAAAAAAAATTATTCATATCTAAATACAAATTTATAACCAAACATAAGATTTTTAATCCCTCCTAAAATATATTATACATATGGAAATAAATAAAGTGATATTTTTGATATTACATTTAACTTAAATATTATACTTGAAAAAATATAAAATAAATTCAAAAAAGATTATATTTTAGAATATTGTAGGATTATTGGGGAAATATGTTCGTATAATAAAATAAAATCATGAAATATAATTAATTATTAACATTATAAAAATTATTTTAAATCTAATTTAATAAATTATTATTTAAAATGGTAAAACAAATTACTATGGTTACAATTCATATTGAAACAATTTTACAGGCCCCAATTAAAAAATTTAGACCTCTTATTTCCAAATATTCAATCCATTTTTCATATTTTAATTTATTTTTTTAAATAATATAAAAATAAGATAAAAATAAAAAATTAATCAAAAAATAGTTTTACTGAAAAATCCATTTTTTTAGAACATATATTATATGAAACTCAACATGAAAATTTATTTTTCTGTACATAATTATACAATTAAAAATTCTAATTAAGGAATTTTATTTTTAAAATCATTTTTGAAAAATTGGAATTTTTTAAATGATTTAAATGAATTTCTATTTCTCATAAAAATCAATATTTTGCGAGTATTCATTAAAAATCAATCATTTTAGAGAAATCACAAGAAGTCATTAAATTATAAAATCAATATGATGATTTAAAAAAAATTATATTTTTAACATATACAATTTTTGAACATTACAGTGATTAATAATACAATTTTATCTCAAAAATAAATAAAAATAAAATTTCATAAAAAAGTTAGTCAAAAATAATTGAGTTCATATTTATTATAAATTTATCAATACATTATTGTTGATTCGGAATGATATATGTGTTAAAAAAATTTATATTTACTCACACCATATGATTCCACAACTACATTATAATATTTATAAAATAAAAATATTTCAGGCTTTGTAAATTCTATATTTTGTGACTCTCCTACATTATTAGAAATAGTGATTTTTTAGAATAAGAGGTTGTCACATTATCCCTAGCATTAATAAATATTTTCCTCAAAATATGAACATATGATCATTAATTAAGTTTCATATTTTTTAAAAATCATTTTTTTTAATCTAAAACACTAATATGGTTAATAAAACTTCTTCTCCAAAATAGAGAGTGAGAAATATGAAGGTTATCATGAATAGAACAAAATTGGGTTTCAAAATTGCAGAACATATGTGGGAATTAAAAAAAGAAATTTAGGTAAAAACTAATGTCCAAATAATTATTAATATTAAACATTGAATACAGATCACTTGATTGTAAATGACTGTAAATAATCGAGATGAATATAACAACTAAAATACCATAAATCAATGTGGTGTGAAAAATACCATTGATTCATTGAAATTAAATATAATTGGATAACCATTTTTCATCGAGGCCATTCATCGATATTTGAGTAATTTATTTACTATATAGAATAATTACATAATGAAATATGCATACATAACATATACAATTTAATCATTTAATTAATTTAAATGAAAAACAATATTTTCCTCAAAATCATGATTATTCTAGATGAAATGTTTTTTTAAGTTGTAAAATCAACTTCATAATCTAAAAATTAATATCCATATATTCCTCCAATATCTAATTATTTTCCAAATAATAATGGTTAGAGTAATATAAGAAAATATTGAAAACATATATACAATCATATGATGAAATAATACATTTTATCCAAATTTTTCTCAATAACATGAAATGATCATCTTATATCATTCCACAAATAAATATCCCTACATCACAATTAAACAAAAAAACATAGCATTAAAAAGTTTATTAACAACAATTTTTATTTCATAACTTTTAGAATAAATACTGAAAAAATTATTTTAATTCTCAAAAAATAAACATTTATATTAATCCACAGGCTATTCATAAGGGCAAAATATTTCTCAACCCATTGAAATATCTCAAAAAAGTTCTGTAATCACTATGAAAAATGAATATACAGTATTAAAATCTATAGACGATTAACATAAAAACATTAATTAAAATTATACAATTATTCTAATGATAATCTTTAGTTCAGACATAAATATGTTGTCAAAATATCTGATTAAAAATGAGTCACTTTTTGAACCTCTATGATTATCTATTTCCCAATATCCAACATAACATAATTTACATTACATTAAGTAATATACAAAACCAAAGGGTTAATTAATATTTAATAATTTATTATTCTTTAAAACATTTCTTGCTTCAAATAACATCAAAATACCATAAAATTATCCTCAAAAGTGGCATTTATGACTTCAAACATATGAAAAACCTTATATATATACCCATTATAGTATCCATAACACTGATGTAAACTCCATAAGAAAACAAATATATTTACAAAAATAAAAACAACCATTATTACTATAATAAAATGAAATACTATTCAATATATTCCATAAATATACCAATTAAATAAACAAAAAACCAGGATAACCACGATCAATATAATCTTTCATGGTTACCAATATTATCTTGTAACACTGCAAAATTCTAATGTTAGAACCCTACATTCGAATGTGTGCATGACAGACAATACAAAGCACATAAGAGAATAAAATACAGTGATATTTTCAAATAAATGTATAATCATAAATGGATTCAATATATTATATATATTAATATTTATGCCACGCCGAGCTAGTGTGCATTACATGTAAGAGAATCCTTCTTTGATGTGTTGAATTACCTGAAAGACTGAGTTTTACCGAGAAATAATATATTTATAAAATATTCTTATTTAATATAGTAAGACATAAGTAATCATTTATTAATATTATTAACGATCTTATTAAAATATAAATTTTACACAACTAATACATTGTTTATAAATTAATTAGAAATGTATATAAGAGTCAATTTAATATGAAAATAATATATTTATAGAAATCTATTTTTATAATCAACAACTTAATTTACAATGGTAAATTAAATTATTTAGTATGTGATATTAATTTTATATATAAATATTTACTCAACGTGTTATTTTTTTAAATTAATTCAACACATTAGATTAGAAAAGATAAGAACGAACCCAATACTAAAAATAAAATAGTATTTTTTTTATTTAGGTTATTTTGAAACCATTTAATGGATAACCAATAATAAAATAAACTTGGACCCTATTATAAATTAAATATGTCAAAATAAATATCATATTTTGTAGATAATCACAAAAATTTTCTTATGGTGATGTTTTTGTATTTTTCTCTGCACTTTAATTTTTAATGAATAATGACAAATACAGAAAATTAATTCAAAAATGAATTTTCATCTACTTTTTATAAGAAATAAAACTCATACATTAAATTGGTTTATAAGTATAGTTACATCATATTTTATTTATTAATACAATTAATTTCATTATAATCAGTTTGAATTTTTAATTGACTATAGAAACATAGAAATTATTTGAATGATTGTTCTTTAAATAATCACATTGTTCTTCCCTCTAGCAGATTAAATATAAATTAATTTATTCTAAAACAATATTTTTTATTTTTAAAATTAGATTAAATATTTGGAATATTAATAAAATGAAATTTATATAAAGCATAATCTATTTTATGTTCAAAAATATTAGTGAAGGTAATTATTATTAATTGCAGTGATTAATGTGAAATTAAGATTAACAAGTGTGTAAACCATTATCATAGGGTCCTAAATGACCTATACCCTTTTCCAAAGATACTTTTTATACATATTTTGACCATAAAACTTCCATTATTTCATTTGGCTTGTATTTATGACTTTTTTTAGGTAAAAAATGGTTACACCTAGCATATTTCAGAAAATACAAAGTGAGTCCTTTTCCCACACTATAAAAGGCCAACACATCATCCCTTTATTCACAGATCTCATGCCACTTTTGATAGGAAAATTTATGTCCAAATAGATCCTAAATTTTTCTCCATTAGTTCTAGAAACCTCACCATGGTCATCAATATATTCAATGAATCCATTTGGTGCAAACCAAAAAAAGTTACCTAATTTAGAGGTTACATCATTCCATAAGATCTTTTATTTCATTTCCATTATTCACCAATTCAACTCCTACTAATTCATGATTATATAAAAAATAGTATCCTCTGTATTGAATGATTTTTTATGATATGTTTTCTGCTTAAAATTATATAAATTTCCAACTAATGTGTAAATATCATACTTTTCATGTGTATGATGAACTACTGCATCACGAAATTATAAATGTTAATTTTTTATTTAACAACTCTCAAGGTTGGAATTATGATGGATGATCTATTCATATTTGAATTAAATGAATTTTTTATTTATTTATTCTTATTTAATTCATTGATAACATGTACCCTCATACATTTTCTTTTCTTAAGATGATAACAACGTTTGTGGAAGTGTGGACTAATTCCCACTTAAAGCGATGTGACTCATTCACTCTATTCATAGAACATATAATGAATGGTTTCAATAATCCTATGTAACATATATAACATAAATATTATAATAAAATTATAATATAAATATTTATTATTTAATTTCAATGATTTAAATATGACAATTGATCGAATGTGGCATCCATGTGTATGTAGAGACCCAAGGCTTGAAGTACATGGACATTACAGTACTTTTGAAGAATAATTAATACATAACAAAAACAGACACCAAAGGACTGTAATAGTTTAGTGTCTTTGGATACATGGAATATAATCTTCTAATCATGGTGAATGATCATAAACATCTCCCATAAAGATCTTCCGCTTTTGTTTTCATACCTAAAAAAATTCTTTATATCATGGGGAAAAGAAAAAAATATAAAGGGTGAGCTCAAATTCTCAGTATGGGTGAGCATGGTGAAAATAAAACAAACCATATACATTTGAACATAAAAACATGAACATAATATTTAAACATCAAAATCTCAAGAAATGACATAAATCATAGCAGTACATAAGTCATAGATCATAATGGAACATCAATAATGAAAAAATATCATGAAAATAAAAATTTTAATTTTGGAAAACATAAAGAACATGATATTATTTCCATAGTAGCCAATGCATTTCTACCAAGACCATCTTATTGGACAAAGTCTATTACTGAACCGAGTTCACTGCTCGTTCCAGTCCTGTATTACTGAACTAGATTAACTTGTTGTTCCATCCATGTCTATCTCATTAGATATAAATCTTTACAAAATGGATTGGAGGGAGATATAGTTCCCAACAATCTCATAATGAAATCATTCTTACGTGTGCCACAACATATACATAAATCATTCATCATAACCCAAAGAATAAAATGGGTTTCATAAACATCATCTCATCATAACATAATCTATATAAAACAAATGGATATAATTTCATCATAAGAAGAATCAAACCATGTAAATAATAGAGACATTATACTTGAAACATACACATATGAAATAATGTCATCTTAGATGGAAAATGGTTTTGAGAAAATACTTGAAATTAATTTTTGAGAAAAACATCCATCTTTCTTCAAAATCATTTTCTTTTCACAAAATCACATGATATTTAAAAAAAAGATTTTTTTTAAATATTCATGAAATCTTGTAGAGTAATATTCCTTAATATTAGGCGATATAAAACCATAAAAATCCCTTCATTTCGTATAAGTTAAAAAAACATTGTCCTCCTATTTTTGTCAGAAAAATCAAAAATTTCCTCGTATGGTAAACAAAAGAAAATTCCTTCTTTAACACAAATTAAAATTAAAAGAGGGGTAAAAATTACATTAAACATACATGAAATAATATTAAACACATTATGAAAAACATGTTACGAGCATGGATGAAAAATATAACCCTAGTAAATACTTACAAATAAGCAATCTCAGATAAAAATGAGATTGCAAAGTTATCCCTTACCTTAGGTCTGATATGCTTCGTACGTATCCAAACTTCCTGTATAATTATTTAAATAATGTCATTGAATTATTAAAGAATCCTATTCATTGTTATTATATCATATATTGTTCCCTTATGACATTATGTTACTCGTTCTTTTTTAAATTCCATGTTAAAGCAGCATTTTGGGTAAAATCGTTTTATTTATCGTACGTGTTTGGAATTGTTGTTCTTCATATTATTATTACATATATCTTGATTTACTTACATCTAGAATTTAATTCAGGATTTTTATGTCATATATATATTCAGTACATATATATGTATATATAATATATAGATAAATGAAATGAAATACAACATTCATAGAGACGGTAGGCCGTACATACGCATGAATGCTGTTTTTGTTTCCTTATTGACTTGAATGGAAGTAAATAGATGATATATATATATACATAAATCCAGTATATTTATCATGTATTATATTTCATTATTATTCATTATATGTACTTTATAATCATTCTGGAATGGTTAACATGGAGAATGAATCTCATCCCATCGTGGAGATGGTAATCCGTACGTACGCACGAGCGATGATATCTTTCACATAATTATTTAATTGAGTTGGAGTGGATGATATAATATCATAGAATCAGTATGATATTATTATAACTATATATAGTTATTCTTCACACCATTATACCCATACAAGATAGGTGGTGGTGGAAAAACAGATTACACCACGGCATGGAGACGGTATTCCGTATGTACGCACGCACGATGATTTATTTTTTCGTGCGATGTATAGAAGGTGAAATAGGTTTTTTTGATATTTATAATAACATACCAGTATATAAGTAATATTTATGTTATTAATTTATAATTAAACAACTAAAGAAGAAATATTATAAGAAGAAAGAAACTTGAAAGAGTCGGTAGAAGAGATTACGGCTTCCTTGACACACCTCCTTTAAAATTCTTCATAGAGAACTAGAGTTGGTCTTTTGAGAAGACCTGAACCTCTATGATATAACTAGATATGTTTATAAGAGTAATTGGCATGGTTCATCTGAGGTACATGGCTCAAAAGGGTGTGAATAGACGAGGGAGGGGGTGCCCTTTTTATAAGGGAGGAGAGGGGCACCTTGGGAAAAACTTAAAATATTATTTTATAATAAAGTAATATTCTGTTTATAATAGCAAAAAATTGATTTATTTCTAAGTTAAAGTGTGGATGGGTCTAAATACTCTAAACTAATAGGTTTTATACAAGTTTCGGTTACTATTATAACCTTCTCATTTAGATTTAACTCTAAGTTAAATAATTTAACTTTTTACTGTGTCTTATTGTTTTCTTACACTATATGGTTAATAAACATAATATAATAAGACAAACTAACCCCAAGTGGTTTATTGATAATATATATGACCTTATCTAAGTCATTTTTACATTAAATAGATTTTTAAGAATAAAATAACAGTTAATAATATAATATGTGTTTTAAAAACTATTTTATGTCAATTTTGACACTATTTGGTAATTGATTTTTGTGAAAATTATAACATCATTATTAGTTGGAAAAAAAGTTAATTAACTAAATAATAACATGTCATATTATTCTATAAAATAATTTTAATTCAATAAAGTCTCATATAACATTTCTTTGGGTATTTATAATATCAATGATGTTAATATTTCATTAATAAGGTAATGACTACATCATCATTGTGTAATAAATAAATAAATTTATTTAATTTATAAAAATTATAAATAATATTCTATTATGTAGGAAATATTTTTATCATTATAATGAATATTTATAGTAGAATTTATCTTATGTATAACCCAATATTAAAAATGTTTGAGTATTAAACTTTGATTTTAACTATTTTAACTCTTCTTTAAATAAAATAATAATAAATGTCCTAATCTAACACAAGTGGCCCTAAAGGGTCATATTTTATTCCTAAGGATGCTTTTGGTCGAATTAAACTTATGAAATATAATTAGGAAATGTGTTAGGGTAATATTAATATCATTTTTACCCTTAATTACCTTATTTACTTTTAACCGTGGTAAATAAAAGTAAAAAGTTTCTGTTCAACAAAAATTATTTTTATCTTTTTGAACCACATTTTACTCCTTGATATTAACCGTGTCTCTCATATTTTCAAAATTACACTCACAGAAGTGGTAAAATTAAGTTTTATGTAAATTTTCAAATTATCCTAGGTGGTGGGTAAAAGACGGTGAAAAGGTTCAATAACATTTTTATATATCTATATTATTATAAAATGACTCCAATGAATTATATTGAACTTATGTAGGTATTATGTATCTATTTTTAACTAAAATAAATTTAAATAAAATAAATAATTATTTAAATAAATATTTGTGTTTTAAATAGTAACCTAGTGTTTTAACTATTCATCAAAAATTGTAAGTTTTCAGAAAAATACCAAAAACTCACCCTAGGCTAATTTAGATATTTTGAATCTAGAAACGAAGTCCATTTTGAAATAAAGAATTTATGAAATTTTAAAAAGTGGGTATTACTATTCATAATGGCTAGTTTATATAACATATGTTTATTTAGTGAAACTCAGTATTGCGTACAACACACGCAATCGTGGAAGCTCGTGATTGGATGTAATTCAAGCCTATTCATGGATGCATTTAGTACATGCTCCTTTTGGTGTAGCATAAAACACAAGACATCGATGAAAATAAAAATAATATTTTTCATAAAATCTCAGGGTGTTAGATTCTACACCCCTTAAAATGAATTTCACCCTCGAAATTCATCGGGGATATAAATGGTTTACTACTTGAATGTTTCATTAATAGAAACCCACACCGTAAAAAGGAATAAAAAAACATATCTTAAAAAACTAAAGTATGAAACGTAATGGTTACCCAAATTAACTAATAACTGGGTTTCCACATAGGAGAACATAGGTGAAAATATAAATATGGAAGAGAAATATAACCATCATGTCCTGATGGAGAGTGGTAGAGAACATGGCTATGAAAAAGCCAACAATCACAAAGCCATAAAATTGTGATGATCTAAGGTACCATCTGATTCATCGGATATAAGGGCACTAGGGCAACATTTTTGGATTTCAAGTTGATTTCCCTAATGTTTAAGAATTTTAAATAGAAAAAATACATACTTTATTTTGGTATAATCACAGCGTTGTTTGTGCCTTGAAAAATTTACAATTCATCTCTTAAAGAAATAAAGATGAATTTTTCATTCGTGAAGTGTTAGAAGATCATGTGATAGAATGATGAGTCATTCTATGTGTCTCAAATAAAAGGTTATAAAAAGATATCAAATATAATAAGTCTATCTATAGTGAGGTTAATCGTATATGATTCCAAAAATGGACTTATACTTCATCTATCGTACCGCTTAATAAAAACATGTATTTACTAACCAGGGACTTTCTGTAGGCTAGTGGTAGGAAATAAATGCATGTCACACTTCAGTTGTGGGTTCAATTCCCGCTACCTTGTCCAACGCGATGGGTTATCGCTCGTCCTACAGGTTGTCCCTTTTTCTAAAACTAAACTATTATAACATTCCAGAAATAATATAAAAAAAAGTTATATCCTTAAAAAATACTATCTGATGTCCAACACAATCCATTCCTATCATTAGTCTTATCCAAAATACATATGTCCAATCTCATAGTATAAAGATAATGATTATATAAAAGGTCACATAACAAGCACGTGAATACCATCATTTATCCCCCATACATCATAAAATATATCTTTTTCGACACATTCCAAACTTGTGAATACATTAATCATGTATTACCATATAACCTTAGTGAAAAAATGAGTGTTGTCAAAAGTTAACTCTTTCCACATACAAAAATCCCAAAATATCTATATACTCAAACAATGATATCACTTTTCCCATATATCAATCATGAGCTCAAGAATACTATTAAACATTTCATTTCCTCCTTATCATATCATCTGCTTTCAAAAATCACATTTCATGTTTACTGGTACCATAAATTTATTTAAAACCACAATAGACCAATACATAAATATTCCAATATTCCACGATACTATATAAAACATTATTTAGGAATCCCACTTAATCATTCCACCACATCATTGTCATATTCAACATCATCAATACTAATCTCATGTGACTTCCCTTTATCCTTTTCCTTAAGAGGTTGTTGATGTAGATCATCATTAACCCTTGGATTAGGGTATTGGTTAGCATAATTCCCCATTTCCTTGCACTTGAAGCATTGACGTGTTGGTGGAGCGGTCTCCGTAGTCTTTTCTCTACTCACTTCATTAAAAACATTTTTTCCCATTACTTCAGCACTCAGCTACTTGATTACCTTCTTTTCCACACATGAATGACTTTCAAGTAGCTTTTAGACAATCTCCACCATGCTTCTTTGCACACTTTGAGCATAAAGAAATATTCACCTTCTTTTCACCATTGTTCTGAGGTTTTTCCTTAAACTCAATCTTTCATTTCTTGTCAAAACCATGAGATGGATATGTTACACCAACTTCCAATTCTACCTTGATAGCACAACACACAATTTATTCATAGCTACTGAAGTCTCTTATAGCTAATTCCCTTCAAAGACTTGGTTTTATGCCACTGAATAATCGATCAACTTTACTTTCAAGTTGGATGATAAAGCCAGATGTATACCTTGAAAGTCTTGTAAAATTAACTTCTTATACACCAATAGATTCATCATCCTTCTTCTTAAGCTCAAGGAACTTTTTTCCATCATTGATTGAAGAATACGAGGGAAGTACTTACTGAAAAACAAGTTCTTGAACTCGTCCCATTCTAGGGACAAAATTTCATCTTGGGGCCTTGTATTCTTAATTATAGTCCACCACTGTTCTACTTCACCTTCTAAACGGTAAAAAACTATAATGAATTTATCATGTTACGATCATCAATGTATGGAAAATAACATTTCAATGGTACTGATCCAGGTTCAGCAACATGTGTATGAGATGACCCATTGAATGAAGGTGGGTGTTGCCTCATGAATGACTCAATAGAATATTGCTCCCTTCTCTGATCATTTGGAAATCCATAATGATTCATAGCTTGTGTAAGTATAGAAATATGAATTTTCACTCCATCTCCCATCACATTTGGTTTTTTAGGAGGAAAATCATTACATTGTCCATTACATTGATCAACACGGTTTCTTCGGGTTCCTGCCATTGTCTAAAACACAAAAAGAATATTGTGAGAGGAAACAATCTTGCTAGGAAAACAACATAATAAAGGAGGATTACCTTCAATATCTAACATATTGGGATTAATTATAATATCATTACCATAATTCTAGGACTATAACCCATACTTATACTTAACCTTAGGGACATACCTAGACATACCTTAGAAATTTCTCTAGGGTTCCCACTAATGTTCTCGCATCCTAGTTTCCAAAGGTTAACTAAAATGAACCTCTAATACCAACTGTAGAGGCCCAAAGGTTGACATACATGGACATTAGATTATTTTTGCGTAATACTTAATACATAAAAAAATAGACACCAATGGACCGTAATAGTTTTGTGTCTTTGGAAACATGGAACATAATCTTCTAATCATGGTGAAAGATCTTCACCATCTCCCATAAATATCTTCCCCTTTTTTTCTTACCTAAAACATTTATTTATATCTTAGGGAATAGAAAAAATATAAAGGGTGTTCTAAAATGCTGAGTATGGGGATGCATGGTGAAAATAAAACAAACCATATACATTTGAACGTAAAAACATGAACATAATTTTTAACCATCAAAATCATGAGCAATGACATAAAACATGGCAGTACGTAAGGCATAGATCATAATGGAACATCAATCATGATAAAATAGCTTGAAAATAAAACTTGTAATTGTGGAAAAACATTAACCACATGATATGATTTCAATAGTATCCAAGGCATTGCTGCCAAGACCATCTTAGTGGACAAAGTCCATTATTGAACTGAGTTCACTCATTGTTCCTGTCCTGTATTACTGAACAGTATTAACTTGACTTTCTAGCCACGTCTATCACATGAGATATAAATCATTACCTAATTCATTATAGGGAGATAAATGTCCAACCCATCTCATAATGAAATAATTCTTACGTGTGCCACAACATATACATAAATCATTCATCATAACCCAAAGAATAAAATGGATTTCATAAACATCATCTCATCATAACATTATCCATATAAAACAAATGGATATAATTTCATCATAAGAAGAATCAAACCATGTAAATAATAGAGACATTATACTTGAAACATACACATATAAAATAATGTCATCTTAGATGGAAAATGGTTTTGATAAAACAATTCAAATGAATTCTTGAGGAAAATATCCTTTCTTTTTCAAATTCGTTTTCTTTTAACAAAATTCCATGAAATATTAAAATAAAATAATTTTGTTGAAAATATTCATGAAATCTTGTAGAGTAAGCTTAATGAAAATAAGGCGATATGAAACCATAAAAATCCATTCTCTCCATATATGATAAAAAAACTATCTCCTCGTACTTTTGACAGAAAAGTCAAAAAGTTCCTAGTATGGTAAACAAAAGAAAGATTCCTTCCATAACAAAAATTAAAAGTCAAAGAGGGGTAAAAATTACATTAAACATACATGGAAGAATATTAAACACATTATGAAAAGCATTTTATGGGCATGTATGAAAAATATAACCCTAGTAAATACCACACAAAACAAGGAAGTGTATGTTAATGTATTTCATATCATTTTATGTTCTATTGAGTCATATTTTTTTATGCATTGAAAAACATTTATATGGTATATATAATGCCCTTTAAAAAAACATCGATACTATAATTATTTTCATGATTTTAAAAGTTTAAATTAATTTAATAAATTTAGGGGTATAATGATTTAAATGCATCCATGATGTATATGAAGATTTGGAATGTTTAAATATTATTCTCCTCAAAACATTTCTTAATGATTATCATTTCAATGTCACTTATTTTTTTTATTTTAGTTTATATTGAAAAAATATAATTATTTTAATAATTTTTTTTTGTATGAAAAAATTAATTTAATATTCTAATTAAAAGTATATTATTATTTCCAAAATTGAATACCATTATTAAATATAGTGTTTTATGGATAATTATTTTTTTAACAATCGTATTATTGATAAATATATATTATTTATTGAATTTGGATATTTTATAGGAAATAATATCTATTTTGATTACCTAATATGTGTAATTATTTGGACTAGTAAATAATGGTGGGCCTTGGACATTATATAGCCCCTCGATGCATCAATTAGATATCATGAGATGAATAAGTTGGAAGAATTTGAAGGGTTTCTATTAGATGTTTTAAAATTACTATGAAATGTACTTATGGAATATTTTTTCATATTCCTTATACATTACATGCAAAAATTATTTATTTCCATTGTAGATATTTTAGATATTATTCATCTATGAGAATGTCTTTCGACATATCAATTGATAAGTATAGTTTTTAGTTCATTTATTAAATAGAATTTGGTTCATTTCTATACAATTACTTGTTGATTTAGTATCATTAATTCATTTTTTCTTCCTCATTACATAACCATAATGAGTATTTTTTTCTCATAGTTATTATTTTTCCATTCCATATTTTATGATGAAAAAATCTATAAATAATCATTCAAGGGTGCAGTTTATTTCATTTTACTATGTATCATGTTTTTATTTCAATTTTCCTGCTATATTTTGTGTATCATGTAAGTAATATGGCCTTATAGGAATACTAAGTTGATTGGACCATCTGGATTTAATTTATTTTAATCATGAAAATGTTATAAGATAATGCACCTTCTTCGGGATTATATGGTTGGGGCGTTACAGTTGGTATTATATAAGTTTTAGCAGCAACCATGGAAACTATATTTAAAAAACATAGATTAAGGAATATAATACAATTATTCACATTATAGGATATGTATAGAAGAAAATTCTATAATTTTTATAATTTATATATAATGTAGTAATTCTTATGAATACATCCAGTTCAATAAAACACAAGCGGACATTGTTCTGTAACAGATGTACCTATTAGTAACTACTTACACAAGGTGTGTTGGGATTGACTAGATGTAACATTTTGCGAAACAATGTGATTTTATACCCACCTAGTTGGTCAATATAGGGGTATACACATAGGATAATTCAAATATTAATTATCTTGAATTTTAAGTGATTTAAAATTTATCATTTTCCCAAACTACCAAATGATTATGATTCTAGGATTTTGGTAGCACAAATTTATGTAATGTGCTAATACATATATAGATTTATAAAAACATCATAATTTCAGGAGCTAATATTCTATCTGAAATTTTTTAGAAATGGTTCATGGATGTAATAATGGTATAAACACTCATATCCAATTTAAAGTTTCCCTAGTGGGAAATGAACGTAGCTGGTATCAGAACTATTCATGTTATGGGAATATTAGGGCAGCATTTTCAGTTTATGAATAATAAACTTGCTCGAGTGGATCAACCTACTAAATTGAGAGAATCTCCAATGCTATATCACATTATCTAGACGATGTCCCCATTTTTTAGTGGGACTACTAATCCAATAGTATCTTAGAAATGGATCAATTCTCTATATAAGATATTTACAATCATTGAATGTAGGAAAAAGAAAAATATTACTATTGTAGTCTATTATTACTATGGGGATGATGATCAATGGTGTTCAATGATCTACAATATTGTTAATGAAGATGAAAAAAACTCGTCAAAGGTAGTTAATTGAGGGATACATTATTTGATATATACATACCATGTGATTAGATAATTGATATGAAGATAAATTTACTTATCTTAAATCAAAAGGCTGAATAATGTTTTCTATATTATAAATCAACCTTAATAAGGTAATCCAGGTATTCTAATAATTACATAGGTAACACGGTGTTTGAGATTGACCACTTCATTAATGTTATTAATACAAATCATTGAATGACATTCGTTTATCTAAATATATAATCATGACATGTGAAAATTTTATGTTCCATCAAAAAAGAGAATGAATTATCTGGATCATACTTATTCAATGGAAAACAAGAGAATAATAGGTCTTATTCATGACATGAATAAGGTAAAGAGACAATGAATATAAAGGAAATGAACGAATTTATGACTTGTGATAACCATGGAATATATCACTATTGTAAAAAAAGAATGGATTCTGATTTAATTATATGTTTGGATAAAAGGGTCACTAGGAAAAGGAATATAAAGTGAATAAGGAAAATGCCACTGTTAATTATTACAAATACAAGGGGATGGGGAACTGTGACAATAGATTCCCAATTCTTCAAGGGAATATACCTCTACTGAATGTTAGGGATCATCATCAAGAAAAATTTTATGACACAACTAAAGTGGAATGTTTAATTTACACAAATATTTTGATATAATATATATGGTGTTAAAATATTTTATTTATAGTGTTTTCATCATAAGATTTATAAAAAATGTGAGAAATTAACTGAAGTATTTTTTAGGGATTTGAGATCATATGATGAATGATAAGAAAAAAAAATATTTATTTAAATTTAATTTTCAGGAAACACATGTTTGAGGGAATGAAAACCCTTAATATGTTCCTAGTGTTGAGATAATGATGAAAATGATTGATATGGAAAATTTCAGAACACCATAATGAATTTTTGAATAATGGTCTATGAAAACCTTGATAGAGTACAAAACATTGTTGTATTAATGTAATATATCCAATAATATGTATCATAGTTATTGAATAAGTATGAATATCAGTTTCAAAAAGGTTTTATGGTAATTCAAGATACTGACATTTTTCAGGAAGATACATGATGAAGTTATACACCTGTTTTGAATGTGATATTTTATAGTTGCCTCATATTTATTAATGTATAATGATATGTTTATATTGTAAATTCCGTGACCTTCTTTTTAATGTGTTGGATTATAATCTTTTGAAAAAAGTAACCATATATGAAATGTCTTATGTTTATCATTAGACAAGGTATAATATACTGTAGTATTATTTCACCATATAAGAAGAAAAGTATAAGTAATTTAAGGCAAAACCAAAGGAAAAGATTCTAATTATAGAAACATATATTTAATTATATTATTTTAGAGTTATTTAATTCATATAATATAGAAAAAATTTGCTCTGAATCAAAAACATTTTCCTAATATCAATAATTTTTATGATATCAATGACTATTATTCATAAATTTGTTTAACTGTTTTGTTGTAAAAAATTGTCATGGTAATATGTTCTCTATAACTATCCATCAGAACATTATTTTTGTATCTTGTTCTTCTGAATACACATTTTTATTTTCCACTTGTGTTCTTCAACTAGGAAATCTAGATACGTGGTTGTTGTACATTTGTTTCTTTCTTTCTAATAATATGTGAAATTAAATTTTTTTATAATATAATTATTTCAAAAATTGATTATTTTCAACCCTTATATTTCTGATATTAAATTTTCATTGTGAGGACACAATTTATTTAAGGTGGGGAGAATTTGACACATCAAAATTATATAGTAATAACCTTATAACCAATCAAATGGATGACATAAGAAAATAACATAATGGAATAAAAGTCCCTCATAATTGAAAATATATTTATTATTTTAAATATATTTAAAATATTCTACATATTACAAGTCACGACACACTGATCTAGCATTCATTACCAACATGGGTATTGTTTTTTATAGCATGTGTTACATGCAAGACAGACTATTACAAAGAAATAAAATATTATTAAAACATTTTAGTTTAATATGATAAGACACAATGTAGCTATTATGAATAATTTTAACTAAAATATAAAAATATAAGATTTACACAACCAATTCACTGGTTTCAAATTAATTTGTAATTAATATACGAACCAATTGTATATAAAAGGAATATATTTATAGAAATCTATTTTATGATCATATAAGCTATTTCTCAATAATATATTAAATTAAATATTACGTTATATTATATATATATATATATATATATAATATAGTTTTTTATTCATCCATCACATTTTGTAGTCCCAAGATATGAACAAACTCAATACTAAACAAGAAATACATTATTTTTATAAAGGTAGCCTTCAATAAATTTAACGGAAAACCAATTTTAAATACAATTATGGAAAACCAACACATTTTGTAGTCACAAGATAAGAACAAACTCAATACGAAACAAGAAATGTGTTATTTTAATATTTGTAGCTCTAAAGAATTTTAATGGAAAACCAATTTTAAATACAATTATGGAATATTTTATAATTGTCTATATAAAAATAATACACATATTTCAATTTGATACATAAAAAACTAACATCATGTGAATTTATTTGTATTTTTATATTTATTTTTATTAATGATTAATCAAGAATACTAAGTTTAGGTCATTATAATCAATAAAAAATTTCAACAAACTAAAGATATAAATATATTTTGGATGTTATACTTTATAAACCTGCATTATTATCCCATATTTGGGATTAAATTTATAATTTAATATTTTTAAATCATTGTTTCTAATTTACCGAAATTATTAAAATTGTTTTAATATAAATTATTTATAATTTCTAATATGTTATACATTTATTTTGAACGAAAATATTATTGTAAATAATTAAAATTATTTGGAATGATGAAGGTAAAATTAAGAATAACAGGGGACTGTACCATTAAATTAGGGGGAAAATGATCTATCAATTGGTTGTAGCCCCGTTATCTATTGAAAATTATTCCATAAATCATCAATTATATAATTTTCGTTTTCTTTGATTTATTTTTTAGGTTAAAACATGGGTACACATAACATTATTCAATAAACACTAGACTTTTCCCACCCTATAATAGGCCACCACATATTTTGGTTATTGTAGGATCTAAATAATGATGTAGATGATCAACATACAATATGTGTGAATTTTATACATTAAAAATTCAGTTTAACCTTTAATGTTTTTTAAAACATTTTATTGTTTAATAATGTTAAACAAGGTAAATTTATAATACTTCTTATTTCTATAAACATGCTAGATTCCAGAAATATGGTTCAGGGAATAAAACTTAAGAAATTTTTTCTAGGGAAAAGATTCAACCTTAAAGAATATAGAATATTACTAATCTGAGTATACAAGTATGAGAAAGTATAAGATAGTTATACATTCTGTACCAATCATTGTGCAATGGAAAAAAATCATGAAACAATACAAGTAACATGTAAGAAATATTTTACCCCAAAGAGAAGGGCATACATGTATATGGGATATAGGTCCCTTGAGTTATACTCTTAAGAAAGTCTGTCTTACCCGCACCAGGGTAAGCCCTTGATAATAATATTGGAGTCTATCTTGTTGTCCCCACAAGACCTTTAACTTCATGGTCTTCAGCACCTCTGTCTTTCTATACCCGAAAGCTCTCGATTGTACACAACAAAAATCGAGGTCACCCGAAGCAATCTGAACAACATGGTCAGTATGCAGAAAGCATGAGAGTATATCTCTCTCTAGAAATCAATTCAACAACATGTGGTCTCTACAGTTATCATCTTTATTCAAAAAAGTGTTGAGCTCATTCAAATGAGCTCCTATTTATAGGCACATTTCAAATGGTCTCCTCACTCCTCCAACAGTCATATTCTCCCTTGAATTTCAGAGGGACCTGTACACATGTCACTCAAACAATGGTTGATTTGAAATAGAATGCATTACATCTTTTATGACTATAACAAGGATAAGTAAAATTTGGTTTCTAAACCATATTTATTTTTTGGAATATAAGAAAAAAAATGATCAGAGTCTAAGGAAAAATATTTGGAGCCTATATTACAATGATATTTGTATTCTTTTTTTTCATAGAATTCGGAATCAGAATTCTGTAGACTTCAGATTCAGAATTTTGAGGAATTCAGAGTCTATATTCTATGGAATTTAGAACATAAATTCTAAGGAATTACTATTCTTAATTATAATGAATTCAATGTCTGAATTCTATGGAATTTGGAACCTGAATTCTATGGAATTCAGAACCTGAGATCTATGGAATTCCGAACATGATTTCTAGGAAATTCGAAGTCTGAATTCTATGGAATTCAGAACTAGAATTTTAGGGAATTCGGAGTCTGAATTTGAAGGAATTGGGAATCTTAACTTCAGTGAATTCGGAGTCTGAATTTCAGAGAAATTAGAGTGTAAATTCTAAGGAATTATGAGTCTGAATTTCAGAGAATTTTGATTATGAATTTCATAGAATTCGAAGTCTAAATTTCAAAGAATTCAGCGTTTGAATTTCAGAGAATCCAGAGTCTGAATTCTCAAGAATTCGGAGTCTGAATTTCAGAGAATTTGAAGTCTGAATTTTAGATAACTTGGATTCTAAATTCGAATCTTGAAAACAGTATACTATATATGTTAGTATTTGTAGAATTCCGAGGTTTTATATGTGAAAATAAATTTTTCACTTAGGAAAAATAGAGTTTGATATAGAGAAAAAAAACCTGAACAATGAAAACATGGTAAAGATAAATTTTCCTTAGGGAAGGAAAATTTGAGATGGAATGAAATTTTCTTTGAGAGAGAGTGTTTGTGATTTTCAAAACATGATGGAATGTAAAAGTCATAAGGAAACCTTATTGACTTAAAATTATCCCCTTTTTTGAAAGCACAAACATCTTTATGAAAAAGAATAAAAGGACATTGAAATTTTATGCGATTGTAAATAAAAACATATCTCCCTTTACTAATGGATAAAATTGTATAAGACTAACTTTCCCTTGGGATTTGGAATCCCTGAGGATCATATTTGGATGTTCCTGAATGAGTTTTTTCATATTCTTGCACAGAAAAATCTTAATTATGAAACTCCCCTTAGATGAACTCCCCCATACTTAGGGAAATCTATTCTTTACTAAGTATTATTTTTTGACATTACTTTATCCCCCTTTGTGATTTTCAAAAATAAATACAAGTAATGGAAAATAACATATGGTACCTGAAATATTAGTACTAACCAACCAAAAAATATGAAGATAAACTAAAAGTCCATTATGTTCGAAAGAATTTTTACTAGGAAAGAAATAAAACAAAAAATCGGATTTGAAAATGATTATCCTTCCTTCTCATTCGGAATCATCTTCTTCAATATGGTTTTTAACTACATGAGCTCTTTTTGATCCACTTCTGCACGCTTGGGCAACTGATCCTGATCTTCAGTTTTCTTCTCTAAGGCTTTAATTTTTTTTTCTTACGCCTTATGATTCTCTTCCTGGGAATTCGAGAATTCTTCTTTCTTAGAAATCTTTTCTTCAATCTCAATTCATAGATCCCTTTCCCTCTTCAAAATCTTGGAATGTTAATTTTGCTTCCCATTAAGATTCTTAATTTCATGCATCCGATATGTCTGTTCAAGACATAACATTTCCTAAATACAATTAGTGAGTTCCTTGATCTTCACATTTTTTGTGTCAAAAGCATCCTTGACACTATCTTGAAGTTCATCAATGATTCTCATATCTTCTATTGTCTTCCTGAACCAACTTGTCATATTCTTGCAAGATTATTTGTGAGCCTCGTAACCAATGAGAATGTTCATGATGTCTACGTCGAGACTGACACATTTATCCATCACCATCGATACTAAATCTGGTTTTTGATTTAACATATGGTGAAGCAACTGACATCTTGATTCTATAATAGGGAATAAAATAAATATTCCCAACCATCTTCTTCAACAATTGAACAAAATAGTCATGGCCAAAATAAGATGATTCTGAATCTGAGACATTGCTTGGTGAAGATTCATTTTCTATTTCATCAGCCTTTCTCTTCGATGAAGCACCAACTTATTTCTTTTAATCCATAGATTTGATAGGTGTATACACAACAACTTGTTTTCCATTATCATCCTTCGAAATCATTTCTTATTGATTATGGGATTCATGCTCGCTATCTGATAGCTGAACTATTTTATCTTCATCAACTTCTTTCTTCTCAACTGCTTCCTCAACATCCTATGGGTGAATGAAATCATGATTGCACATTTTCTCTTCAGACAACATATTCACTTCTTCCTCAACATTCTCATATTTTCCTAGGGTAGCCTGGTTTGAAGACTCAGCTTTATAAGATCAGATTTAAAATTTCTCAGAATGACATTCCTTCTCATGAAAATCCTCTACATGCTTTATCATGTCCTCAGTATCACCACTACCTTATTATTCTACTTCTTCTTCCACTTCTTTGCCTTTCACTATTTCATCCTATTGATGTCGTTATGGAATCAATATCTTTTTTTCGGGATTCTATGGTAATGGTTATTATAAAAAAGATTCTAGTACTGGAATTTGTTCAGAGGCTTTTTCCATAGCCTTGATAAAAGATTGAGTGACTTCAGCTTCCAACAATATCTTCCTCTTCTTCATTTATTTTTCTTCCTTTTAAAGATACTCTGCTCTCGTTTACTTTAATTATTATACCTCAACAGGGTCCAGGACAAACATAGGCTCCCCTTATTTTTATTTTTTCTTCTCTTCTCTCATTTTAACAACCACTTCATCAGTATAAGTCTTTTTATTCTTTGGTTTTAGGGGTGCAGATTGAGTTTTCTTCTCCACTACTATTTTTTCTTTTCCTTCTGGTTCCTTCACCTTCCTCTTCATTCGACCATTTTATAGTTTTTAGACACCTCATGTTTCTTTTAAATAGCTTAAAATTATTTTTCATATAGATCATAAAATTCATTGGATTTACTATTATTGGCAATCATCATCCTCTTTAGTGTATCATCACTTAAGAGCATCACCTTCCAATTTCTCGGCTGAAAACTACAAGGAATATTTAAATAAAAAAGACAAAGAACTTTAATTTTTGAATGAATTTATGGATACATGATGAAATGAGACTTCATATTTCTATTAATTATATTCTCAATTGTAACAAATATATGCTTAACTGGGTTTATCTTTATTAGATTCACTGGGAAATCTTGAATATAAATACCACATATCTTCAGGGTATCCTTATCCCATTTTCTCGGAATGAGAATACCTTAAACCCATAGCTGAAAAATACAATGATTTATAGAGAGATGAATAATTTTTAAATACTTTTCATCCTTCAAGGAAAGATAGTCTAATGTATTTTCCTTATCAAAGTAATAAATTACATCAGGTATCTTGTGTGATAAAAACTCTTCTTCTCCCTCACAATGAATTATTATAATATTTACTACCATGTTATAATAAAGAGAGTATGTATTTCCATATATTTTAGAAGAAAATTTACCTCTTAATATATCATTGAAAAAAATATCTCTATCATAGAAATCAACCAGAAATTCCAGATACACCAGATCCTGTGATCTTGGTTTTGATATCTATACACTCTCCCAACAATTCAGCTTGTTATTCCTAGGAACAATGGAATCATACATGGAATAAAACATCAAGATAGACTAACCTTTCTTGGTAGTTATGACACTCGTATACTTCCTTAACATTTGACACTTCTTTCGGAGAAGAGGTTTCTGAAGACATTCAAAGTAAGGAAGACCTATGAAATTTGGAACGGGCTTAAGTATGAAGGGAAGATCTTCAGTAATTAAGAGTTTAGTGTTCGATGTGGGACAACCATATGGGGTCCTTTATATACGCAATTGAAGCGACGATTTACTTTCCTTGATTGATCCAACGGTTGAAAACATCTTGAGAATATCTAACGGTTGATATGATAACTAAGAAGAGATTATGATAGATTATGATCTTTTAAGGTTTTTTAGAAAAGGAATTCGGATTTAAGGAAAAGTGAATCTAGAAAATTTAAAACAAAAATAAAATACAAACTAGTAAAAGAATATTTCCAATATTTATGATGGGAAACATACCTTTCAGATTTCTAGGATGATTATTCATAATGAGGAAACTTTTTCTTGAAAAAATAATATATTCAGAAAAATTTTGATTTAGAATAAAAAAATATACTACAAATGTTTGATTAATAAAATTTTGACTAAAAAAATTTTGATTAAGAAATTTTTAACTATAAAAAATTTACTATAAAAATTTAACCTATGAAAATTTTGACAACAAATTTTTTTACAAATAAGTAAATGTACTCCAACTATGAAAAATATATTTTCACTATAAGGAGATAAGTTTCAATAAGAAGTTAATATGGAAGACAACCTTATGGTTATCATACATAAATTATATTTAATGTATTCAGATCTATTGTATGGTAAAGGTGTTGTGAAAGAATCAACATGTTGATCTTATGTTTTGATAAATTGAATAATGATATCTCTTTATTGTGTGTGATCCCTAAGAAAGAGGTGCTAAATATCAATGTGTTTTACAAAAGAGTTATGGGCATGTTTTTTACATAAGTAAATGAAACTAGTATTATCACACACAAGTATTTTTTATTAAAACTTATACCATAGTCTGTGAGTGTGTGTTGCCTCCACAACACATGAGCACAACAACTTGCTGCAGCTACATATTTAGCTTCAATAGTGGAAAGAGATACTGAGTGTAGCTTATTTCATGACCAATAAACTAAGTAATCTCTAAATAAATGACATGTTCTGGATGTAGTTTTCTTCTCCATTATACATCATCCAATGTTAGCATCTAAATTTTTTTTAAACAAAATCATTTCTAGAAGTATAAAAGAGTCTTAGATCCATGGTTCCCTTTATGGAGTGAAAAATACTTTTCACTGCCTTTAATGAGATTTCTTAGGATTAGATTGATTTATTACAAATAAGAATACTGAAAACATTAAGTTTGTATGACTAGCTTTCTAGTAATGTAGACATCCTATCATACCTCTAAAAAATGCTTGATCTACTAGTTTCCCAGCTTCATCAAGATCATGTGAATTTGAGGTATCAATGGGATTAATTATACTCTTAGTGTTGTCATATCCATAATTTTTTAGAAGATATATAATATACTTATTTTGGGATATATATATTTCTTCTGGTTTTTGAGAAATTTGAAAACCAAGTAAAAATGTCAACTCACCCAACATACTGATTTCAGAAATAGATTTTATTAGATCTGTAATAGAATTAGTTAAAGATTGTTGATTTGAATGAAATATGATGTCATCATAATATATTTTAATAAACAAAACATTTTTCTTGTCTTTATTTATAATGAGGGTTGGATCAATATTTCACATAAAAATGTAGTTTTGATGAAATAAAATCATGTAATCCTATTATATGAGGCACTTGGGGCTTCTTTATGTGCATATAATGATTTGGTATGTTTAAAAAAATGGCCAGGATGTTTTTTATCTTCAAAACAAGGAGGTTGTTCAACATAAACATCCTCTAAAACATAAACATTAAGGAAATCACATTTAACATCCATTTGAAAAAGTTTAAAATTAATGAATGCTGCAATGGAAAGTAAAATACAAATTGATTCAAGTCTAGCTACTGGAGCTTTGGTTTTTTCATAGATTATTACTTCTTTTTTATTACAGGCTTTAGCAGCCAATCGAGCTTTATTTCTTACTATGATTCCATTTTCATCACCCTTATTTATGAAGACCCATTTTACACTAATAACAGAGGTTTCCTTTGGTCTTTCAACCAAGGATCAGACATTATTTCTTTTTAATTAATTTAGCTCATCTTACATAGCTTTTATCTAATCATAATCTTCTAAAGCTTCATCAGTGTTTTTTGGTTCTAATTGAGAAAAGAATGCTTTATTTTATACTTCATTTCATAAAAAACTTCTAGTCCTTATAGGTTGATTTACATCAACAATAATACTATCACTAGGATGAATCTTTAGAAAAAAATGATTTCGGTTTTGTAAGCCTTTTTCATCAATGTATGGTAGGAAGTATTTAGGGGAAAATGCTTCAGAAACATTTTTTGAACATTTTCCTTATCAGAATGATTTTATATCAAGGGTTGATAATCAGTTTTTGAAGATACATATGAAGATGTAGGTTGAGGGTGTTTAAAATTAAAAGGATCAATTTCATAGAATTTAACATGTACTATTTCTTCCAGAGTACATTTATTTTTATTGTAAACATTATAATCCTTATAATTTGTATAGTAGCCTAAGAAAATTAATTCATCAGATATTGGTGAGAATTTGTGTATATTATCTTTAGTATTATGAATGAATTCCTTGAAACTAAAAACATTATAGAATTAAAGTCTATGATTTATACCATTCCATAACTCATAAGGGGATTTATAAAGAAAATTTCTAATAAAAACATGATTTAGAGTATAGAAAGTTGTACTTACAGCTTCAGCCCAAAAATGTTTGGTTACTGAATATTAACTCAACATAGTTCTTGTTATCTATTGAAGAAAAAAATTTATTCATTCAACAAAACCATTTAGTTTAGGTGTTTTTGGTGTTGAGAATTTATGAGTAATGACTTTTATACTAAAAATAGATTCGAAATCAGAATTTTGATATTCTCCTCTTCAGTCACTTTTAATAGATACCAGTGGAAGCTTTTTCTCATTTTTAACATGGTCTCTAAAAATTTTGAAATAAGAAAAAATTTTAAATTTCATTGATAGAATATAGACCCATGTAAATCTAGTGTAATCATCAACTAAGACAAATACAAAATATTTTCCTCCAATGCTTCCAGTTTGGATTACACAAAAAAATATCATTATGCACCAACTGTAATGCATCAGTGGTTGAGACTTCACTGACTGATTCAAAACTAGATTTATGTTACTTTCCAAATTGATAGGGATCAAAAACATTTGAATAATCATATATAAGATCTCAGAGATACTTAATTGGTCTTTTCATAGAGAGTTTTCATAGGTTTAAAAGGATAAAATGTTTCAACCTTCTATGTCATAACCAAGAATGATCTTCCATTTCACTAAGACATGATAGATCTTGACTCCTATGGTCTTTGATGTTCATTATGTAAACATTCTCTTACCTATGGGAAGAAAGAAGAAACAGTTCCTTGGAATTGTGTAATAAACAGTTATCATTCCTAAAATTCACAAGGTACCATTAATCACATAATTAAATTACACTAATAATGTTGTACAGAATACCCTTAACAAATAAAACATTGGAAGTCAATGTTATTCCAAGAAAGTAAATGTTGCATATACCAATAATTTATACCTGATCATTATCATCAAAAAAACATTTCCTCCCTTTGTATTAATAATCTTTTAAAAGAATTTTTTTTTACCAATCATGTTCCAAAAAAAATCCTCTATAAATGTACCATGTATTTTTGTTGGATATATCATTACATTACTGAAAATAAAATTATTATACTCTCAAAACACAAACATTCTTGGATCCATAAACTCTAGCAAGAAAAATATTAGGAATCCAGATTTTCTTTGAAAAATAATATTTATTAAAAAATAAAGACTTAGTTTTGTTTAAGGAACAATTTTTTTTCCAATGCTTGCCACAATGACACTTAGTGAAGAATAGATCACATTGAGGTAATAAATTATTGTTACCATCAATCGGTATTGAATGAGTATAACCAAATATGGAATTATTCATTAGGGGTCGAATTTGGGAATAAATCTTATCAATGTTTTCCATACCTAAGGTAATGTATTACAACAACTTCCTCAATGAAAATATTTTTGACGTCATCTTAATAACTATGTTTTTACCCAAAAAACATTAGTTTTTGCACTATAGTTAGTCTCAAAAACATTTTTCTTTGAAATTAATTTTTCTAAACCCTTAGAAAGTTTATCCACCTCATAATTAACGTCCTCGATATTTTTTGAAATACATTCATAATCAACAGTTTTCTTATCATGATCATTAAAAATATCTGATATTTCTATAGTAAGAATAGAAATCCTAGAGTTTTATATATCAGGTTTTTTCATGACTTTATAATTTTCATTGTCAAAGAGCTTAGAAAACTAGAGACTTCTTCATAGGTAAGTCATTTGTTATCTTCATCAGAGGAAGATTCATCATCCAAGGATCCATAATATTTTTTATCACTATAATAAGTGTTCAAGGATACATTGGTTATGGATTAATATTTGTGTACCATAACAATTAGAAAATGATTCTCAATAGGTATCTTGGATAAAAAACAAATATTCTTCTAACCAGAAGATCTGTTATGAGTATTCATCAAAAGATTCACCAATAATGGAACTCTAGGTGTCATTGTCTTGAAAAACATTCTTATATTTAGCCTTGTATTATTTATTTCTATTCCTCTCAGAATATTCTTTTTTTGTCTTTTATCTTATGCATAGGGAAATCTGGCCTTATATTCCCTTCTCGTTTGCATTCATATCAAGTTACTTATAAGTCTTTCTTGTACATTCTAACTTTCTTATTTTATCTAGATTGTATGTTCTTATGTCCATAAATATTCTTCTTTTTTCAGTAAAGATAGGCTATCTCTTTTCTGAACATTCACTTCCACTACATTCGTATTGAATAACTGCCTTCTTAGTTTTGGATCTTATAACACTATCAGGAGTTTTGGATTTCATATGATTTGAAGTAGTTGTAAAAGAAACACTTCCATTTCCATTCTTCTTCTTATTTTGATCTGTATCTTTTTTCATTCTTGTATCATGTTAAATAAGAGTTCCACAATGCTCATCATGAGTAATTTGTGAGATTTGCTATTATCATCCATAGTTTTTCTCTTTGACTCCCTCTCATTAGGCATTATATCTATAATATTTTCCATAAGTCCTTCATCATCTAAAACTTTTTCAACCATGTATTGTAAACTACTAAATATGGTCTTAAATCCTTGCTGATCCTTACACACTGGTTCTACATAAGGAAATCAAACACCATGATACTCAGCACTAAGCATTGGTCATATAGTTTCGATAACATTGGATGTTATAAGGGGAGTAACTTAAAGCTTCATCAAAATAAAATTTTCAGCCTCACATGATAAAATTTGGATATATATATATATATATAAATATATATATATACCTGGACATAGAACATGAAATAGTATTGCGTACCTTATATTTAATTTTCTATTCTTACTTTTCTTGATTAGTACATGTTCTGACATCCTATTCTAGAATCATGTAATCTCTAGTAAGCATTACAAATTTTCCCACTCCATAGTTAATAACAAAAGTCTTCATATGATCTCTCCAAAATTCATAATCATCCCCATAAAATATATATGGTCTTGTAGGATTATTATTTTCCATTGAACAAAAATTCATTCCTACCATATAAAACAAAATAACATTCCACAGAAACTTATTAGTAATAAGAGTTTGAAAACAACGGTAAAAATCATGGTAATGGAAAATATATAACAATGAAAACTGAGCAAGATAACCTATATATGAATTTATGTATTTCAAAAACCTCATCTGATACCAAATGTAGGATAAAAATATGGGTTTAGATTCTCAATATATAAGAGGGGTGGTTAATTTTATACATTAAAAATTCATTTGGAACCTTTAAATGTGGTTAAACATTCTATTGTTTAACAAAGTTAATATAGGTAAATTCACAAGACCTCTTAGTTCTACAAATTTTCTAGATTACATAAATATTATTCTGGAAATGAAATATAAGAAATTTTTACGAAGACAAATATTCTACCTTGAAGGGTATAGAATCCTACTTATCAAAGTATACAAGTATGAGAAAGTATATGATAGTTATAAATTCCTTAACAATCAAAGTGCAGCAGAAAAAAACTTGAAACAATACATGTTACAAGCAATAAGTCTTATAACCCAATGATTAGGGAATCCAACAATCTTGGATAAAGGTCCCTTGATTTATACATTCAAAAAAGTTTGTCTTACCCACACTAGGGTAATCCCTAGATTAGAATATCGAAGTCGGCTTGCTATGCTCGCAAGACCTTGAACTTCAAGGTAGTCGACACCTCAGTCTTCCTATCCCTGGTATCCCTCTATTTAATACAATAAAAGAAGGAGTCATACGAAGCAATATGAACAAGATGTTTAGTATGCACAAATCATTGGAGTATCTCTCTCTATAAATATCTTAATGGGAATGTGGTTTCTAGAGTTATCAACATTTTTCAAAAAAAATTCCATCTTATTCAAATGATCTCTTATTTATAGGCACATTTCCAACGGTTGGTTTCCTCCTCCAATGATCTTATTTTCCCTTGAATTTTGGAGTGACATATACACATGTCACTCAAACAATGGTTGGTTAGAAAGAAAATGCACAACATCATTTTATAACTGTAACAATGATAAGTAAAATGTGGTTGCTCAACCAAATTTATTTTTTGGAGACTTTGGAAAAATTAATGTTCAGAGTCTACGAAAAAATATTCAGAGATTATATTACTACGATATTCATTTTTTTAAAAGGAATTTGGAATCAGAATTCTGCTGAAACTATATGGTGAATTCTGAGGAATTCGGAAAATAAATTATAAAGAATTAATATCATGAATTCTATGAAATATAGTGTCCAAATTATAAGGAGTTCGGAGTCCTAATTCTATGGAAATTAGAACCTAAAATCTAGGGAATTCAGAGTCTGAATTCAAAGTAATTTAAAGAATGAATTATAAGTAATTAAGAACCTGAATTCTAGGGAATTCAGATTCTGAATTATAAGGAATTTGAAGTTTAAATTATAAGGAATTTGGAGTCTGAATTTCAGAAAATTTGGAGTCTGAATTTCAGGGAATTCGGAGTCGGGATTCTATGGAATTCGGAGTATGAATTTCGGATAATTCAATGTATGAATTTTAGAGAATTTTGAGTCTAAATTTCAGAGAATTCAGAGTCTGAATTTCAGAAAATTCGGCGTGAGAATTCTAAGGAATTGAGAGACTTAATTTTAGATTATTCCGAGAATGAATTTTAGAGAATTCAGAGTCTGAATTTCAGATAAATTATAGTATTAATTTAGATCCTAAAAATAAAATACACAATATCTATGTATTTATTGAATTCTGTGGTTTTATATGTGAAACTGTATTTTTCACTAAGGAATAAAAAGTGTTTGATTTTGAGAAACTGAAAAATGCACAATGGAAACATGATGAAGATAAATTATCCTTTGGGAAGGATAATTTGAGTGGAAAATAATTTTTTTTTGAGATAGAGTGTTTTTGATATTCAAAACATGAAGGAATGGAAATGTTATAAGGAAACCTTATTGATTCAATAGTTATTAACAACTATCATGACACATAATATCATTAATATCAAAAAAATATCTCATAATAAATTTAGTCATCCTATAACTTTGACATGTAAATAAATCCATCTAAGGAATATCTTTTGTGTAAACCATAAAGCGTAACCTGATTAAGAGGCAACATCATTCCTTATGATCTTTAGTTTCATTTCCATTATTCACCCCATAAAAAATTATTTTTCCATGATAATATAAAAAATTATATAATAAAAATAATATTATATTTTTATGTCTATGGATTCATCTATACTTACACACACATTCATATAACGTGTAAAAACATGTCGTTTCTTTGTTTGGTAGACATTCGCCAAATGAAATGATGTGTTTCATTTTTCATTTACCACCTCACATAGGTGGAATACTGATGAAAACTATATTTAAAAATGATATATATTATATTTATTATTTTATTATTATTATAAAATTCTTTTATAGCACATACCGTTATATTTTATATCAATTTTTTATATGATAAATTTTTTTTCATCTTATGGACTTCTGCCCACTTAATGGGATATGACACGTTCAAACTATAAATACAACGTATAAAGGTTGTTTTTCAAAAAAAAACATATATAAAATCTAAATTAAATTGGAATTATTATATATATATGTTTAATTTATCTTTCATTTTTTAAATATGATAATGAAATTAATGTAACAATCATGCATAAGTAAGGCCTACTGTGTTTATGAACGGTGCATTTCATTTCTAATCTTTATAAATTATAGATTTTACAATATTAAAAGGTACTTAATTTATGTTATAATTAATTCATATTTTAAATTATATATATGAATAATCTATTATCTATTTAATATTAATAAAAAACAACAAATCAAATGTTGCTCAAGAAACTCTTCCATTAACAACTAAAATAGTAAAAATAATGAAAGGGTGTTAATAAAGGTGTAATAAAATATTATAAGATGATAATATATGATAATATAAACATTATTATGGTTCTGGTATAAGATAGAAACTTATTTTAAAGCACAATATATTATGATTAAGACCACACAACAAAAGGAATTTTATGGTAAGTGATTTCATCTAAATTTACATTCCATTGATACTTATTTGTTGTTTTGCACTAACTCATATAATTATATTGTATATACAATCATTTTATTCATAATATCATCAATATAGTTATTATAATGGTTTGATAAATATTATTTAATGTCAAAAATTCTTGTGGAATGTGTTTTAAATTTTTTAATGTTTTATGGGACAATTTGGAATGATTAATGATTCTTCTCATCAATAATTTTCTTAATGATTATCCTTGAAATATCATATCCTATTATGATTTTTTACATTATATTTAAACAACCATATTAATATAATGTTTTTTGGTAGTAAAAATACATAAATATCCATATTCTCATACATTTTATGTTATTATTTCCTAAGCTGTATAACTTTTTAAATTACGATGTTAAATTTTAATGTTATGTGATTAAATAGGAAATTATTGGCCAAATTGTATCTTTTATTCCATAAAGATATTTGATCTAGAATATTTTATATTTCCATCAATTTTAATGAATAATTTTTTTATTGGTAATCATGGGTTGGGCCCAATATTTATATATCCCCTTGATGCGTTAATAGGTTCTCATGAGATAAATATGTTGAAAAAATTAAACATGTTTTTATTCATAGTTTTAACCATCTTGTGAAAGGTATTGAATGTATAGGATTTCATATTAAATAGACATGAATTCCAATAATAATTTATTTCCTTCATAAATATTTCAATTATTATTCATCCATAATATTTTTCATCAACATATACATGGACTAAAATAATTTTTAGTTCATTGATTAAACGGAATGTGTTTCAATTTCATTACATTCCATGTTGATTTATTATCACTAATTATTTATTAATTTTACTTTATATACCCATACTAATAATTTAAGATCACTATAAATATTTTTCCTTTCCCCTAGTTATGAAGAAGAAATATTTGAATAATCATTCAAGGATATAGTTTATATCATTTTTTGTATCATGTTTTTATTTTCAATTTCCAAAAATAATATGAGTATCATGTATGCACTCTGTACCTCCATGATTTCTAAAAAATATTAATTTTTTTAATCCTTATAATCATTTTAATTTAAAATATTTATGCACTAGAACTAATATTTTGGGGTCATATCATTACAATCCCATTGACATCATCAATGACTTTCATCACATTTTCCTAAATAATTTATGTCACCTCACCACTGAATCACATTGCATAGTTTCAATACTATTCATTATATTTATTAATATTATTAATGGAAAACTATTTTTGAAAAAATTATTAGATGTCTATTTATTTTTATATCGAAATTAACATTGGTATAATGCAAATCATTATTCTAGAATCCTAATATAAAAAAGTTAATTTCATTCAACTCAACTACTTGTTTGGAATAGATATTTCCTTTGTAAATGAGTTAAAAAATTTAAAAATTATTTTTCATTTATAATGTTTATATTGTAAACACATATGAAATTGAGATATTAATGGTAACTTACGATGAACATTATGTATAACCATCAAAATCTTCACTATAAATCCACAATTACGTTCTCTATGAGCATAATTAAAGGACTTAAAACTTTTTAAAATACATCTAAATAATATCTATAAGTGCTTCATCCTTTATTATTTACATGGAAGAGTAAAAATATTATTCCATTCACATAATTCCATAAAATACATTTATCTTATATTTTGTTGTTATGAAGATCTATAATATTGAAAAGGGTAATAAAAATAATGAGATAGTGGAAGAAGAGAAATCACAACATTTCAATTTCTAGATATAGTTTATTATCTCATGATGAAGATCATTTTTTTTCTATCACATCCATTTTTAACAAAAATCCTTCTAGTAATTTCCTTTTAAAAATATATAAAAATAGTTTCAACAAAAACATTCATACTCGCAAATCATGTAACAATGAAATAACATTCAATGAATATATAAATTAGGAAAAAAAATATATCTAGGACACCAAATATTTAACATAGTTAATCCATTATTATCATCTACTAAAATATATAATAATGGTTTTTAATGTAATTATGAATTAATTTTTTCATATCCACATGGAGATTCACACGAGTTGTATAGTAATGGAATATTCACCATGCTCCAAAATGTTGGTTAAGATATACTAAACAAGATTAATTCAAGGAAATTACACATAGATATATATATTATAAACACATGTCAACATACTTAATGCATGCATGGATATATTTATATAAAATCAAAAAAAAACATCAATCTTAGTAATGAATTTGTGTATTTCTCTATAACAACAAATAACCTATAGGTTTTTACTAAATTAATCAATTTATAATGTCTAATGTCTTAATAAACCATTCTCTAAAAAAATATATAGAGACCCATATGTTTCATATAAAAATATTAAATCATCACAAATTTTTTTTACGGAAATAAAATTATATTCCATTCCAAAACTATAATAGTTTATTGTATTTGGAAACATTAATGCATTAAAATATTGTATATAAAATATATAAGTCACCACACATTTTTCCTCATTACTATCACACTAATTATACATAGAATAAAATAAACCATTAACTATATCCTAGGTAAAAAAAATGGTGAGGTCAAATTCTTAGTAATGAAAAATATTGAGTGACCAATGACCTATTATACATAAAAATTGCATAAAGGGGATGATTAGATGATAATTACAATTAATAATTATTTAAAAAACATTTTATATCATAAATGAGATTCATGTAGTTGATCATAGTGGTTCATTATATAAGAATTATAATCAGATCAATGAACATTATACATTATAACGTAATAATGTTATATGATCATACAATTAAAGAGATTCATAAAGTGTGGCACGGTTATAATTCTATAAATCACATATATTGGATACATTCCAATGAAATAAAAAAATGTTAGTTTAGGGATCACCTCTAATATAACGTATTTTATATTGGGATTTCCTGTTGTGTACCATATTTTAGACTTGGGATAACCTCTCATATACCCTCTTATAGTAGTAGAATAACCACTTATATACGATGTTTTGGGTTGTATAACCTCTTGAGTACCCTCTATCAGTAATAGGATAAGATCATACCTACCCTTTGATCTCATATACCTATAATCATTCTCCATTGTGTTTGAGGGAGATACATTTTTCAACCCACACATAAAATAAACACGATACATTTATATAAATCATTAAATATCATAAACCATTCTACATATATCATAACATATGGAGAATGAATGAATTTTATATATATTTAAATAATTATTTACCGATAAACCATGGAAAATAAATATGGTTTATAAAACTTTCATCATCATAAATATAAACAATATGATGAAATAATAAGGATGGAATCCTTGGATTATAAGGATATATAATCATACGTAATATTAATGAACGTTTCAATTGGTGAAAAACTAATCTAAATAATCATTAGGATATTTAATGGAAAAAATACTCATTTCACAAAGAAAATTATTATTTAAAATATATGAATATCAATTATATTATGGAATAATTTAAATTGAAAAAAACATTTAAACAGGATAATGTTGCATCAATAAATATGTTGGAGAAAATGGAAAAAAATTAATTACTGGCATGTATGTAAAAACAAAATTCCATTTGCATTTTTTAGAAAAAATTTAAATTTACATCATTTAGAAAATTAAAATATGACTTCATATAATAAAATTTATTAATATTATAAAATTGTGAAAATTAATGTTGAAAAGTCATTTTAGATTTTGAAAATCAATATTGAAATCGTTTTATTAGCATCGATATGGAAGAAGGATATATTTTGACAAATGATATAAATAAAGTTAGTTTTCCATTGAATTGTTATTTCATCATATTAAGTTCTTATGGTGATGAAAATGAATGAATAACAATTATTCTCATGTATTATAAGAATGTTATATGAACTCACATATAATTAAAATAATTTTTTTACAATTATATTAATGAATAAATTAAATACATATAGAATCTTATACGTTCTAACAAAAAAATTTCGAAACCCATTAATTAGAATTTTCTTATTAAACTCATCATTTATTGATGTTAAATGCTTCATTTTCCTTGAGGGGATTAGTTCAGTAGTTCATGTCCATATAATTTGGATAGGGTTAAACCGTATTATAAATTTTAATCATGGTATAAATATAATTTTTATTTTTTTATTTGTGTGTTTAGAATCATCCATATTGTATATGGATTGAAAAACTAATTCCACTATTTCTATTGATGGTATGCTATATGTATTCATGACCCTTTTTTTAAATTTTTGCATGTTGGAACAAAATAGTTGTATATATTTATTAATAATTAATGATTAATTTTTATATAATATATTTCATAAATCTTCCTTAATCATATCTTTATTACCATAAATGAATAGTAATATATAAAACTGAATCACGTCACATTGGGGAGGTGGTAGTGTAGAGACCCAAATCTTGATGTACATGGACATTACATTACTTTTTCAGAATACTTAGTACATAACAAAAACACACACACAAGGACCGTAATAGTTTAGTGTCTATGGAAACTCGGAATATAATCTTCTAATCATGGTGAAAGATCTTCAACATCTCCCAAAAATATCTTCTTTTTTTACCAAAAACCTTTCTTTATATCCTGGGTAAAAGAAAACATAAAAGGGTGAGCTCAAATTCTCAGTAAGGGTGAACAAAAGAAATATCAATCACATCATATACATAAGAACATAGCTTTTGGAAATCATAACCTACAAAAGAAATCTTAATTTCATAACATGGGATAGATCATAGTAGTGAATTGAAATCCAAATAATCATAACTTAAAACATGATACTTTGTGGAATACACAGATAATTATATAGAATCATTTCTTATTAGTCAAGAATCATTGCCAATACTATCTTAGTGTACAAAGTCCATTTCTGAACCGAGTTCACTCCTCGTTTCAGTCCTATTTTACTGAACTGGTTTAACCTGCCGTTCCAGCCATGTCTATATCGTGAGATATAAAATCTTTACCCAAAGCATTGGAGGGAGATATAGGCCCCACCCATCTCATAATGATACCATTCTTATGTGTGCCACAAAATCAAAAATCATACATCATTGCATAACCCATGTAATAAAAATGGGAATCTTAAACATTGTGACATCATAAAACAATTCATATAAGATAAAGGAATTCATAAAAATATAATTCAATAACTACATAATCAAATAAATGTAATAATAGGGATAGAAACAGAACCCTTTATTATCTTAGATGGAAAAATAATTTTGATAAAACACTTGAACTTCATTCTTGATGAAAATATCCTTTCTGCTTCAAAAACACTTTTCCTTTCTTAACATGTCGTACAATTCTAAACTAAAAGAAGTTGATTAAAAATAAACTTGAAAACTTATAATGGAAGATTTTTTGAAATAATGTTTTAAAAATCCATTCATCCCGTATAAGTTAAAAAAACATTCTTTTCGTACTTTTGTTGAAAATTCAAAAAGTACCTCGTACGAAAAATGACAAAAGATTACTTTAGTATCTTTTACTAAAAACTCACCAAAGGGTAAAAACGGATTTAAAAAATTGTAGGTGGATGGAAATAATATTACATATTGAGGAAACATGGATTTGGATGATAAAATACACCCCAGTAAATACCAAAGTATAAGCAATCTCGGATAAAAATGAGATTGTGATATTTCCCTTACCTTAGGTCTGATTTGCTTTGTAAGTGTCCAAACCTCCTGTATAATGCTTTAAATAATGTCATTGACTTATTACAGAATCATAATCAATTTTATGATATCATATATTGTTCACTTATGACTTTATATTACCCATTCTTTTGTAAATTCCACATTAAAGAGCATTTTGGGTAAAATTGTTTCATTTGTCATCCGTGTTTTGACTTGTAATTATTCATATGATTAATTAGATCATAATTACATAATTCCAGAATATATAACATGATTTATATATAATATATATTCATAATATACATATATATAATAAAATAGTAAATGGAAAGAAATACACCATTCATGGAGACGGTAGGCCGTACGTACGCATGAGCGCTGTTTTCGTTTCCTTATTGAGTTGAATGGAATTAAGTAGATGAAATACATATATATACACATAAATCCAGTATCATTATTCTGTCATATATTTCATGATTACTTATTATATATACTTTATAATCATTCATCAATGGTTAAGGTGGAGAATGAATCTCATCGCGTCGTGGAGACGGTAGTCCGTACGTACGCACGAGCGATGATATCGTTCTCATGATCTTGGAATTGTATTGAAGTGTATGTATACTATTTAAGAATCAATATCACTTTACAATAATCATATGTAGTAATTATATACACCATTAAACCCATCCAAATAAGGTGGTGGTGGAAAATAAATTACACCACGGCGTGGAGACGGTATTTCGTACGTACGCACGCGCGGTGATTTCGTTTTTCGTAGGATGGATTGATGGTTAAATAGGATAATTTCATACATATAATAACATATCATTATATGAGTTATACTGATGTTATTACTTCATAATGAAACAACCTATGAAGAAGAATTGGAAGAAGAAATAAAGTTGAAAGAATCGGTAACGGACATTACCTCTTCTTTGAAGAACCTCTTTGAGATCTCTTTTTAGGGAACTAAAATTGGTCTTTGAGGAAGACCAGAACCTCTAGGATGTTTCTATGGAAGTTTAGAAGAGAATTTGGCAGGGGTTGGCCGAGCTTGAAGGCTCAAAGTGGTGTGAGGAAGAGGGGGAGTAGGTGCCCTTTTATAAGGGAGGAGAGGGGTATCTTTGGAAAAACTAAAACTATTATTATATTATAAAGTCAAATTCAGTTTTAAATATCTCCAAATTGATATATTTCGAAGCTAAAGTGTGGATGGGTCGAAATCCACTAATCCTATAGAATTTAGACAACTTTAGGTTCCTATTTTAACCTTATCATTTAGATTTAGCATTACGTTAAATAATTTTACTTTTACCGTGTCTTCTTGTGTTCTTACACTATAAGGTTAATAAACTTACTATAACAAGCCAAACTAACCCCAAGTTGTTTATTATTAATATTTATAACCTTATCTAAGTCCTTTATCCAAACCTTAGAATTTTAGGAATAAAATAACAATTAATAATATAATATTTGTTTTAAAAACTATTTTATGTCAATTTTGATACTATTTAGTAATTGATTTTTGTGAAAATCATAACAGAATGATTAGTTCGAAAAAATTTAATTACATCAATACTAACATGTCATATTAACCTATAAAATTATTGTAATTAATAAAACGTCTCAAATTACATTTATTTTGGTATTTATAACATCAATTATGTCAATATTTCATTAATAAGATAATTACTGAATCATTTTTGTGTAATAAATAAATTTAATTATTTAATGTCTAAAAATTACAAATAAAATAACATTATGTAGGAAATATTTTTAGATTTCTAATGAATATTTATAGTTGAATTTATCATATGTATAATCCGATATTAAAAATGATATACTTATTAAACTTTGATTTTAACTATTTTAACACTTCTTTAATAAATTAATAATAAATGTCATAATCTAATCCATGTGGGCCTAAATGGTCATATTTTATTCCTAAGGTTGTTTTTTATGAATTAAACTTGTCCAATAGAATTAGGACATGTGTTGAGGTAATAATAATATCACTTTTACACTTAATTACCCTATTTACTTTTAACCGTGGTAAAAAAGTAAAAAGTTACTATTCACCAAAAATTATTTTCATCTCATTGAACCACATTTTACTTACTGACATCAACCGTGTCTCTCGGATTTTTGAAATTCCATTCACAGAAGCGGTAAAATTATATTTTATGAAAAATTCATTTTTTTAACTACCACTTAGTGGTTTCACTATTCATCAAAAAAAGAAAGTTTCCAGAAAAATAAAAAAATTAAGCCTAAGCTATATTTGATATTATGAACTCAAAAATGATTTCTATTTTACAAAATTCAAAACATATCAATTGCATTAATTAATTTAAAAATTAATTCCCGTCATCAAAACAAGTAGCGTGTTTTTAAAAGATTATAACTATCAAAAGATTGACACTTGTTTATGTCTGGTTTAGATGTGAAATTACATCCAATGAACAACATTGTATTAAATTGTAAAAATATATTCTAAATATACTTTATAACCACTCAAATTAATAATTTATCACTATTAATTATTTCGATTGAAAAAGTTGTATTTAATTAATATTTAGTAATTTTCACTATTCATAAAAATATGAAATTTATTCGAAAATTACCAAAATGTCACCCTAAACTAATTTCGATATTCCCAATCCAAAAATGAAGTCCATTTTGAAAAATAAAATTTACAAAATTTTAAAAAGTGGTTATTACTATTCATAACGGCTAGTTTTAATAATATTTTAATAGCATATCGTTGTTTAGTGAAACTCGGTATTGCATACTACACGCGCTATCGAGAAGGTCGTGATTGCGTGTAATGCAAGGCAAGTCAAGGATGTGTGTTGTGCAAGATCCTTTTGGTGTAGCGTACAACACAAGACATTAATGAAATTTAAAATAATATTTTTCATAAAATCTCAGGGTGTTACATTCTACCCCCCTTAAAATGAATTTTTCCCTCGAAATTCGTCGGGGTTATAAATGGTTTACTATTCCAAAGTTTCATTGATAGAATCCCACATTGTAAAAATGAATACCAAAACCAATCTTAAAAAACACAAGTATGAAGCATAACGGTTACCCAAATAAACTAATCACTGGGTTTCCACATAGGTGAAAATATGGATATGGAAGAGAAATCTAACCATAATGTTCTGATGGAGAGTGGTAGAGAAAATGGCTATGGAGAAGCCAGCAATCACAAAGCCATAAATTTATGATGATCTAATGTACCATCTGATTTATCAGATATAAGAGCACTAGGACAACATTTTTGGTTTTCAAGATCGTTTCCCTAAAGTTGATGAAATTGGAATTAGAAGAAATAGTTTCGTGATTTTGGTATAGTCTCACCATTGGTCGTTCTTTGGACAATTTACACTTAATCTCTTAATGAAATGAAGTTGAATTTTTCATTCATGATGTGTTAGCAGATCATGTGATAGAATTATGGGTCATTCCATCTGTCTCAAACAAAATGTTAGAAAAGTTATCAAAAAAAATACATAAGTCCATATATAGTGAGATTAATGATATATGGTTCCTAAAATGGACTTATACTTCATATATCATACTTCTTAATATAATAAAACTAGTTTCTACTAAACATGGACTTCATGTAGGCCAGTGGTAGGTGATAAAGGCCAGTCGCACTTCGGTTATGGGTTCAATTCCCACGGCCTTATCCGACGCGATGGGTTGTCGCCCGTCCTGCAGGTTATCCCTTTTCTAAAACCCTATTACTATAACATCCCATCAATAATATCGAAAAAACTTATATCCTTATACAATACTAACCTATTTCCAACATAATCCATTCCAATCTTTAGGTTTAACCATAATACTGCAGTCCACTCTCATAATATAGTGAAAACGATTACCAAAGATTTAATACCATCGTTGGTCCCCATATATCATAAGATATGCCTTATTGGTCATATTCCAAACATTCAAAGGCCTTAATAATGTATTCTCTTGAATACCCATTGAACCTTAGTGAAAACATGAATGCAGTTAAAAGTTAACACTTTCCACATACCAAAATCCTCAAAATTCTATATACTCAAACCATGATATCACTTAGTCCATATATCAATCATGAACTCATGAATACTGTCAAACATTTCATTTTTTCCTTATCCCTTCATTATGTGCATATCAACTTTTTTCCAAAAATATCTCAATCACTTTCCATGGTTACCGGTACCATAAAATTATTGAAAACCACAATTGACCAATACATAAATATTCAAATATTCCACGATACTATATACAACATTATTTTGCAATCCCATTACATAGACACTTAATCATTCCACCACATCGTTATCATATTCAACATCGCCAATGGTGATTGCATGTGACTTCCCTTTGTCCTTTTCCATAAGTGGTTGCTCATGTCGATCATCACTAACCCTTGGATTCGGGCATTTATTAGCATAATACCCCATTTCTTTGCACTTGAAGCATTGAAGTGTAGTAGGTTCATTCTGTGTATCCCTTCCTTTGTTTGCATCATTAGACATCTTCTTCTCATCATTGCGGCATTCAAATGCCCGATGACCTTCCTTTCCACATTTGAATCATTTACTTGTCCCTTTAAGACAATCTCCACCATGCATCTTTCCACACATTGAGCATAATGAAACATTCATCTTCTTTTAACCATTATTCTGATATTTATCCTTGAACTCCATCTTTCGTTTGTTGTCAAAACTATGAGATGGATAAGTAACACCAACTTCCATTTCTACCTTGATAGCACAATGCACAATTTCTTCATAGCTACTGAAATCTCTTTTAGCTAATGCCCTTCGAAGATTTGGTTTTAAGCCACTGAAGAATCGATCAACTTTACTTTCAGGTTGGTTGATAAATCCCAATGCATACCTTCCAAGCCTTGTAAAATTCGCTTCGTATATACCAACAGATTCATCATCCTTTTGTTTTAGTTCAAAAAACTCCTTCTCCATCTTTGTTCGAAGAATACGATGGAAGTACTTATTGAAAAATAAGTTCATGAACTCGTATCATTCCATGGAATCAATTTCATCTCTTTGCCTCGTATTCTTGATAAGATTCCACCATTCATCAGCTTCACCTTCCAAACGATATAATGCTAAGATGACTTTATCATGTTCAGAACATTGAAGAATTGAAAATATCTTTTCAGTGGTACTGATCCATTGTTCAACAACAAGTTGATCAGAAGACCCACTGAAAAAAGGTGGACGTTGCCTCATGAAGGACTCAATAGAATATTGTTCCTTTATCTGCTCATTTGGAAGTCCAGAAAGATTCATAGCTTTTGTAAGTATAGCAATAAGATTTTTCACTAATCTCTCATAACATTTGTTTGTTCAGGAGGACAATCATTGCATTGTCCATTGCATTGATCAACATGGTTCCTTCGGGTTCCAGCCATCATTTAATCCCAAAAAGAATAGTGTGAGAGGAAAAAATCATGCTAGGGAAAACAACATAATAAATGGGGAGTACCTTCAATATGTAACATATTAGGTTTAATTATAAGATCGTTACCGAAATTATAGGACTATAACCTATACTTATACTTAACCTTAGGGACATCCCTAGACATACCTTAGAAATATCTCTAGGGATCTCACTAACGTTTTCACATCCTAGTTTCCAAAAGTTGACTAAACCTTTCCTCTGATACCAACTGTAGAGACCCGAAGCTTGACGTACATGGACATTAAATTACTTTTTCGGAATACTTAGTACATAACATAAACACACACACAAGGACCGTACTAGTTTAGTGTCTTTGGAAACTCGGAATATAGTCTTCTAATCGTGGGGAAAGATCTTCAACATCTGCCAAAAAGATCTTATTTTTTTACCTAAAACCTTTCTTTATATCCTAGGGAAAAGAAAACATAAAAGGGTGAGCTCAAATGCTCAGTAAGGGTAAACAAAAGAAATATCAATCACATCATATACATAAGAACATAGCTTTCGGAAATCTTAACCTGTAAAAGAATGAATAATTTCATAACATGGGATAAATCATAGTAGTGAATTGAAATCCCAATAATCATAAAATAAAACATGAAACATTGTCGCATACACACATAATAATAGAGAATCATTTCTTATTAGTCAAGACTCATTTCCAAAACTATCTTAGTGGACAAAGTCCATTTCTGAACTGAGTTCACTCCTCGTTTCAGTCCTGTTTTACTAAACCGGTTTAACCTGCCGTTCCAGCCATGTCTATCTCATGAGATATAAAATCTTTAGCCAATGCATTGGAGGGAGATATAGGTCCCACCAATCTCATAATGATACCATTCTTATGTGTGCCACAAAATCATAAATCATACATCATTGCATAACCCATGTAATAAAAATGGGAATCTTAAACATCGTGACATCATAAAAAAATTCATATAAGATAAAGGAATTAATAAAAATATAATTCCATCAAAACATAATCAAATCAATGTAATAATATGGATATAAACATAACCCTTTATTATCTTAGATGGAAAAATAATTTTGATAAAACACTTTAACTCTATTCTTGAGGAAAATATCCTTTCTGCTGCAAAAACACTTTTCCTTTCTTAACATGTCATACAATTCTAAACTAAAATAAGTTGATTATAAATAAACTTGAAAACATATAAAGTAATATTTTTGTAAATAATGTTTTAAAAATCCATTCATCCCGTATAAGTTAAAAAAACATTCTTTTCGTACTTTTGTCGGAAAAGTCAAAAAGTACCTCGTACGAAAAACGACAAAATATTCATTTCATATCTTTTACTAAAAATTTACCAAAGGGTAAAATAGGTTTTAAACAATTGTAGGTGTATGGAAATAATATTACATATTGAGGAAACATGGATGTGGATGATAAAATACACCCCAGTAAATACCAAAGTATAAGCAATCTCTGATAAAAATGAGATTGTGATATTTCCCTTAACATAGATCCGATTTTCTTTGTAAATGCCCGAACCTCCTGTATAATGATTTAAATAATGTCATTGACTTATTCCAGAATCATATTCATTGTTATGATATCATATATGGTTCACTTATTACTTTATATTACCCGTTCATTTGTAAATTCCATGTTAAAGAGCGTTTTGGGTAAAATTGTTTCATTTGTCGTCCGTGTTTTGGATTGTAATTATTCATATGATTAATTAGATCATAATTACATAATTCCAGAATATAAAACATGATTTATATATAATATATATTCATAATATACATATATATAATACATCAGTAAATGGAAATAAATTCACCGTTCATGGGGACGGTAGGCCGTACGTACGCATGAACGCTGTTTTCGTTTCCTTATTGAGTTGAATGGAATTAAGTAGATGACATACATATGTATACACATAAATACAGTATCATTATTATGTAATATATTTCATAATTACTTATTATATATACTTTATAATCATTGATGAATGGTTAATGTGGAGAATGAATCTCATCGCGTCGTGGAGACGGTAGTCCGTACGTACGCACGAGAGATGATATCGTTTTAATGATCGTGGAATTGTATTGAAGTGTATGTATACTATTTCAGAATCAATATAACATTACAATAATAATATATAGTTATTATTTACACCGTTATACCCATCCAAATAAGGTGGTGGTGGAAAATAGATTACACCACAGCGTGGAGAGGGTATTCCATACGTACGGACACGCGGTGATTTCATTTTCCGTAGGATGGATAGATGGTGAAACAGGGTTGTTTAATACTTATAATAACAAATCAGTATATTAGGGATACTGATTTTATTACATCCTAATGAAACAACCTAAGAATAAGAAGTGGATGAATAAATAAAGTTGAAAGAATCGGTAACGGACATTACCTCTTCTTTGAAGCACCTCTTTGAGATCTCCTTTTAGGGCACTAAAATTGGTCTTTGAGGAAGACAAGAACCTCTAGGATGTTTCTATGGAAGTGGAGAAGAGAATTTTGCAGGGTTTGGCCGAGCTTGAAGGCTCAATGTGGTGTGAGGAAGAGGGGGAGGAGGTGCCCTTTTATAAGGGATGAGAGGGGTGCCTTTTGATTAACTAAAACTATTATTTTATTATAAAGTATAATTCGGTTTTAAATAGCTCCAAATTGATATATTTCGATGATAAGGTGGGTATGGGTCGAAATACTCTCATAAAATAGTATTTAGACAAGTTTAGGTTCCTATTTTAAACATATCATTTAGATTTAACATTAAGTTAAATAATTTTACTTTTACCGTGTCTTCTTGTGTTCTTAAAATATAATGTTAATAAACATACTATAACAAGCCAAACGAAACCCAAGATGTTTATTATTAATATATATAACCTTATCTAAGTCATTTGGCCGAACCTTAGATTTTTAATAATAAAATAACAATTAATAATATAATATTTGTTTTAAAAACTATTTTATGTCAATTTTGACACTATTTAGTAATTGATTTTTGTGAAAATCATAACAGAATTATTAGTTCGAAAAAAGATAATTAAATCAATAAAAACATGTCATATTAACCTATAAAATTATTGGAATTCATAAAAATCCTCAAATTACATTTATTTTGGTATTTATAACCTCAATTATGTCAATATTTCATTAATAAGATAATTACTCCATCATCTTTGTGTCATAAATAAATTAACTTATTCAATGTATAAAAATTACAAATAAAATACCATTATATAGTAAATCTTTTTATATTTCAAATGAATATTTATAGTCGAAATTATCTTATGTATAACCCTATATTAAAAATGATATACTTATTAAACATTGATTTTAACTATTTTATCCTTTTTTAAATAAATTAATAATAAATGTCCTAATCTAATCCATTTGGGCCTAAATGGTCATATTTTATTCCTAAGGTTGTTTTTTTTCGAATTACACGTGTCCAATAGAATTAGTAAATGTGTAAGGGTAATAATAATATTACTTTTACCCTTAATTACCCTATTTACTTTTAACCGTGGTAAAAAAAAGTAAAAAGTTACTATGAACCAAAACTTATTTTCATCTCATTGAACCACATTTTAGTTACTGACATCAACCGTGTCTCTCGGATTTTTGAAATTCCTTTCACTGAAGTGGTAAAAATATGTTTTATGAAAAATTCATTGTTTTTAACTACCACTTAGTGGTTTCACTATTCATCAAAAAATGAAAGTTTCCCGAAAAATACCAAAAATTAGGCCTATACTATATTTGATATTATGAACTCAAAAATGATTTCTATTTTACCAAATTCAAAACATATCAATTGAATTAATTAATTTAAAAATTAATTCTCGTCGTCAAAACAAATAGCGTGTTTTTAAAAGATATTAACTATCAAAAGATTGACACTTGTTTATGTCTGGTTTAAATGTGAAATTACATCCAATGAACAACATTGTATTAAATTATAAAAATATATTCTAAATATACTTTAAAACCACTCAAATTAATAATTTATCACTATTAATTATTTCCATTGAAAAAGTTGTTTTTAATTAAAATTTAGAAATTTTCACTATTCCTCAAAATATGAAAGTTATCCGAAAATTACCAAAATTTCATCCTAAGCTAATTTCGATATTCCGAATCCAAAAATAAAGTCCATTTTGAAAAATAAAATTTACAAAATTTTAAAAAGTGGTTATTACTATTCATAACAGCTATTTTTAATAATATTTTAATAGCATATCGTTGTTTAGTGAAACTCAGTATTGCATACTACACGCGCTATCGAGAAGGTCACGATTGTGTGTAATGCAAGGCAAGTCAAGTATGCGTGTTGTGAAAGCTCCTTTTGGTGTAGCGTAAAACACAAGACATTAATGAAAATAAAAAGAATATTTTTCATAAAATCGTGGGGTGTTTTAGGTAGTCTGCAAATACATTTGAGAGACACTATCATTTTCCAACATATAGCATGGCAAAGAGGTATATTAGAAATTATAATTAATAAAGAAGTCTTATATTATAAATTTAATATATAACAATTAAACTAAATATAATAACAATCTATGGTATATTGTAATGAAAACATAATTGCATCAGTAAATGGATGTGGTAGTTCAAAAGTACCCATGAGATATATTTTCACTAAACATTTGTTAGAAAATAGCGTGAATAATGTTATTGTCATAATAATAATACAAATCCATTATATTTATTATATTTAATTCATTTTTTATGATTCATAACACATATTTAGATGTGGTATAAGAAAAATTAAAATGATACTTGATTGGTATGAGGATAGCTCTTCTTTAGTAGGCTTCATTTACATCCCTACAATGGATAATTTTATAGTGATTTTAAAATAAAATCACCAATAAATTATTTCTTGTTAATTTTCAAAGACAATTAGTTACTTATTGGGTGATATAGATTAATCATGTGGGTATAAATAAAAAATTGATGTGGTGTACATTTATTATTGAGGAATAATATTGCAATTACATAAACGATTTTAAATTAGTTATTTTATTTGAGAATAATAATTCATAAAATTCAAAAATTAACTCATTTAAAAACGTGTGTTTCTGGAAATATAATTTAAAATAAATATATTTTTTATAAATATTAAACTATATGATTTTGTATGACACATTTTTTATCCGAATATATTGATAATTGTGATAAAATATTTTTTAAAAATAATGAGTTATTATAATATATAAATTTTTACAATTTAATAATAAATGAAAAATGAGTATATTTTTATAAAATTCATAATCCTAATTTTCATATTATTATATTATTGTGATTTTTAAAGTATTTAATAACATATTATTTAACATAAAATATCACTAATGTTATTTTTTAAAATATTAATTTAATTTGACATAGTAAAAACAAGAAAGTAATGGAATGAAAATACAAACCGTTATAAAATTCTATAATATGTTATATATGTCACTAAAATTTTAGGGATAGTATAACTCACCCCAAAATTACTACATTTAATTTTTTAAAAATATTTATTTTTGTTTTATTTATTTCTTCTAAAATCATGGTGTCAACACTTCATAAGAATTTAAGGAAATAATATCATTAGTAAATATTATAAATAAATTTATATGATAAAATATATCATTCATCATATATATAACCATTTATAAAAAATATAATGTTATTTAATTTTTCTACAAAATATTATAGATATTATAAATAAAAATTTGAAAAATTTTCCCCCCTGTTTTATTAAAATATTATGAAGATAATATTATTGTTATATGAACTATAAAGATAATATTTTGAAATTTTTTATGATTATGCATACAATAGAGTCATTAAATGATATAAAATCAATTTTTGTAATGAATAAAAAACCTTAACACATTAGATTAAATCCAAACTAGTCAGTTTTACCTTTAACATGGTATTAAAAATATATCATTGTAACTATTATTAATGAATATAAAAAAGAGGGATTTGTTAAAAAAAATTGAAATCATTATATCTAATATTAAATCCAGTTTCCAATATTCAATTTCTATAAGTGGATGAATTTAATAAAGTTAAAGAAAATTATAATAAAAAATATTTCTTTGAACAAAATTATTTTTTATTACCACAAATGTTTTGAGTGAAAAATAAAATTTAAATTTAAATTAACAGAACATAAATACATTATATATTATTTAAATTAACTAATATTATATTTAAATACATTTTTAATAAAATTAATTTTCATAAATTATAAAACTGACAAATTATTTTTCAATAGAAATTAGTATTTTAACATTCTTTCTAAAACTTCTTATTTTAGTATACTCTATAATTTTAACCCTATGAAAATATTTATTTCTATAATTAATAAAATTTTATATTTATGAATTTTTTTAAATGTTACATATATTCATTATAATTTTCGTTAACAATTATAAATATAAAATTATTTTTAAAAATAAAATTACTTTAGATAAATTTCAATGATAATTTATTAAGAATTTTTCATAAAATTTACATTGATTATGAATTTTTTTAAATTTAAAAATATGGTTACATTCATTAATACATTCCACATAAATGTATTTGTTAAAATTGTAATAAGATTTAATCCAATTCTAGACATTTATTTTGTGGTGTTTCATATTTTATACAATATCAAACATAGTATTCCATTAAAATCTCTAGAAATTACAACATTCATCACCTTAGTATTCTCTATTTATATTTATAAATAATTTATATGATTTTTTAAGAATCTATATAGATTATTTTAAATTGCTAATTTTTTCCAAAATTGTATATTTTATTTTCCTTTAACTTAACATCCTATTAATCAATTCAAATGATCACATTGGTTCTATAAAATAAATCTATGTTTTTTTATCCCTAAAAAAGATTTATGATATAAATTTTTTTAAACTTATCCATTATGATTCAATAGGGTTATTATTAATATATGTATATCCATTTTTTCATAAAAAAATTTCTATGGTTTTCATGGAATTAATGAATCATGTATTTATAAGATAGATATATACAATTATTTAGGTGTTTTTGGTTGAAATTCTTTGCAATTTTTGATCTCATAATGACTAGGAATAACATTATGAGAATTTTTCGAGAATTTTTCTAATGTTTTATGAATATTAAAAATTCTAAAATTTTGATTTTTGGAAACATGTACATTTATTCAATGATCATGTAACATATCATTATGTTTTATTAGTATTAACCACAATGATATAAGTTGTAACACTTGGAGGCCACATAAAATAATCATTGAGATGCTCACCATTATAGTTTTTTTAGGGTTACTATAATTTATTTGTTTAGTAATTATCACACCTCAGCTATAATAATAAATAATTAATGAAAAATATAACTCCATTCCATTACCATGATATTTGTAAATAATCCATTTTGGAGTGAAATTCCATGATCACATTCGCATCATTTAATGTATTTTCATAACCTATTAAATTGAGATGTGGTTTATATTGATTCTTCTAGATCATATATATGATGTGTTATCATGTGGGGATATATTTTTTGGCATAAGTCTCGATGTAGTTAAGTACAAAAAAAATTAATTATATGGATCATGACCTAGAATTATATATAGATGTATGTGGCTTGAAAACCAGGGTCCAATATCTCTTTAGAGAAAATTTGACCATATTCACTGATCCGAAGAGAATGAAATCATATATTTTTTATTTTATATAATCACTCAATGAAAAAGTAATTCATTATGTATCCCCCCAGGATAAAAAAATACATTATGAATATTCATTGTAACAACATTTTGAGGGATTATGATTTATGAGGATAATAAAATAACAGATTATACATATAATCTCTTGATCAGCAGAAATAGATGATTATGATTGAATATATTCATCAAGATATCAGTTATCATAAAACTGTCAAATTATTCTATTTTGATACAACTATAAATGATCTTTTTGGGAATGTATTGAATTCCAAATTATTATATCCTGATTAACTCACTATAACGTCAAAACATAATGGTAGAGGTATATTTTAGATATGGAATCTTGATGGGAATTTAGGGTTCAATTCTATGATAAATGGGACATTTCAATTACTTTTGATGAATAAATAGTTTTTCATTATCACCATTATATGTGTCCAACTCATACTATTATACATAATATGGAAAACGCTTTATGAATAATTCATTAGGGGTTATGTATAAAATGAAATATGGTTAATTATGTTATAATGTGTCTAAACTATAAGTAGGTCATTAAATGCTTTAAATGACTAGATTGAATAATGAAATAATTATTTATACACAAATGGGAATTGGATTATATGAGAATAGATGTTTTTAGGGATTTACCAAGAATAGTTCAAAAATATTATCAATCTTGGTGATTGATTATTGGATTAAAAATAATTATACATATATTATGTCTAAGAATATATTATTATTTATGACATTAAAATAATCTACATATGAGATTTAGTAAAATTTAATGGAATAAATATTTATTTCTTTCATTATGGTGATTGTTGTTTTTCACTTATATTTTTTGAAAATATAATGAAGAATTTGTTACAAAATTGAGAATGGAAAAACTGTAACAACATCAAATTGATGGGAATAGGGATAAATTATTGAAACACTAAAATATAGCTCTAATCATGTGTTATTGATTTATGTCTCTCATTAGATTATCAATTATACTTAACTTAATTTTCTTATATAAGTAATTTTTAGTTTAGGACTACTATGGATCCATTTTAAGAAATTGGATGGTATATCATTTTCCACACACAATGTCAGTTATATACAAGATAAAAACACTATTGGGGAATTTTATTATTTATTACCTGAATGGTAAAATTTAAATTACCAAGAAACTAATGGTTTTGACCCATATATATTATAAATATTATATAGATAATCAGCATTGAATATTAAGATTTATCATTTGAGGTCATGTGATCATGAATTCTAATCAGATACAATGAAATTATTGATTTGGTAAAAAATTAAATCATAATTATACTAGATATTTTAAGATAATTTAATAAAATATTGTTATGTAATATTGATTTGTTTTACTATAATAAATCAAATTGGATATAACTTTCATCAATGTATCTCAATTTAAGAAATAATATCATTAACAAATACATGTGATTTGATGGGATCAAGTTCATATAGAACAATATAATAAATTTATTCAATTATTATTTTATATCATCGATTGATAAAATAATATATTTTCTTCAATCATATTCTGCTTATTCAAGTCTTATAGAGTTGTGGTGAAATTGAAGAGGAATCCCCATAACAAAAGAATCATATTTTTGAAAATTGGATTGACAATTTTCAATGAAATAGTATTCAATAGATATAAATGTGGTAAATCCCAATAGTTGACAGAATTCAATATGCTACCATTTTGGAACATCACAATTTTTAGGAATTTTGATGATACATAATGATTGGGTTGTTTTTTAAGAGGTTACAAATTGTACTAGTATTTTTTAAAAGTGTTATTAAGGATAAACAATTTGATCACAGATATATTGAATCTATAAATATTCTCCAAAAATCCATGTATGAGATATTGGAATTATAATGGTGGTATACTATTAGTGAACAATTTTTACAAACTGTGATTTTTTTGACAATCTCTGAATTTGTACGACACAGAAATTTTACATAGATGGTGAAACATATTTTAAACAATGTCTCACAACTGAAGGGTTCAACATGGTATTTTATTTTATCTCTATAATTATTGCTATACTGTTTAAAAAAATGAATCATAACCCTGAAATGTAAAATATTACCATTGGAAAAGAAATTAATCCATTTTGATAATAATTAATCATTTCTGTACTATTGATCTAGCCTCTCATATTAATGGATTACTCTTGGAATTTTTTTTTATCACAAATCCTTCTACATGATAATTTTAATGGATTTCTGGGTGTTTTATATAGGATATGGATGTTGAGATCCCTAATCTATCATCAATTTTAACAACAATCATGATGAGATATTTTAAAAAATAATAAAATGTTATACCTTACTTTTTAGGGATAGTTATATGATCTATAATGTATTTAATGTATATTTATTGTATCTATTTAATGGATATATTTAGAGCCTAAATTTATAGGTTTTATTGTTTCATTATTCAGTTTCATCTCCCATTGTGAGTTATGTGGTATCTATCTCATATCAACAAATTATATAATATAAATACTTGGATATAAAAATTAATTTAGTTTAATTTGAAAATATTTCCATTATAGTTAGTTATTAGAGAACAGTTAACTTAATAAATAGGAAATTATTTATTTCAATAGTTATTGGGGGCCTTTTTCGTTCCATGATTTATAAATTGGTTGGTGGATGATGTGGGAAAGTTGTTTCGATTAGTGATTTTAAAATAATAGTTTATTTTAGAAATGAATTTTTTATGATATGTTAACATCTGAGTATGGTGTGTTATTTACTGAATTTGATCTATTTTTTCTTATATTGATATGTCATGAGCATCAAGAATTAATGAAACTAGTTAATGATAACCTACAAATGACATTGCTGGTAGAAGAGTGATTGCGCCTTTGTACTGGACTATCACCCGAAATGAATGTGTTTATGAGTAAGGGGTTGTGGTTTGGGTATTACAAATATAATTAAGGTTTAAATTGATCTATATTTTAATTATGTTATATTAAAATTTTAAAATTATGTGATGAACTGCTATTTTTTCATATTAAACTTTTAAATATGATATATTGTGTTCTCTTCCTTGAGGTGAGAGTTACAAGGTCTCTTGGGAAAAAATCTTATTAGATATGATTAGTCACACCATGCATATTAACTTTTGTGAATTTATATATTTTGGTCTCTATTAAGTAGTTAATGTTAATATATCTTAAATATATATTAGGGTAAAAAAATATTTCATTCAAGGGTAAGTAGAAATATCATGGAGTCGTCTTACAGAGTGGTTGGAAATATGGTACATCAATTTTCTAAAATAAATTGTTTCCACTAGTTTTCATGTTTTTCTTGATCTACAATATCACCACTATCCTAATCTTTTTTTTTTTTTTTTATATGTATTATTTATACATCCAAAATAAATAGTTTGGATTAATTTTTATTATATTTAGTTGAATGCTTGTATTTTAATGATGTAAGATCATTCCAATATTTTAAACAATATCATGGAATTTATATTCATCCATTAGTGGCTTGAGGATCTCACCTGATAGTGTCATGTCATCTAATTCCATGATGATGGATATGGTAGGTATGTTAAATAACAAATATATTAAAAAATATTCATACATAACATTCTATTTATAATTTTATTATTATCTTAATCTATCGAATTAATAATAAATTTTACATTAAAATCAAAATTTTGGTTAAACATAGTAAATTTTCCTGCATGTTTTAGTTTAATTGTTCTGGTACATGCCCCATGGTAAGGGATTATACTTCTATAGAATCTTTATCATGACTTTAGATACATATTGAATCATTATATAAAATTTTATATCCATTCATATAAAGTATTGATGAAAATTAATTCACTTAATAGATACATTTATACTTATGTAAACAAGTGTGATATTTTCTATTTTTGATGGCAGGAATGAAAGAAAGATAAAAAATAATTCACTATTCTAAAATCATTAATACATAATAAAAATAATATATATTCTTCAAAAATATATTGATAAAAACCCATTTAATGTGGAAATTAAAATTGAATCACTTACCTTTAATGAGGTGGTTGCCTACACATATTCACAATTATTGTTATCATTTTTCAATGAATATCAAAGAAACCTAAAATAGAGCTAATTATACATACTATGTTTGGAACTGCATACCAATTGATGAGATCCACATGACTAAATGTTAATTATCACCTAGGGAAAAGGTCTCTAACTAGTGTCAAGTCCCATACAAGATTCACAGAAAGACATTACCATTGATAATAATAGGTTAACAATTGTACTAAAACATATATAGAAAATTATCTTATAAATATATATAATAATCTAAAATAATATCACCAGGTTATAATAATTGTTATCTAGGTCATACGATAGAGGACATAATGAATCATATGTTGTAGGTCGACCAATGGTGGATAACCATTGAAAAAAAAACAGAACTCCACCAAAATAGTTTGTAGTATATCTATAAAAATATTATATTATGAATGAATAAATTCTTTATCTCATTCGTGTAGTGTACTTCATCATTGTAAGATCCCCTCCAAATAATATCTAATGACATAGAGATTCCCATGAATGGTTTAAGTAAAACCCCTATAGAACACCACCAATATTTCTTTAACATAATGTGAATATATATATATCTATAAAGTTGTATTTAATTAATCATAGGAAACTCACATTCATGAAGCAACCCATACAAATATATCTTGAAATAATGAACTAAAAAATATCATATGATCCTTATCTACACTATTTTCAATCCAATACTGGATTAATTTTCTTACACGTCATCATATATAAAATATGGTCATAAGGACAATACATATGACAACCTTGCTCTTTTATTACACAATTAAATAAAATTTATTACATTAACATCACTTGATACAACATAGAAGATTGTGGGGTGTAATGTCTTTGGGGCTTAGGATCATTACATAACCACATAAAATATTAAATAAAACATCTTTATTGAAAACATTCTTTACAAGACAACTACATTCCCTCATACATATCATTTCATGGGATAACCGGAGAACATGCACAAATAAAGGGTGAGCTATAAAACCCAATAATGGAATAATCATGGAATAATATTACGAGAACATTACATGTTAGAAAATGGGCATATCAATAGAGCACAAGATAAGCATAAATATAAAGGCATGGTAAAGAATGATAATCCTAACATGGAAATGTGGCAAAAACCCTTAACATGGAATTAGCATGAGCTAAAGCTCATTGCACATGGATCATGAGTAAATATTCAGTGAAAATGAATCATGAGTAAAACAACATTGGCCATGAATTATCATGATTAAACAACCATTTCACATGACTTATCATGATACAATACTTTACCCAATGCATTGGAGCCCTATAAGGGAACACCCTTCTTAAAATGTTCATTTCATGCATAAGTGTGCCACATGGATCATATAACATGGCTTAATAAAACATTATCATTTCGTCCACGATAAAGGAATGTGGAATTCATACATGAATCTGAATAATTTATAATTAAATTTTCATTATTTTGAATACCCTTGATAGAGAAATGTGCATGGTATTCACTACACAATGGAATTGTCTTGGAAAATCGGTCCAATTTCGGCAGCGTAACAGCGTGACATAAGAATTCATAAAAATGGTTGATGAGAGATAAAGGGGTGTCATAGCATATTTACAAGAAATGTACAATAAGGGGGTAATATAGATACATGTCCCAACAAATTTAATGGAAATTAGATTCATGATACAAAAAAATTGCTTGACTGTAAATGAGGAGGGGGAAGTTTCATTCTGAATTTGGCATAGTAACAGGAGTACATGGGAGGAATTTAATGAGAGAGAAAGGGGACTCCCAACATTAAAAAATAAATATTGAATTATTGGGGGGTTAAAAACCATACTTCAACATTTGTAATTGAATCAAAAATGGCATAACAATTTAATGAATATTTGAAAAAAATGAGAAAGGAAGAAAAAACCCTTACATGGATGTGTGCTTCCAAAGGCTTGAGAGAGGCTTGAGAGAGGATTCATGGGAGATTTTGGCACCATGGGAGGATTCTAGAAAGAGTAGGACATAGGTTGGACGAACTCTAACAGCTTTGAGTGAGGAGGATGTGGGAGCTTGGGTGGGTTTATATAGGAAAGGCGAAGAATTCTTTATTATTTAGGATTGGGACCCTCACATTAAACTAATCCAAACCACAAACCAGAACATGGTTTTTGAAAATGTATTTTGGAAAAGGTAAGTGGATGAAAATATTTTATATGGCCAAAGAACAAACTTATTTATATAATGGGGTTGATTATATAGAGGTGAGTCACACTTCCAAGGAAAATAATTTAAAAAGACAAGATGTTTAATAAGTCTTGAAGTGTCCATTAATGCTTTGTAAAATAAGTCAAACTATCCCAAAATCACATTATCTTAATGGTAAAACATATATTGGCCGAACATAAGGATTATAGTATTTTATTACGTCATTATTAGGTCATTATGATTTCATAAAAAACAATATATATTTAAACAGTATTTAATTTTTATCCAAAAATTTGACTATCTCTGAAAATTTTGAAAATTTCACCGTTGGATAATTTCAACATCCAAATTATAGAAATAATATTAATTTTATCTAAATAATTTTCTAAATATACTAATTTTCACTTTTGAAATAAATACCGACATTTATCCAAAATTCATGGGTTTTGACAAAAATTGGCTTTCAAACCTTGATAAAAATTACAATTGCATTCATAAAATTATACAATCATTTATATTTAATAAAAATTAATTTAATAATGTTAAAATTTTATTAAAATATTATTTAATTCAAATATCCATTAATTAATCAAAATATATTTCTTTGTTGAACATTAACTAAAAATACTATTGGGAAATACAAACTATTTACAAAGTAAGAATAATAAAATGAAATTATATTCATTATAATATAAAAAAATAATGTACATAACCATATAACTATGTTCTTGTTACATAACCCCCTATATAACCACATAAGATCAAAGAGTAAGGTGTGCGATGGTGACAAACATTTAGGGTGGCTCAGATAACATTTCTAGGGTTGCAATCTATATCATCATCCAATTCTCTCATAGGTATTCCTGCTCGAGCGTAACATATTCATTCTCAACTTGTTCATGTTCAAGAGAAATGACCAATTACATAACCTCCTTTCCAAGCTCTGAAAAATGCACTTCATATGGGGTACATCTACTGAATGAGGCCATCAATTCCTTTGTCTCTATAAATTTGGATTTCATAAAAACCTATATTTATACTAATCACAAGATCACTGTTAAATGACTATATTAGTAGTGGTCACAATTCTTAAAATAAAACCAAAGTAGATGACATTTTATATAAACATTTATCATAAAGATACATTTAATTATATCAAGATGGATTCCCATTAATGAAATTATGGGTCGTTACAATCTTCCACCCTTAAGAAATTTTTCCCTTGAAATTTTCTTTTCCCACACTAAAACATATCATGTTAACTATGCTTCATCGTTTCCTCTAATTCCCACATGGCTTCTTCAATCTTTTTGTTACGCCACAACACCATGATGAGTAGCATTTTCTTATTTCATAGAACATTTCCTTTATGTTCTAAGATCATAACTGGTTTCTCCTCATAAGAATGATCATCCACTAACTGTACCACCTCTGAAGAGAGTACATGTGAAGGGTCTAGTATATACTTCCTTAAGAGGGATACATCAAAGACATCATGTAATTTGGCCATAGTAGGTGGATGTTCTAGTCGATAGGTCTTAGCCCCGACACGATCAATAATCTCAAAGGGGACGATGTAACTTGGACATAACTTCCCTTTATTCCCAAACCTCATGAACTTCTTCCATGGAGATATGCGTAGAAATACCATGTATCCAACTTTAAACTCAAGGTATCATCGACAGTAATCTTTATAGATCTTCTGTCAACTTTGGGATTCCTTGATATGCTGCTGAATGGTTTTCACATTCCCCACCATTTCTTCGACCATTTCTGGTCCAATCAGCTTACGCTCACCATCCTTATCCAAACACACCGGTGTTTTGCACCTTTTCCCATAAAGGGCTTTATATGGTTCTATTTGGATGCTCGAGTGGAAACTGTTATTATAAGAGAACTCCACAAGATGAATATGTTTATCCCATCCTCCATTAAAGTCCATTGAGAATGCTCTCAACATGTCCTCATGTGTTTTGATTGTCCACTTGCATTGGCCATCAGTTTGAGGATGATAGGATGTACTGATGTTTAGTTCAGTATTTGGAGCATGTTGAAAACTCTTCAAAAACATGGTGTTTAATAATGTATCTCTATCAGACACAATAGATAGTGGTACTCCATACAGCCTTAGCACTTCCCTGATATATATTTTTTGTAGTTGATCCAATGATAAATCCTCCCAAATAGAAATGAAGTGTGCAGCCTTTATAAGACGATCCACAACAACCTATATTGCATTGTTGCCTTTGGATGTCTTCAGAAGTCCAATGACAATGTCTATGGTGATGTTCTCCCATTTCCATTCTGGAATGGGCAATGGTTGTTTCATCCCATTAGACTTCCTCCTCTCAGACTTAACCTACTAACACCACAGGCACATTAATGTATATTCAGTGACCTCCTTCTTCATATTATCTGGCCAATAATTCTCTCAGAGATCTCTATACATCATTGTGTTACCTTGGTGAATAAAGAAATTTTACCTATTTACATCATCCAAAAGTTCCTTGTTATACACTGGACATGATTAAACATATAGTCTTTCTCCAAATCACATAATTCCTTATTCATTGTCATTAATCTCTAAGGATTTCCCTTTTCTGATAGCTTCCAATTTTTTTCAAATTCCCACATCATTCTTTTGAGCATTTTTTAACCATTACAAAAGTGATTGTTGAGAAATCATTTGTGAAAGGATTGATGATGTTCCCTTATTTATGATTCCCATGTCCATCTTCATCAGATCTAAGAAGATTGGATTCTTTTCAAATCTCATCAATGATAGAATCACATGGTCTTTTCTACTTAGGGCATTTAAAACCTTTTTCGCTTTCCTAGGGTGGTAGTAGATTGATCATTCGTAGTCTTTGATCATCTCTAACATTATTCATTGGCATATGTTCAACTCTTTTAGTGTGAATATATACTTGAGGCTTTTTTGGTCCGTATATATTTCACACTTCTCCCCAAAGAGATAATGCCACAAAATTATCAAAGTGATGATCACTACAGCCAACTCGAGGCCATGTGTTGTCTAGTTCTATTCAGGAACATTCAATTTCCCTGAAGAATGGTTAATGACATTTTCATTTTGCATTAACATACAACCCAGTTCCTTCTTCTAAGGATCACAGAATACCCCAAAATGTTTTCCACTTGTGGGTAAAGTGAGCACGGGCATAGTGATAAGCCTCCTTTCATAATCATTGAATCATTATTCGTATTCATCACTCCAAGAATGTTACTCCCTTCTGGGTTAGTTTTTGTAAGAGGGTTGGACAATAATGGGAAATTTCTCACAAATCGTCGATATTATCCTCCTAATCCAAAAACTCTTCAGATATCTATTACCGATGTTGGCCTCACCCATCCCTCAATTGCATATGTTTTGGAGGGGTTCATAGATATCCCATTGATTGTGATGATACGACCTAGTAATGAGAACCAATTCAACCATAACTCACACTTGTTTTACTTTTCATAGATCTTCACCTTCCTCAAGGTTTGTAGTACAGTTCTTGGCTGCTACTCATGATCCTCCATTGTTTTTAATTATATAAAAATATCATCAATAAAGACTACGAGAAATTTGTTGAGGTAACATCTAAAGACTCTATTCATCAAGTCCATGAATATTGTCGGAGCATTAGTGAGTCTGAAAGGCATTACTATGAATTCAAATTTCTTGTTTCTAGTACGAAAATCAGTATTAGGGATATCTTCCTTCTTCACCCTTACTTGATAATATCCCAACTGAAAATCCACCTTTGAGAATTATTGTGCTCCATGTAGCGGATCGAACAACTCATCAATTTTTGGGAGTGGATACTTGTTCTTTATCATTAATTTTTATGCTCATGATAATCTATTCAAAGGAGGATTGACCCATCCTTCTTCATGACGAAGAGGACTAGTGCATCCCATGGTGAAACACTTATGTCTATAAACCCTTTATTTAGATTCTTTTATAGTTGCTTATTCATGTCCTCAAACTCCAAAATAGCCATTCTATAGTAAGTATTGGATATTGGAAACCCCCAGGTATAAGATCAATTGATAATTAAACAACTCTTTTAAAAGGAAGACCATGGAATTCATCGGGAAACACTTCAGCGAATTCCTTAATAATAAGAATATATTTTAGTATTTTTACCTCCTTAAACTCAATCATCTTAACTAGAAACGCTTGATCATAGGGCAGTAATATTCACGATTGAGATGATGGAGCTAAATAATGTTCATCTCCTCCTTGCACATGTAAATAATTAGGGGTTGATTCTCCACATGGAGAGGGATTTCCCTCTCACAACAACTTATGTTGGATCTATATAAGGAAAGACAATCCATTCCAATAATTTAATCAAATTCCAAAAGAGGGAGTATGAAGAGCATTTTCGAAAAGTTCAATCCACAGAATCTGATAGGGGAGGATTTATATTCATGGGACGTAATGATTTACCCATTTTTTATACTCACCAAAATCTTCACTTCCTTGATTTTTGTTGGTGCTGGAATTGTTCTATTAAACATTTTTCATATAAAATAATGTGTAGAACTTGAATCAAAATGTACGTTCTCTATTCCTGAATGAATAACTAGTATACCTATCACCACTTCATTGTTGGGGTTCACTTCTGCAGTTGCGATGGAAAAAGATCTCCCTTGCTGCGTTGGAGGTTGTTGGTTGCCTCCAAAGACCCTTGGCATAGGGCACTGATTTGCATAATGCACTGGCTCTTTTTATTTGTAGTAATGAACCAATTGTTGAGGTTCAAACGGAGCGTTCCTCTCCTATATCACAACCGTGGGTCTTTCTTGGTGACAGTTAACAAGTAGGATGTAAAGACATAGAAATTCCGTGGAAAAGTTTTTCTTAATTACATGGGATTTTTACGAGTCTGTGAAAATTTAAGGCCCTTGATTCCAAGGCCCAGTGTGCTCGGAGTCAATTTCTGATGTTTTGAATGGGTACGTTCAGTAAACGTGTGAGTAGGATTTTATAACTTTTGAACTGCTGCTCAGAATTGGAATCAGAGGGCACCGTTGAACACACAGACCTGATATTCACTTAAGAATACATTCATTTCGATGGTAGATAGTCAGGAATAAAATTTAGGTTTGGGGTTTTAATGTTTTAAATTGAATAAATATATGTTTGTATCTTATTCTTATTTGATGGCTAAAACCTCCAAGAGGAGGTTAGAGGTGCGGGCCATAACACCATTGTTAGGTTTGGTTTCATGAGAACAAACTATTTTGTACTTTTATTACATAAATGTTCACTTATTATATATTGTTCATTGTTCTGCATGACTATAATATAGAAATGTCCTGGAATAGTTGTTGCATTAATAAGGTAATAGCAGATCCCTGCTATGATGAGAACCATGAAATGCTATAAAAAATATTCTCAAATAAAGTTTTGTGGTTGGACGACGTACTATGATAGGACACATAGTATGCAGACTGTCATGTGCGAGTACTCATAAGAAGATGAGAATATCTCTCATGGAGTTCACACTAGGTAATCTCTAAGATGGAAGATTATTAGAACAGACATGCCAGTATTAATTCCACTTGTTTTTGTGTCATCTTAAATTTCTATCTACGAGAATGTGTAACGGTCCTTATATAGTAAGATTGTCATTAACTCATGTAATGACTAGTTCACTTAGATTTGCAGACAAAAACTATCACGAAGACAGTTGGCGGGAAGTATGGTACGTTGGGTGCATCACAAATGACATGTTTTTAATGGATAGGCCGAGGAAGGATTTGTCCCTTCCATTTATGGAAGTTGATATCTCGACCCTTTGATTGAAATAGAACTGTCACAAAAATTCCATGGCCATGGTGAAACGACGAGTTTATTTTTGGTATTCAAAGAACAACGGATCAAAAATATTGGATTATGAAACTTCCATGAAACCTTCTTTATGAGATATTTAGAAAAAGTGATTAAATTACATAGTATGAATTCATATGAAGTGATACATCAATGCGGTGTCATTTTCTTTCTCTTGGGTTCCTTGACCCGTTACTAGACAGTAATCTTGGAATTTAGGAATGCCCTCATAATTCCAATGAGAAAGAGGCCTAGAAAGTCACACACTAAGTGTATTCAATTATCTCAAGTAGAATAATGATTATTCTTGTACGTAGTTTATTAATTATTCATGGAAGCCTAAATCAATTTAATGTTGGAGGAAGAATAAAATGAAAACAAGTACACTCCGTGTATTAATTATTACATCCCGTGTAGTTTTTATTTTGAAAAGAAGTACACGTCGTGTATTATTAAATGTACACGCTCTGTAGTTTTCATTTGGGAAAGGAAATTAATAAATTAAAACAAGATATACATGCCGTGAACATTGAATGTACATGCCATTTAGTTTTCAATGAAAATCATGTACACGCCTTGTATTTATTATTACATTCCATGTTGTTTTTCGAGTCGGGATTTTGAGGACATAATATTGTTTTATTAAATCATATTTATTATAATCAGCATGGGTGCATGTCGAGGAATTAATTATTTAACATGGGGTTTCCAATAACAGTTAATGAAATATATGAAATGCGTAACACATTTATTTATTGTCCTAACTCTATAACCTCAAACCTAATTATAAATATCCTCACAACCCCAACTCTTTTCCTACAAAATATAATCGTTGTGCACAATAATTCTCGAGATTTCATTCAAGACCGAAAGAACATCTTCCTCCAAGAACTCTCTCAAGAACGAGAGAGATCCTCTTCCACTGGATCAAGATGATCTAAGGCAGACAACTCAAGAAAAGATTTCTCCACTCTAGCACCCAGAGCTTCCATTGACACGTCCAGAGATACAAGGTGCACGTGTGGATCACCTCAAGAGGAATTCTACACTTGGCTTCAGCGACGCAAAGACGAATCACATCGGAACATGATCAAGAATATCAATGAAGAAAGAACACCCAAAAGGTACTTATTGTCATTTAATTAACATAATTATAATCAACCTTTGATGATTCAATTTTTTGGTTCTGGGAAGTTTCTTATTCTATGTCTATTTCAATGAATCAATCTGTGGAGACTGGCATTTATCGTCGTATTGATCCCAGTTTGATCATTGCCAATGACAAAAATCCAAGTGGGCACATCCACCCACGCGCATCCACTACACCCAAAACCTTCAATTGGTATCAGAGGGAGGTTACATCGTTGATTATAGTTATTTAATATTAATTGATAATTTATTCATTTATATTCAATTCAATTCACGATAAATCATTCTATAAAACTGAATGAACGAGATCTGGTCTTCCTCTTTCTTTTCTCGATTCACATCACATAAAAAACTATTAATTATTATTTTTACTAAATTAAAAATGAGGATCTCATCTTGAGGAGCCACTCTTTCTGTCCGTACAACACAAGAATACAAGGTGTGTAGTGAAAAGTACATGCTATGTACTTAGGTTCAAATAACCGGTTCAGGTCTACCAAACCATGTCGTGTGAATTGAATATACCTATGTTTTTATTACCCCATGTTGACCAGAAATGAACGGCGCATGGGAACAAGAATAAATGATGTTTATGTTGAATCAATATGTCGTGTAGTCCAATCCAAACCAGGTGAAACTGTGTACAAGGGGAAGTCATGTTCCACATACACAGGATTGTCAGGACGGTAACCACGTAACAAGTACAAGCTGTGTTAGATTAATCTACACGCCATGTACTCAAAAATTTCCAAAGTGGAGAAAACATGCCAAATCCACAGCGTGTACTTTGGATAAAGGGTGAAAAGAAATGAACGTCATGTAAATATAAACTACACGACAAGTACTTTCCAAAAATGGAATTTCACCAAGTTTTCTCCAAAATTACAAAGACCTGTACAAGGAATATGGATAAAAAGAATCTAAAGGAAATTCAGAATTGAATTTAATATAAATAATTGATTAATTATAAGATCATAATTAATTAATTTCAAGCACAAAATATCTTAAATAATATAACAATTAGAAGAATTTGAATTCTAAATGTACATAAATGTCGTTGCATGCTATGGATGATCATGAGCTAGACCAAAGACCATTTTTTATGTTTGTTTGGTTTCAATTAAATTTGTTTAATTTAAATTCATTGGCCTACGAACCTTCTTCCATTAAAATGTAGGGCATGCATGCCCATGTTTTCTTCAATTTAAACACCATGTAATGGAGGATATCCCAAACTGGAGGAGACAGTTTGAAACCCAAAGCTAAGGTGAAACAAACCCAATAAGATACAAAGGTGGACAGGTGGGAGCTGGAAAACACGAACCATCGGTTAAAGGTGTTTTTTCCAACTTCATGGATAGATTATCAACCCGCTAGATAAGATAACCAATAAAAGCTCATGATCATTCCATTTTATTTTACTTCTGTCTGATTTCATGGTTTATTTATTATATATGTGTTTTCGTGATCACATAGTTAATAAAATGAAGAAGCATGAAAGGATGGAATAAAATAAAACCGGGCTATGCATAAACATCATCGAAACAAGGTTAATCACTTAAGAAAGCATCCCTTAATATTAACAAGATTTTGATAATTAAAAACCACACATAAATGATTAAAATACCTCAATACCCCATTAATTCAGACCAAGCCTTTTGTTACCTAATTAAAGGAATGACTCAATTAAACTTGTGTTTGACCAACCCTTGTTGGGACACATACTTTTATAATGGAATCCCTTATAATGTTTTTAGTTTGACTTAACCATATTACATCAATAGGAGTATCCCATGTTATACTTGATATAATATTGGAGGTAAGAGTAGATGAAATCCAAGACAAGATTTTAGGATTGGGGAGTCCACTCAACAGATCAAGGAACCGTAAGCTCACAGTTGGAAAAGACCTACCTACCTAAATACCTTCAAATAGATTCACCATCCCTTTTTGGGTTATGAGAAAGGGAATATGGATACTTGACACTGAAATGTCAAAGAAACTAGATATTCTGTGTTCAATAGTGAGGGCCATTGTGACTTGATAAAATATTGGGAGACTTAATAAAATTTATTATTTCTCAAAACATGTAATCAGGAAAGTACGGATAAATCTACTCTTTTAATTTTTAGAAAATGACAAACTGATCAACCACATTTTCTCTATGATCAATTCTAGATAATGAAAACATCCTCACTAGTAGTAACATTCAATAATGGTTTAGGTGCCTTCGAGTTATCCTACACCATGAAAGAAATTTTTACGTGATGGAGTCTTCAATTCCTGATTCTCCTTCCCCAGGGGTGAGTGATGAAGATATTCTGGTCTATGATTAACATTTCAGTGATGCACTCGACGTTCAATGATTGATGATATCTTCTATGACTATTGATCTCATGATGTCTCATGAAGACATGGATGCCTACAGCATGCTCGAGCACCTCTTTGTTCTATACCAGGAGAGATCAAGACAAGAAAGGTTTGAGATCTCCAAGGCTCTATTTCAATGAAAGCTTGTAGAAGGTTCTCGAGATAGGCCTCATGTAGTTAAGCTCATTGGCTACATTGATCTCTTAGAGGTTCTAGGGTTTAAACTCCCTGAAGAACTAGGTACCGATCTCATTCTTACATCACTCTCCCAGATCTCTCAAAATTTGTTGTAAATTTCAACATGAACAACATTGAGAAGTCTCTATCTAATCTTCTTATCCTTATTTGTCCAGTGGACAATGACATGAAGTGTGAAAAACCTTCTGTCCTCATGGTGAATAAAATTAAAGGTAAGGTGAAGATCATTAATCCCAATTCTTCTTCAAGGCCTTCCATGAAATGGAAAGATCAAAGGGGATGCAAGAGAACATGATTCTGTTTGTTTTGCATGCGGCAAGAAGGGCCACTGGAATAAAAACTACACCCAACCATGGAAGCAAGGGGATGCTTCATGTGAGTTTTTTATCGATTGAAATATATCTATTTCTACCAATTAGGGATTAGGTACCACTTTTGGTGCTCACATCTGTATCCAAACATAGGAACCATGTAGATTCAAAAAGATTGACCGAGGTGAGGTGGATCTACGAGCATCCAATGGAGCCAGAATCACTATTGTAGCTATCAAAGACTACCATCTCACATTGCTTACTGGGATGGTCTTGGTTTTTAAAGGATGTAATTACGTACCCTCTGTAACCAAAAACATTATATTATTATCCAGATTATATACTAATGGATTCATCTTCATGTTTGGAAGTGTATGATGCTACTTTTATAAAGTTATTATTTTTTTGGTTGGTTACATTTATATAAAGTCCTCTATGCGTTAGACTGCACGAACCATGTAATGGAAGTCGATGACAAAGTTAATTCACATGGCTCATACCACCCCCAACTTTGGAATCACCGGCTAGGTCATGTCGATGAGAAATGTCTGACAAAATTAAATCAACATGGGTATTTAGATTCTTTCAAACTAAAACCACTTGGTGTATGTCATGTGTGTCTACAGGAAAAAATAACCAAAGCCCCATTTCATGGGAAAGGAGAAAGGGCTAAAGAGCTTCTAGAATTTGTTCACACAGATGTATGTGGACCATTTCCAGTTGAAGTAAGATGTGGGTTCTCGTACTTAAAAATCTTTACTGATGATTTTAGTTGACATTGATATATTTACATAATAAGGTATAAGTATGATTCTATTGATCGGTTCAAGGAATTCAAGAATGAAGTTGAGAAACAGCTTGGGAAGAAGATTAAAAACCTCCATTCATACAGAGGAGGAGAATATCTTAATCTGGACTTCGTTGATTTCTTACGGGAGTTGGGGATTTTATCTCAAATCAATTTTCCTTAAACACCTAATTGGAATGGTGTAAGTAAAAGGAGGAACCACACCTTGTGGGACATGGTGAGAACAATGATGAGTCATGTGAGTCTTCCATTATCCTTTTGGGGATATGCATTACGAACAGAAGCACATATACTAAACTAAGTACCAACAAGATCGATAAATGGTATTCCATATGAGTTATGAAGTGGATGAAAAGCCATGTTATCAAATTTACACTTGTGGGGTAGTGAAGAATTTGTTATGGCCTCTTCTGGTAACAAACATGCACCCTGAGGAACAAAGTGATTCTTTATAGGATATCTCAATGAAACAAGGGGATATTACCTATACAACCCCCTAGAAAAATAGGTAACGGTGGAATGACACACCATATTCCTTAAGAGGGAGCACATCTCCAAAAGAGATAGTGGGATCAAGATAGACATCGATGAATTCAATGATCAGGTTATACAAGAGTTGGTACATGAATAGATTCCACAAAGCCCTGTGGAAGAACAATCTATTCCAGAGACAAAAGGACAATGTAAGAGCATGAGAGAGGTGAGAGAACCAGAACGGTATGTTTTTCTTGTCACTGAGGATTGTGACTCATTATTGGTTGAAAATTATGATCCTATTACATTCTAGTAAGTAGTTGAAGGCAAAGGTGTTTCCATGTGGTGAGAATCCATGAATTCTGAAATGGATTCCATGTACCAAAACCACGTCTGGATTTTGGTAGATCCTCTAGTTGATGTAAAGCCTATTTGTAATAAATGGGTATTCAAGAAGAAACTGGACATGGAGGGGAATGTCAGCACCTATAAGGCATGAATGGTTTCCATAGGTTTTTGAAAGTGTCAACGAATTGACTATGATGAAACCTTTTCACTAGTTGTGATGCTAAAATCCATCAGAATCCAATTTTCCATTACCACTTACCATGTCTATGAAATTTTTAAAAAGGATGTAAAAATAGTTTTCCTTAATGGGAACCTCCTGGAAGATGTCTAAATGACACAACCTGAAGTGTTTGTGACTCTAAAGGATTCCAACAAGGAATGAATTTTGCAGAAATCCATTTATGGATTAAAGAAAGCATCAAGGTCATGGAACATTCGTTTTGATGAAGCAATAACGAAAATTTGATTTTCTAAGAATGAATGTTATCCTTTTGTATATAAGGGTTTTAGTGGATGTTCAGTAATTTTCCTAATTGAATATGTTGATGACATATTCCAAATTTGAAACGAAGTACATGTCATACATTCAGTTAAGGAATGGTTAGATAAATTCTTCTCCATGAAAGACTTGGCCGAGGCAGCATATATTCATGGGATCAATATCCATCATGATAGATCCAAGAGAATGTTGGGAATGAGTCAAATTACATACATTTACAAGATAATAAAGATATTCACTATGCAACAGTCCAAGAGGTGATTGTTGGTAGTGTCACATGGAATTCATCTTTCTAAGAAAATGTATCCTCAGACACATGAGGAAAGAACGAAAATGGCAAGGATTCATTATGCATCCGCGATTGGGTCAGTCATGTATAGTATGATATGTACAAGGCTAGATGTTTCTTATGCATTAAGTGTGGTATGCCGATATCATGTGGATCCCGGAGACCACCATTAGATGGAAATCAAGACTATCCTTAAGTATTTGAGGCATACTAAGGATATTTTCCTGGTCTATGGAGGAGATGAGGAACTAGTCATCAGAGGACATGTATATGATAGTTTCCAGACTGATCAAGATGACATGAAGTCATAGACTAGATACATCTTCAGTATGAATTGAGGTGTAGTGAGCTGGAAGAGCTCAATGCAAAGTGTGTTGTCAGATTCTACAGCAGAGTCTGAGTATATCGTAGCTTGTGAGGAAGCTAAATAAGTAGTATGGATGTGAAGCTTCGTCCAAAATCTAGATGTATTACCTAGAAGTAATGATCCTATCACACTCTATTTTGATAATATTGCAGTGGTGGAACATGAAAAAGAGACAAGGTCACATCATTGGACAAAGCATAAACTTCAGAAGTATCATCTCTTGAGGGATTTTTCTCAGAGAGGTGAAGTTGCAGTGAGTAGTATTTCCCCAGAAGACAACATGGTAGACCCCTTGGCTAAAGACTTGACTCAGTAGAAACATGATCATCATGTGAGGTCTAGCAGACTAAAAGTCGTAGGTCGTTGGCTCTAGTCAAAGTGGGATTTTGTTAGAGTTAGTATCCAGAGAACCAACTTTTTTGTACATTTATTACATAAATGTTCAATTATTATACATTTTTCATTGTTCTGTATGACTATATTATAATAATGTCCTGGAATATTTTTTTCATTAATAAGGTCATGGAAGATCCCCACTATGATGAGATCCTTGAAATGATATAAAAATATTATTAAATAAAGTTCTATAGTTGGATTCTATACTATGATAGGACACGTAGTATAAAAACCGTCTTGTGCGAGTAATCATATGAAGATGAGACTCCCTGTCATGGTGTTCAGACATGGAAATCTTCAAGATGGGAGATTATGAGAAGAGAACCTCTAGTAGTAATTCTGCATGTTTTGGTGTCATCTTATATTTCAATCTGCGAGCATGTGTAATTGTCCTTAGTCTGGAAGATTTTCATTAACTCATGTCATGACTCGCGGACGTAGATTTTTTGATGAAAACCGTCATGAAGATAGTTGGTGGGAAGTAGGGTACGTTGGATGTGTCACGACTGACATGTTGTTAATGGATAAATAAATGAAGTATTTGTCCCTTCCATTTTTGGACGTTGATATCTTGACCCTTTGATTGAAATAGAAATGTCGCACAAATTCCATGGCCATGGTGAAATGATGATTTTATTTCATGTAGTCAAATCATGACGGATCAATAATATAGGTTTATAAACCTTCCATTAATCAGGATTGATGTGATATTGATAAAAAGGCATTAAATTACACAGTAAGCGTGTGTATGAGGTGATACGTCAATGAGACGTCAACATAATTCTCCTGGGTGCCTTGACCCATTACTAGAAAATAATCTTGGACTTTAGGAAAGCCTGTCTAATGTCAACGAGAAAGAGGCCGAGAGGGTCACACACTATGTGAATTCAAGTATCTCTAGTAGAATAAAAATTATTCTCATATGTGGTATAATAATTATTCAAGGAATCCAAAATTGTTTCAATGTTGGATGAATAATAAAATAAAAACAAGTACACAGAGTTTATTAATTATTACACATAGTGTAGTTTTTATTTTGAAAAAAAGCACACACCGTGTATTATTAAATGTACACGCCATGAGGTTTTCATTTTGGAAAGAAAATGAATAAATGAAAATAGGATATACATGCCATATACATTTAATGATCACTTCGTGTATTTTTCAATGAAAAACAAGTACACACCATATATTTTTTATTACATGTCGTGATGTTCTTCTAGTCTGGATTTTGATGATATAATATTGTTTTATTAAATGATATTTATTATAATAATTATGTGCGCATGTCAAGGAATTAATTATTTGACATGGGTTTTTCAATAAGAGTTAATGGAATAAATGAAACGCTTAACATGTTTATTTATTTTCTGAACTCTACAACCTCAAACCCGATTATAAATATCCTCAAAACCCCAACTGTTTTCCTACACAAGAGAATCATTGTGCCCAATAATTCTGGAGAATTCATTCAAGTCTAAAAGAACCTCTTCCTCCATGAATGCCCTCAAGACCGAGAGAGGTCGTATGCTATCGAATCAAGATGATCTAATGCGGGAAATTCAATCAATGGTTTCCCTATGCTAGCACCCAGAGAATACTTTGGCGATGTCAAGACATACGAGGTGCACGTGTGGATCACTGCTAGAGGATGTAAATAGTTGGATTCTACGACGCAACGATGAATCACATCACAACATGATAAAGAATATCAAAGAAGAAAGAACACCCAAAAGGTACTTCTTGTCATTTAATTAAATTAATTATAATCAACCTGTGACGATCCACTTTTGTGGTTATAAGACATTTCTTCTTCTTTTTATATTTCTATGAATCAATCCATGAAGACTGGCATTTATTTTCGTATTGATCTTGTATTGATCATTTCTAATGAAAAAAAATCCATGTGGTCACATCCACCCACGTGCTTCCGCTGCGCCCAGAACTTTCAACCATAACCTTCCATGGGAGGTTATGGTGGTGGGGACCACCCAATGTCTAAACACCTCTTATCAAATAATGATGTGGGGACCACATGGGCCTTAAACCCCCGTGAACTCTCCATAAGTGGGGTAAACACTTGAAATTCCCTCATAAATGTTCCAATCCACTCAAAATAATTATTGGGACATTAATTAATTATTTTAAAATCTTTTGAATATCTGGCCAACAATTAAATAATGGGTTAGCTTAACACATTATTTTTGGTTGGAATATTCATTTGGGAGAGCATTGGGAGATGGGTTAGAAGAACATGGAGGATCTAATCCTCCAAATGAAGAACACCCCTTCCACCAATGAAGAATGTTCTTCAACTAGGGAAATAAAGGGAAGCGCTGTCCTTAAAGAATGCTGAAGTTGTTGTCCTCAAATTCTCCGTCATCTTTCTAACATCAAGGAACGATGTCAGCCTTTCTATAGCATTGTCAATGAACAACAATATGAGGTAAGAGAATTTAAGATTTATTTTTTTCCATTCTTCATCAAACAAATCATTATTTATAAATCACCAAATGTTATCACCATGAAGTGGAGAGCCAAGGCCACACGAACACGGCCCAAACGTCCCCATTGTTTTTCCTCATTTGATGATGAAGATAGTGGATCAACAGTAGCCAGCATCAGGTTGGGCGCAGGGAAACCACCTCATGAAGGAAACTGGCGGCGCAAGGCTGCCGGGTCGCCGGAAGGGCGCAACACCGTCGTGACACATAGAAGAATAGGCCGCGGCCCTTGGCCACAGTGGTGTACACGTGCGGTCACCAAGAAACCAGTGGGGCGCACCACCACCGCGCCACGTGGAGGAGAAGAAGTCACAGCCAGGGCGGGCCGTGGAGGAGGAGCAAGGGCAGTTGGTGTCAAGCGGGCTGCCCGCGGCGCAGAACCTGCTGGCTGCTCGGCCAGCCACACAAGGCCTGACCCCCGGGTCCTGCAGTTTACCGAAGCAGTGCCTAGCGCCGGTTCCATTTGGGATACAGTGGGGTGTGGAACCCCCCCCCCCCCTCATGCGGCTATGTCGGGTCCATCACGACGTCTCTAGTCATTGGCATGCCAGGCCACACGGGCTGCCAGTCGGGCCACGCGGGCCGCCAGCCGGGCCCCATGGGCCGCCAGTCGGACCACACTGGCCGCCATCCGGGCCACATGGACCACTTGTCGGGCCACGTGTGCCGCCAGCTAGGCCACGCGGGCCGACCCTTGGGTCGGGCTTCCCCCTCGGGCCGTTCCTCCCCCTCAGGCTGGGTCAGACCCTTGTTCGGACCCATTTGACCCAAATTTATCCTTTCCCCCATAACATGGTCTTCGTTTGTACGATCGACGAACCGTCTGTGGTGAATGAAATATTTGAGCGATGCAGTTATTTGTGAATACCCTACTTGAGGTTTGGACATAGTTGGTGTATAGTCGAGTTTGTTTGAACCTAAAATCCAACCGGGCCCCTAGAACGGAAATTGTAATAAATCACAGACCATGCATCAGTTTGACTCACCGTATGTGGCATTGAGAACCCTATGAAGAGGCGGAAAATATGATATACATCTACATGGGTCTTTGTAACATTTGGGGATATACCTGTAGCTCATGGAGGGGATCCTCTTGGAGACGAGCGAGCGGAGTACAGAGACCTAGTAGCTGGCTGAGACCTGACGACAGCTGACCTTTCCATTCTGAAAGTTTCAAACATCCTAGTAGAAAGCACCACTGTGTGATGCGGAAGAACCAAAGTGCAGAGCACCTTTGTGTGATATGTCAGACCCACGATACTCGACAGAAGGATTATCTCTGCATTCTACGAGGGGGAGCGCCTCTATGTGAGCACGGCAGACCAACAGTGGGAAGAACCTCTGCGTGAGTGCAGCAAACCAATGGTACCTGACAGGAGGAGTACAACAGCATTCCAGGATAGTGGGAAGAACCTTTGTGTGATACAGTAGGCCCACATTACTCGTTAGAGGTGGAGTACACTATCATCCAAGGTTTTTACTGTGTGACTGTGGATGTTACTTGATTCTAAACCAAAAATAAAATCTTGGTCTGAGTTGAGTCAACGAAATTTGTGTTTCCCTAATGATTGAGATGGGTTACTAGATAACATAGATATATTTATGGGAATATACCTAAGAAAGGGTTATCTGATGATTTCATACATTTTTCTTTATCAAAGTTGGATTTTGTGAGACATTGAGGGTCTTGGGGTCCATACTGAGTATCGTTATACTCACCCTTGTACGGGCTATGCCCACACCTCATTGTGTTGGTTGCAAACGATCAACAACACTATCTGAGGTAGAGAGTAACATGACTATACGGTACCCAGAGGCGGACCACTCGGCATGATGGTACACAGAGCGGATGGTCGGACATGGAGTGCTGAGGAGGCCATCTGAACCTACCCTTCAGGTAGGAAACCAGGAGGATGACCTAGTAGCTGCTTTATTTTTCTTCAATTGTACTTGAATTTCAGTTGTTTTTTACAATCTTATTGAGATTGTATTTCCAGCCCCTTTACTATTCAACACTCTTTTGTATATAGCATTGTTCACTGTTTTACTTCCAACACGTACTCTGATGTGTTTTTTTTCAGTTATAAATGAATTTCCTTCCCTTTTTAGGTATTTATTCATTGGTGCTAGTCGACAGCCCCAGGCATATGAATGGCAGGCTTGGGGTTGTGACGATACAAGCCCCGCGGGATAGGTCGTGACAAATAGGTATCAAAGTAGTCGGTTCTACCGCACAACATTTGACAATGATCATTTTTTCTGTGAAGTAATAGTGGTAAGGGCAATAAGTGTGGTCTTCAATTCAGGGAGTCCAGGGTTGGTGCGGTTGGTCGACGTATCCAATCTCCAGGACCTTGAATTCTGATTTTTGACTCAGTGCATGAAACAATGATTTTGTGTGTGTTTTCAATAGTTTTCATTAAGGCAGCTCAACTAGGTCTGCTCACCAGGTATAAACTTTTGACGGTGTCACATCTGTTTCTTTTAGGATGCCTCCCCACCAATGATCAGTTAGAGCCACTGTAATCGTACGCTAAGGCAACCCACCAAGGGTTGAGGCCTCAGTGTAGGGCCCTTTACTAGTGGAGGAACCAGAGGTACCATTTCCCATTGGGACATCGATACCACCATCCCCAGCAGCAGAATATGCATGCCTCTTGTGTTCATTTCATGAGTTCCAGCACCAGAGGCCACCAAGGTTCTAAGGAGAGATGGACCCAAAAGTGACAGATAATTGGCTGGAGGCTGTGGTGAGAGTCTTCAGGGTAGTAGGGAAAACAACAGACTACATGGTGATCCTTTCCTTGGGTCTCCTTCAGACAACCATATGAAGATGCTGGAGCCTAATGCTCTAGGTGTAATATGAGGCGACACTACTCTGGACAAACATTGAGAGCCTTTTCGGGGCAGAGTTTGTCCCTGGCACCCGTCGTGCTGTGTGGATACAAAAGCTACTACATCTACAGCAGGGTAGCATGATAGTGGCACAGTACTCAGTGAGGTTCAACAACCTCCGGTGCTAATCCATAGATAAGGTGTGGGACCCATTATTCAAGGACCAGACCATCGAGCAGGGGCTCAGGTGAGAGATCAAGGAATCGATGATCTCCCTCAGCATCCAGAACCAGGCGGTGGTGTTAGAGAGATCCCTCTTAGTAGAGAGTTTCAGTTCTAAGTAGTCACCAGCAGTGTGACCCACTAATAGTTGACATACAACGGAGTCTTCTGCAGCTGGAAGCAGACATATGATGTAGAGGACTAGGAGGACTAGAACCACGGGTGGATGACTACTTGACTCAAGATTTATTATGCAGGGAACCCTGAAAAGTGACATTCCTGCCAAGAGCAGCCGGTGTTACTCGTGTGGCGGGCAAGGTCACATGGCTCCTGACAGTCCGACCCACAATTCAGATGATCAAAAAATAGTTGAGAGACCTACCAGGAAGAGGTTGAGATTCTATTTAGGTAGTCCGTAGGGCAGAGTCGGACGTGGCTGAGGAGCTAGTCGAGCAGCAGGCGATGGACGACATTACGAGGTGTTCACGCCACCACCAACAGGAGGTCCACCCAGACCATAGGGAGAAGGTGTAAAGGGGCGAGCACAACTTCAATATGCTGAGGAATATGACCATGGTGCTCCGGAGATGATTCTAGGTATGATCTATGTGTAATACACCTTATCTAAAATTCCTATAGACACAGGTGCCAGTCACTTTTTCATTGCCACTGCCCTCATTTGGTGCTTGGTGATTCTGACAGAGCCGTTGGCTCGATATTTACTTCTAGAGACTTCTACAGGAGCAGACTCAATAATTACACACTAGTGCAGGCAGTTTGATCTTACTCTCGGAGGCGAGAGTTTCAGCTGGGATCTCTTTGTAGCGGCGTCGAGGCCTTATGAAATCATATTCGGCATTGACTAGTTATCTACAGTCCTTGCTCAGATTGACTATATTAGGTGCATAATTCGGTGTGCCCACACCGATGGGACCAGGTTCACCTTCAACGGAGAGAAGGGAACCTTGGCAGCACATGACAGAATTACTCGGAGGAGGGTACAACCGATCACCCACCAGTTGGCTTGTCGTACCCTCAGAGTAGTTGATGTGGAGTGCCCGGCTTATCCTGTTGTGTTGGACCTGTACAGGGATGTTTTCCATGACGATGATCCAGGACTAAATCCTCTCAGTGAGGTAGAATTCTACATTGACATGTACCCCAAGACGGTACCGATATCTACACAAGCATATCAGATGGCTCCCACAGAGCTTCCTTAGCTGCAGGAACTGCCGGAGGACTTGCAGGGGAAGGGATTCATCGGCCCAGTATTTCTCCCTGGGCAGCCCCGATTCTATTCACCAAGATAGCATATGGGAACTTGAGACTTTGTGTTGACTACAATGAACAGAACTAGTTGATTGTGAAGAACAAGTACCCACACCCGATGATTGATGACCTCTTTGATTAGTTGATGGGAGCATGGTGGTTCCTGAAAATAAACCTTAGATTAGGATATCACCAGCTCATATTTTGAGATGAGGATGTGAAGAAGACGACCTTCAAGTATCAGTATGTCCACAATGAGTTCTCGGTTATTCCGTTCAGCATAACAAATGCTCTAGCAGTGTTCATGAGTCTCATGAATATGATCTTCTTGCCTTACCTTGAACACTTTTTCATTGTCTTCATTGACGACATTTTGATCTACTCGAATACTAAGGAGAAGATTTCCTACCATTTTCAGGTAGTAGTGGACACACTTCAGGAGAACCAACTTTATGTTAAGCTCTCGAAGTGCCAGTTCTGGATTTGAGAGGTTCCCTTCTTTGGACATGTCATATCAGAGGCTGGAGTTGATGTAGATCCATTTATGATTGAGGAGGTACTTTCATGGGAGACACCTAGGAGTGTGAAAAAGTTACAAAGTTTCATGGGATTGGCTGGGTACTATAGGAGATTTTTTTCCAGACTCCTCCAGAGTTACAGCACCACTATCATCCTTGACAAAGAAGGGGCAACCCTTCGTGTGGTCGGAGAGATGCCAGCTGAGCTTTCAGGAGCTGAGGCAGAGGCTAACTAGTGCCCCCCATCTTGAGGCTTCTAGAGGAAGGTGTAGGGTACATAGTATAATGTGACACATCAGGGACCAGACATTGGTGTGTACTGATGTCGTAGCGATAAGGGAATGCTTATGGTTCTCGACAGTTGAGACATCATGAGAAGAACTACACTACCCATGACCTTGATGTAGGACGTTGAGACACCAAGAGAGTGGTGGGGTGAATCAGGGTGACAAATTTTTCAATTAATTTTATTGATCGTGTTCCCAAGTTGTTAGGAACATGTTAAACCTGTATAATGAATATGATCAGAAAGTAAATATTCACATGCAGAGAGATGACACAACACTTTTTACTTGGTTCACCACTAAGGGCTACGTCTATGGACCATAAAATGAAAGGTTGTCGGTCGTACCAAATTCCACTAAACATCACTAGGTGTGGATTAAAAAGGATTGGGAATAGTAACTTTTTCCCAGGCTCACTGCTTTTACAAAGGTTCTGGGATAGCTCACTGCGTCCATCTGGTCCCTCTCGTTGACTCCCCCTGGCTCACTATCTTCGATGAAGTCCCACTCAGATTATAGATGTGAAGGTCTCTTCATCATTTCAGAATAATGCATCCTTTATTGTAAGTATATGCTCTGTTGAAGTCCAACTCTCAGAAGTAGTCAAATCTCACTTGGCGCTGAAGGTACCGGGCAATCTTCTAGCATTCATGCAGCTTCAAAATACGGGCATACGTTATTCAACACATGGCGTGCTTCCCCACGCTGGCGCACATGTTTCAAGGATGGCGTGCACGTTATAACTGGTGTGAATGTCCACCTCCAATACATTCATGAATAAACCTTCTTCAATATCAAACTTTTGCGACTCACCATATTTTCCAACAAATTCGTTTTTGGCGTGCAGCAATCAACTATCGTGTAACATATACTTGTGAAACCCAATACCACTTGCGCGACCACTTCACCTGCGCGATGGGAGAATTGAATTTTTCCAAGTCTTGAAATTCTTTCCAATTGAGCATGGGTGGTCCACTATTTATTGGAAAATTGTACACTCTACAACATGGCATGAAAGCCTCCTCTCAGCACGCATGTTCCGGTGCGCAGCTCCATCCACCCTAGCCTCTGTCACGCAACTCACTTGCACAACCCAACCAATACATGTGCGACCCTATTTCCTTTTCCATGTTTTGAAGATATGATCATGAAAAACATCTGGAACACAACATTCCAAACCTCATAGGTACCGGTGCGCAAGTCCCTTAATGGCACACAGGTCACATGAAGGACCAAACCAATACTTGTGAAACCCTCTTTACATTACCATATTTTGAGGTTCTTTTCTTGAAAAAAACAGGAGTGCATGTTCCCAAGCCTCCATGAAGTCATCACACAAGTCCCTTTTCCAAATAGCACTATTTTCCCCTTTTGACAATTTTGATGTCCAGAAATTTGGTAAACACTAGAAAATAGTGCCACCTTCAATACTATTATCAGCTTGACCTGTATGAGCACTTTGATGGCACAGATTCTAAACTTCCTCTGAGGATTTACAACAAACAAAAATCATTCTCTAATACTTTCATAGATTACCATGGTTCCAAATGTCTCCCCCATTGGGTTTGTTGGCAATTAGTAAATAAATGAAATAGATTAACATCCACATGCACACCAAAAATGAAAGAATCAACTCAGCCAGCACTCTAAGTCTATGATAGCAATGCATGCTACAGAAAACAAGAGAGAAAGCTTGAATTGGGTTCCCGTGTTTTGGAATTCTCACTGACAAGCATGAAATTATCTTACAATGTCATAGAAGCATTACACTACATGCCTGAATTTATTCCATTCTCCCCCTTTGAAAATAAACCCAAAGACTGGTAAAAGTCCATTTTTCTGCTCAAACCACACTCCCCCTGGATAGTATCTCCCCCACAAACCTACATCGCATCCAAAAAAAATTAAAACTATTACCATAATTGGTTAGAGGGGATATCTGTAACCTATTAATGCACTGGGAGGTGGATGAACACCGAGGTTAAACCAATGCTTCACAAAAATTATCAGTGACAGTGGCTTGGTAAAGATATCATCCACTTTCTCATCAGTTCCAACATGATCTATTCTAATCACGCCCTGTTCAAATTTCTCTTTGATAAAATGATACCAAATTTCAATATGTTTTGTGTGTGAATGCTATACTGGATTCTTCGTATGATCAATTGCACTCTTGTTATCATAATAAATCGCCATTGGTTTCTTCACCGCATCACCAACATCTGTTAATTTCTGCTTCATCCATAGTAGTTGTGTGCATGACTTTGTGTCAGAGATATACTCATCTTCAGTAGTACTACGAGAAGTTCTTTCTTGTTTTTTACTCAACCATCCAACACATTTATTCCCTACATAGAATTCTACAAAACTGGTGGAATTTCTGTCCAAAACATCACCATACCAGTCAGCATCATAAAATGCTAATAATTCACTATTCCTTCATACAAAAAAGTATATGCCATAATTGTGAGTCCCTTGAAAATACCTCGTGATTCTTTTTAATGCTTCCATATGTTCCTCTTTTGGATTACACTAAAATTAGGCTACCATACATGTGGGAAAAGAAATATTTGGCCATGTCACTGTCAGGTACAGTACGCTTCCAATGATCCCTTTGTACATGGTTGGATCTACAGAGGTCCCATCCTCATGCTTTCCATGTTTAGTTCGAACTACAATCGATGTGGAAATTGGTTTGGAGTCTTTCATGTTAAATTTCATCAGAAGATCTCTTGTATACTTTTCCTGATAAATGAATGTGTAGTCCTTCTTCTGAATCACCAGCAGCCCCAAGAAATATGTGAGATCCCCAATCATAGACATTTAAATTATAATTTCATGTGATTAGAAAATTCATCCACTGATTTCTGCCAGCTTCCACCAAATATGATATCATCAATGTAGATTAGAACCATGAATTGATATTTTTGAGAATAATTCACATATAGATTGTGATATACCCCTCCTCTTTTGAGTTCCATCTTCTTGAGATAAGAGTCTAGCTGGGAGTACCACGCCCGGGGTGCCTGCTTCAAACCATATAGATATTTATTCAGTTTCCAGACCTTTGTTTCAACAGTACCAAAAACAAAACCCATGAGTTATTCAATGTAGATTTCTTCTTCGTGTACACCATTTAGGAATGTTGTCTTGACATCCATTTGATATACTTTATATCCTATTTTGAGTTCCATGGCATAGAACAACCAGATTGAGTTTATTATAGCCATTGGAGCAAAGGTTTGTTAAACATCAACACCTTCAATCTGGGAATATCCCTTACAAAATAGTCCTTCTTTGTTTATGATAACACGTCCATGCTCATCAAACTTGTTCTTAAGGATCCATTTTTTAACAATCTCATTGTGACATTCAGGTCTTTGGACAAGAACCCATGTCTGATTCTTGTCAATCTGATCTAACTCTTCATTCATGGCATTCAACCATGATTCATCCTTTGTAGATTCTTCAAATAAGGATGGCTCCATAACTAACAGAAACACAGATTGCATGTTATTTCATATCCTCCTAGTTGGAGTGGGTGCACTTCTGTCCCCAATTATGTTAGATGGATCAATCTCAACTCTACGATTTCACCTGTGCGTTTCAGTTTCATTCTCTCCAGCCACATATTCTTCTTCTGATTATTCTTCGGAAGAAACATCATGATGTGACTACTAAGTGTTGTGTATAACTTCCTCTATTTATGTATTTGTATTTTCTCCATGTTCACTATAGTCTTCACTTTCTATCACATCAGAATATGATTTCATTGAAGTAGTTGTGGTTTTCTCTTTAATTATTTTATCATCACTATTTTCGACAATCCTTCCTAATTTTTTATTGAAACACTTGTAAGATTTCCTGTTCATTTAGTATCCAAGGAAAATTACTTCATCTGCATGGTTACCACACTTCCCTTGATTTCCTTCTTTGTTCCTGATGCAACATTTAATTCAAAAAACACGAATATATTTCAACAACGGCTTCCTTCCATGACATAATTCAAATGGTTTTTACGTCTCACCCATATAAAGGCATGTTAGACTTTGAATATACACTGCAGCTTGAACAACCTCTTTCTAGTAATGTCATGGAATAAGACTCTCAATCAGCATAATTCGTGCCATGTTGTTCACCTATCAATTCCAACGTTCAACAACTCCATTTATTTGTGGAGTTCTCACAGCAGCTACCTCCTGTTGTATCACAAGATTCTCTATGTAATTTTCAAATTCAATGGACATGTATTCCCATCTATTTTCAGATCGCAACATATTGATTGTTTGTTCAATATCATTCTCGGCGTTTCACCGATATGTTATCATGCAATCAAGAACATTTCATTTCTTGTTATTGACCATAACACATGACATTCTACTATAATAATATATGATGATAACACAATACATTTCGCCATGAGTTCCAACAAAATTTCTCGGCCCGCATACATATGTATTAATAAGATCAATAAGATGAGATTCTGTTTTCATCTATGGCCTATATGAACTATAAACCAGCTTTCCACGAATGCAAGAATCACAAGACTTTTCACGCTCATGCTTCAGGTTGGTAATATCCATGAAAATACTCAATTTTTAGATTTTCTCCTGGTCTTTTTGATTGATAGGTCCAAGTTTCCGATTCCACTAATTGTTTTCTTCTTCAAAAGTCATGTAGAAAATATTTTCTTTACTTCCAATCTGATGCAAGTTGCCTTCTATTCTACATCCCTTCATTAGTGAATTGCATGTCTTTCCCTTGATAGTACATCCTTTCAGATTAAATGAAACTATGAGTTTTGAGTCACATATTTAACCTACACTGAGTAGATTATGACGTAGGCCATCTACATAAATGACATCAGTCTCCATTAGCTATCCATTAGCTAATTCAGTACTTCCAAAACCTTTGATTTTCAGAGCTCCATCATTCCCAAATCGTATGATACCACCAACCGTTCTTTTGATATCTATTAACAGGTCATCATTACCTGTCATTTGAGATGATCAACCGCTATCCAGAATCTAGGTACTATTTCTGTTTCTAGTTTTGAGGGCCACCTCGGAAATTATGGATTTATCAATATTATTCTTTTCTTTCCAAGAGATATTTTATTGAGTATAAGATATTTATGGCCTTCTAATTATTTATTCCACATAATATGATTCTTTATACCCATAATCATCTTCTAGATAAGAAAACCTGTTTGTGAGAGAAAAACCATCAGGAGTGTGGATATTGACCTATCTCTGAGACTTGTGTGAATCTCTCCTATCAAATCTATGACTGCAATATATAGCTTTATGGAAAAATTTAGAAAAATGAAAAGAGTATCCATAGAAACAATTTATTATATAAGATGGAGGACATGATGTCGATCTACCTTGTTGATGTCCCAGATCTTCCCCATTCATGTAGCTCCTTGGCTCTTCAAAATATGTCATGGTATGGCCCAGATAGCCATAGAACTGACACTTCATTAGAGGAAATGTTTTTTCATTTGAATTTCTCCTCATACATTCTACCTTGGGAGAATAGTTTGACTGCCTGTCATTTTTGAACGATTGATGATAATTTTCAGTTATTCTTTTAGTTTGGATTCAGGATTTATTGTTCATCACATCATGCAATTTTTCAACATGTCCAACTTTTATCTTGTCTTTCTTTCGGCTCTCTCTACTTCTAGCAGTTGAAGTCTTAGCTTCACATCCAATTCCACTCTTTCCCATGCAAGTAGTTCTTTGATCACAAAAGATTTTTCTAACCCCATATGAACCACACTTGGCACTTTCCAGTAATTATGCATCATAGAATCATCCAAAATGAATTTTCTTCTTACCATCATTTGTGTTTGATTGACATTTCATTTTAATCCTAAGTGTAACAACTTCTTCCTCAAGACTATCAACTGTCTTGGACTTTTCTCCCAGTCTGGATGAGAGGTCATTTATGACCTTTTCTTGTTCTTAAATTCTATGCTTTAGTTCCATAACTTCATCTGTGGTTTCAAGGATTGAAGACATAACTCTCACTAGTTCTTCTAGTCGTTCAATTTCTGCTTCAAGCTCATCAACATATTTTGATAACTCTTCCACCATATCCTTCCACTTATTTCATCTCTTACATTTATTCTCAAGCGTGGAAATAGCATCCTTAATTTTAATCATTGGATCACCATTAAGAGTAATCTGATTATCTATTCCATTATTGATCGAGGGTTCTGGCTTTTCAATAGTATCCATCATGGATGCATGGTTTCCTGTATTAAATTCTGGTTCTTATTCTTCACAAAATTCAATATCCTCATTTTATTCATCACATACAAAACTCTTCCTATGTATTTTCTATCTATATTTGATGTCTCCCTTTTTGAAGAAGATTTTCTAAGGCTTCTCGATGTCTTCTCCTTCGCTCTCATAATCATCAAACTCTCTTTGGCACTAAGAGGAAATGTGCCCAACTCTTCCACAATGAAAACATTCCAGGGGTAGCTTACCATGAAATTTTCCTTTCCCCTTCTTCATATTCTTGGAGATTAGAGAAAGAATTTATATTTCCTCATCATCTTCACCATTACTATCTTCTAAAATTTTCAATTTTTCCATGGCTTTGAATGTCATTTCCTTATGTACATGAGTGGTAGCATCTTCAGGTTTGAATCTCATCTCATATTCCACTAGAATTCTTAACAAATCATCAAGAGAGGGATTTGAAGGATCTCATTCTTCAAGGGCTAACACAATTTCATTGTACATAGTAGGAAGTCTTCTTATGATTTTCTCTACGTTATCAATTTATATGATTTCCCCTCCAAGAACTAGAATTTCTCCAAAAAATTCAGTAATTTGATTGAAGAATGAATTTTCATTTTCATTATGACGCATCTTTAGATCGTCAGACCTGTTATGTATGACTTGATGTTTTGACTCCTTCAATTTGTTTTCTCCTTCATAAATGTTTTCAGGTTTATCTCACATAGAAATTGCTGAGGTGCTACTCATCACCTTTAGGTAGATCTGATCTGAAAGAACTGCAATGATATCATTCTGAGCTTTATAATCTGCATAAAAAACGTTCTTGTCTGTATCAGTCATGGAAAGCCTCATTGGATCAGTAACTTGTATTCCTTTAAAGGTATAAAAGAGGACTTCCATTCTGAGGGACAATAAATGATTTTTCATTCTGTTCTTCCAAATCTGAAAATTGCTACCATCGAAGAGAGGTACTCCCCAAGTATTGACTGTATTCTCTATAATGACAATGGAGATATCTAACAACAACATCCTTTACCCTCTTATACCACTTTTAGGTCCCCGAGACACCTTAAGAGGCGATGGGTGAATCCGGGTGACCACTTTTTCTTTTTATGTGATGTATCTTGTTCCCACGTTGGTAAGAACTTGTCAAACCTGTATGATGAATATGATCAGAAAGTAAACATTCACATGCAGGGAGATGAAACATAAATTTTTACATTGTTGACCACTAAGGGATATTTCCAAGGAGCATACTCCTATAGGTTTTCACCCGTAACAAATTCCACTAAACATAACTATATTTGGATTACAAATGATTGGGAACATTCATTCTATACCAGGCTCACTATCTTTAAAAAAGTTCATGGATAGCTCAATGTGTCCCTCGGGTCACTCCCATTGACTCCTCCTAGATCACTACCTTCGGTGAAGTCCTACTCAGTTTACAGACGTGAAGGTCTCTTCATCATTACAAAAGAATGCATCCTTTATTGTTTGTAGATGCTCTGTTGAATTACAAATCTCACCAGTAGATGAATCACACATTGTGCTGAAGGTACCAGGAAATCTTCCAGCATTTCTTCAACTTCACAAAGACAGGAGTACTTCATTCAACACTAGGCGTGCTTCCCCAATCCAGCACACAAGATTCAAGGATGGCACATAAGTTATAACTAGTGCGCAAGTCCACCTCAAATACTTGCATGACTAAACCTTCTTCAATACCAAACAGGTTAGAATCACCTTATTTTCCACAAAAACTGTTTTTGGAATGCCTCAAACAACTGTTACGCATATTATACATGTGAGACCCACAACCACTTGCGTGACCACTTCCCATGCGCAATGGGAGCACTGAATTTATCCAAGTCTCAAACTTTTTTCAAAATGAGGAGGGGTGTTCCACTATTTATAGGCAAATTGAAAACCCTGCATGATTGCATGAAAGCATCCTCTCGGTGCGCATGTTCTGGTGAGAAGCTCAATCCACCCTAGCCTCTCTCGCGCAACTCACTTGCGAGACTAAACCAATAATTGTACGACCCTCTTTCCTTTTCCATATATTGAAGATCTGATCACGAAAAACATCTGGTGTGCAACTTTACAAACCTCCTAGGTACTGGTGCGCAAGTCCATTCATGTCGCACAAGTCACTTGCGCGACCAAACAAATACTTTCATGACCATCTATCCTTTTACATATTTTTAGGTTATGTTATTGAAAAACAACAGGCGCGCATGTTCACAAGCCTCCATGTATTCGGCGCGCATGTCCCTTTTCCAAACAACAATGTTTTCCCCTTTGGTCAATTTTGTGGTCCAGAAATTTGGTGTACACTATAAAACAGTGACACCTTCAATATTGTTATCATCTTGACCTGTATGAGCACTTTGCTAGAACACATTCTGAACTTCCTCGGAGGATTGAAAACAAACAAAAACCATTCTCTAATACATGTATAGATGACCATGGTTCCAACACTGGTGTTAGCAGCAATGGTCTTTACCTAGAAGATGTGGAGGCACTGTCTGATGGGAGGGCGTTTCACAGTCTACTCTGATCAAAAGAGTCTCAGGTATATCTTCTCTCACATTGAACTGAATCTGACACATTGACTTTGTCTTTAGTTCAACCAGGTCTATGACTTCGAGATAAATTATACTCCTAGGAAGGGGAACATTGTTGAAGATGCATTCAGTAGGAGTTTTGGTTTCCAGCTGCTAGGAGAGGCGATAGAGTAGCCGGCTTCCTTATTGATATCCTTTGTGGATAGAGATGGAGTTTCCTATCTACAGTCTCTAACGGTCACTCCCCACTTTTTCATTATGTCAGGGAGAGGCATCATTGAGACGCTAACTGCGATACATGACGTGCTCAAATATCTATAGGGAAGGCGCCTGATTGATTTTCTGAAGGTGGGGAGCACGTCATCCTCTTTAGAGGATGTGACTTGTTTTCTGTGGAACTTTAGGAGGAAGTGTTGAGGGAGTTCCACACATCCCCTCTAGAAGTACATCTCTGCGTGGCGAAGATGTACCAGGATCTCCTGCGACAGCAATGGTGGGAAGGTATGAAGAAGGTGGTAGTAGATTTTGTCTCTGGGTGCCCCACTTGTCAGCAAGTGAAGGCGGAAAACCAGGTATGAGCAGACTTAGTTCTGCCCTTAGAGGTCCCTGAGTGGAATTGGGATGGGATCACCATGTACTTCATGAAGGGTCTTCCATGTATATCTAGGTGTCACGATTCGACATGGGTGATCGTTGACATACTCACCAAGTCGTCCCACTTCCTACCGATCCGAGAGCGGGGCTCAGTAGAGAGCATGAGATGACTCTAAGTGAATGAGATTATGCATATAATATTGTATCGTAATATATTGTATCCGATAGTGACACACGATTTACTTTCTGGATATGGGAGGGGTTGCAGGAAGCTTTTGGGACACAGCTTTGCTTGAGCACCTCCTTCCATCCTTAGACGGATGGTCAGACTGAGCAGACCATTCAGACCCTTGAGGATATGCTCTGAGATTCTGTCCTCAACTTTGGTCACAGCTGGGAGGATCAGTTACTATTGGTACAGTTTTCCTACAACAATATCTATCACTCTTCCATTGGTATGACATCTTTTGAGTCCTTGTATGAGCGACCTTGTAGATCACCCTTATTCTAGATTGACCCCGGTTAGTCAGCCCCAGTGGGACCAGAGATGATATGAGCTAATACGAAGAATGTTTATATAATCCAGAAGTGGATGAAGACTGCACAGAGTAGACAGAAGTAGTATGCTGACCGGAGGTAGGGACCTCTGGAGTTCGAGGGTGGCGACCATGTATTCATATGGGTCTCACCTCGACGATGTCTACAGAGATTTTTCCGAGGCAGAAAGTTATCTGCACAATTCATCTGACCATTCTATTTCCTCAGCAGATTAGGCGAGGTGGATAACCGCATATCTCTTCCACCTCAGTTGCACCATGTGAACAATGTATTTAATATATCTATGCTAAGGGGATACGTGCATGACCCTTACCACATCATCGACCATGGAGAGGTGGAGGTCGAAGATGGAGAGATTTTTACGGAGGTCCCAGTGGAGATCGTGGATCAATAGGAGAAGGTCCTACATGGATGGTCGATACCTCTAGTGAGCGTTTGTTGACAGAACGGGATCCTCCAAGAGATCATATGGGATTGGGAGGCTCATATTCAAGCTTAGTAACCCCATTTGTTCCCTTAGTTAATGTTGTAGCTTACGGGGACGTAAAGCCCTGAGGTGGGGAGAATATAGAGACCCTGAACTTCCATGGGAACGTTTTTCTTAATTACGTGGGATTTTTACGAGTCCAAGAAAATTTATAGCCTTGATTCTATGGCCTGGTGTTCCCGGAATCAATTTCTAGAGTTTTGTTCGGGTACATTTAGTAAACGTGCAAGCAAGATTTTATAACTATTGATTCAGTTCTCATAATTGGAATCTGAGGGAACTGTTGAACTCGCAGCGCCAATATTCCATTATGAAGACTTTCATCTCGACGATAGATGATAAAAAATAAATGTTAGTTTTGATATTTTAGTGTTTTAAAGTTAATAAAAATATGTGTTTAGAATATATTTATTTGGTGGTTAAAACCTCCTACCAAATATTAGAGGTGGGGGGCACCACACCATAACCTCCCATGAGAGGTTATGGTGGTGGGGCCCAACCAATGTCTATGCACCTCTTTTCAAATAAAGAGGTGGGGACCAAACTAGCTTTAAACCCCCATGAACTCTCCATAAGTTGGGGAAACCCTTGAAAATCCCTCATAAATTTGCCAATACACTCAATTTAATTAATGGAACATTAATTAATTAATTTGAAATATTTTGAATATCTGGCCAACAATTGAATAATGTGTGAGCTTAACCCATTATTATTGGTCGACATATTCATTTGGTGGGGAACTGGGAGAGGGGTTGGAAGAACATGGAGGAAGTAATTCTCCAAAATAAGAATGCCTCTTCTGCCAATGAAGAAAGATCTTCAACCGGGGAAATAAAGGAAAGTGTTGTCCTTGAAGTACGCCGACGACGTCGTCCTCGACTTCATTGTCTACTTTCCGACATCAAGGAATGATGTCCACCATTCCGCAACATCGTCAACGAACAACAATACAAGGTAGGGGAATTCAATATTGATTTTATTCCATTCTCCATTAAAAAAATCTTAGTTTATGAATCGCCAAAAGTTTTCACCATGATGTGGAGAGATCGGGCCGCATGAACAAGGCCCGACAATCCCCCTTGTTTTTCCTCATTTGTTGTTGAAGATGGAGGAGCAAAGACAGCCGACGTTGGGCCAACCGCAAGGGAACCCACTGTGCAAAAGAAAATGGTGGTGGAAGGCCGTCGGGTTGCCGGAAGGGCTTAGAATTGTCATTCCGCACGGAAGAATAGGTTACGACCTTTGGCCGCGATGATGTACATGGGCGGCCACCGGGCCGCCGGAGTGGTGCGACACTATCGTGATCTGTGGAGGAGAAAGAATCTTCAGCAAGGGAGGGACATGGCGGAGGGTCGCGATATCGTCACGCCACATGGAGTTGATGAAGTCACGACCTCGGTGGGAAGTGTAAGACAATCAAGGGTGGCTTTGGCAGACAATCACGGGAGGTCAGTGTCAGGCGGGCCACCGGCGATGCGGAACCAGCAGGCTGCTCGGCCAGCCGAACAAGGAGGGACCCCCAGGTCCTGCGGGATATCGAACCGACACCAATAATTGGTCTGTTTGAGAGAGAGGGGCATGTCACCTCCCCCCCACCTCACGTGGCAATAGCGGGCCCCACTGGGCACCGCTGGCCAGTCGAGCCATGCGGGCCACCAGTGGGGCCACATGTGCCACCTGCTGGGCCACGGGGGCCGCCGGCCGGGCCACGTGGGCCGCCAGCCAGGCCACGTGGGCCACCATCCAAGACATGCTGGCCGTCACCCCGACCACACGGGTCGTCGTGCCAGCCACCCTCTCGGACCGGGCTGAACCCGCAGACCTGGTCGAACCCCAGTCCGGACCCGTTTGACCCAAATTCACCTTTTCTCCATAACTTGGGCTACATGTGTCCAATCAATGAACCGTTTGCGATGCCGAAAATATTCAAGAGAGATGGTTTTTTTGGCATTCCCCACATGATTTTTGGACATAGTTGGTATATGGTTAGGTTGGTTTGAACATAAAATCCAACCAGGCCCCCGAAATAAAAATACCAATAAATCATAGACCAGGTGTTTGTTTGACGCACCATTTTTTTCATTGAGACCCCAATGACAAGGAGGAACTTTTGAAATACTTTTAGATGGGACTTTGTGATAGTTGTTTATTGACCTGTAGCTCATGGAGAGGATCCTCCCGGAGATGTGCGATTGGAGTACGAAGACATAGTAGCTAGATGAGACCTAACGACTATTGACCTTTTGACTCAATGTGTTTTAACTAGCCTAGTGGGGAGAGTCTGTATGTGAAGCAGAAGACCCACAGTGAGGAGAACCTCTATGTGATGCGGAAGACCCATGCTACTCAACAGAAGGAGTACCTCAGCAGCCTACAAGGGGGAGTGCATCTGTGTCAGCACAGAAGACCCATAGTGGGAAGCGCCTATCGGTGAGCACAATATACCCACGATACTCGATGTGAGAAGTACCACAACCATCCAGGATAGTGGAAAGCACCACTGTGTGTTGTGGAAGTCCCACAATACTTGTTAGAGGAAGAGTACACCATCAGCCAATGATCCGATAGTGTGACTGTGGATGTTTCTTGATACTACCCCTAGAATAAAATACTGGTCTGAGCTGAGTCAATGATGTTTGTGGTATCCTCATGATTGAGATGGGTTACTAGATAACTATGGTATATATATGGTAATATTACTATGAAATGGTTTTCTGATTATTTCAAACATTGTGGATTATCCTTGTTGGATTTTTTGAGGCCTTGAGATTTTTGAGGTCCCTACTGAGTATCATTATACTCACCCCTACATGGTCTATGCCAGCATATCATTATATTTGTTACAGACGACATACAGTGCTAACTGAGGAAGAGAGTAGCAGGTTCGGATGGTACCCAGAGGTGGACCACTTGGTGTGATGGTACATAGAGTGGAATGTCAAACATGGAGTGCTGGTGAGGCCTTATGTACCTACCATTCATGTAGGAACCCCAGAGAACGACCCAGTAGCTGATTTAATTTTTTTAAGTTGTACATTCATTTTAGTTGTTTTGTACATTGCTGTTTGGATTGTATTTCTGGCCCCTTTACTATTCGACACTCTTTTGTATACAGTTTTGTTTAGTTTTTTACTTCTAGAATGTACTCTGAGGTGTTTGTTTTTAGTTAGAAAGGACATGCCTTCACAGTTTAGGGTTTTATTCCTTTGGTTATACTCACCATCCCCTAGCCTATGGAAGGCAGGCCTGGGGTAGTCATGAAACAGGCCCCGAGGGATGGGTTGTGACATAGGTTCTCTTCTCTTTCACACCAAAAGCATTTCCTCGTACTCTTCAGGAAATTTCCAGGGTGCTTCTTTACGAACATTTGGAAAGTGGGGTGATAGATCTTCTTAGCACCGTTGTATTTATCCATGGGACCACCAGCATTGAAGTACACCTTACAATTCTTATCCCCCTGACACCCCTGAGATTATCCGATCTCCATTTTGACATTAAAGGCACTTCGTACAATTTCCTCATATCCTTCGAAGTCACTGAACGCTAGCACTTTCCGCCAGCTAGGTTTCATCACACCATAGAAGCAGTCAACCTTGCATTTTGGGGTAACGAAAAAGCTGAAGTCATATCGTGGAAGCCTTGGAATGTTTTCCTCATACACTCCCATTGATTTGACTTATTTTTGAATTATATAAAGGAATTCCCTTTTCATATTATGTCGGTGGGTGCACAGAAAATATTTATCAAAAAACATCTTCCAGAAATCATTTCATTCCAATGCCTCGATCTCCTCCTCAGGCTTCGTATTTTTTTATCAATGTCCACCATTGATCAGCTTCGACCTCCATACAATAAGAATCTAGGAGAACCTTCTCTTGTTCAGAACATTGATGTACGGAGAATATCTTTTCAATGGAGTTGATTCATTGTTCGGCGATTGACGGATAAGATGATCCCTTAAAAATAGGAGGCATTTTTCTTATGAAGATCTTTATAGTGACCTGTTCGTTCTTAAGGGGGTTTAAAGATCCTCTTGGCCCATGTTTCTATTCAATGCATCAGTTAACTTAGAGAGAAGTGTGATCATGTTTGCAATTCCTGCTCCCATTGGATTGGGCATCTCATTGGTACAATTATCACATTGATCTTTACATCAATTTTTAGCATGAGTCCTCCTATTACCGTCCATTGGATGGAATAAAAGTAAAGTTAGGGGTGACACATAAAGGGTAATACAAAGAAAAAATGGAGGATATATATATTAATTTTATTTCCTTAACTTATGAATCTATAGGCTTTAGTCTATGTTATGCATGATCTACTTTGAATCATATATTCTTAGGGAATTTTTTGTCCCTTAATAATGGTTCATACTTAGCATGTGAATTTACCAAAGCATATCCCCTGAGAGTGTGGTAACCAAGAGTGATGCGAGGCCCATTGTCGTGCACCAATTCCCTTTTGATTCTAGCTCAAAGAGTTGTTTTTGGGTTTTACCACTAGGATACATCTGTTCCAGAGCCGCATCTACCTACTCATATTGAGATAGAGATGTATTTTCTTGATAAACCACTTACTCAAAATTCACCAAAACATAGTGATGTTTTTACTATACTTATTCTTGTCTCTAAGGATTTATTGGGTTTTCATGTCTGAATCCCAAAAATAACTAAATCTATCCACTAACACAACTATGAAAAAACATCTCTTTTATTAGACAATTAAACCTAATTTATTACATAAACTGTACTTGATACATCATAGAATATAAAGAGGTCTACTGTCTTTGGGGATTAGGATCTTTAAATAACCACATAAATCATGATAAATAACATCATTATTGAAAACATCCTTTACATGACCACTACATTCCCTCGTACATAGCATTACATGGGATAACCTCAGGACATTCATTAAGAAAGGGTGATCTATATATCACAGTAAGTGAATAATAATGGAATAACATGAGGAGTAAAATACATGTCAGACAATAGGCATATCAATAGAGCACAATAGAAGCATAAAAATAAAGGGATGGTAAAGAATGATAATCATAGCGTGGAAATGTGGAAACAACACTTAACATGGAATTAACATGAGCCAAGGCTCATTGCATGTAACACATCAATCTTCCATGGTATGCTTCCCTTTGAATAATACAGTAGCGTGTGTTGTACGCAACATCGAGTTCTACCACACACCACAACCAATCAAACTACCTGTTATGAATAGTAATACCCACTTTTTGAAATTTTATAAATTTTACCTTTCAAAATAGACTACATTTTTGGATTTGGAATATTGAAATTATCTTAGGGTGGATTTTTTGATTTTTTCTGAAAAAATTCAATTTTTGATGAATAGTGAAAAAACACTGAGTTATAGTTTAAAATCGAATTTTTATTTAAATATTTAGTTATTTTAATTAAATTTATTTTAGGCCAAAATAGATACATAATACATATATAAGTTCAATGTCATCAGTTTAGAATAATTTTAGATATATAAAAATGTTATTAAACTTTTCACCGTCTTTTACCCACCACCAAAGAGAATTTGGAAATTCACATAAAACATAATTTTACTACTCCTATGAGTGGAATTTCAAAAATCCGAGAGACATAGTTAATATCAAATATTAAAATGTGGTGTAATAAGATAGAAATAATTTTTTGTGAATTGTAACGTTTTTCTTTTATTTACAACGGTTAAAAGTAAATTGGGTAATTAAGGGTAAAAATGATATTATTATTACCCTAACACATGTCCGAATTCTATTGGACAAGAGTATATAGACCAAAAAAAACTTAGGAATAAAATATTATCATTTAGATCCACTTGGATTAGATTAGGACATTTATTATTATTTAATTCAAAGAAGAGTTAAAAGTGTTAAAATCAATGTTTAATTACTAATACATTTTTAATATAGTGTTATTCATAATAAAAAATAGATTTTAAATATTCATTAGACATATTAATATATTTCCTACATAATGGTATTTTATTTATAATTTTTATACATTATATAATTTAATTTACTTATGAAGCAATGGTGATGTCGTAATTACCTAATTAATAAAATAATAAAATAATTGATATTATAAATATCAAAATAAATGCTATTTGAGACTTTTAATGAATTATACTAATTTTATAGGTTAATATGACATATTAGGATTGGTTATATAAATTTATTTCGAAGTAATAATTCTGTTATGAATTTATCAAAAACAAAATACCAAATAGTGTCAAAATTGACATAAATGCATTTTTAAAACAAATATTATATTATGAATTGAGATTCTATTCCTAAAAATCAAATGTTCAGCCAAAAGAAATATATAATGATAGGTGTATCATTAATATACCACTTGGAGGTCGCATGGATGTATATAGTATGTTTATTAACTATATAATATAAAAATACAAAGAGACATTGTAAATGTCAAACTATTTAACTAAGAGTTAAATATAAATTATAATGTTAATATAGAGACCCAAACCTGTCTAAAATATATTGAATGAAATTATTTCAACCCATCCCATCCTTATAATTTGAATAATCTACTTTTTAGACATTAGAAACTGAATATGAATTTATTATAAAAAAATAATTTATGTCATTCCTAAACAACCCATCCTCACCCTTATAAAAGGACACAACTTATAACCAATTCGTCACACGTTCAAAGCCTTTTGGATCTGCCAAACCCTTACCAATTATTCTCTAAACGTACCTCACTTCAACCTAGAGGCCTTAGTTTGATCAGAAATCCAAACTAAAGAGCCATTTTGATCAAATCAAAAGGAACAACACGAAGAAGAGGTAATGTTTTCACCACCCTCATTCAAGTTCCTTTCTTCTTCGGCATCTTCTTTCTTTGTTATTTCCATTATAAAATAAAAACTCCAGTATCTTATATATACTCTGATGTTATTATAAATATGGTACATCCATATTCAGTATTCTATACATCCTTTGAATGAAATGTCACCAAATGTGCGTACGTACGGTCTACCGTCTCGACATCATGGTGTAATTTTTATTCAATATATTATTATTTCAATGGGTATAATAATGATGTGTAATTCATGTAAATAATAAATATAACAGTATAATGATTCTTTATATATTATATACCATCCATTTATATATTATTTTAATATCAAAATATTGATATTGTCGCTCGTGCGTGCATACGAACTACCGTCTCCACGAACGCGATGAGATTCATTCACCATCATATCCATTCAAGTATAATTATCATTTGATGATTAAAAATAATGTTCAATGACTTGATATCATTATAGATTTGAATAAGATACATCCTATCCATAACAAACACTACCTATGTAACAAAACGTATAAAATAAAATGAGTAAGTTAACACCCGAAACAACGATAATACTAAGATATTATTAACAAAGCAATGTTAAAAAGATAATATATGATATCATATTATTTTATATGATTCTTGTATAATTTAATAACAATTATTTTTCCATTATAAAGGAGGTTAACCTTCCTTCAACCAAGGAAAAGTACAAGGTAAGTGTTTATTTCAGAATCTCTACATTATCCGAGGTTGTTTATACGCAATTATCTACTGGTACCTCTTTATAATCCACATCCAGGTTTCTTTAAAAGATTATTTCAAAAAATTCTTAATATTATATAGAATATGGGTTAAATTCATTTATATCTTTTTTTTATTTTTATAAAAATATTATAAAGGAATATTTACGTAATTTTCCAAACTAACCTTTTTGAAAAATTTAAGGTAAGAATATCTTTTTTTAACTTATACGGTGGGTGAAGCTATTTTACACAATTGAAAAATCTTCTAAGCTTCCCTTATAAGCTTATAATAATATTTTAAAATTAAATTTTTTATTTTATAATTATGTAACTTTTAAATCATTTCAAAAAAAGAGATATTTCTCTCAAATAGTTTTGATTTCATCTATGTCAACATCCTATGTTGGATTTTAAGCTTAGATGAAGTTGATTTATTATGATAAAAAACTTCCATATTGTATTGAAGGTGTTGTGATATGTTTGATTGTGGATGTTTTATTTGTATACCATTCATTGTTTATGGAGAAAGTATTTACATTTCGTATGCTAGTTTTAATACAAATGATTATGTTATGTTTAGACCTATTCATATGAGGAATGCATTGGACTTAATAAGTGATGGGTGGAGCCCGCTATAGCTCCTCGATGCATTGGTAGGTCTAATGAGACAAACTAGTGTCTTGGAACGTCTCCTTGACAAAATCTCATTTGTAGTCTTGGCATAAGGCCTTGGCTATGTGGTTTTGATAGTCTGGCATTATGAATTCCATCATTATGAAAGTTGTTATTGATATTGCATTTGATTATTTGACTAGTAGAATATCCATGAGAATAAGTAAATGGAATTATTTCATTTTATTTCTACCATATACTGCAGAAGTTCTAGTTTAAAAGGCTTTTGTTTTAGTTATACATTTCCATAAATTTTTATGCTTATTTATGAAAGATTCTGCTATATTGTTATCCTTACTGGGAATTTGAGCTCACCCCTTTCTATAATTTATTTTTCCCAGGATATGCAGATGTATTTTATGAATAACCTGCATGGATAATATAAGGGGATATGAGTGTGGAGACAATATGTTGTTGTAGTTGTCACTATATTAAGTAATGTAATCTTTATGAATATATCTAGTTATTCCAAGGCAACTAAATTAATCGGTCATTCGAGACTTGATATTTTGTGATCGTTCCAATGTTATGTAATAATACACTGGCTTTGGGTAACTCGGGTCGGGACGTTACAGTTGGTATCAGAGAAAGTTTAGTACAAACCATGAAATCTAGATTTAGATAAACTCTGATTAGAGCACATAGACCTAAGATGGACTTTGAGGATTAGTATAGAAGGACTTCCTAGAATTTTGGTAATGTATATATTTTGTGAGTTTTCCAAGAAAATAAATCCTTTTCTGGATATGAGCAGGTAGATGTGGATTTGGCACAGATGTACCTAGTTGTAAAAACCGAAAACACAGCTTTGAGCTAGACTCAAACGAGAACTGGTACCCGACAACGGGCCTTGCTGCCCTCTTGGTTACAACACTCCTATGGGATATGCTTTGGATAATTCTCATTTTCATTACAAATCATTATTAAGGATTTATGAGTATATATCTCCTAAAAGAAAATATTTTTATGGATTCTATGCATAAACTGTTCAATTTATGTTAGGTATTTTATAAGTTTGGAATTATTCATAGCAATTTATAAACTGACCTAGTGTATGCCATTGTGTAGAAATGACTCCTAGTGGAAGAAATGAAAATTGTATCAATGCATGAACTCCATGAAGGGATTTCCCTCTAGCTCAAGATAATTATAGTGGAGCTGGTGAGGCAACTGGTGCTGATCAGCTAATCACCATATTGGGACAACTCACTCAGGTTATGAATAATAACCTTAACCATATGGAGCACACTGATCCGCAGCGTGGAGGATCTATGTTAGATAGTTTCATGAGTATAAAAACCACCAACATTCCATGGGATTAAAAATACATTATTAGTTGAGAAATGGATAAGTTCCCAAGAAAAAATATTTCAGGCTTTGGGGAGTACTGAAAGGGAAAATGATGTCATGGTAGTTTATCGCCTCACTGGAGATATTGATCAATGGTTTTCATTGATACAACACAAAAAGGAAGATTATGAAGTATAAAATATGGAATGGAGTGAGTTCAATGAGATTTTCTTATAAAAATACTTTCCTCGTGACCATTGATCAAATATGGAATGGCAATTTCAGAGTCTGAGACAAAAGGAGGATGAGAATGTCGGAAAGTATGAGGCTAACTTTACAAGGTTAGTGACGCATGCAACAGATTATATACATAACCCAATAAGTAATATTGATCGTTTCTTTGATGGGATAAAAGAGTATCTCCATCGAGTATTAGTCTCACTGTCTTTTTCGTCGTACGAAGATAATATCTCATGTTCTCTCAAGACAGAAAAGATATTCTCTAAGTCTTACGACATTAATGAAAATCAAAAGAAGAAGAGATCTTTTGATCACTCTGGGAATAGAAATAAGGGGAAGAAAGGAAAATTTGAATATCCATTCTACAGTAAATGTGGGAAGAAACACCCCGGTACATGCTTGAGTGGAATGTGAGTCTGTTACAAGTGTGGTGAAAAAGGCCACCACGCTTGTGATTGCAAGGGGAAGAAATAAGATACTGAGGGTCAATGATACAACTAAAAGGAGATGGGACATTATGAAAATTAATGTCCTAATCCTTATGGGAACTTACCTCAAAAAAGGCCAAGGGATCAAGGTCATGCTTATGTTATCACTATTGCTGTGGTAGAAGCTCCGAAAGACGTGGTTGTAGGTAATTTAATGGTTTCCTCATGTTTAGCCAATGCTTTATTTGATTCTAGATCATCGAATTGTTTAATATCTTCCCAGTTTTCTAAGAAAATTTGATATTTCGAATTTTATTTAACGAGGGAGTTGTTAGTCAGAACCCCTAAAGGAAGTATCATTGCTACAAAGATCTGTGAATTAGTCCCCATTTGAGCATATAAATGTTCTGAATCTTCTGATCACATTGTCATACCCATGATTGAATTTTATATAATTCTTGGTATGGATTGTCATTTAGACCATGATGTGAAGATTTATTATAAGAAGAAGGAGGTTACTATTTTTGATGATGATTATAAGGAACACCTTATCTTAAGAGCAGAATCATCACCACCTGATTCTTACCTAGATCCACCCCCAGTAGCTCAACTCAATTCGATTATTGGGGAAGAAGAAAATGAAATGACTGTGGGTGGGGAAAGGAATGTTCAAATAGAGGATGTACAAATTTTGAGAGAATATGTTGATGTGTTTTCAGAAGATTTACTTAGACATCGTTCAGAACGAGTAATTGGGATTTCCATTGATTTAATTCCTGGTTCAAGGCCTATATCGAAGACCCCTTATAGAAAGGCCACTATAGAATTAGTTGAACTAAATAAAAAACTAGAGGAATTGAGTAATTAGGGATTTATTTTCCCTTGTGTTTCTCCATGGGGAGCCCCTGTCAATTTGGTTAAGAAGAAAGATGGATCTATGAGGTTATATATCAACTACAGGGAAATCAATGTTATAAAAATAAAGAACAAGTATCCCCTACCACACATTGATGATTTATTTGACCAACTGTAGGGAGCTAAATACATTTCAAAGATTGACCTTCGATCTAGATACCATCAGTTGTGTGTGAAGAAGGATGGCATTCCGAAAACAGCATTTCGAACCAGGTATGGGCATTACGAGTTTATAGTAATGCCTTTCAGGCTGACTAATGCACCCTCTGTTTTAATGGATATAATGAACAGAGTTTTCAAGGAATATATCGAATATTTTTAGTGGTATTTATTGATGATATCTTGGAATATTCGAAAAGATATAAAGACCATGAAAATCACTTTCACATTATCCTGACGACTCTTAGAAGACATGAATTATATGGGAAGTTTAGCAAAAGTGAATTCTGGATTCAAGAGATCTATTTTCTTGGACATATTGTCTCTAAGGATGGAATCTCTATTGATCCTTCTAATACCAAGGAGATCAAAGAATGAAAATCCCCAACGAGTATAACTGAGGTACGTAGTTTTATTTAATTAGTAGGTTATTATCAGCATTTCATCCAGAATTTTTCCCGATTGGCTAACCCATTAACGAATCTCACACGTAAAGGGATTAAATTTGTTTGTAAAAAAGATTGTGAAGAATTTTTTGAAGATCTTATGAGAAGATTATTCAATTCTTCAATATTTAATCTACCATCGGGGAATGATGGGTTCGTTATTTATAGTGATGCATCGAAGAAAGGACTTGGCTGTGTCCTTATACAGAATGATAAAGTTATTGCATATGCATCACACCACCTAAAAAATCACGACCAAAACTATCCTAGTCATGATCTTGAGTTAGCTTCTTTAATCATTTCATTGATGATATGGAGACATTATCTCTATGGGGAAAATGTGAGATTTATAATGATTACAAGAGTTTGAAGTACATTTTCTCACAGAAAGAAGTCAACACGAGGCAAAGGCAATTGCTGGAACTACTCAAGGCTTATGACTGAACGATACACTACCACCCGGGGAGGGAAAATAAGGTGGAAGATTCTTTGAGAATAGAAGATCATTGAGTTTTGAAGATGATGAGAATTTAAAGGGATCCTATTTTCATGGATCTAGTGAAGATGGATATGGTAATTACCCTGGAAGGTGAAACATCAATATTTTTTCAAATGGTTGCCAAACCATCTTTACTATAAAGGGTAAAGGGTTCTCAGACTGGTGATGAAGAGTTTCAAAAGAATATTAAAGCTGTGAATGATGGTAGATTGAATGAATTTGGGTATAAATATGGAAGTTTGAAATTTGGGAAGAGACTTTGTGTTCCCAATATACCCGATCTAAAAAGGGAATTGTTAGACGATGCTCATAGTTCCAATTTCTCAATACACCATGGGAGAACCAAAATGTATAGATATTTGATGGAAAATTTTTTGTGAGACAACATGAAGAGGGAGATTGCAGATTTTGTGTCAAGATGTATGGTTTGTCAACAAGTGAATGTTGGAAGGAAACAACCTAGAGGATTCATGAAACCATTTCCCATAACTGAGTAGAAATGGGATAATATCACGATGGACTTTGTCATGGGACTACAAAAGACTCCTAGAAGGAACAATGCAATATGGGTCATTGTTGATCGTCTTAACAAGTCAGAACTTTTAATTGATATAAGGGAAGATTTACCACTTGAACGTCTAGAAATACTATATATTAATGAAGTTGTGAGACATCATGGAGCACCCCTATCAATTTTTTCAGACCGTGATCCCTATTTTACATCATGATTCTGGAAGAGTCTTCATAAGGACTTGGATACTAAACATCGTTTGAGCACTACCTACCACCCTCAAATAGATGGACAATCAGGACATACAATTCAAAACTTAGAAGACATGTTTAGATATTTCTCACTTGGCTTTCAGGGTATGTGGGATCAATATTTACCTCTGGTGGAATTTTATTATTACAATAGCTTCCATTCATGTATTCAGATGGAACCATATGAAGCGTTATATGGAAAGAGATGTCACACACCAACCTATTGGGATGACGTTGGTGAAAGAAAACAATTAAGCCTAGAACTGGTGTAGAAAATGATGGAAAAGGTAAAGGTAATCCAAAACCACATCAAAGCAGCTCAAAGTAAGCAGAAGAGCTATGATGATAACCTAAGGAAGGATTTTGAATTTTAGGTAGGAGATCATGTTTTCTTAAAGGTATGTCCATGGAAGGGAGTTATACATTTCAGAATGACGGGTAAATTGAGTTCCATGTACATCGGACCTTTCAAAATTCTAGAACGAATTGGGGCTGTAGTTTACCGTTTGGAAATGCCACAAAGACTCTCCAAAGTTCACCATGTGTTCCACGTATCACTATTGAGAAAATACATGCCTCACCCAACGCATGTACTCAGTTACGAAAAATTAGAACTAGAACCCGGTCTTTCTTATTGCGAAGCACCCACCAGGATTCTTGATACAAGAGAACAGGTGATGAGAAAACGGATGACTCATCTGGTAAATGTTCTATGGAGAAACCATAAGACAGAAGAGGCAATGTGTGAACCCGATGTACTTATGATAAATAACCACCTGAGCCTTTTCATGTGGTAATATTCTAGAAATTTCAAGGACAAAATTATTTGAATGAGGGGAGAATTTAACACCCCAAGCTTCCACAGTACGCTTCCCTTTGAATAATAAAATAGCGTGTGTCTAACGCAACTTCATGTTCTAACACTCATCACAACCAATAAAACAAGCCGTTATGAATAGTAATACCCACTTTTTGAAATTTTATAAATTTTATCTTTTAAAATGGACTTCATATTTGGATTAGGAATATCGAAATTTTCTTAGGGTGAATTTTAGGTATTTTTCTGAAAAAATTCAATTTTTGATGAATAGTGAAAAAACACTATGTTATAGTTTAAAACCAAATTTTTATTTAAATAATTATTAATTTTATTTAAATTTATTATAGGTCAAAATAGATATATAATACCTATATAAGTTCAATGTTATCAGTTTATAATAATTTTATACATATAAAAATCTTATTGAACTTTTCACCGTCTTTTACCAACCTTCTAGGAGAATTTGAAAATTCACATAAAACATAATTTTTCCGCTCCTTTGAGTGAAATTTCAAAATTTTGAGAGACACGATTAATATGAAGGTGTAAAATGTTGTTCAATAAGATAAAAATAATTTTTTGGTGAATAGTAACTTTTTACTTTTATTTACCACGGTTAAAATTAAATAGGGTAATTAAGGGTAAAAATGGTATTAATATTACCTTAACACATGTCTTAATTCTATTGGACAAGTGTATATCTACCAAAAACGACCTTAGGAATAAAATATTATCATTTAAGTCCACTTGTATTAGATTAGGTCATTTATTTCTATTTAATTTAAAGAAGAGTTAAAAGTGTTAAAATCAAATTTTAATTACTAAAACATTTTTAATATAGGGATATACATAAGATAAATTAGATTATAAATATAAATTAGAAAGCTGAAAACAATTCCAACATAATTGTATTTTATTTATAATTTTTAGACATTAAATAATTTAATTTATTTATGAAACAATGGTGATGAAGTAGTTACCTATTTAATGAAATATTAAAATAATTGATATTATAAATATCAAAATAAATGTAATTTTATACTTTTTATGAATTACTCTAATTTTAAAGGTTGATATGACATATTAGGATTGTTTATATAAATTTTTTTCCATGTAATACTTCTATTATGAGTTTATCAAAAACAAAATACCCAATAGTGTGAAAATTATCATAAAAGCATTTTTTTAAAAAAAATTTATATTATTAATTGATATTCTATTCTTAAAAATCTACGGTTCTTCCAAATGACTTATATCATGATATATGTATCATTAATGGACCACTAGGAGGTCACATGGATGTATATATTACATTTATTAACTATATAATACAAAAATACAATGAGACATGGAAAATGTTAAACTATATAACTAAGAGGTAAATATAAATGATAAGATTAATATAGTGACCCAAACATGTCTAAAATCTATTGTTTGAAAGTATTTCGACCCACCCCCACCTTATACGTTTAATAATCTGTTTTGGATCCATTATAAACCGAATATGAATTTATTATAAAATAATACGTTTATGTTTTTCATAAAGATCCCCTCCTCCCCTTATAAAAGGACACCACTTCTAACCCATTCTTCACACCTTCAAAGCCTTTTGGTTCGGCAAAACCCTACCCAATAATTATATCAACTTCCCTCACTTCAACCTAGAGGCCTTAGTTTGATAAAAAAGCCATCCTAAGGATCCCTTTAGATCAAATCAAAAGGAAGAACCCGAAAAAGAGGTAATGTTTTCACCACCCCCTTTAAATTTCCTTTCTTCTTCCACTTCTTCTTTCTTTGTTATTTCCATTCTATAATAATGAGTACAATATCTTCTATATACTGTGATGTTATTATAAATATGGTATAAACATATTCAGTATTCTATCCATCCTTTGAATGACATGTCACTATACGTGTGTACATACGGCCTCCCGTCTCAACGTCGCGGTGTAATTGTTATTAAATACATTATTATTTCTATGGGGATAATAATGATGTGTAATTAATGTAAATTATAAGTATAACATTATAATTATTCTTTATATATGATATACCATCCAATTATATATTATTTTAATATCAAAAGAATGATATTGTCGCTCGTACGTACATACAGACTACCATCTCCAAGAACCCAATGACATTCATTCCACATCATATCCATTCATGTATAATTCTCATTTGATGATTAAAAATAATTTTTAAGGACATGATATCATTATGTATATGAATACGATACAACCTATCCCTAACAAAAAAGGATAATGTAAGAAAACCAATAAAATAAAATGAGCAAGTTAACACCCGAAATGACGATAATACAAAGATATTATTAACAAAGAAATGTTAAAAAGATCATATATGATATAATATTAATGTATATGATTCTTGTATAATTTAATAACAATTATTTCACCATTATAATGGAGGTTAACCTACCCTCAACCAAGGAAAATTACAAGTTAAGGGTTTATTTTACAATCTCTTCATTATCTGAGGTTGTTTATAAGTAATTATCTACTGGGACCTCTTTATCATCCATATCCATGTTTCTTATAAGTGTATTTAGAAATATTCTTACTATTTTACATAATATGGGTTAATGTAATTTATACCATTGTTTTACTTTTTATAAGATTTTTATAAAGGAATCTTTACGTCATTTTCCAAACAGGGTCCTTTTTAACCTTTTCGATAAATTTAAGTTAGGAATGTCTTTTTTTAACTTATACGGCATGTGCGGATATTTTCCATCATTTTAAAATCTTCAAAGCTTCCCTTACAAGCTTATAATAATATTTTCAATGTAAATGTTTTATTTTAAAATTATGACTTTTAAATTATTTCAAAAAAAGAGATCTTCTCTCAAATAGTTTTGATTTCATATATGGCAACATCCTTTGATAGATTTTAAGCTTATATGAAGTTGATTTATTATGATACAAAACTTCCATATTGTATTGAAGGTTTGCTGATATGTTTGACTGTGGATGTGTTATTTTTATACCATTCATGGTTTATGTAGAAATTATTTACATTTCGTATACTAGTTTTAATACGAATGTTTATGTTATGTTTAAACCTGTTCATATGAGAAATTATTTGGACTTAATATGGGACGAGTGGTGCCTGCTATATCTCCTTGATGCATCGGTAGGTCTCATGATACAAACTAGTGTCTTTGCACGAGTCCTTGAAAAAATATTATTTGTATTATTTGAATGAGACCTTGGCTATGTGGTTATGATAGTCTGGCATTATGTATTCCATCATTATGAAAGTGGTTATTGATATTGAATGTGAATATTCGACTTGTAGAATATCCATGTGAATTAGTAAATGACATTTTTTCATTTTATTTCAACCATATTATGCAGAAGTTCATGTTTAAATGACATTTGATTTAGTTAAAAATTTACTTAAATGTTTATTCTTATTTATGAAAGTTTCCGCTATATTTTTATCCTTACTGTGCATTTGAGCTCACCCCTTTAATTGTTTTAATTTTCCTAGGATGTGAAGAAGTATTTTATGAATAACCTGCAGGGATTGTATTAGGGGATATGAGTGTGGAGACAAGATGTTTATGTAGTTGTCACATTATTATTCAATGTAATATTTATGAATGTATTTAGTTATTCCAAGACTACTTAACTTATCGGTCTTTCGAGAAATGATCTTTTCTGATCATGACAATGTTATGTTATAACGCACCGACTCTGGGTAACTGGGGTTTGGGCGTTACATTGCACATGGATCATGTGTAAATCTTTATTACACATGAAGCATGAGAAAAACATAATTGCACTTTAATTATTATGAGTCAACACCCATTTCACATAACGGATCATGATACTATACTTTCCCAAATGCATTGGAGCGCTATAAGGGTGCACCCTTCTTAAACCTTTCATTTTAGGCATAAGTGTGCCACATGGATCATATAACATGGATTCATAAAACATCATCAGTTATTCCATGATAAATGAATGTTTAATTCAAACATGAATCTTTATAATCAACAAGTAAATGTGCATAAAGGTGAATACCCTTGATAGTGAAAAGGGTATAGTATTCACTACATAATGGCATTGGCTTGGAAAATCTGTGCAATTTCGGCAGCGTAACAACATGATGTAAAAATTCATAAAAATGGTTGATGAGAGAGAAATGGGTCTCTCATAATATTTACATGACATGGAAAGTAAGGTTTAATATGGATATATTTACCAACATATGTAATGGAAATTATATTCATGATGCAAAATATTTATGGAATGTAAATGAGGAGAGGGAAATTCCTTTCGGAATTTCGGCATAGTAACGGTTGTACATGGGAGGAATTTAAAGAGAGATAAATGGGTCTCCCACCATTAAAACATAAAGATGTCAATATGTGAGAGGTGATAATCCATACCCCAACATTTATAATTGAAATTAAAAGGGCATAAGAATTTAATGAATAATAGATAAAAATGAGAAAGGAACAAAAAACCCTTAGTTGGATGGGTGCTTCCAAAGGTTTGAGAGAGGCTTCTTGGGAGATTTGGGCACCTTGGGATGATTATAGAGAGAGGAAGAAATAGGTTGGACGTACTCCAAATCCATTGAGTGAGGAGGAACTGGGATCTTGGGTTGGATTATATAGGAAAGGTAAGGGAATTCTTTATTATTTAGGTTTGGGACCCTCATTTTAAACTAATCCAAAGCGAAATCCTGCCCATGCTTTTTTTCCATGGTTTTTGGAAAAGGTAAGTGGGAAAAAAATTATTTTTCCAAATTTAGAACTTTTAAAAATAATGGGGTTTCCTATGTGGGGGTGGGTCACACTCCCAAGGAAAACAATTTAAAAAGACAAGATTTTTAATAAGTCTGGAAGGGTCCATTAATTCTTTGTAAAATAAGTCAACAAAACCTAAAATCGCATTATTTTAATGGTAAATCATATAATAGCCGAAAAAGGCTTATAGTATTTTATTACATCACAATTGGGACATTTTGATGTCATAAAACACATTATATATTTAAACGGTATTTAATTTTTACCCTAATATTTTTGTCTCAGAAAATTATGAAAAATTCACCGTTGGATAATTTTGACTTCCAGATTCCTGAAATAATATTCATTTTATCCAAATAATTTTCTAAATATTTTAATTTATAATTTTAAAATAAAAACCGCCATTTATCGAAAATTAATGGTTTTTGAAAAAAATGGCTTCAAACCACAATATAAATTACAATTGCATTCATAAAATTATACGCCCATTTATATTTAATTAAAAAATTAATTAATAATATTATTATTTTATTAAAATATTATTTAATTCAATAATCCTTAAATTCATCAAAATAGATTTCTTAGTTGAACATTAACTAAAAATACTCTTTGTGCTTTAAAAACTATTTACAAGGTAACAATAATAAAATGAAACTATATTCATTATTATATATAAAAATAATTTACATAAACGTAGTACTATGGTTTTATTACATAACCCCTTATAACACCCACATAAGACCAAAGAATAAGGTGTGCGACGGTGAAAGACTACTGGGGTGGCTCGGATAACATCGTTCGGGTGGTAATCTCTTTCAACTTCCACTTCTCCCATAGGCTGTAACGCCCCAACCCTAGATTCCCATAGTGGGTGCATTATTTTAATAATGTGGAATTATTAAATGGAATCTAGTCTCGAATGACCGATTAGATTAGCAGTCTTGGAAAATAGATTATATACATGATCATTACATTACACTGTCTAACATACAACAAAAAATAATAATCCTTTGAGGAAACCATTGTTCCTTTAGCTTAACCCTGCATCTCAAACATAAAACACTTCTTGGGATCCTGGGAAAATAAAACATAAGAAAGGGGTGACCTCAGTTTCTCATTAAGGGTAAATAATTTGGAGGATGATAACATAAAAAATATGCATGGTGAATAATTGAAGACACATGCCTTTACAAATATTAAACATGAACACATTATGGAATAAATATGAGCTGAGTAAATAATTCCATAATAAAACATAGTCCTGGGTATTCAAATAGTCTAATAATCACATGAACCATCAATATTATTTTCCTAATGGGGGAATGTATAATCCAGACATCTTGAAACATTTTTTCAATGACTCGACCAAGGCGTCTAAAAATGATTAAGGCCACATCCAAAACCATAAAGAAAATTGGGAAAAGCGTCGGCCAATTACACATCTAATTATCTCATGAGACCTTCCAATGCATCTAGGAGCTATATCGGGCTCCAACCATCACATACAAAGTCCAATACATTCCTCATATGAAAATGTTGAAACATAACCTAAAATTTCATATTAAAACTAACATATGAAATGTCAATACATTATCCATAAACCTTGAATGGTATAAAAATAACACATCCACTATCAAAAATATCACAACACCATCAATAAAATATGTGAGATTTGTATCATAATAAATAAATTTCAAATAAGTTTAAAATTTCCATCAAAATATGTTGACATAGATGAAAATGATTAGTAAAATGATTTGAGAGAAATACACCTTTTTCAGGAAATTGTTTTATGTATCACAATTTATAAAGGCAGTCATTTTAAAAATATATTTTAAACAATGATTCCCATACCAGTTTGAAAATTTTGAAAATAATTATCATTTCAAAACATTCATGTTCAAATAAATAAATACTTAAATTTATTTTGAAAATATGGACATTAATTAAATGGGTTTAGAAAAAAAATCATTAAAACATTTAAAATGATGATCTAGTTTAATAAACCCCCCCAAAAAACCTTAAAATATTATTATTGAAAACATTTTTATGAAATATGGATATTTTTGTTAATTATGTCCCAGAAAATGCTTACGAATAAACAATCTCAGATAATAATGAGATCGAGAAAATAACCCTTACCTTGCACTTTCCTTTGGTCGAGGGTATGTTTAACCTCTTGTATAAAGACCATATTATGTTAACAAATTATAACAGTACCCTATTCATATTTATTCCATCATACATGATTCATTAATGGCTTTATACTACCCATTTAATAATGAATTCCATTTTAAATTATCATTTTGGGTCATAATTGTTTTATTTATCGTATGAGTTTTAACTTGTTATTCTTGATCGTATGATTTATATTATGATTTAAATGAATCTATTATATAAACCTTGATTTATATGTCATATATATTTAGAATAAAAATATTTAAAACAGATGTATATATGAAATGGAAGGCACCGTTTATGTAGACGGTAGGTTGTACGTACGCATAACTGATGTTTCTGTTTTCACATCGTATTGAACGGAAGTAAGTGAATAAGAATTATGAAAGTACATAAATAAATACATACAAATATATATTTCTAGTTTAATTATTATTTAATATATTGCATACATATTAAAAATATATATTTTTATAATCATTTTTGAATGGTGAAAATGGAAAGGACTCTCATCGTGTCGTGGAGACGGTAATCCGTACGTATGCACGAGCGACAATATCATTATTTTGATTTAAAATAACATGTAAATATATTTTAGATCATAAGTAAATTATCATTAACATGTTATATTTAATATTTACATAAATTATACCGCAATATTATACCCATCCAAAAAATAAAGTATTTAATAACCACAAAATAACGACGTTGAGATAGAAAGTCGTTCGTACACATGTATGGTAACATGTCATTCATAGGACAGATAAAATAATGAATATGGTTGTACCATATTTATAATAAAATAAATTTATATAGAAGATACTGGAGTAATTGTTTTATAATGGAAAAAACAAAGAAAGAGGAAGTGGAAGAAGAAAATAACTCGGAAGATGTGATGAAATATTTACCTCTTCTTCAGGTTCTTTATTTTTATTTGATCAAAAGGGCTCGGTAGGTTGGCTTTATGATCAAAATAAGGCCTCTAGGATAAATTAATGGAATATTTGAGGATATTTGGTCAGGGTTTGGATGATCCAAATGGATTTGGAGGTGTTATTTTGAGAGAAGGGGAACTACCCTTTTATAATTGGGGTGAGGGTCACTTTAGGAAAATATTAAAGTATTAATTTATTATACAATCATATTCAGTTAATAATGGTTCCAAATTAATTTATTTCAAGACATATGTGGTTATTGGTTGAAATAATCTCAAAAATAGGTTTCAGACATGTTTAGATTACCATTTTATCCTTATCTTTTATATTTAACTCTTAGTTAAATAGATTAACTTTTTCTGTGTCTTCTTGTATTCTTACTCTATATAGTAAATAAACATAATCTAAAATTAAATTAGAACCTCAAGTGGATCATTAATGACATATATAATATTATTCAAGACCTTTGGATGAGCCTTAAATTTTTTGTAATATTATATCAACCAATAATATATTAGTTGTTTTAAATATTAATTTATGCGAATTTTTACACTATTTGGTATTTTGTTTTTCTGAAAGTCATCAAAACTTGATAACCTAAAAAAACATACATTTAATCAAACCCAACATTTCATATTCACCAATAAAATTCGTGTATGTCATAAAAACATTGAAATTATATTTATTTTAATATTTACAATAACATTTATTTGATTCTTTCATTAATAAATAATTACTGCATCATCATTGTGTCATAAATAAATTTAATAATTTAATGTCTAAAAATTATAAATAAAATACTTTGATGTTGGAAATAATTTTATTTTTTTAATGAACATTTACAGTCTTATTTATATTATGTAAAACCCTATATTAAACATGATTTAATTAACAAATGTTGAATTTAACACTTTTAACTCTTTTTTAAATTAAATATTAATAAATGTACTAATCTAATAAAAGTGGACCTAAAGTAACATATTTTATTCCTAAGGTTGTTTTTGATCGAATTACACTTATCCAATAGAATTAGGACATGTGTTAGAGTAATTATAATATCATTGTTACCCTTAATTACACTATTTAATTTTAAGTGTGGTAAATAAAAGTCAAAAGATACAATTCACCAAAAATTATTATCATCTTATTGATCCAAATTCTACATACTGAGGTTATCCATGTTTCTTTTATTTTTTTAATTCGACTCACAGAATAGATAAAATTATGTTTCATGAAAATTTTTTAAATGCTCTTAGAAGGTAGGTAAAAACGGTAAAAATTAAAATAAAATTTTATAAATATACTATTATTATAAAATGACTATGACAAATTACATTGAAAATATATAGAAATAATGTAACTATTTTTACATAAAATAAATTTAAATAAAATAATAAATTTTATATAAAAAGGCAATTTTAAACAATAACGCAGTGTTTTTCAATATTCATCAAAAATTGAATGTTTCCAGAAAAGTACCAAAAATTAACCCTAAGGTAATTTTGATATTCCCGACCAAAAAATTAAGTCCATTTTACCAATATAAGAAAATATATGTTTCATTAATTAATTTAAAATTTATTCCCATTGTCAAAACCAAAAAACGTATTTTTAATAAATAAAAACAATCCAAAGATTGACAGTTGTTTGTATCCAATATTAAAGTGAAATTATATCCAATGAACAAAATTGGATTTAATGGTAAAAATATAATCTAATTATGAATCCAAACTGTTCAAATTTTTAATTGAAAACAATAAATTATTTTGATTAAAAAAAAATTTCATCTAAAATTTTGTATTTTTCACTATTCACCCAAATATAAAAGCTTTTAGAAAAACACCAAAAATTTATCATAACTAAATTATTATTTCATTATTCTAAAATAGATTTTTATTTTGTAAAATTTTATATATAAGAGTTTCAATTATTGTATTTAATAAGGGTTCACCATTAAAAGGCGGTAAAATTGCATTTTCTGAAAAATACTTATTTATTCTGAAAAAAATGAATTTGTTCTTACATTATGTCTAAGAAACTCATAATATGGATTCTAAAACTATAAGTATTATATAAAGTTCAAAATTATGTTATTACTATTCATAACTGCTTTTGAGCGGCTAGTTTGGTACGTTAGGGTGTGCTTGAACTCGGTGTTGCATGTAGTGCATGTTTTTGAATTAAATTGAAAAAAATAACATACTATGAAATCTTGGGGTGTTACATTTTCCCATCCTTCAATAAATTTATTCCTTGCAATTTGAAATTTCTCTTCAAAAATAAAAAATTCAAAATAAGAAAATACCTTTGTGGAAAACCCACATCAGAATTTGGGTTAATCAAATTTTGTCTTAATAACAAGAAAATGGAAATGAAAATGTTACACCAAATTATGATCTCAGTTAGAAGAACATTGGTGGAAAATAAAGACACATAATTGGAGGTAAAACCTAAATATTTATAGAGAGTGATTGAGGTCGTAATTCACAATATATCATTTAAATATATTGACATAACAAATAAATTATCAAAACCATTTTCAATACCTAAATACGTAAAAAGTGTATATGGTATTTATTTTCTTTTTAAATTTTTTTTGTCTTTTTAAGGAAGCCAATGATAAAATAAAACACATGGATGTGGAAGGTTATTTTTCACCACATCTGTAAAAAATAACATTACTATTTTTGTCATTTTGTAAAATTCTTCATTGAAAAACATTCCCCTTGAAATGAAAAGTGAAAAGGTTTTATACACCGTATAAAATAAAGCCATTTGTAAATAAAATGATGGATCAATGAAAGGATATTGTTACAAAGTCTCTTAAATAATTTTTAATAATTAATTTAATCATATAATAAGAGGGATATATATATATATATTGTACAAGTATAATTACATCATTAAACTAATTCCTAAAAAAAACTCATCTTTCACTCCAAAAGATTTCAAATAATATATTTTAATTTTCCAAATCAAATACAGTTCCAAAAATAATTAACTTATAATTCAAATATTAGACCATTTAAAAAACATCTACATTATACAATCTAGGACATAATGTTGGCCAGTGGTAGGTGATGCACCCTTTTCACCCTTCGGTTGCGGGTTCAAGTCTCACGACCTTAAAAAACGTGACTAGTTGCCACCTGACCTCTGGGTTTTCCTTTTTATGAAAATCCAAAAATAAGATTAATAATTGTATCCAATTTCTAACATAATCCATTCCAACCTTTAGAATTATCCAAAATACTTCCATCCAAACTCACAGTCCAAAATGTATAATGATGTTTAACACAATGATGATCCATTTTTCCACGTAATAACATGTGAACAACTTCATCATGTATTCTTTAAAAACATGGTAAGACCCTGAATTACCATAAAATGATATTGATTACAATCATGCTCCCATATTCTTTATAGAATACTAAACATATTCCTTATATCTAAATTTTTTGAATATTCCTATGATGATGAAATAAAGAACTATTAATCAGTTCCAAGGAAGTCAAAAAAATCCAATATAATTTATTCAAATCCACCATCTCTTATTACAAAATCACTACCTAGTTATGAGAACCATATTGAAGATTACCTTTCCTTAAACCATGTATTTTCCAAAAAGTTTATCTTAATATTACATCACTTTTCTTAGAACCATATAATCTCAAATCCTCAATAAAATACTAATGCAGAACAATCCTTATTTATCACTATAATTCATATAACCTATATATTGATTATAAAACAGTCAAATGAAATAATTCTATAATAACAACATAAGAAAACTAGACATTCCTCTTCATCTGAGGTAGTATCCTTACTTGATTATTATCAATAGCATCATGTGTTGTATACTCTGATGATAGGGACATTGATTCGCGTAGTGTCTCAATGCCTTGTAGATGAAGCATTTTACATTCAGAACCTTTTTCTTACCCTTACAATCATGTACTTGTTGTCCTTTTTCTCCACACTTATAACAAACACTCATTCCCTTCCAGAATTTACCAAGGTATTCTATCTACATTTATCACATATTGGAAAATCATTCTGTCCCCTTTTCTCTTTATCTGTCTTTCTCTCTACTATCTTTTTCTTTTTATACTTCCCTTAAAAGACATAGGACTCAGAGAAATACTTACTCATATTATTAACATGTGATATTATTTCTTCATATGTTGACAATACATGGGAGATTATTTCCCTTCCAAATGTTTGCATCATACCATGAACGATATGATCCTTCTTTCTCTTTGGATCATACGTATTGTTGGAGTTCTCATTCCTTATACTGGGTGCCATTTCTAAACAATGGAATACACTAGGTCAGTTTATAAATCGAAATGAATAATTTCAAACTTGTAAAATACCTAACGTAAATTGAACATTTTATGTATATAATCTATAATAATAAAAAAATCATTAAGGAAGTATTTAATCCTAAATCCATCATAATGGTTTGAAATGAAAATATAAATTATCTAAGAATATCCCCTGAGAGTGTCATAACAAGGAGTGCAACAAGGCCTATTTTCATGCACCAGTTCCCATTCGAGTCAAGCTCATTATGGTGATTTCGGTTTTTACCGTGAGGTACATCTATGTCAGAGCCTTCTCTACCTGCTCGTATCCAGACAAAGATGTATTGCTTGGAAAACTCACAAAATCTCTAAATTACCAAAATTCTCAAAAGTTATTCTATAATAATCCAAAATGTTTGTTTTATCATAATGTTATCTAACTCGAGTTTATCTAAATCTATTTCCAAGGTTATTTCTAAACATCATCTGATACCATCTTTAATTCCCCGAAACTAGATTCCTAGAGTCGGTGCATTATTTAAATACATTGTCATGATTAAAAGGAATGAAGTCCTGAAAGACCGATCAGTTTAGCTGTCTTGGAAAATAGATTACATACATGAATGTTAAATTACACTTTCTAACATACAAAATAATAATAATAATAATCCTTTGAGAATTACATTGTTCCCTTAGCTTAACGCTACATCTCAAACATAAAACACTTCTTGGGATCATGGGAAAATAAAACATAAGAAAGGGGTGAGCTCTGATGCTCATTATGTGTAAATAATTTAGCGGAAGATTACATAAAAACTATACATGGTGAATAATTGAAAAAACATGCCTTTTCAAATAATAAACATGAAAACTTTATGGATGAAATATGAGCATAGTATATAATTCCATAAAAAACAGTGTCATGGGAATTATACTACTTGAATAACAACATGAACCTTCAATATTATTTTCATAATGAGGGAATTTATAATGCATGACATTTTGAAACATTTTGTCAAGGCATCGGCCAAGACGTATAAAAATTATTAAGGCCTCGACCAAAACCATATAACAAATTGGGAAAGGCCTCAACCAATTACACATCTAATTATATCATTAGACTTACCAATGCATCGAGGAGCTATAGTGGGCTCCACCCATCACTAACATAGTACACTATATTCCTCATATTAAAGGGTTGAAACATAACATAAACACTCATATAAAATATAGCATATTAAATTTCAGTACTTTATCTATAAAAAATGAATGGCATAAAAATAACACATCCACTATCAAACATATCCTAAAACCTTCAATAAAATATGGAATATTTGTATCATAATAAATAAATTTCAAACAAGTTTAAAATCTATCAAAGGATGTTGACATAGATGAAAATGATCAGTAAAATTCTTTGAGAGAAATTCCCCTTTTTAAGGAAGTCGTTTGTAAGTCTCACAATTTATAAAATAAGTCATTTAAAAGATATTTTTTTTAATAAAAGTTTCCCATTAAAAATTGAAACATTTGAAAATAATTTTCATTTCAAAACATTAATGTCAAAATAAAAAATTCCTTAAAATCGTTTTGAAAATACAGACATTTATTAAAAGGGTTTAGAAATATAAATCATTAAAACATTTAAAATGATGATCTAGTTAAATAGAACCTCCCATGAAACCTTACACAATTCCTTTTGAAATTATTTTTATGAAATATGGGTATCCATGATAAGTATGTCCCAGAAAATAATTACACATAAACAATCTCGGATAAAAATGAGATTAAGGAAATAACCATTACCTTTCACATTCCATTGGTCGAGGGTACATTTAACCTCCTCTATATTGACCGTAGTATGTTTTTAATTTAAAAAAAACCATATTCTTATTTATTACATCATACATGATTCATTTATTACTTTATACTACCCATTTAATGATTATGTTAATGTAAAATTAACATTTTGGGTAACAATCTCTTTCTTTATCGTATGTGTTTTAACTTGTTATTTTTGATTGTAAGATGTAGATTACGATTTAAATAAATCTAGTATATAAACCTTGATTTATATATCATATATATTTAAAATATAAATATATAGAATATATGTATATATGAAATGGAAGGCACTATTTATGGAGACGGTAGACCGTACATACGCATAAACGTTGCTTCAAATTTCACAACATATTGAACGGATGTAAGTGAATAAGATTTATGTAAGTACATAAATACATACATACATATATATATTTATATATCCAGTATAATTATTATGTCATATATTACATACATATTAATAATATATATTTTTATAATCATCATTGAATTGTGAAAATGGAAATGACTATCATTGCGTCGTGGAGACGGTAATCCGTACGTATGCACGAGAGACAATATCATTCTTTTGACTTAAAATAGTACATCAATAGATGTTATATCATAAATACAGAATCATTAACTTGATATATTTATTATTAAAATCAATTATACATCATTATTATACCCATATAAATAATAATGAATTGAATAACAACTACCCCACGACATGGAGACGGTAAGACGTACGTAAGCACGTATGGTGAAATGTCATTCATAGGATGAATAAAATAATTAATATGGTTTTACCATATTTATAATAACATCATGGAATATATAAGATACTGGAGTTTCTATTTTATAATGGAAACAACAAATAATGAGGAAGTGGATCGAAAAATGAAATTGAAAGAGGTGATGAAATATTTACCTCTTCTTCGGGTTCTTCCTTTTGATTTGATCAAAAGAGCTCATTAGGTTGGCTTTCTTATCAAACTAAGTCCTATAGGATCATGTGGGGGTAGTTGGGAGGATATTGGGCCAGGGTTGGCTGATCCAAATAGAGTTTGAGGTGTGATTTTGAGAGAAGGGGAAATGTCCTTTTATAAGAGGGGTGAGGGTCACTTTAGGAAATGATTAATGTATTAATTTATTATACAGTCATATTCAATTAATAATGATTCCAAATGAATTTATTTCGAGCCATAGGTGTTTATGGGTTGAAATAATCTCAACCAATAATTTTTTAGTCATGTTTATGTTACCATTTTATCTATATCCATTAGATTTAACTCTTAGTTAAATACACTAGTGCAGAAAACGTTTTTTACGTCAGTTATTTTTAATTTTTTACGTCGGTTTCTAGCCGACGTTAATACGTGCAACGTTATAAATAAGGTTTTTGACGTCGGTTATTTAAAACCCGATGTCAAAAACATAAAATCACGATGTTTATCGCGTCGGTTACTTTAGAACCGACGTGATAAAGGGCCTGGAGAATGGTTTATCACATCGGTTATTTTAGAACCGACGTGATAAAGGGCCTGGAGAATGGTTTATCACGTCGGTTATTGAATAACTGATGTGATAAACGGCCTGGACAATGGTTTATCACATCGGTTCTTAACCAACTGACGTGATAAATAGGGGCGAGGGGGTTTATCACGTCGGTTCATATAGAACCAATGTGATAAACTGGGGTGAGGGCGGTTTATCACATCCGTTCAATATGAACCGACGTGATAAACTGGGCTGAGCGTGGTTTATCACGTCGGTTCATACAAATCTGACATGGAAAACCGGGGGAGGGGGGTTTATCATGTCGGTTATTATATAACCGTCGTGATAAACCGGATGGAGCCAGTTTATCACGTCGGTTATTGAATAACCGACGTGATAAACCATTGTCCAGGCCGTTTAGCACGTCGGTTATTAAATAAGAGACATGATAAACCATTCTCCAGACCCTTTATCACATCGGTTATTAAATAACCGATGTGATAAACCATTCTCCAGGCCCTTTATCACGTCGGTTCTAAAATAACCGACGTGATAAACCATTATGCAGACCTTTTATCACGTCAGTTATTAAATAACCGATGTGATAAACCCAATTTTTTTTTAACAGAATGCAGTGATCTTCTCTCTACCAGAATCAACCAGAAAACAAATCATGAAATCGTACCACAAAAACCTAAGTACATCAAAATTAAGCATGTACATAGATAACATATAAAACATACCCACTAGACATCATCCACCCTCATTTATACCCCATGGACAGCCCTCCCCCACCCCAATGGAGCCCTCACCCTCATGTATACCCCCTGGACAGCCCTCCCCCACCCCATTGGAGCTCCCACCCTCATGTATACCTCTGGGACAACCCTCCCCCACCCCATTGGAGCCCCCACCACACTCCCGGACTGCCCCCAGACCCTCGGACACCCCCCAAACACCCCTCGACAACCCCCCACCCGCCTGAACAGCACCTACTCACCCCCTCACCCCACTTGACAGCCCCCACCACACCCCTGGACAGCCCCAAACACTCCTGGACAACCCTCGGACAACCCCCCCACCCCTGGACAGCACTCCCACACCCCTGGACCGGCTTCCCACATCCCAGGACTGTCCCCCCACCCCACCGGACAGCCCTCCCAGACCGCTGGCCACCCCCAACCCCACTGAACACACCCCCACACCCTTGGAACCCCTCCCCCACAGACCCAAATCCATACCAGAAAAACCATCAAAAGTTGACCAAAACAAGAAGTAGAGCAAAATTAAACATTCAGTTATATAACATTCAAAACATACACTGTTAACTTCAAAAAAAAATTCAAACCTAAACAACTACCAAATACACAATTAAAACGACAATATTCAAAATTAAATTTTACATTACAAACAACTAAAATTCAATCAAACCTATAAAATAATTTGACTACTCCACTTGTACGTGTTTGATGTCTTCAGCGGTATAGGGTTGAGGGTCATCAAAAAGATACAAATGAAATAGAAGATAGTTAACATGTATAATGAATAAATCAAATTGAAATATTATGGCAATGTTTAAGAGGAAATCGTACCAGGTCAAAATTCACAACTGTCCCAGTTGTTATTATTTCATACATAAATCTTAACATATAATATCTGTATTCGATAAGGCCTTGTTCTTCATGACAATTCTTTTTTGAATGAGTGTAAATTAAATATATTATTTTTATGTAATAAATAAAAAAGTACAAATTATAAATGGAAATTTACCTTCACATTTACATATTTGATCTGTTCATTTCTTTTCTTTGTGTTTTTTCGAATGTAAACCCTTGCACTGTTAGAAAATAATACGAATGGGGTAAATTTAAAATTCATTATAATATATAAAACTATTGATAAATTGAAACTTACTTTTCCAATATATTCTTAAAACTTTCCCTCACATCACCTTGAATAGAGCATATCCAATAAAGAGCTTTTTCCCTTGGGCAAAAAATCCCTAACATCCAATGATCACTGATAAAAGGAAATTTAATGTTAGTGGTTTTTGATGTTGAAAGATAATTAACTCTTTGAGAGAAATTTGTTTCATACCTCTCACAAAAAGGAATCATCCAACATTGTCTGATTATATTCTTTTCAAATCATTCAACAATATAAAGCATTCTTTGTTCCTCAGTCAATGCACATGCTTCAGGGGAAATCAATTGCGGGTCCATGAATCCATATACTTCTGTCAGTTCATTCCTCTCACAAATTTTATAAAGATACCTAATAAAAAACATATATAAGTATACATTTTTAATAAATATAACATAGAGAAAAGGTGTTAATAATTACATGGAAAAAAATTTCACGACGTTGATGCCCAACTTATCTCCAGTAACAAGCTCCATGATATCAGATTTTGTAATCCCCACACTTATTTCACGTCCACAAACATGAGATTCCATTGGAAACTCATAAAAACCCAACAACAAATGTGAATATCTTGACAATCTGTCAAGACCACTAGAATCTGTATCTGATGTCATATCATGTTGTCTTTGTTGTTATCTATACAATATTTCTTTACCTTTGAATTATTCCTGTGAAAAACAAATTGAGAAATATGGTAGTTTTCAAATGATAAAACAACTTTATTAAAAAAATAAAATAAAAGATATAACATTCATACCTCTATGTTAATGAGTCGAAGAAGTCTGGATGGACGAACTAAAAAATGGCCGATACTCTGTCCAACTGTCGCCACCTCATCTGTAGGTATTGGTACCCTAGCTGATCTATCTATAATATCCCGTACAGTGACCCTCTGATTCTCTACCTCTAATTGTTGATGATGAACTGTATCTCCTATACAATATACCAACCCATATGCTACTATATGATGTTGAGAATCATCAACATACAACTCGCAATATGTAGGAAGCTGCGGCGGAGGCGTAGGATAAAAAATGGGGTCCGCAGGCTGAGGTGGGGGAGTGGGAGCTACTGGCGGAGGTGGAGGATAAATAATGGGGTCTGCAGGAGGAGGTGGAGGATTGGGAGCTGCAGTCTGAAATTGTCTTTGCATTTCTGCAAACATAGACTGCACCGACTCTCTAATCTTTTCTTCCATCATCGCATTAATATTATGAAATTCAACCTCCAAGGATTCTATTTTTTTTATAAACCCCATCAATGTTAGAAGTTGAAGAACGTGGAAACACTTTTCTTACCGATACACCTGCCGGATATCCTCTTACACGATCAGGATGTTCGGGCCATCCCAATGCTGCAAATAAAATATCTTCCCTACCAGTAGCTATAAATGTCCCCTCTGAACACTGATCCTCAAGAGAGTCCTGTATTAATTAATTGAACATTTCTGTAATGATTGAAACTTATATGAAGAAAAAAGTTAACTTAAATAAATTAAATAGATATCTTACAATCCTATCAGCTACGATTCTCGATTCTTCCGAAAGATATTGCCCTTTTTCCCTTCCGATATCTCTTCCATTTTTCATGTCTAGATGGAGGGGATGGAGGGGCCACCTCTCCAGAGCTTGAAGACTCAGCTCTTAGTTGTTGAAATTTTTCCACCATCATTTTTTCTTCCAATAATGTAAACCCTCCCCGAGATAAACTATGAGGGTATACATTTTTAGATTGGATCTCCTGATGAGCTTTCCTTGTTTGCTGTAATTTGAGAATAATAAATCATTAACAAAACATTAATAAAATCATTTATATAAGAAAGTTTATAAAAGTTTACATTGCCCTTACCAGAAATGACTCTTTTTTTCTACTTTCAAAAAATTGTCTCCATGTGTCTTCATCTATAAAAGGATATATACGACATGGATTTTCATGACTCCTATGACCATAAATGATATCAGATGAGAGGGTTGATTTGAAATCCCTCCATCTCCTGGAAGCCAACGATAAGCATTTCTTCCCGACTCCTCCAGTGTCAGGAATATCAAATTTCATCTGATAAAGAAGAGGTTAAACATATTATATATACTAGAAACATTAAAAGAATGGTCAAACAATGACAAAAGATCTTACCAAAATCGTCTCCCACAACTGAGAGATAATCTCTTTATCCACACCTCTCCAATCATCATACAGAATGCTTACTTTGGTCTTAGCCTTAGTTGCAACAAAACTCTTAAAATCTTTGGCATTCGGACCTCTAGGAATATCATCATCATCAAACTCAACTACTATCCTCTGATCCTGCGTACGGTCATGTGATAATTTTGGTAAACGTATGCACCCACGTTTACCAACCTTTGAACTCTTTGTTGTAATAGGATCAGGTGAATGTTCATCCCCCGAGGGATGACCAACAATATGCTCCTCTCCAGAATCATATGGTTGATCATCTGAATGATCTTCCATTATCCTTCAAATCAAAAAAACAAACGTCAGTTCACAAATATACAAATTCAAATATTTTAATACCATTGCAATCAGAAAATAGAAAAGTGTACTAAGTTACATAATAGTAAACATTGGTAATATGGTAAGCATGTTAAACAATGGTAAAGATGGCAAATATGGTCAAGATGGTCAAGATGGTAAAAATGGAAAAAATGGTAAACCTGGTAAACATTGTAAACATGGTACAGTAATTGTCAGTGAAAAAATATACAAATTCAAATATTTTAATACTACTGTAATTAAAAAATAGAAAAGTGTAATAAGTTACATAATAGTAAACATTGGTAATATGGTAAGCATGTTAAACAATGGTAAAGATGGAAAATGTGGTAAAGATGGTCAAGATGGTAAAAATGGTAAAAATGGTAAACCTGGTAATCATTGTAAACATGGTAAAGTAATTGTCAGTGAACAAAAATAAGCATTTTAAAATTCATGTAATGGTTATAAACATGATAAAGTAAACTAAACAAACTTAAAACAAACAAAAACATATACTTATTTTATTTTAAAACATGTTTTAATAAATAAAAAACTTACAATATCTAGCATTTATGGAAAAAATAAATGTAAACAAGAAATAAAAAAATGTCACCTATAATTTTAGGAATGTACAGATGGATTGTTTTCCCAAATTCCTTCATCGTGATCATTCCTTATGGCACAAACTATGTCTCCAACATGATCGTCATTATGTTCTGTTAATATTTCCATGGAAGTAGGTATCTCACATAAATCAGCATATTCATCAAGTTCATCCTCACCAAAATATTGTTTTTTCCCTTGTAAAACAACAGCCCACTGCATATCTGATTGATCTACTACATAAAAAAAAATTTACATGTGTTTCCATTATAAAAGAATCAGCTGTGTCTTCCAATCTATTCATATTAACAAGTTTCATTCCAAATTCATCGTGTCTGACACTGTTGTTACCATTAAACCATTTATAGTTAAAAACGGGAACTTTAATTTTAAAGTAATCAACCTCCCATATGTCTTCAATCACTCCATAATATGCATTTGATGCAGAAATTGGGTTTTTGTCCTTAGCACTCGAAAAATGCATTGCTTCTGCAAACACTAATACACCACTATTCTGAACTGCACTTCTATTGTCCTGAGCTTTTGTATGAAATGTATAACCATTAATGTCATAACCAGACCATGTTATCACATTTAAACATAGACCACCCACTATACATTTTAATGTCTCTGAAACATCTGATCTACTAAGAGAAGTCTTTTTAAGCCATGACAAAAAAGTTTTGTTGTGCTCATTCAAAATCCACATTTCTTTCTTCTTAGGATGACATTGTTTCAACTCATTAATATGCAATGTGATATACGGTTGAGCATCAGCAATGTTATTCAAGATGTATGATTCTAACTTCTTCATCTGTTCCGCTGACAATTATTTGACTTTCAATCCGCGAATCCCCTTTCCCTCATTATTAACTCATTCAGGGAGATATGGAGGAAAACCTATGTGTTGCGCTGCAGCCAAGTAGCTCGTACAAAACTATGCTACCTCCTCAGAAATATACTTTTCAATAATGGAGGCTTCAGGTCGATATAGATTTTTAACATACCCCTTTAATATTTTCATATAACTTTCAAAAGGATACATCCAACGAAGATATACAGGTCGACAAATCATTATTTCTCGAACCAGATGAATCATTAAATGCACTATTATATCAAAAAAAGTTGGAAGAAAATACATTTCCAATTGACAAAGTAAAAAAATTGCATCCTTTTCCAAAATGTTCAAAGCATTCACATCAATCGCCTTGTTACAAATTGAATTGAAAAAATAACACAACTTCATTATAGTCTTTCTGACACGAATGGGCAATATTCCACGCAATGCAACTAGTAGAATTTGTTGCATCATGACGTGACAATCATGTGATTTCATACCTATCAACTTCATATCCTTCAATGAGAAAAAAAATTTTACATTAGAATAATAACCATGTGGCCCTTTGGTATCATGAAGACACTGACAGAAGCTAATTTTCTCCCTCTTCGATAATGTATGACAAGCCAGGGGAAGAAATGTTCATCTTCCTTTAGGAGTGGGAGCTAACTCCAAATGAATTCCCATTAATAGTAAGTCTAATCTTGCATTAAACCCATCTTTAGTCTTTACATTAATATCTAACAATGTTCCAATCAAAGAATCACAAATATTCTTCTCTACGTGCATTAAATAAATATTATGTATAACTTCATGATACCTCCAATATGGTAGCTCAAAAAAATTTACCTTTTCTTCCAAATATGTCTATCATTACCAGATTTCTGTGTCTTTCCCAATGTCACGTCAAGGTTTTTCACCCTCTCAAAATACAGATCAGGGGATAAAGGTTTTGGAGCAGTATCAAATTCTTTTGAGCCATTGAATGCCTTTTTTAGTCTTCTATAATGGTGTTCCATAGGCAAAAACTTTCGATGACCCATGTACACTATTTTCCTCCCATGATGCAATTGACAATAGGACGTCTGTTGTTCGCAAATTGGACATGCTTTGTGCCCTTTAACACTATATCCAGACAAATTTCCATACGCTGGGAAGTCATTTATAGTGAACAGAAGCACTGCATGCAGTTGAAAATATTCCATTTTATAAGAATCATACACCCTAATACCATCAACCCATAACAGTTTCAAATCATCAATCAACGGTGACAAGTAAACATCAATATCATTACCTGGTTGCTTTGGAACAGAGATCATTATACTCATCATGACATATTTGTGCTTCATACAAACTTCAGGAGAAAGGTTTTAAATTACCAATAAAATAGGCCATGAAGTATGTGTGCTACTGAGTGTTCGGTATGGATTCATTCCATCTGTGCACACCCCTAGTCTGACATTTCTAATTTCATTTCCAAATATAGAATACTACGCATCAATTTTCTTCCATTGTGGACAATCAGCTGGATGACGTATTTTTCCATCACATACCCGCTCTTCATCATGACATCTTAATCTTTTTTCATCATGTGGATTAGCAAAAAAAAAACGTTTGAAACAATTAATTATAGGAAGATACCAAAATACGTTTGAAGGGATATTTGTAATCTCTACATCAACCTGTGATTTTTATTTCACCTTATACCTTGATGTCCCACATTTTGGACACTCTGACAGAAATTCATATTCCTTCCTATATATAATGCAGTCATTCGGACATGCATGTATTTTCTTTTATCCCAATCCCATCAGGCATAATATTATCTTGGCTTTGTAATGTGAATCAGGAAGATCGTTATCTTTTGGAAGAAAGTCTTTCATCAATTTTAGCAGCTCTGTAAAACTTCTGTCTCTCCATCCATGATTCGCCTTCAGGTTAATCAATCTTAACACCACTGAAAAAACCGTAAAATATGTACAACCGGGATATAATGGTTTTTCAGCATCACCATATAGACGCGCAACTGTCGGTTCTATCTCAATTTGTTCTGCTACAATATCGCGAATCATTTCTTCAATTCCATCGGAGTTACCATCTTGCGAATCATCATCATCAGTGACATTCCGGCCAGTTTCACCATACAAAATCCAAGGGCTATAACTCGGATTAAAACCATGACATATCAGATGATCTTTTATCTCTCTACTTTTCAACTTCTTTATATTCAAACATTTCAGGCATGGACAGAAAAAAATTTCACTACTTGGAACATTTCGTTTTGAAAATTCCAAAAAGGAATCAACACCTTCCTCAAATTCATTTCTCATTCGATGTGCCGTAATCCAACTTCGATTCATTATTACCTATAACAAATATCAACAAAAAATATATATTTTTAAGAGAAGACAAATACATGGTTATATGAAAAAAATCATAATTTGAATGTAAAACAATTTAAAATATAAAACAAATCTATAGGTATTTAAAAAAAATATGCTTGAATATTATCTTTAAAACAAAATATAGTTAGATATAACAGTTTTAAATTTCATTGAATCAAAGAAAACCATGACGCCTACATAGAATAATATTGATTGCGGTTTTGATGTTTTAATATATTAGATAAACAACCTATTTTAAATGGCGTGCAGACCTTGATATTGGTCTCCATCACCCTTCGGTGTGACTGGCAAAAAGAGGTCTACCAGCATGTTATTATTTTATCAGCAATTCACTCATTCTTGTTTCTGATGATCGTTAATTGCATTGGCAGGCTGAGAGGCCGCCCAGTGCGTCCAACACTGGTCTTCTCAGAATAACAATAGTCCCACTGATTCAGTTTAATCCTTTATTTCTGCTTTTTTATCCCACGTAACATATCTTGTGGGGATTTGATTTTGTACATGGCCTTCAACTTTAACGGTTATCAATCAAAATAAAACTCGACTAAAAACTCTGTTTATTTTAGGTTTTCAAAATCCAAAAACGAAAACAAAACAACCATGGACAAAAACTGAATTCCAATTACAGGAAACATGTTCAGAAATTCTAAACACCAAGAATTAACAAATATCAACAACAACAATGAACAGCCTGGAAATTACAAGACTAAATATGTATATGTATATGATTAACAATAATAATGTGTTTTATATTCTCAAGTGAATGTTCTAAATTATATGGTAATTCATATGGTTTAATAGCATTGGTAACATGTTTTCGATTCCAATGAGACATAGGTGTGAGAGCCATTGATAATGGAGTAGTGTCCTAATCTCAATCTAGGTCCAACATCCTCAACATATTCTTCTAGGGGTAGAATTTAGTATGGTTTGTGTTATTTTAACACCTCTATATTTATTATAGGTTATTAAATCAAATTATTTTGATTAACTTTTTTTTATTCATCCTTGTATTATAATTTTTTGACTTTTTAGGATATTATAGTTTTATATTCTTATTCATGGATGGAACATGTTAAGTGAATACCATAAGGTCCTACCTAGGAAACATTTTACATTTTTTTACAAATATAATGGAGGAAATATATTTTGTACAAACCATACTTATTTATCATGAAATCACACAGCATGATGCATATGAATATTTTAGGGTTGGTTCTAGGTTTTCCATACCGTGTGGTTAAACCATGGTACTCCTCCAATATCATATAATGGGGATCACATTTATTGTTTTAATTTATAAAAAAACCGATCCAAAATATGATATAAAAAGTAATTATTATTTATTTTCCTTTAAAGTAACGATGCACGTCTTTTTTATCTCATTATTCATCTAGTTTAATGTTCCCTCAACATAGTCTGTTATATCAACAAAATAGTCTTTTATATCAACAAAAAATTCAACGAGATTCAAATAACCATTTGCAATAACAAAATACAAATAACCATTTGTAATACAAATAACCATTTGCAATAACAAAATACAAATAACCATTTGCAAATAACCATTTGCAATACAAATAACCATTTTCAATACAAATAACCATTTGCAATAACAAAATACAAATAACCATTTGCAAATAACCATTTGTAATAACAAAAAATTCCATGAGATTCAAAAACGAATGAAATTCACATCAAGAATCGAAAAAAAAACGAACGAAATAAATTCGTGGAAGGATTACTTGAATGTTGGGAGTTGATATGATAGATCCGAGAGGAGTGAAGAAGATAAAAAATGAAGCCAATTTTAGTTTAACGCAGGTCGATCGACGAGCTGATTAGGGTATACCGCGCGAGAGAGATGAGTCGGCGGACTATCAATCGAAAAATCGTAAATGATAGTCCATGGGCATTAATTTTTTTAAATGTTTTATAATGTTGGTTATTATATAAATGATGTTATAAACTATTTTTTAAATTAATAAAGTCGGTTATTTTAAAACTGACGTAAAAAAAGAGATATCTACGCATTTTTACGTCGGTTATTTTATAAACGACGTAACCCCCCCCCCCCCCCCCGCGCTTTGGTTTTTTACGTCGTTTATAAGATATCCGACTTAAAAAACCAATTCAAGGGGGGTTTTTTACGTCGGTTATTTGGCAACCGACGTAAAAAAACCTGATATATACGCGTTTTTTAAGTTGGTTATTTTATAACTGACGTAAAAAACCAAAGCATAGTGGGGTTTTAACGTCGGTTATTTTGAAACCGACATAAAAAACCCGATACGGACGCGTTTTTTACGTCGGTTATCTAATAACCAACGTAAAAAACAAAATCTCGGACGCGTTTTTTACGTCGGTTATAAAATAACCGACGTAAAAAACCCAACGCTTTGATTTTTGACGTCGGTTATTTGATAACCGACGTAACAAACGCGTCTATATCGGTTTTTTACGTCGGTTTCCAAATAACTGACGTAAAAAACCCCCGCGTATTGGTTTTTTTATGTCAGTAATAAGATAACCGACGTAAAAACCCAACAGGCGTGATTTTTAATGTCGGTTATTAAAATAACCGACGTTAAAAATCTACTCGCCGCATTTTTACATCGGTTATATATACCCAACATAAAAAATGGTGACGTAAAAAACGATTTCTGCACTAGTGATAGTTTATCTTTTACCGTGTCTTCCTGTATTTTTAATCTATATGGTTAATAAACATACTCTAAACAACCAAGAGAACCAAAATTGGATCATTAATAACATATATAATATTATTTATTAGATTTGACTGAACCTTACATTTTTAGAAATTTTATATCTACCAATAATATATTATTTGTTTTAAATATTAATTTATGACAAATTTTGACACTATCTGGTATTTTGTTTTTGTGAAAGTCATCACAACATCATTACTTTCTAAAAATATACATTGAATCAGCCCTAATATGTCATAATAACCTAGAGAATTATTTGATGTCATAAAAACTTTTAAATTATATTTTATTTAATATTCATAATACCATTATTTTATTATTTCATTAATATGGCAATTACTGCATTATCATTATGTCATAAATAAATATAATTATTTAATGTCTAAAAATTATAAATAAAATACCATGATGTTGGAAATAGTTTTATCTTTATAATTAATATTTATAGTATAATTTATATTTGTAAAACTCTATATTAAAAATGGTTTAGTTAATAATCATTGAATTTAACACTTTTATATCTTCTTTAAATTAAAAAATAATAAATATCCTAATCTAATACAAATCGACCTAAATTGTCATATTTTATTCCTAAGGTTGTTTTTGGTATAATTACACATATAAAATAGAATTAAGACATAAGTTAGGGTAATTATAAAATAATTTTTACCCTTAATTACCCTATTTACTTTTAACTTTGGTAAATAAATGTCAAAAGTTACTATTCAACAAAAAATTATTTTAATCTTATTGAACCAAATTAACTTAATGTGGTTTACCTTGTCTCTATAATTTTCTAAAATCCACTCAAAGAAGTGGTAAAATTATGTTTTATGAAAATTTTCAAGTGCTCCTAGAAGGTTGGTAAAATACGGTAAAAGTTCAATAAAATTTTATATATCTAATATTATTATAAAATGACTCTGATGAATTACATTGAACATGTATTGATATTATATATCTATTTTTACATAAAATAAATTTATATAAAATAATTATTAATTTAAATAAAAAGTCAGTTTTAAACAACAACGCATTGTTTTTCACTATTCTTCAAAATTGAAAGTTTTCAGAAATGTACCAAACATTCACCCTATGGTAGTTTTGATATTATGAAACAAAAATATATGTCCATTTTACCAATTTAAATAATAATAAGTTTCATTAATTAATTTAAAATTAATTCCCATTGTCAAAACCAAAAAACATATTTTTATGAAATAATAACTATCAAAAGATTGAAACTTGTTTATGTCCAATTTTAAAGTGAAATTAAATCCGATGACAAAAATTGGATTAAATTGTAGAAATATAATCTAATTATACATATAAAACATTCATATTTATAATTGGACACTATAAATTATTTTGATTAAAAATGTTGTTTTCAGATAAAATTTAGTATTTTTTACTATTCACCAAAATATGAAAGTTATCAAAAAAATACCAAAAATTTATCAAAACTAAATTTTTATGTCCTAATTATAATAAAGTAGTTTATTTTGTCCAATTTAATACATAAAAGTTTCAATTATTAGATTTAAAAAGGGTTCACCATTAAAAGGGGTAAAATAGCATTTTTTATAAAATACTACTTTTATTTGAAAAAATGAACGTGGTCTTACTTTTTGTCAAATAAACCCAAAATATGATTTCTAAAATTATAAGGATTACAAAAAGTTCAAAATTCAGTTAATACTATTCATAACCACTTTTGAATGGAAAGTTTGGTACGTCATGGTGCGCTTGGACTCGTTGTTGCATTTAGCACATGTTGTTGAATTACTTTTAAGAAATAACATAATTTGAAATCGTGGGGTGTTACATAAGGGATCCTGCTCGAGCATAACATATTCATGCTCGGCTTGGGCTTGGTCAAGTTTAAATCCCATAGATGTAACCTCCTTTCCCAGATCAAGAAAATGAGCTTCGTATGGGGCACATCTACGGGATGAGGCAATCACTTCCTTTTTCTGAGTAAATTTGGATTTGTTAAAGCCATATATTTATACTAATAATGTGATCAATATTCACTAGCTATATTAGAAAAAGTCATAATTCTTAAAAAAACCAATGATGTTGACATATTATATGAACATTTTACATAAAGATACATTTAATTAGATCAAGAGGGATTTCCATTAATGAATGTTTGGGTCGTTACAAAACATGTCAATGATAAAAATACCATTTTGGTTTGATCCGTGATTTGGACACAAGGTGATTTCACCCATGGATGAACATCGAGTCATACTTCTAAATCATCATTCTCATGTTTTTACTAGTTTATGCCACATGTATGTTCACACCATCATTTACCAAGTCATGAAATTAGGATATCATGTACCATCCTCTATATCATGACATTCCATGATGTCATTGTATCCATTTTTTATATCTAGTTGTGATAATTATCATTATCAAATATCCCATGGACACATTCTCCTCAAATAGGGCATAATAAATAGATTATGACCACACCAATTAATTTAATATAATATGAAAACATATATAGTCCATAACTTTAGAAAAATCAGGTAGTAACATTTAATTGAATAATAATAACACAAATTCATTGGTATCATGGAAACAAAGACCCACATTATATAGAACATAGTAAAACCATATTAGACACAGGTTCTCACTACAACACACACATTATAAAAATTTACAATAATTCTAATAATCATTACATAATGGCCTTATGTTGTATTGGGATCATACGTCATTCTATGAAATAAAAAAACCCTACAATAGATTTAGTGATCTCAATTTCAAATAGTTTTCACTGAATCATATCTAAAAGTAAAAAATCACTACAAAAAACACATAATCTAAAATCAGGTTATATAATTAAAAATCATGAAGAGTAACATAACATCAACATAGAGGTAGATCAAATAAACCAATGGGATCTAAAACTTATGGTTAATCTAGATCAAACAAGGGAAATTATAATATTTTATTGGTTTCTCCGCCTATAAATCAATAAAATGAGAATTTCACATCAGATTTCATTATATCAAGTAATACATACATGGTTGAAAAATATATGATACATTATAATAATATTATAGAATATCCATAATAAATGTAATTAATTATGGATGAACATCTTCTCTCCATGAATAATTTTGTGATAGGACCGTTAGATATATCAGAATATAAATTTAGATGGAAAGGGATCATCATGAACATCTACTAGAGTCCTTCAGTTCAACATCCCTATAAGTAATATGAGGAATTTGAGGATTCACATTAATTTTAGGATAAATATATTATTTTAATAATAATTAATAAAATTGGTGATTTTTATAGTATGGTTTACCAAAACATGATCCAACCACGTGAGGTATAGTATATCTCCATCTCCACCACATTGTATTGATACATGGTTTGTTAAACATCATTAAAACTATTACATTTATTTTCTACAATTAAAACAGTTTCTTATGGTATGTAAAATGGTTATAACTAATTGTTCTCTACATATGCACCACCTACTATCCCTTTCCAAAAATTTATATGGTTTATATCAAATAATTAAATAGTTTTCAAAAATCAATCTCAAATTGTGAACCACGTAAAAATATTTTATTTCAATTAAAAACAATATATAAGTTACTATTTACATGATAAAATAATGGAATATTTTAAAAATAGTAAGGGAGTGTCAAAATTAAAGGAATAACCTTCCTTAATTTTATAAATAATTAAAATCTCCCGCTATATGTACATTTATTCCTTAAGACAATTTAATTGTTATGTTACTAAAAAATTCAATACACTGATCCAAAATAATATATTCAAACTTATGATCATATTACTGAATGTGAACATGTATCCATAATCCCATATAGTGGGACTTATAATCCCTCACATCACATTCTCTCTCTAGTCTATTATATATATAAAATAATCCATGAATGGCACATAAGGATCTAACCAAGTCAAGTTTCTTATTAATACCTTGTGAATGTTTGGGATCCTACCTTCGAATTTGAGACACATAGATCACATTATGAATTATTTGACACCATATTGGAAAACAAAATGTGTATTTAATAATCATGACTCATTTTATGACCTTAAATTCTCCAAAAATTCATAGAATGATCTTCCCCTGCCTCTATAATCCTTGATTCCCTAACATTGGTGAAACCTATGTGAATGATCTATATCCCATGGTGAAATCTAATGGTTATCTCCCATGTTTAGAATTTGTTTTCATCTAATAATTAACAGTAACTAGATTCATCCAAATAAACTACAAGTGAACATATATCACCCTCACCAAACTCATATATATAATTGTTACCCCACATGAGTAATTTAAAAAATAGAGAATCAGAAAATCAACCATAAAGAGAATAAAACAGTGTAATGTTAATCCAATAAAATTAACTATTACATTACTAAGACTATAGTAAAAAAAATGTCCACCGTGTTTTCAATAAAAATCTATGATTCAATCTATGTGAACATCCAAAGGATAATTTTACCCTCCTTGAAGACCCATTAATCTTTGATTGATATGTCATACTCTACATCAAATGTATCCCCATCACCTTCTAAAATATAATCCAAAATTATTAGGTAAAATGTACACCTATATCCAAACAATATTTTATGGATATATACTTCTCCATGAAATATAATTAGAATTTTCTTCTCCCAACTCATATATGGAATGAGTCCCTCATACTAGAAATAAATGTTCCACCTTATTCCTCTGATCATACATTTCCCACATAGTATCGTGACAACTTGTTTTCCTAGGAAACTATTTAACAAATTCAATCATCACATTGACCATGTTCTATATAGGTACTAGATAATATTATCTATTACACACGGTCATTGACTCCCAATATTAATTTTATGATAGGTATGAAAATAAGAGATGAATCCTACAGTTTCTTTTTTATTCCCATCCAAAAGAAATATTAACTAAAATAAAGAAACATATTAATTTATCCAAAATGACACATCCTTAATAAATCATGGTAATCACTCATCTTCAATTTTTGATATAAGTAAGAAGCACTATATCTTCATGAACATAGTTCAAATCATTTTCATTCGTATAGCATACTTCAACCAAATATTCCCCCAAAAAACAGTATCAAATAATTATAAATTTAGGATCCAAATTATGGTTAATTTACACTCATTCTAGAAAATGATTTGTTATAATGAAGGGATAAATTTTCATCACACCATAATTCATAGATTCACACATAAACCAATCATCTAAATAACTCATTAATCTATATTCTTCTTCTAAATGAATAATTCCATGCTATCTCATATTACTATATAAAGAAAATCAATTAAAATTTTTTATTTTATAAGATCATATATCTCTCACAATGATATATAGAATTATGTGAAAAAACATATACTGACATTATTTTTTCATTTTCCAACACATATGTGGTTTTGTAGATGTAGTTATCCTTGTTGGTGTTTTGAAAAGTGTGTTTGGTTGTTCTATAAGGAAAATGTGATAGAAAACACACATAGTGGCTGTTATAGTTCTCCAAATAGTTTCTATTGTGCAAACAATTGACACAAAACACCCAATGAAGGGAGTGATCCCATGTGTGGCCTCATTGGGTTCTCACTATGCACTATGTACAACATGTGTCACTATCTTCATAGCGGTGACCATGGAGTGTCTAAAAGATCATGGGATTCTAGGCTAAGTATTGGCCAGTATCTGTAGTTAAGTTGTTATGTGAAGCCCACATAGCTGGGGTGATTACACATGGACTAGATGGTGCATCCTTCTAATTGTTTATATTTTAATTCATCATATTATAATTCAGTTTTGGTTATTCAACTTCATGATACCATAATGTGTTGAAAGATAGATATTTGTTACTATGATTTCGCCTACTAGACTGATCATTCATTATATTATGGCTAGGATTCCATATAAAACATGTTCTAGAATGGGTTTCATGGACAATCATCCTTTGAATTGACCTGGATAAGAGTATATCCCTGGGAATTCCCTTTTTATATACAAGCTCGTAAATACAAGATAAATTCATTCCCATAACTAGTCTATAAATAAATTTTTTTATCAATATAATATTTAGTTTCTCTATGATTTTGAATATCCCTTGGAATAAATTATATTCAAATATTTTCATTGATTTTTGACATAATAATTTATTTTTTGAAATACATGATTAAGGATTTAATCCTTCAAGAATATGGAAATATATTCTATAATGCGGGGTTTATGGAAAAGAATATTCAAACACATAATTTATTTGATAAATTTACAGTTATATGATTTTTGAAAAAAATTATTTTTCCAAATTTAATGAAGTATGGGGTCAAAATATTTTTTTTATAAATATGTGGGAATTGAAATGAAAGTGATTTCCAATGTTTTTTAATGAAATATTTACATCATTTCTCTAATATAATTACACTTTATTATTTCAAATAGTAATTACATTAAATTTGGGGATAGAAAAGACATATTGAATCCATATTAATGTTAGTTATCACAATGGTAGGGGATCATGTAGTTTCATTTCTTGGGGAACAAGGTTTAAATACTTTAGAATTCACTTATGATGACTACAATTTTTTAGTGTGACTTCTATGCCACATTTCCTTTTGATTTCCATTTGTATCATTTTGGATACATTACATTATTAATAATTTAATATTCCCAATTTCCCAATATGTATGGATATTAATTCATATGACCTATATAATTCATATTACTATTCCTCATGGTTAAATGAAATGTCAAAAATATTTTATGTACTGGAATGTGGATTTTATTTTGAAAGGAAATGCAAAGGAGTATTTTATATGGAATACTATTTCTTCTGAATAGTATTGAATAAAATTATTATAATAACTAATTGATTCATGTTGATAGACATGTAGTAGATTCTATATGTTATTGAATAGATGTTTAGTTCTCAGAAGATATATTTTGCATATGAAATTTCATTAACTTGGATTACATGATGCATGAAATGGGAAGTGTATAATATTGATGATGACTCTTCTATATCATGATTATAATCATTAGGTAATTATGGTGGTGATATATGGTCACCTTGACATGGAACCATCAGTTACTTCAGGTTATTTTTTTCCATTACTTTTTTATATATTGCTTCTAATCCAATTGCAGAAGATAAACTTCTATAGTTTTACAATATTTTGAATATTATGTTACATTGATATATATTATGATACTATGACTAATTATATCATGTCATAATTTTTTTGGCTGTGATATAATTCCAATGCTTTAGTGTATGATACAACAACATTTTTTTCCATCTAGTGGTGATCAAGAATGTTCTTTGGTACTTGTGGAAGGATAACATCTATCATATTATTATTTCACAAGGGATGGTCTGTTATAAATATGTATCATAGCATGTCTTCATGATATTTTTTATCACCCTCTCATTTATGGGGTTTATTATAGATACCCTTGAATTTTATACATATTATTATTTGATTTCAATCATAATTAACCATCAAATTACATACTAATGATCGCAATGTATCATGTATTTGGAAGAGTATGAATATAATAAAACATCATGAATATATATATATATATATATCCATTTGGAGAACCTATATTTCATTTATCACCTATATATTCATACAATGTCCTGGTGAATACATGAACAAAATAGATGAGCCCAAAAGCCGTGTAAGGAAACTAGAATTGTAATAAAACATGATGCATTTGTTAAAATGTGAAATGTGGTGGAGTAAAAGGAATGTAACCAGATTAAACATAAGGAAGCATACAATATATAACATGGAAATATATAATCATTGATTCATTGGTATGTGGACAATCATATAACATGACATAAACATGATTCAAGTCTAACAACCAAATCTATATAACATGTTATAAAAGTCCTATAAACGAATTAGGTTCACTCCAATTCCAAACATAATATCTCATGAGGCAGAAAATTTAGAAATTAATGGGATCACTATCTTCTAGCACACATCATAACTTTTTCATCAATATGTATTCCTTATGAATAATAAACACGATGGTTACCCATGTATTGAAATGGGTATCATACTCAAGTCACAATGCATAAAAATGATAATATCATAAATTATTCCATAAAACATTGGATTCAAAACATGTATTGACATTCTTAAGGGAAAATAGACATTAATCCTAAAAATTTATGTCTACATTGAATTGGAAACATGAAATATGAGTTTTTTTAGAATCATTAGGAATGAAACAATTTATTGTGGTTTAAAGAAAATATTATAGATAATTTAAAGAGGAATATCCATATTTTTTATAAAAAAATATATATGAAAAATATATTTTTTCATGATAAAATTAGTATCTTTAAAAAAATGGTGGCTTAAAATGGATTATAGAGTGCACATGGATTTGGGTATGTAATTCGGAAGGTCCCATGAATGAGGATTTCTTATTGGAATGAATTGAAAGGGGAACATTTTTAGAACACATATCACCCCATACAATAGGGATGATCTTATCATGATACATAATTTTAGAAAATATATATATATTTTAAAAAATTATTTAAAAATAATGAAGTGTTACGTTGGGTAGAAAGGAGAGAAAAAGTAACACAAATGAAAAAATTGAGGTTCAGTTAGAATCCCTTACCTTATGGATTAAAAGGTTTCTACAGTTGATCATACATTCTATAGAAATAAAATTATATTCATTAATTAGTAGTCACATGAAATTTTTAACATTGAATTGATTTAATATAATTTTATTAAGTCAATTTATAGTTATTTGGAAGAGGTAGAGTGTTCAATTTTATCTTTAGAGGCTACTTGTTTTCGTCGTTTTGATGATAATTTTGCTTATATATAAGTACGAAAATTCATGAAAAATGGAAATATATATATATAATAGAATATTTAAGTTATTAATCAACATTAATATGGTTATATTATAATGTAAATAATTTTGTTATTTTGGGAGAGGATCAATCATTAGATAAGATGTTAGTGATAATCATTTGGAATATTTCGAGACGTATTCGCTCACAAGGAAATTGTATTATTATTTAAAATCATGTGTATATAGTAATTACATAACAAAAAATAGGCTATAATACACATATTATTAAAAAATTTACTAAAAATATGGATTCATGACTGTCCTTAAATTTGTTAGTGGAAAAGGAAAAGTTTACGTGCTTGAAATAGATAAATTAACACCTAATGAACAGTGTTTTAATTTCTAAAATAAAACGAAATGGAGAATAGGATTTCTAATGGATTTTTAAATAAAAATAATATAATAATATTATATATATGTTACTAGAGTTATCATACAATTTTAATGATGGGAGGTGAGGAGATATTTATAAAATAACATTAAAATAAATTAAAAGAAAATGAATCGTGAATTTAACTCTTCTATTGGTACTCATTGAAACCCCTCCTAAGGAAATGGTTTTGGTATTTTTTGGAGAGAAAGAGCTCATTAACAAGGGGGAGGGGATTGGGAAAATATTTAAGTTAAATTTGGACAAGGATAAAATCATGAGATGTGTAAAGAGAAAAAGTTGTATGGGGTAGTTTTTATATTTGAGGAGAGGGGTATTTTCACATTATTGTACTCATTAGTTTATTATTTTTACTAAGGTATGTGAATAGTTTGAAAATTATAACTGAATGTATTAATATAATTGTAGATAATTCGTGAATTTTGAATGACATAAAAAACACATCACCTATTACACCATAATTTTTGAAATTAGCATTTATTGTAATTTACCGTATTTTACTATTCACAAGAAATTAAATTTTTCTGAGAAATAACAAAAATTCACCCAAAATATTTTACAATTATTAAAATTAAAAAATTAGATTCATTGTATTAAAAGAGGTTTCTAAATATCATATCATTAATATTTTTTTAAAAATATAATCATTCACTTCACATTGAAAAGATAATTAAGGTCCTAAAAAATTACTTTATATTAATAAGAAATAAGAATATAAATTCATCAATATGTTTTACGAAAATATTTATTCATTTATATTAATAAATTATCTATAAAATTTTAATTAAATATTTATTACATATAATTTATATAAACACAGAATTAATATTTTTGAATTTTTTTACTTATACTCTAATGTAACTATATAATATTGTCACATATAATATTGTTAACTTTTATTTATAATTACATTGATAATTTTACTATTCAATTGTCTCGACTACTTTTCATAAGTATCACATTACTTTTCAAATATATTATAGGTAAGCTCAATTTGATTTTACTATTCATTCTCATGTTAATATTTAGTATAGGTTCCTTGACATATAGAAATACTAAATATTTTTTTCTTTTTTAATTTAAACTATTTTATTGCATTCTCAATGTAATATTATGTAGTTTATAAAATATAAAATAATTATAGGAAATGAATTCTCACTCATATAATTCTAGGTCATTATATTTTTCCCACTTAAAAAATATCACCATTGAAATTTCTTTTAAAATACTGTTGGGATCAATGGTTTGGGTACCTACCATGTACAACCTGAAATTTTGAATAAATATGTTTTCCTAATTTTGTGTATTATGTTATTTTTATGCTAAAAAAACTGTTTCATTTGATAACATGAGAATAAAAAAATGAGACCGTTGGGTTTTGACTTTTATATTACCATTGGTCAATATGACCACTGGAAACTAAATGTTTCGATTGTTGTCTATAAATACAAGTAATCTTGGTTAATTAATACAGAAAGAAGATTCGTTGGCCTCATCCAGTAGTCTCTGGCCAATTGAAGCCCATCTAACGGAACTTGGGAAAGAGGTAGCACCACTGGGCTTTTCTCTTGACAAAACCGAAGCCGAACTTCATCGTGTGACGCTAGAACAGAATCACCTTCACGAGAAGTTCAAACTGATAGATATTACTACTCGTGCAATGTTGGCCGATCCGCACTCAGATTCTCTCACCTTATCACACCTTACACTTAGGTCCTATGTTGGGGTTATAAGGGGCTATGTATGGAGACTGTAACTGCCTTGTGTAATCCTTTGTATTAAATAAAAATTTTGATTTCTTCTTATGATGAAGATTATGAATTTTCAAATGTCCGAATAAATATAGTATGCATATTTTTGATGAATTTTAGAGAAAGGATATTTTAAAAATGTTTATGTAAACCTTAAATAATTAAAAATGTGTAATGATTTTCAAAAAATGGTCTTCTACAATTATGTTTAGTATGAACATTAGAGTCTAATAAGATCAACTTAATTTTTCTATAAATAGTAAATTATGAATAGTGATTTTAGGCTTAGGATTAGTAATGTGACCAATTGGATTAGTAATCTCACTTAAATAAATTATTAATATAATCTAGGCACCTTGATTAAGTAATTTGATTCAATAAAATGGTTAAATAAAGGCTTCATAAATTATTAGTCAAGTATTGGTTTTTTCGGGTGATTAGTATTTTTTAATTAAAAATTAAATTAGAAATATTTTGAAAAGTATTTTTCTAAAATAGAGTTAATTTTTGAAATCAGAGCATCAAAATTTGGTTAAGGTGAAGTTTTGGGAGTTTTCAGAAAAAGTTGAATTTTCAGTGAATAGTGAAAATACAGTTTTTATGTTACAGGTGTTTAATGATGTCATTAAATGATGTATTAAGTATTTAGTAAATATTTTCGACTTATGAATAGTAATATATGTTATGAGGTGTCCCAAGTGGCCAATAACATGGGAAAATACCATGGGAAAGCCCATTGTTTTGCCAAAACAACCAATGAGGTGTCTCTTGCCCATTAATGCCTTGTCCCCTCTTATTCCCTATAAATACCAAGCCATCCTCTCATCCATTAGACTCCCAACTCTCCCCCAACGAATCTCTGGTCTCATTACCACCAAAAGATTCCTCCCAAGGTTTCTCCAAGCCCTCAAGGTCCCAAACATTTTGTTTTAAGAGTTACGTTTTAAGGTAACAGATCCTACCTCTCTCTTTCTTTTCAAGTAATCTCTTTTATGTCATTTCTTTTATGCTCCATGATATTATGTTAGAGGACGTTATTTTATATTCCTCTTAATTCCCTTTTCATGTTCATATGATTATATACCCCCTCCCCTCTCATCAATTAATTTTAAGAATGTTTAAGTGGTGTCGTTAGGCTGTCGAATTTTTAAGGGATTCCTTCACCTTTCTCATTTTTCAAAGTTCTACATTCATGTAAAGTCATTCAAGTTCCTTTTTATTATGTTGGGGTATGATATCTAAATATATCATACTTATATTTTATGTTCATATAATGATAGACCCTATTTGATCTCGTCAACTAATTTTTTGTTGATGTTTATGTGGGGCTGTTTGGCTGTCGAATTTTTAAGTGATTCGTTCACCTTTCTCATTTTTGAAAGATCTACTTTCATGTAAAGTCTTTCTAGTTACTTTTTATTTTTTGGGGTATGATCTCTATATCTATCATACTGATATTTTATGTCGATATTATGAGAGACCCTATTTGATCTCATCAAATCATTTTTTTTAACGATTAAGTGCCGCCGTTAGGCTGCCGAATTTTCCTAAAGGAGATATCTTATTTTTGTATTCCTTTAAAGTTATTCATTTCATATGTTATATCTTTAAAATTTAATTACCATGTTCTTATATCATTTATATTCTATCCCCATACTATTTTACGGATCATTTAGGAGTGGGTGACTCATGTCACCTATCTTTTCAATGTTTTCTAAAACGTTGTAGCATAGCAGTTATGCTGTATAATTTCCGTCTCAAATGTCTCTCTCTTATTCTCAAATTAATTTATTTTATTAAGTGAATAATCAAAATATCTTCTTATAAATGGTTATTCACATATATACCAAAATGTTCTATTTTAAATTCTGGGATTTACATACATGAGACCCGCTTTCCCTTTCCGTGGGTTTAAAGTGACATAAAGATCATGTCTTTAAAGCAGTTTTTAAAATGCTAGGATAATGAAATGAAACCAATTTCTTTTATTCTATATAGGTTGTTTATGAAATTATTGATGACGATATATGTGGATCACATGAAAATAAAGATAAATTAAGGATGTGCTCTGATAGCGCTCCAATGAATTGGGTAAAGACTTAATCTCTAGATATGACCATTATTAACGACGCCTTGGTGAATAACCTTGGTAATTTTTAATGAGACCTTGGGGATGGACCTTGGTGAAACGGAAATGATTATCAATGTTAAATGTTGTAGCCACATATTCATGTTATGAAATACGTTATTTTTATTATGATATGCCTCATGATTTCATTCTCATTCCTTAAAGTTATTTTTCATGACATTGTTGATGTATCTCAAGTTCACATGTTAAATGATTCCCCTTATTTCCCTTACTAGGCCTTTTTCTCACAATTTCTTTTGATGTATGTCCCCAGGTTATGAGATGCAGTAATGAACCTAGGATAAACATATTTAGAATCCATTCATGTGTTTAAGAAGAATTTTTTATGTTTTTATGTTTTAAGTTATTGGTTTCCAAGACACTAAACCATAAAGATCCTCGATTTTGTAAAATGAAATGAAAAGTTTTGTTATAAAAAGGTGGGATGACATAGTTGGTATTGAAGGATGGTTTAGTTTTTTGTTGAAATTAGGATATGAAAACTTTAGGAAGAACCTTATATAAAAGTTTAAATATAGAAAATCTTCTGGGTATTTTGGTGGATATTGAGTAAGGAGTTGCCAAGAAAATACATCCTTGTCTGGATACGAGCAGGTAGAGGTGGCTCTGACACATATGTACATAGAGGTAAAACCCAAAAACACCACTTTGAGCTAGACTCGAATGGGAACTGGTACACGACAATGGGCCTTGCTACACTATTGGTTACAACACTCCTAGGGGAAATGCTTCGGAAAATTCATAAGCTTAGTATGAACCATTATTAAAGGAAAATAGATAAAATAAAATAAAGATTCACATAAAAATATATAATCATGGATAACATAGATTGGAACCTAGGGGATCACAAGTTAGGCTATAATTTTCTTACACAAGTTTATCATTCAATTCTTTAAGTTTCCTTTTCATCATTATTGGATAAGTATTTAAGCCCCCTAATTATACATTATTTTCATAGTTAATGGTGGGAAATGGAAGAACATGTCCCAACAAACAATGTGATAGGAAATGTGAGGATTTTCCTATTAATGTGACAGAGATGAAGAAAGATCAAGTCTAACATATTGTGATTATGCCAAACCAGCTATCAAAAATCACAATTAATAATTCGTACCTAGTTAAATTCCCAAATTCATCATGGAAGAAGAAGACAATGTATCAAGGATGTTCATATGATAAAGTTGATAAGGGAAAGAAGAACCAATTCCTTTTTTGCAAAATGCGAGGGAAGAGGCACCAAGGATAATGTCACAAAGGAACATGGATATGTTTTACGTGTGGGAAGATAGGGCATAAAGTATCCAATTAATTAAAAAATGGATAATGTGATGAATAGAGATAAGGTTCGATCTAATGTACCTTATACTTTTCTATGTACTAAATGTGGAGAAGTTAGACATTATCCATGGAAATTCTCTCTTGGAATGGATGAGAAACATGATGAGAATCAACAATCCTAGAGGACATGGGAACAATGCAAGTCCTATGCTGAGATGGATCATTATGACTGAAGTACATGTAACTTCTGCGCAATAATTGTCTACGCCATGTTGTATTTTATTTCGTGCTCTATGAGCATATATTTTATGTTTTCTAAGATCATTGAGTCAATACCTAAGATGATTTTATATCATTAAGAAAAACATCTATTGTTAGGTACCACATGTTGATGTAGTGAAACTGTTCTTCTAAAAAAAGGGTGATTTGGGGATTAAAAGATGATTATTATTTTGGAAGACGTTCACTATTATGTGAACCCTATTTGATAGAGGTAAATAGATTACTACGGTATTTTCATTGAGGAGTAATGCTTTACTTACATTTTAAAGATTCGATGAATTTAAGGCGAACTTATAGTAATTTAGGTTTCATATGGAAATGATTAACCTATCTTGGGGAAAACGTGATTAGGTTAGTTACTTTTGTTATAAGATGCTAAGAGTGGTTGATATTGTTTGGAGATGAATGATAAAGTCTATCATGGAAGACTATTTTATGAGGTCATTCATTTAATTTTGTTTCGATCTTAGTTTGGTTTAATATGAGGAATTTTAAGGATAGTTATTTATGGAATGGCCTATGATGAACTTTTGGTAGTACCATGGAACTTTGAATATTTAAAAGTAGTTTCCCATCCTATGGGATTCTTTATTTTTGAAGAGTTGTTTTATCTTACCATTTATGTTTTTGGGATATTTTTTAAAGATAGAATAAATTGATAGTTAATCTTTTGTGGATTACGTGACTCTGAAGAATATTATTCTTGTGTTTTGATGATACCAACGGATTTTGAATGGTCATCATTGGGAGAAAAGATTAGATTTGGTAGAAACTTATTAAAGGGTGAAACTGTACTTGAAGCTAAATATATTTCCTAGTGTTTTTATTCTATATAGTAAATGAATTCCATAAAACTATGAAAAGGAATTTAAAACAAAAACGTTGTCTATTAACGTTTCCTACTGGGAAATGAAATACTATTTTACCCATCATAAGTTTTTGATTTTCTTGTTGTTAACTTTCTCCAATCATGTTTTCTATCACTCTCCCTCAGAACGTGACCCCTTGTTTTCTCTTCCATGTCCATGTTTTCTTACATGGAATCCTAGTACGGGTTATCTTTGGTGGCCTATGTAATTCCCTTTCTTTATTTCAAAGTACTAGTGTTACTGAATCTATTTCCTATGTGGGACTTTCAATGAAATTTCAAAACCCAATTTTAAAAATTGAGAGGATGCAATTTCTTTAGGGGGGGTGATTGTAACAATCTGAAATTTTGAATAAATATTGTTTCCTAATTTTATGTTTTATAATATTTTTATACTCAACAAAACTGTTTCATTTGATAACATGAGTATAATTAAAATGAGACCGTTGGGTTTTGACTATTATATGACCATTGTTCAATATGACCGCTAGAAACTAAACGTTTTGATTATTGTCTCTAAATACATGTGATCTTGGTTAATTAATATAGAAAGAAGATTTGATGGCCTCATCCAATAGTCTCGGGACAATCGAAGCCCACCTAACGGAACATGGGAAGGAGGTAGCACCACTGGGGTTTTCTCTGGACCAAACCCAAGCCGAACATCATCGTGCGAAGCTAGAATGGAATCACCTTTGGGAGAAGTTCAAACTGATAGAAATTACTACTCGTGCAATGTTGGCTGAGCCACCCTCAGATTCTATCACCTTAGCACACCTTACACTTAGGTACTATGATGGGGTCATAAGGGGCTATGTAAGGAGACCGTAACTGCCTTGTGTAATCCATTGTTTTAAAAAAAAATTTTGATCTCTTCTTATGATGATGTTTATGAATTTTCAAATGTCCGAATAAATATAGTATGCATATTTTTGATGAATTTTAGAGAAAGGATATTTTAAAAATGTTTATTTAAACATTAAATAATTAAAAATGTGTAATGATTTTCCAAAAATGGTCTTCTACAATTATGATCAGTACGAAATTTAGAGTCTAATAAGATCAACTTAATTTTGATGAATAATAACTTATGAATAGTGATTATATGATTAGGATTAGTAATGTGACCAAATTTATTATTAATATCACTTAAATAAATTATTAATATAATTAAGGCACCTTGATTATGTAATGTGATTCAATAAAATGGTTAAATAACGGTTTCATAAATTATTAGTCAAGTATTAGTTTTGGTCGGGTGAATAGTGTTTTTTAATTAAAAATTAAATCAAAATTGTTTAGAAAATTAATTTTATAATATGGTGTTCATTTTTGAAATCAGGGCATCGATATTTGGTTAAGGTGAAATTTTGGGAGTTTTTGGAAAATGTTGAATTTTCAGTGAATAGTGAAAATACAGTTTTTAAGTTACGGGTGATTAATGACATCATTAAATGATTTATTAAGTATGTAATCAATATGGTCTACTTATGAATAGTAATATAAGGTATTAAGTGTCCCATTTGGCCAATTCCATCGGCCAATACCATAGGAAATCCCATGGTTTTGCCAAAACCACTGATGAGGTGTCCCTTGGCCATTAATGCCTTGTCCCCTCACATTCCATATAAATACCAAGCCATACTCTCATCCCTTAGACTCCCAACTCTCCAACAACAAATATATGGTCTAATTACCTCCCAAATAGTCCTCCCAGGGTGCCCCCAAGCCCTCAAGGTCCCAAACATTGAGTTTTAAGAGTTACGTTTTAAGGTAAGGGATCATACCTCTCTCTTTCTTTTCAAGTAATCTCTTTTATGTCATTTCTTTTATTCTCAATCCTATTATGTTGGAGGATGTTCTTTAATTTTCCCCTTACTTTCCTTTTCATGTTAATATAATTAGATACCCCCTCTTTTGATCATTAATTCATTTTATAAATGTTTAAAAGGCGTCGTTAGGCTATAGAATTTTAAAGGGATTCATTCACCTTTATCATTTTTCAAAGTTCTACTTTCATGTAAAGTCTTTGAAGTTCCTTTTTATTATGTTGGGGTATGATATTTATATCTATAATACTGAAATTTTATGTTCATACGATTAGAGATGCTATTGGATCCCGTCAATTCATATTTTATTGAAGTTAAAGTGGTGCCATTAGGCTAACGAATTTTCAAGGGATTCGTTCACCTTTCTCATTCTTCAAAGTTCTACTTTCATGTCAAGTCTTTCAAGTTTCTTTTTATTATGTTGGGGTATGAACTCTATATCTATCATACTGATATTTTATGTTCATATGACGAGGGTCCCTATTAGATCTCATCAATTCATTTTTTGAAGTTTCAGTGACGCCGTTAGGCTGCCGAATTTTCATAAGAGAAATCTTATTTTTGTCTTCCTTTCATGTTCATAATTTCATATGGTATATCTTTAAATTTTCATTATCACGTTCTTAAATCCTTTATATTCTGTCCCCCTACTGTTTTATGGATCATTTTTGAGTGGGTGAATCATGTCCCATCTCTTTTCAATGTTTTCTAAAACCTTGTAACATAGCTGTTATGCTGCAGAATTTCCGTCTCGAATGTCTCTCTTTTATTCTCAAATTCAAATATTTTATTAAGTGAATAATCAAAATCTATTTCTTATAAAGAGATATGCACATATATAAAAAAATTTACTTTTTTAAATTTTGGGATTTACATACATGAGACCCGCTTTCCCTTTCCGTGGGTTTAAAGTGACATAAAGACCATGTCTTTAAAGGAGTTTTTAAAATGCTATGATTATGAAATGAAACCCATTTCTTTTATGCTATATTGGTTTTTTATGAAATTATTGATGATTATATATGTGGCTCACATGATAATAAACAAAAATTAAGGGTTCTCCCTAATATCACTCCATTGAATTGGGGAAAGACCTAATCTCTAGAGATGACCATTTTTAATGATGACTTGGTGAATAACCTTGGTAATTTTTAATGTCACCATGGGGATGGACCTTGGTGAAACAGAAATGATTGTCAATGTTAAATGATGTAGCCACATCTTCAGGTTATGAAGGACATTATTTTTATTATGATATGCCTCATGATTTCTTTCTCATTCCTTAAAGTTCTTTTTCATGACATTGTTGATGCATCTCATGTTCACATGTTAAATGATTCCCCTTGTTTCCCTTACTAGGCCTTCTGCTCACCCTTTCTTTTGATGTATGTCCCCAGGTTATGAAATGCAGTAATTAACCTAGGATGAACATAAAGAGAAGCCTTTAAATTGTTTAAGAAGAATGTTTTATGTTTTCATGTTTTACGTTCTTGGTTTCTATGACAGTACACCTAAAAGATCCTCTGTTTTGTAAAATATAATGAAATATTATGTTGTAAAAAGGCGGTATGCCATATACCTTTTATCACTTCCTCTGGTTCCCATGTTTACTCTTCATAATTATGTTACCAACATAGTACTATGAGAATGTGAGTAGTCTTGTTCTGCAGAACATTATATCTATGATACACAAACATCAATGTATTATACTCTTCTGATATATCAGTTTCCAACTGTAAAACCTCTCAATTTAGTACATGTTAATGTTCAGGTATATACATCCTCAAGAGGGGTACTAGGAATACCACATATACCTGAGACATTGGAGGTCTAAGTGTTGGTCAACAGGCCACAGTTCCAACAGGTTCATGATTTTAAAGGGTTCTATTTACTATGGGCCTATCTTTCCATTCTTCCAAATATCATGATTTTATTCCATGGAGATATGTGGGGAAATTCAATGTCTCCAACATTAATATCATGATCTCGTCGATGACTTTATTAATATATCATTTGTCCACATTTGGATTCCTTGATGTGGTATTTCATGGTTTTATCCATTTTAACCATTTATTTAATGATTTCATGTCCTAGAATTTTATGCTCACTAAAAGCATCCCTGCATGTTGGTGTTCTAAATCATTTCCCATAAAGTGATTAAAATGGATCAATTTGGATGCTCAAGGGGAAACAATTATTTTATTAAAATTTGAAGAGATGAAGATTTTGTTCCCATACTACTTTGATATAAATTTAACATTCTCTAAACAAGTCTTATAGAGACCAACTAGTCCATTTATATTCACCATCATATAAATTATGATATGGAATATTGATGTTTGGCTTAGCATTTAGGTCATGTTGGAGACTTATTTAAAAAATATATGTGAATCTTGGATCTCAATCAGATACAATTTATAGTTGTACTCTATGAAAACATACAACTTCTCTTATGTATATATTGGAAATTTGATCTAATTATAAGTCCTCTCAAATTGCGATAGTTTGAGATATATTATATAGATGATCCATAACAACCCATATATTATTGTCTCAACATGTTGTCATTGGATGTCTAGTGAAAAATCAATGGTAGTGTTCTAAAAATTCCTTGTTGGTATGGGTAGTGGTTGTATCATTCACTTATATGTTTTTCTATCAAATTTGACCAGATGATATACCATGAACTTTGATGTATATTTACTGATCTAATTCATAATTCTATCCCAGAAATAATTATCTCAGATATTTCGATACATATTTTCTCTCTCTAATAAATAAAGAATGTTGATCTATATGTGTAATTCATGACATCATTTTATATCTCTGGTTTGGATGGTAGAAATAGTTAATACCCTAATATTACAAATCCTTCATCATCAATTCTAAATTATGAGGCTTTCATATCTCTCATAACTTCCACCTTCTTCTGGATTTACATATAATTTCTTCTAGAAGAAGTTATTTTGTCCACAAGGGATGGTGGAAAATATTTTTATAAATGATTTATGACTTCACTTATTTAATGATTCCCATGTAAAAACATTAAAGGTCTAAGAATATTGTATCCTTCTCTATTCTCATCACAGATAATGATGAAGGATCCTTTCTACATAGATCATCGACCACCTTATTTTCATTACCATGCTAGTAGATAATTGAGAAGTTTTAATCTTTTATTAGTTGTAACCATAATCGTTGGTGCATATTAATCTTCATTTATATGAATATATATTTTAGACACTTATCATCAGTATATAACTCATTCTTCTCTCTATAGAGACTATGATGCCAGGTTTTCAACGCAATGATCACACATTCCAACTCCAGACCTTGGGTGGTTGTGTCTTTATTTTGAATTTCAAACATCCTTGATTCATATATTAACACTTTATATTTTTTTATTTGAAATTTTTTTAATATTTTCAATCATGAAATATTGTACACCGTAATTTGATCTCAAACATGTCGGTAGTGTGAGAATTATTGTAGTGATGAGCCCCATTTTTAAATCATTATAGAATAATTCACATTCACTAGTCTTGGAAATCAATACTTATATTTGATCAGTCTTGGGTATTTGGTTTCAAAAAAATTAAAATTTCAACAAAAATCCTTAGTAGTATATATATTGACCATGAAATATAAGCATCTTCATTATAGATGTTTTCATATTACACACTTAAATTTCATTTTTCTTGGAAGGGTCAATAGATATCCCTTCATTGGTGACTACATTCCCTATGTGTGATACATCCCCCATGTAGAACTCAAATTTATTGTTCATTTCCCATAGTTTCCCCCTTCAAAAATTCTTCATCACATTATTCAAATTCTACTGATAATCGTATTTTATTTTGCAATATATCAAAATGTTATTTATAAATATTGTCAAAAAACATCAATTTATTCTCTAAATAATCTATTCATTAAATCCATGAAAATTAATGTATAATTAAAATATCTGATGAAAATTTCTATGAACTCATAGTTTCAATAAATTAATCAAAATGAAGAGTTTTGAATATGTTTCTTCTTCGCATTTAATTAGTCATAATCAAAAAAATATCTACCTTAGATAAATCTCTATCCCCATGTATCTAATCGAACATCAAATATATCCATGGAAGGGATACTTGTAAAGTATTTTGATTTTGTTGAAAATATAAGAACCAAGGTAGATGAATATTGATAAAAACATATTCTTAACGAGGAGGACTAATGCCCCATATTGTGAGTCACTGTGGCATATAATCCCCTTGTAAATAATTTCCTATAACTGCTTCTTTTGTTCTTCCAGATCAATAGTGGCCATTTTGTAAGGGATCTCTCATATACATATAGATCCCATAATATGTTCAATTGGTAACATAACCTCTCGATTAGGAGGAATAAAAGGAAACTCTTGGGGAATATATCAGGGTTATCCCTCACAATGGTCATGTATTCAACAATGATTTTATCCTTTTTCTTAATAATGTGAGAAATATACTCTTTCCAAATTGATTTAATATCCACACACGAGAAAATTATTATTAAGGAGATTCATCCACCTCCATAAAATTGTATAGAATTGGAGGATGCTTTGGGATGTGATGTATAATATCCCTTTCCCGATAGATTATGTTTGATTTTTTCTAATGGTAGAAAATTTATGCCCGAAATAGCATCAAACTCTACCAAATTGAGTATGAAAAAATTTAATGGGATTTCAGTCCACAAACATTTACCACATATGATTTATAATCTTTTTATTAAATAATGAAATCATTTTGTTTTACATGGAAAATGAAACCTCAAAATTTTGAGGTGGTATTGTAATAGTTATAATAAACTTACAGGATAATGATGAATTCATAGAGGCGAAATCAAATAGTACACTATTTATTCTTAATGTAATAACCAGTGCACCTATTACAACATCATTTTCATGTTACACCTTAGAAGTAGTGATAATATCTTTCTATGCATCCTACGTTGGAGGTTGTGGATTTTGATTTCATCTAACAAACATTATCGTAAGGAAATGGTTAAAATAATTCCCATTTCCTTTGAGGTTGAAACAATGCATTGTTGTGTGATTACTAATATGAAGAGTCCCATTATCTTCTTTATTATTATGGAATCCCTATATCCCATTGGCAAGAATTATCTACATCCATAATATTCAAAATTTGACGAATTTCCTGGTTCCATTTATATTATACCCAAGATGATTATTCCCTTAATATTTACAAGTGGGGGATTGGGATTTCATTACACCAATGGATTTATATACTGATCAAACAACAATATATTCCATTTAATACTTTTTTCACTAGGACTATAAGATCACTGAGACTATCGATGTCCATTTCAATCATAAATGCAGAATAGAAAATCACTTCAAAGCAATCAATGTCTCAAATCAACATAAATTTTCGCAAAATATTCTATTGTTCATTAATGAATAGATAGACCATGCTTTAAGTTAACATAAAAATGAAGAGTCATATCATTCATGCCTTGTATAGTCAGCTTCATATGTCCTAATTGACTCATATCCCCTCTTCTTAAGACTAAGGAATTCTCATTCCATCATGGTAAATATAATTTGAGGAAAATATTTAATAAAATATATTTTATTGAAGAATTATTCTACCATGAAATAAATTTTATCTTGTAACATTCTTTTCATGATTAATGTGAACCACATATCATCCTACCTATAAAAATGATAGACCGCTAGCACAAAATTCTCTAATTATATGAACTAGTGGAAAAATAATACATTCTCAATTAATTTAATGCATAGTTATATAGAGAGGGGATAATAATATCTACAAAAAATGGGTAGCCTTTTTTCATGAACAATTTGAGGGAAAATTTTCTTTCTTTGTATAGGGAGTGTGTTCCACAAAATTCAATTTATTTTTCATATCTTGTTCATGATAATCATGTACTATCATGATGTTTTGAGAACTCATTCCGATCATATTGAGAATATCATTAGGGAAAAAATCACATTTATTATCATTTGTATTTTGGAATGACTTATTATTTTCTCATCCATTAACTAAGAAAAAAATTTCAAATAAGGGGTCTTAGATATATAACTGATATGCAAAATAATTTGTTTACCCATAAATGATAAAATTGTAATGGAAAATGTATCATATCTTGTCACTCCCTAGGTTTCCAAATTAGTTACCCATGATCTATTTCAAAGAATATATTATTATGGAGATTTTACACTAAAAAATTTTTTATAGTGAGATTATGAATTTACCAAAGCATATCTATTAGGAGAGTCAAACGTGGTTCACAATAAAGACCATTGTTGTTTTCCAGGATATCCCAAGTCAGGATTGGAACAGCTTGTCAGAGTTGATACTCCATGGTATATATATTCAAGAATAACATCCACATAGAGTATCCAAACAGGGATATATTTTCTTCATAAACCATTTACTCTATGCTGAGCATAAATTTGGGATGTCATCTCATAATTAGTCTTATCCCTTGGGTTCTTACAAATTTTCACTATTCCGAATATCCAAAAGTTACTGGACCTTCCCTTGATTCAAACTATAGATATCCTACCCTTTTATACATATTATTACATTTTTTCTATAATTAAACATAAAATTAAATGGAAAGTATAGTAATGTATAGTGTCTTTAGAATATTAGTAACATTATAAATGTTCGGAAAATATATTTTATTTAATCTCTATATTTATATACAAAAATCTATTTATCTCTTCTATCTGAATATAATAACTTTGGGAATACAAGAACAAAATCGATGAGCTAAAATACATATTTGGAAATAATCATAGTAATAAAACATTTCACATGGCGTAGAAGGAATAACATGATTGTATAAAAGTCATATAAAAATAATAAAAACTATGATGTATATAATATTTAAAATTGGAACATATAATCATTGAATAATTGTAATGTGGTAAGAAAATATATCATGGAATAAACATGGGTCAAGGCTAACTACCATGAATATATAACAAGATATAATATTACCATAAAGGAATCACATAAAATCCCTTTCCCAACATGATATTTCATGAGACCAAACATTAATCAAGGAATTAGATTTCTATTTGGGTGCACCCATCATATTATGTTCATGAATATGTGTGCCAAATGAAGAATAAATATATTGGTTACCAATTGAAATAAATGGGTATCAAAATCATGTCAAAAGGAATATGAAATGAGAATAACATATATGTTTCCATGAATGAATGGATTACAAATATAAATGTTAAATAATATGGATCATAGGATTAGATTAGTATAATTAATGTCCATTTTTAAATGGAAACACATAAAAGGAGTGTTTAATAAACATTATAAATGAAACAATTTAGTCTGGTGTAAGGAAAATATTAACGATAAATTAAGGATGAATAATAATATTTTTTTTCTCAAAACTAGAAATGAACAAATATATATTTCATAATAAGATTATTCATTTAAAAAAATTATTTTTTTCTAATAAAGATTAAGTAATTTACTTGTAAGAGTGTAGGAAATTGGGAGGTTCTCTTGAATCATGATTTTCAATCAGGATGAATTGAAAGGACAACTATTCAAAAACACATATTAACATATAAAAGTGCAATAATATGATATGGATAAGGTTTTGGGAATATATAACAAAAATTTATATTAATTATAACAAAATAAAATAGAATTAAATTGGGGTAATGAGATATAAATAGTAAAATTAATGAAAAATGGATGTTGGAGTAGAATCCATTACCTTATGTCAGAAACGGTCCTTCAATTGATCATAATACCCTAAAAATTATGATTTATTTATTTATAATTATAGAATCACTTAAACATGTAATTTAGTTTCTATTGTTTAATTATTTTCATTTATAGTCTTTTTATGAGTTATAGTGTTGAATTTATTCTTTTAGGAGTGCTAATTTTTATAGTTTTCATTATTGGGTCACTTATATAAAAGTATGAAAGCTTATGTAAAATGGTATTATAAATCTGGAATTGATGTTATATGATATTAATGATCATAAATAATGATTATTAATCTCATAAGTTATTTAACTATTTTTTTCAATGATGAGTTATTAGATAAGATGATGATGACTATCATTTGTATTATTTTGGGCGATTTTCACACAAAAATACATTGTTCTGTTTTATTATTTAAGGAAATTATAAAATGATTCTAGAACATAAAATTTTGTTTAATACATATTTTATTTTATATGCAAAGAAAGGTTTTTTGTGTATCTTTGTAGGTGATAATGGATAATTGAAATATGTCATCCTTCAAGGTGATATATTAACACCTCAAGAATGACATTTTTATTTGTAGAATAAAAGGCCAAGAATAAGGGGTTTGATGATGGATTATTAATTTAGAATAATAAATCAACAATATATGTATTTTAATGGAGTTATTATTGAATTTTGATGAATTGAGGTCAGGATAGAATAATAAAATATCATAAAAATTAATTAATAGAAATGGAAAGATGAATTTACCTTTTGAATTTCTCCTCCATGAAAAACAATTATGGAAATGGTTTTATTATTTTGATGAGACTGAAACCTCATGGACATAGGCATTAGTCATTGGAAAATTATTTCACGTAATTTTTACAAGGATATAATGTTGAGATGTATGGGGAAAAGAGGTGGTGAGGTGTGGGTTTTATAGTGGAGGAGTGGGGTGTTTTCTCATTATTGTAATCATTAGTATATTATTTTCCCTCAAGACATTGAAATTATTCATAATTTACATAAAAAAAATACAAAAATAATATGGGATAGTTCATTATTTTATTCCTCACATCAGTTGTACATCTTCTATGACTCCATATATCATGTATTTAGCATTTATGGTAAACTGACGTATTTTTCTATTAAAAAAGCATATCTCTCAGAAAAATGACAAAAAATAACCCTAAACATTTTTTAAATGGATAGATTTAGAAAATGAACTCCATTTTATGAAAATAAATTTCTAAATATGGGAGATTTGATTTTTAAAAAATTCATGATTTATGTAGAAGATTCCAATTCTAAAATAATAAATGATTTTATAACTCATGGAAAATTTAATTATGATCTCATAAAACTATCTTATAATCATATGAAAATAAATATTTTAATTTATGAATAAATTTTATGAAAATAATTTTTCTTAAATATTAATTCTTCATAAAATTTTAATTAAAATGTTATGAATTTTAAAAAACAACACTTAATTAATAAATTTTAAATATTGTTTTACCTGTACCATGATATAACTACATCATACTTCAGTTATATGCTGGATAAAAGTTATTTATACACTCATTGCTGAGGATACTATTCAAGTGTCTCTTTTACTATTTAAAATGGTTAAATTAATATTCTAAATATCATTGTAATGTTACATCATTTTTTTTCATAAAAACAATAAATAAAGCTTATATCATTCATTGGACATTTATAAATATTATGTTGTGTTCTCAGTTTGATTTTATGTGTTTTATACTATACGATATAATTATTAGAATGGAAATCTCATTGATATAAATTATTTTCATTAGATTTCATTGATACATGAGATATTACTATCAAAACATGATAAGTAGTGAGGGAGTTTGCATGGTGGGATTCTATTTTTTATTATCATCTAGTTAACATGTGAAGTATGGGTCTGTGTAGTATATTTTTGGTATTTTTAGCGATATATATACAGTTATAAATATTCAATTTAAGATAATGTAATTTAAATTTCATCGTAATGGTGTTTCCATCCATTTTATAATGTATGGCTCTTTCCAAATTAATATTAATAAATTCTAGTATGTAATATGTAGTGTGATCCCGATAAGAGAATCCTCAAACTGACACCATTTTGGACGAATGAGTAGTCTGAATTATCTTATCCACAGAACAAAATTGAAATTTTTATGAATACAATATAGTATTCCATGCTATGAAATTCACCACAATGTATCCTGTAGTCATTCATGGGGGAGTGGGGCCCCATCAGTCATAATAATGAATCTTTAGGATCAACTATATTTTCCCCTTATAAAAAATTCTAAAAGACACCTAGGTCGGATTCACCACTAAAATCCATGAAAGACTATGATGAATTTGGTGGTAAAATGTTATCTAAGACATGTTTAATTAAAACATCACATAGAGCACATTTAAGATTATTTTGAGGAAAAATTATATGCTTAAATATTTAACATGGTGAATGAATGAGTTTTAATTTCATTAGAAGAGGGTGATAATTTTTTCATTGAGTATGATATTTAGTTTTACATGTTAGTGTATATGTATTTAGATTTATGACTAATTGAATTTCTCATGGTGAAGAATCCAAAAATGGAATTGAGGCTACATATTCAGTCTATAGGAATTCTTATGTGCCTAACCTTCTTTGAAAATGGTATCAAAAATGAAGTACCCGATAGTGTATATATAGAGTGTAATTCAGAAAAATATAGTGAATAAAGGTTAAAATAAGTTAGGTAGTGTTCGTTTTATAAATAGATAATGAAGTGGTGTGGCCACCACCAAAGTTGTAGAAGTATGTTACAATGGAAATAGGTTAGATTCTGATATATTTTTATGAGTATGGGAATAGGGACACCTAAAACCTAATTTTTAGGCACCCAAGTTATTCCAAAAATATGGATACATTATTAGTCATCATCATTTCTATTATTTAGAATCGTACAGAAGTACATATGGATCCACCATCTTCAGGGTATCTACGATAAGATTTTGAACATAAGAATTTTTGAGATCTCAACCTCATGATAATAGTTACTCTTTATTATGAACAAAGGGAAAAAATGAGGATACATTGTGGTAAACAATAATGTTGGAAATATTTGAGTAATAGTAAATACCATCTACCATGACAGTTATGTTTTTTATTTCATCTTCTATGTTTATAGAATAATTTGAAAATTCTATAAATACTCAGGAATGTCCTGAATGCCCCTAATTCCACCTTTTATTTATTTATTTATTTTAAATACCCCCACCCCATTAATTGGGATGAGGTGGAACCCATACATGACCCATAGGGTAAGTGGCACAGGGAAAAATAAATTGACCAAAGGCCCTGAGGCATAATGCACAGTACATGGCCTAGTAGATCAACCCACTAGAACTACCCCTACCTAGGATCTGCATCATGGAAGGTGACTAGATCCCCCATCTTCATTAAAAATAGGCTATCATTTCCCCATTAAATGTTGTAAGATTCATGGTCCTGATGGTGATTGGAATAGCCTATTGTTCTTCAAATCCAGTTATCACTACTATGGTGGCATATAATTTCCTCTAAACCATATTCTAGGGTTTGTTATGTGTTGTATATGTGATGATCATCAGTCATTGTGGATCAAAGGTCCTATTTCCCTATATCCCAATGGCATAAGGATCCTGTGGCTCATAGGGCCAAAACATCTATAACTCATTATATTATATCTTTTAACATTATCGATCTGTTTGGATTAAGATTGAATATTTTTATTTTGAGGATAAACATTTACACTAATTTATGATAAAATTGGGAGAATGACTATAGATGTATCTTCGATTGGGTTATGATACCAAACCACAATAACATATAATGAATATTATTTCATTATCATGACATCATTGACCACATAAATTAAATACATTATATGATTATATAAAAATACTCAAATAATTTCAATCAACATTTCATTTGGTTTAATTCATCAAATGTATTCACTAGTGTTTTAGGGTCCATTGGACCTAGATTAATGAGATAAATTACAACAAAAATTCATGACCCATCCCAGTGGGCCTCATGACACGACATCTCATGTCCACCTCCGATATGAAAGGGGATGGTGGCAAGGACCGAGTAGGAATATCACTAACATCTAAAAAATTTCGAATCTACCTTTACAAACACAAAAATCTACAAACCAAAAAAAATTTGAATTATAAAAACCTATATGTAATAAATGAATGCATAAAACTACATCCCACAACTAGATTATAGAAGCATGTAATGTAAAGTCAATAGGTAAAAATATTATCCCACCATAAGAAGTATGTAAGAGAAGTACAACCATTAATTAAATAGTACTGTGACCGATCTTTGAAAACATCGGGAACACAGCTCAGTTTGTATAGTCCCAATAAATAATCATTTGGTGCTGGAAAAACATGGACTTCATTAAAAGGTTAATCAGATTCATTAGACGTTAAGGTTGTGGGAAAATCCCATGAATGGTAGAGTATGAAAGTACAATGTATGAAACCCCAAACCACAATGAAAAACAACAAATGAAAATGCATTCATCTATATAAAAGTATATATCTACAAAAAAATATAACAATAATATCCAAATATTCTCAATCTGAGACATACAGTCTAGAGGAATGCTAAAAACATATTATTCTTGGCCTAGTAATTCATCATGATGATTCCATTAACCACTAATATGAGGAAACACAGTCTTTAGTCTAATAAGTCTGAAGAAGTTCATCGGAGAGGTACTTCTCATCGAGAAATGTCATGAAAAAGATACCCTTTGATTGATATGAAGATAATATGATTCAAAAAATATTGTTCATAAACAGGTTAATGGAGTGATTCCAAAAACTCAATCTATATTAACATGATATGTAGAGGATCATCACCTACATTGTTATGATCACATAGATACCATGAACACCATCAAGGGCTCAAAGATGAATATACGAACTCACTCTAGGACTCTCAAGGTTATTCCAACAACTATATCGAGGATTTACTTCATAATAGATCATTGTCCAATTTTTAAGAACCGATTCAAACCAACCATTATAGAAATAAAAATTGGAATGAACCCTTTTTAATTATTCACATGATATGGATAACAAGATAAAAGAGACCCATAGGGAGGGTTATACAGCCAGGTGTGGGGTCAATCATTGTGTCACATGACCCCAGGTACTTCTCATGTACACATGACCATGTCTTTCAGCTCTATCCTATTAAATATTAATATATCGTCTATTGAAGTGGGTACATGTTGTTTCCTACAATCCAAAACCCATTTAATCTTGACACATTCTTGTACATAGTTTAAACCTGTGTGTCTCATACCTGGTTCTAGTAGATTTGGATGAATTTTTATCAATTATAGGCCCTATCATATGTTGGATTTTACATCTTATATTTAACCCATTTACTATCCCCCATGTCGGTGTACTGTCAGATGTACATCCAGATTTCATTCAAAAGTGGATACAAACCATGTTGTCATGGAATACATTATATGTGGATCCGATTTTTCCGGAAACCCTTATTCTTCCCCTATCTCATGTCTTTAGTCTTCTAGATCTCATTCAGGTGTTTTGTTCACCGCAATACTCCAGATATGAGGTTTTCTCACCACTATGACACCTAATTGAAGGGATTCAAGCCTTCAATCGAGTCATAGAATGAAATTTAATCCATCATTAATTACCACCAAATAATCAAAATTCAAAACTAGTCATCATTCAATCCGTTGCCACACCCACCATCACACCGCTACTCAGTCTTCTCGATTCTATATCTATAATTTCATATCATTTTCCCATGAATCGAATATGAAACCATCTATTGTTTACAATGGGTTTTATAGTAGAGGGAGGCACTAAGAACACATTAACTAGGGATGAAAAGAAGTAACCAATTAATAAGGGAGAACCTAGATCGTCCTTCTTATCGAGATTGTATCTACACTATAATAACAAAAAATGAATCAAAATGAATTTTAAAATCAACCTCTGAGTAAACCGTGATAAATATTCGTATCCCGCAAACATGATCGAACCATGTATCAATGTGTTCATAGATTGGTCCATGTTCATCATAGGAAACATGAACAGTGAACAAAAAATATAGAAACAAACACGCTACCTCAATTCAGATCATTCACGGATAATGAAAAATATCCACTTTTTCATTGTTAGCAAGATATATCAAGATATTTGTGTACCAATCATCGATACAATATCTCATAATTGTTCATTAGAAGTATCCTATTGAGGTTATATCTCCAACATCTTTAGATAATTCTAGGATTATGAGGATAATTATATATTTCTAAAAAAAGGAATATTTAATGATAAAACATCACACTATAACACCAAAAAAAGAAAATAATATTTCAAAATAAATTATATTCCTATAAATTTATGTGACAACTTTTCCATGACTAACCTGTGCCGAGAAATTTATGGTCACACATATAGTAAAATAACTATTCTAAACTTAATAGTGCCCTTATATTTCTAATTTGGGAACCTTTTCAGATGTTATTTAACTTTTTCATGAAAACCACACCCACATACTATTTAATATATTTAATATAGTATACTAATTTGATCTAGGAAAATGATGCCTTAGGTCACACACAGTCTTAGCACATAGTCTCAAAATTAATCTATATAATATTTAAAATAAATATAGTGAACATCTGAGTCACTTTATTCTCGCCACAGTGGGACATATAGTCCCCATAAAGGAAAAACAAAGGCTACAAAAAAGGATGATGATATTGAGCATGAATATGAACCTATATAGCCCTTGTTCTCTTCTAAGGATTCCCCTACTAACACTAGACCCACACTAAAGGATTCAATCTCCCATAATTAACCCTATCCTACAAATCCTCGATATCCACATTGTTCTAATCAAAATGCGATTCATCGACGATGTCCAGCTCACCACAGTCATTAGAAAGTGACAGTTTGTGCATGTACATTCTCAAATGTAACACTTGGAAGTGGTTATGTACCCAATCTATCTTTTGAGTTAGAGTTATTCAGTATGACACCACTCCATCTCTACTAAGTATCTAAAAAGTTATAATGAAACATGGAGACAGCTTTCCAACCCATCCAATATTCCATAATCCACCTCGAGGTGAAACCCACAATAAAACATGGTTAACTTCTGTGGACACCAAAGGCCTTAACTGCCTATCATGATACAGATTTTTAAAATTCTATGTTGTATTCATCCACAAATGGATGATATGAACCTTTTTTATTGTAGCTTTCACCAACATGGGTCCCATGAGTGTTGACTCTTCTTGGTCAGTCTAGAAATGTGATAGGCTATAGGAATTCCCGTAAAATCCCTAGAATGGATCCATAATGATAGTGTAATTGAATCTATTGTTTTATGAAAACTCCACCAATGGAAGTTGATCCTCCAAACTATGGCCAGAATCTTCCTTGGAATCTCATAACATATCCCCCAAAACCCGAATGGTTTATTCTATATTATTTTGTGTTTATGTGTAAAATGTTATGCTCAATTGCAATTGGATCATAAATGCCTCATTTAATCCCTACCACAACCGGGTCATAAAGTGAGCTACAATATCTGAAAAACTATTTGACGGAACTCCATGATGTCGAACTATCACTAGGACTTTTTTGTATCCCATCATCTCTACAGAACTCTACTCTCAGATAGCTAGGATGTGGGCCAATATGGTGGGTCGTTTAATGATAACCAAGACAGATTCATGTACGCTGGAAAATAATGGTATTCACGCTATAATTTCAATATATATCCATTCCCAATTCCATTCTAGTACCTCATGTGGTTGAGCCCAATCCGTTGGAACATAGCATTCATCCTTCACTTGCTATAATGTAAGGCATAGATAGAGTAACTATATAACTACTTTCATCATCCATAACCACCAAAACTAACATCATATGTTTTGCAAAATCCTTTCAATGTGTGGATATACAACCAGAGGGTATGTATAAAACTCCCTCAAACCCTCCTACAACAACATCACTAGTACCATCATGCCTCATATAAAAATAATGACATACACCCCACCTTTTAAATATCCATCAAGAGAAATCCCTATAGAAATATGGGCATATAGGGTATCATAGATTATATCCCCATGTTGTGCTATTAGGACACTCTATATGTGTAGATGGTGATAACTATCCAATAGAGTGAGATACTCAATCTTAATCGAAAAAGGATAATATAAAGGAGGACATCTATTCTCATTCAACATTCAGTGACTACAAACTAGATCTCCTACTGAGAGCATCTTCTACCGTGTTGTTCATTCCATGAGTATATAAAATATCTATGTCATATTCATAGAGGAACTCCATAAATAGCACATGTCACATGATCAGATCCTTCTAATAAAATATATACTTGAGGCTCTTGTGATCGATATAACACCCCAACCCAAGTTACCCAGATTCGGGGCATCATTTTAATACATTGTAATTATTACAAGGAATCATGTCATGAAAGACCGATCAGTTTAGCAGTCTTGGAAAATAGATTACATATATGATGTTTACATTACATCATAAAATGGAAAAATTCAACAACATTGATTCCATAGACAATACTAAGATCCCATAGTCTATCCATGCAGGTTAGTCATAATATACTTCTTGACATCCTAGGAAAAATAATACATAGAAAAGGGTGAGATCAGATGCTCAGTAAGGATAACAATATAGCGGAAACATTCATAAATAAGTATAAACATTTAAGGAAATTTATAAGATTAAAAAATGCCTTTAAAACATGAACATCAACATAATATGGAAAAGATAAAATCAAATAATGCAATTTAATTATTCACAAGGATATTCTAAAAGTTGAATAATCACATGAAATATTAATATCCATTTTCATAATGATTGAATGCATAATTCTAGACTTTCATAACCGCATAGTCAAGGCCTTGTTCCAAGACTAAAAATAAGATTTTTTTAGGGAAATGTGCCAAGAAAATAGTGTGTATCTTGAGACCTACTAATTCATCAAGAGCTATAGCAGGCTCCACTAGTCACTTACTATGTCCATTGCATTCCTTATTTCAAATGGTTCAAACATACCATAAAAATTCATATTAAAATTAGCATACGAAATGTAAATATTTTATCCATAAACCATGAATGGTATAAAAATAACACATATACATTAAAACATATCACAAAACCTTTAATACAATATGAATGTTTTTTATTATAATAAATCATCTTCAAATATGTTTAAAATCAATCAAAGGATGTTGATATTGATGAATTTTTTTTGTAAAACTCTTTGGGATTAAAATTCATTTTTCATAAAGAATTTTTTAAGTCACACAATTTATAAATGATGAAATTTAAAGACATTTTTTAATCAATGTTTCCCATACCACTTTTATAATTTTGAAATGAATTAACATTTTAAAAACATTCATGTCCAAATAAATAAATCCATAAAAACCATTTTGAAAACATGGGCATTAAAGAGAATGATTTAGAAGAATAATTATTTAAAACATTTAAAATGATGTTTTAGTAAAATGTACCTTAAAAGTTTCCCATTGAAAACCCTTTTCTGAAACATGTATATGGATAATAAATATGTCTCAGTAGATACTTAACTAAAGACAACCTCGTATAATAATGAGATTGTGAAATTAACCCTCACCTCGTTGTAATCAATCGAGTCGAATGAACAACAGTCAATAACCACGAAATGAATCACAAAATTTCATATATATAAAGACAATAATGATAATATATATCAAGTGGAAGTATAAAATACACCACAAGAAATAAATAAGTGGTGAACAATGGAAATCTCAAGGAATTAAAAGTGAGATAAGAAACCCCTTACTTTGTACGTTCCTTTAGTAGAGGGTATGTTTATCCTCATATATAAAGACCATAGTATGATATCATATTATTCCAGAACCATATCGATATTTATGATATCATAAATTATTCATTTATGAAAAGAGTTTACCCAATTATTAATAATTTTCATGTTAAATTAACATTTCGGGTAATAATCGCTTTCTTTATCGTACAGGTTTTAACATGTTTTTCTTGATTATATCACTTAGAACATGATTTATATACATCCATAATATAAAGAATCATATATATTTAGAATATAAATATGTATAACAGACATATATATGAAATTCAAAACACCATTTATGGAGACGGTAGACCGTACGTACGCATAAACGATGTTTCCGTTTTCATATCATATTGAATGGAACAAAGTGAATAAGATATATGTAAGTACATATATATATATATATATATTAATATATCCTATATAATTATTATGTCATATAATACATACTTATTAATGATACATATATATTTTATAATCATCGTTGAATGGTGAATGTGGAAATGAATCTCATCGCGTCGTGGAGACGGAAATCCGTACGTACACAAGAGAAACAATATCATTACATTGATTGTGAAATCATATGTAATTGGATGGTATATAACATATAAAGAATCATAAACATGTTATATTTATTATTTACATCAGTTATACTCATTATTATACCCATCCAAATAATGAAGTGTTTGAATAATAAACTACACCACGACGTGTAGACGGTAATCCGTACATACGCACATATGGTGACTTTTTCATTTATAGGATGCATAGAATAATGTATATGGTTATACATGTAACACCCCTGGGTTATGAAAATAAATATATAATGAAATTTTATAATCTATCCATTATATACAACTTTTCCTCTTCTATGCTTTGAATTTTGAAAAATAGTCATCTAGAGTTGTGTTCAGTAAGTCATTTGGAGTCCGATAGAACAAACATGATTTTTTGAATAGTAACATACCATTATGAATAGTAATATGAATATTAATATGACCCTTATTTATATTGAATTATAATATTATTTTATTTTCTTAAGAAAATATGATAATGGGATCTTAATTAATTTTTCAATGTCACATAAAACTGATTGCACTTCAAGATTGTTATTTTTTGAATAAACTATGACCTCACTTAAAAATTAAATTAATAATATTTATTTTTTTATTGAAAAATTGATTTCACTTTTTAATTCTACACATCAAAAAATGGCAGGGGTGAATTTTTGGGATTTTTCAGAAATTCTTGAATTTTTGCTGAATAGTGAAATACTATAAAATACCATATATACAAATTATCTGTTAAATACACTATTTATGACATCACAAGTGATGCAAGGCCATATGGTTCCAACTCACATGAACTTATTGCTATTATGGGTCCCATGAAACCACATTATTGGTTGTCTTGAGGTAAATAATTAAATAATGAATTAAATATTCAAAATTTACTCCTCTCCTCCACTATAAAAACCCCCACAACTACTTCTTATCTTCACTCATCCAGGCCTTGATGCTCCTCCATGTTCTACCCAATTAACATTCCCTAGTCACTCCCCATGGCCAGTAAGCTCTTAGTCTTTCCCAAAGACCAAAATCCCTTCCCTTAAGGAGATTATCAAGGAGGTTATTTCAAGAGGTAAAGCAACCTTTTTTTTCATTTGGTCTCATTTTAATTTATCTTCCTTTTCTATCCTAACCTCACCTCCTTTTACCAAATGACCATGATAACTCAGGTAAAATGTATATACTTGATTTATATCATGTGAATGTAAGAACAATAAAAAATATGCTTACTCCCTCCCTTTTATTTTTATAAATGAAAACGACGTCCATGAGGTTCTGATTTATAACCTTCATGGATGACGAAGTTTCGTTCTTCAATGTCTTCTTCATTACTGGTCATGAAACCATATTAATGGTTGAACCAGACTATAATATATGTGTTATAACATAATTAATATTCAGTAACCATAATATGTACATATAATTAAGTTATACGACAAAACTAATTCATAATATTCCAAATTCTACCGAATAATCGAAGTGGTTGTCATCTAATGATTCGTCCTCATTCCGTGTATCCAAATGATATAAATGACCATTATCAATTATTAATGTTAATTAATAATATATAATTCCAATCCTAGTGATTAATAACAATTCTACATGAAATTCATTTCTTAAAATCAAGTGAACCAAATATGAAAATAATGGAAACGAACACACCATAAAGACGAAATTCAATACAATAACTTATCTATAATGGCAGAAATGAAATAACCAGAATTATGTTAAACTAAATAAATGGCTAATAGGTTTGGAAATAAGTTATTAACAAGTATAATTTCATATTCCAGGAGCTTATTTACATGAGTTCAACACGGTTGGAGTTAAGGTATGGGTGTTTCCACCCAAACATCCATTTTCATTCCGGATACATTCATTGTCAAATTACCTCAAATAAATTCTTATGTATTGTTATGTACTCAAAATTTATTCTATGTGAGTATCATATATATGTTTTAAATCTATAAACCTTCCTTATTTTATGGATAGGTACACGTTTTAAAGCAAATTTATAAATTTTTTTCAAAATACAAGCCCAATTCAAGGGATTTTCTCCACCTCATATCTATTTAAAAGGGCACTATATAATCGGTTTTTGGAAACCATTATCTTTCTAAAATTACTAATTTTATTATGAAAATATTATCATACTTCACTTATGGTTTTATACAAATATTTTCCAAAAAAACTATTCTTTTCAAAATAAAAGAGTATTTATCTCAAAATTGCGTAATGGTTTTATAATAGTATTTTCATTTGATTCAACGCTCTTGTTGATTCCTTGGTATTATTGGGTTTAATAATTTAGGAAGTTGTATAAAATATTTTATTTAATGGATTATGAATAACTCTATTGTGGATGATCTATCCTAAAACCATTCACCAAATTACTCGTAATGGTTAGTATTTTATATTTAATGATTGAGGAAAGTTAGATACATTTCATATGATAGTTTTAATATGAATTAATATGTTGTTTATGTATATCCCCGCTCACATGAGGAATGAATTTGACTTATTATTTGATGGGGTGGGCCTGCTATAGCCCCTCGATGCATCAGTATGTCTCATAAGACAAACTTTGGTCGTGACACGAGGCCTGGACAAACTGATTATTTTATGGTCCTAGAACGAGGATTGGATGATATGGTTATGATGTCTGGAATATGGACTTCCCTAATTATGAAGCTAGTAATTGAAAGTTCATGTGCTTATTTGAATATTATAACAACCATGATGAAGTTTTATTATGGTATTATTTACTCAACTCATATTCATTCCCTAATGTGTTTCAATTTTATTATTAAAGGAATGTTTTTTCAATTATTCACCATGTCTAATGTTTATATTATCTTCCGTTGTATTTCTTTCACTTACTAAGAATTTTAGATCTCCCCTTTCTTATGTTTCATTTTTTCAGGATGTGAAGATTTAGTTTATGAAAGACTTGCAAGCATAATCTAGGAGATGTGATGTTTCTAGTGGAATAAAAGAGTGTTTTGATTTCCTTCATGTTTTAATGTTAAAATTATGTATGTAACATGTTTACAATAATACTAAACTACTAGGTCTTCTGGGATTCTTATTCCTTGTATGTATTCCAACATAATTAAATAAGGCGCCGAATCTGGGTAACTGGGGTGGGGTCCTTACAGTTGGTATCAAAGGAAGTTTAGTAGAATACTTTGAAACTAGATTTAGAAAATGTATAATTAGGGAAGAGTCCCTATGTTAGTCTTTAAGGAAATACATACACGAACTTTCTAGTATTTAGGTAAGGAATAGATTTTGTGGATCATTAAAGAAATACATCCATGTCTGGATACGAGAAGGTAGAAGCGTCTCTAGAACAGATGTATCTAGGGGTAAAACTTGAAAACACCACTTTGAGCTAGACTCGAATGGGAACAAGTGCATGACAATGGGCCTTATCGTACTCTTGGTTATGACACTCATGCGCTATAAGATTAGGATAATTTAAATTTTCTTTACAATACATTATGAACGATTTTAATGTAAATATTCCTCAAAGAAACCATTTTTTTGAATATGGGATTAGCCATGCGTAGGATCTCAAATTTTCTGAGTATTTTTAAGATAATATTTTACATTATGATTCAAAACCTAATATAGTGTATGTAATTATCTAGATATGGAGACTAGTGGACGGAATGGAAATCTCACTAATGCACGTGTCCCCTGTAGGGATTTTCCTATGACGCAATATAATGATGTTGGCTCTGGTGATGTGAATGGTGCTAAGAAACTCATAACTATACTGGGACAACTTACTCAGGTTATGTATAATAACCATACCCATATGGAGCATCTGGATCCACCACATGTAGGAGCCATGCTAGATCACTTTATGCCACAACATCCTCCATTATTCAATGGGACTACCAAACAGTTTGTAGCAGAGCTGTGGTATGTTCCCTTGAGAAGAAATTTCTCACTTTTGGGATTTGATGATAGAGAGAAGGTTTTCATGGTAGTCTATTGTCTATCAGGAGATACAGATCAGTGGTTGTCATTAATCCAAAACACAAATGAGGACGAAGATATAGAAGTGATGGAATGGAGGGATTTTAACGAAATATTCTTAGAAAAATATTTCCCCCATGAGAAGTGAACAGATATGGAGAGACAATTCTTGATTATGAGGAACAAGGAATATGATAATGATTCATGGTACGAAGCATACTTCACAAGAATATGAAGACATTCTATAGACTAAATATGAAACCTAAGGAGAAAAATTGATCGATTCATTGATGGCCTAAAGACATTCCTCTGACGGGCACTGGTATCCCAAATTTTTTCATCATATGGGGATATTGTTTCATGTCCCATAAAGATAGAAAAAGAATTATTTATGTCTTATGACTTTAAGGGAAAGCAAAAAATAATAGGGCTGTTGAAAAACCTGGGAAAGGAAATAAGGAAATGGGGAATAAGGGAAGAGTTGAATTTCCCCCAAGTGACAATTGTGAAAAGAAACACCCTGGTGCATGCTTAAAAGGAAAAGGAGTATGCTAAAAATATTGTCAGAAAGGCCATTTTGCTAGTGATTGAAAAGGGAAGAAGGAAGCCAATGATGTTCAATGATATACTTATTAGGAGATGGGACACTATGCTAATAATTGTCCAATACATCAAGGAAATATGAAACAGAGAAGGCCAAGGGATCAAGGACAAGCTTATGAAATAACAATAGCAGAGGTTGAGGTGTCCAATGACATGGTGTCAGGTACATTAATTATTTCCTCAAGTTTATCCAATGATTTATTTGATTCTATATCATCATATTGTTTCATATCTTCCCAGTAAGCTATGATAATTAGATATTTCCAATTTTATTTAGCAGATGAGTTGTCAGTCAAAACTCCTAAGGGAGGTATCATTGCTACAAAGTTCTGTGAATCAGTTCCCATTATAGCATATAAATGTTCTTTATCTGCAGATCTCAAAGCCATACCCATGAATGAATTTGATATAAACCTTAGTGTGGATTGTCTCTCGGACAATGATGCAAACAATTATTGTAAAAAGAATGAGGTTATGATTTTTTATGACGATGATAAAGAACACCTTTTCTTTAGAGAAAAATCATCATAACCTAATTCTTATCTAGATCCACCCATAGTAGCTCATCTATATTCAATTATTGGGGAGGAAGATAATTAAATAACAGTTGGTGAGTAGAGGAATGTTCAATTAAATGATGTACCTATTGTGAGAGAATATGTTCATGTGTTTCCATAAGATTTACCTGGACATCCTCCAAAATGAGAAATTTTGTTTTCCATTGATTTAATTCCTAGTTCAAGGCCCATATCGAAGAGCCCTTATAGAATTGACACTGTGAAATTCATGGAACTAAAGAAAAAACTAGAGGAATTGAGTAATAAGGGATTTATTCACCCTAGTGTTTCTATATGGGGAGCCCTTATCATTTTTGACAAGAATAATGATGGATCTATGGGGTTATGTATCGACTACAGGGATATTAATGCTATAAAATTAAAGAACAACTATCCCCTACCTCGAATTGATGATTTATTTGACCAACTTCATGGATCTCAATACTTTTTAAAGATTGAACTTCAATCTAGATATCATCATTTGAGTGTAAAGAAGGAAGACATTCCAAAAAATAGTATTTCTAACCAGGTACGAGCATTACGAGTTTAAAGTGATGCCTTTTGGATTGAATAATGCACCCTCTGTATTCATGGATCTAATGAACAGAGTTTTCATGGAATATCTTGATGATGTTCTAGTGTTATTTATTGCTGATATCTTGGTATACTCCATATGCTATGAAGATCATGAAAATCATTTGCACATTATCTTGAAAACTCTTAGAAGACATGAATTATATGGGAAGTTTAGTAAATGTGAATTTAGGCTTCCAGAGATTAATTTTCTTGGTCATATTGTCTCTAATAATGGAATCATAGTTGATATTGCAAAGACAAAGGCAATATATGATTGGACGATGACAATAAATATAACTGAGGTACGCAGTTTTATGGGCTTAGCAAGTTATTATCGGCGTTTCATGCATAATTTTACTCGATAGGCTAACCTGCTAACGAAGCTCACACGTAAAGGGGATAAATTTGTTTGGACAAAATATTTTTAATAATGTTTCGAATAACTAAATATAAGATTAGTCAATGCTCCTATATTGACTCTACCATCATAGAATGATGGGTTTGTTTTCTATATTGATGCTTCAGAGAAAGCACTTGGTTTTGTCCTTATGCAAAATGATAGGGTTATTGCTTATGCATCACGACAGCTAAAAAATCATTAGAAAAGCTATCCTACTCATGATATTTAGTTAGCTGATGTAATATTTTACTTGAAGATAATGAGACATTATCTTTATGGTAAAAATGTGAGATTTAAACTGATCATAAGAGTTTTAAGTATATTTTCTCAAAGAAAGAACAGAACATGAGGAAAAAGAGATGGATTGAACTACTCAAGGATTATGATTTCATGATACACTACCAACCGGGGAAGGAAAATAAGGTTGCAGATGCTTTGAGAAGAAAGGATCATGGAGTTTAGAACAAGATGAGAGTTGAAAGGGATCCTATTTTCATGGTTCTAGTAAAGATTGATATGGGAGTAACCATGGAATGGGAAACATCAATGATTTTTCAAATGGTTTCCTAACCAAATTTTCTAGAAGGGATAAAAAGTTCTTAGGCTGATGATGATGAGTTTCAAAAGAACAATAAAGTAGTGAATGATGGGAGATTGAGTGATTTCATTTATGAAGATGGAATTTTGAAATTTGGGAAGAGACTTTGTGTTCCCGATATACCTGATCTAAAAAGGGAATTGTTGGATGAAGCTCATAGTTACAATTTTTGTATACATCCTAGTAGCACTATGATATATAGAGATTTGATGGAACATTTTTGGTGGGACAACATGAAGAGGGAGATTGCTGATTTAGTGTCAAGATGTATGGTTTACCAATATCTTAAATGTAGAAGGGAACAACCTGGAAGATTATTGAAACCACTTCCCATACCTAAGTGGAAATGGGATAATATCATGATGGACTTTGTCATGGGACTACCAAAGACTCCTAGAAGGTACGATGCAACATGGGTCATTTTTTATTGTCTTACCAATCCAGCACATTTTCTAGCTATAAGAGAAGATCTACCAGTTGAAAGTCTAGGAAGAATATATGTTAATGAAGTTATGAGACTTCATGGAGTACCCCTATCGATTATTTCTAATCATGATCCATGTTCTACATCAAGATTCTGGAAAAGTCTTCAGAAATCTATAGATACTGATCTTTGTTTGAGAACATCCAACCACCCACAAACTAATGGAAAATCAGAACTAACTATTCAATCATTGGAAGACATGTTGAGGTCTTGTTCACATGATTTTCCCGGCATGTGGGGTCAGTATTTACCTCTCATTTAATTTTGCTACAACAATAGCTTCCATTCAAGTATACAGATGGAACCCTATGAAGCATTATATGGGAGGCAATGTCTTACACCAACTTGCTGATATGATGTTGGTGAAAGAAAGCTCATGGGCCCAGAAAATGTTGAAGAATCAATGGAAAAGTTGGAGATTATCCAGAACCATATCAAAATATCTCAATGTAGGCAAAAAATCTAGGTAGATAACCGATGGAAGGATTTGGAATTTCATGAAGGTGGTATTGTTTTCCTAAATGTATCTCCATGGAAATGTATTATACGATTCAGTAAGAATGGAAAATTAAGTCCCAGGTACATCAGACCATTTGAAATTCTGGACCAAATTGGAGTCGTAACTTACTGGTTGGAAATGCCGCCAAGTCTCTCCAAGGTTCACAATGTGTTCTACGTGTCAATGTTAAGAAAGTACATGCCAGAACCAACACATGTACTCACTTATGAAGAGGTTTATCTTGAGCTCGATCTATCTTACTATGAAGAGCCTATCAAGATTCTTGATACTAGAGCACAAGTATTGATAAATCGGACGACTTTTCTAGTGAAGGTTCTATGGAGGAACCATAAGATGGAGGAAGCAACATGGGAGCCTGAGGAGATTCTGTTAAAGACAAACCCGAATATTTTTAGATAATATTTTGTGAAATTCGAGGATGAAATTTTTGTAAGAAGGGGATAATGTAACACCCCAAGGCTTTGAAAATAAATATAGAATTCAGTTTTATAATCTAGCCATTAAACACAACATTTCCTCTTCAATGCTTTGAATTTCGAAAAATGGTCATCTAGAGTTGCGTTCATTAAGTATTTTGGAGTCTGATAGAACAAACATGATTTTTGGCGAATAGTTATATACCCTTATAAATAGTAATATTACACATATGAATAGTAAATATTATTATTATTTTATTTTCTTAAGGAAATATGATAATGGGATCTTAATTAATTTTTCAATGTCACAAAAAACTAATTGCACTTCAAGATTTTTATTTTTTGAATTAACTATGACCTTATTTAAAAATTAAATTACTAATATTTAATTTTTTTATGAAAAATGGATTTCAATTTTTAATTCTACACTTCGAAAAATGATAGGGGTGAATTTATTTGATTTTTCTGAAATTCTTGAATTGTTTATGAATAGTGAAATACAGTAAAATACCATATATACAAATTATCAGTTAAATACACTATTTATGAAATCACAATTGATGCAAGGCCACTTGGTTCGAACTCAAATGCAATTATTACTATTAGGGGTCATGTGAAGCTATACTATTTGTTTTCTTGATGGAAATAATAAAATAATTAATTAAATATTCAAAATTTACTCCCCTCCTCCACTATAAAACCCCCCACCACTACCTCTTCTTTTCACTCCTATGAGCCTTGAATCTCCTCAATGTTCTGCCCAATTAGCCTTCCGTAGTCACACCCCACGACCAGGAATCTCTTAGTCTTTCCAAAATTCCAAAATCCCTTCCCTTAAAGAGATTCTGAAGGAGGTTATTTCAATAGGTAAAGCAACCTTCTTTTTTCATTTGGTTTCACTTCAATTCATCTTCATTTTCAATCCTCACCTCGCCTACTTTGTTAAAATGGCCATGATAACTTCAGTAACATGTATATACTAGATTTATATCTTGTGAATGGAATAACCATCATAAATATTTTTACTTCCTCCCTTTTAGTTTTATAAATGAAATCGACGTCCATGAGGTTCTGATTTATAACCTTCATGGACGACAGAGTTTCGTTCTTAAATTTCTTCATCACTACTGGTCATGAAATCATAATAATGGTTGAAAAAGACTATTTCATATGTTTTATAACCTATTTAATATTTATGAACCAGAATATGTACATATAATTATGTTAAATGACAAAACTAGTTCATAATATTCCAAATACTACCAAATAATTGAAGTGGTTGTTATTTAATGATTCATCCTCATTCCATGTAAAAATAATAATATAAATGACCATGATCAATTATTTATGTTAATAAATAATATATAATTCCCATCCTAGAGATTTATAATCATTATAAATGAACTTCATTACTTAAAAACAAGAGAACTAAATATGAAAATAAAGGAAACGAACACTCCAGAACGACGAAATTCAATACAATAACTTATCAATAAAGACATAAATGAACTAACCAGAATTATGGAAAACTAAATAAATTTCTAATAGGTTCTGAAATACGTCATTAACAAGTATTATTTTCTTATTCCAAGATCTTAAGTACCAGATCGGAACACATTTGTAGTTAAGGTAAGGGGTTTTCCACCTGAACATCTATTTTTCATTCAGGATACTTTCAATGTCTAATTACCTTAAAGAAATTGTTATGTATTGTTATGTAATAATCATATATTCTGTGTGAGTATCATATATATGTATAAAAACTAGAACCATTCCTTATTTTATTTATAGTTACATGTTTTAAAAGGAACATTCGAAATTGTTTCCAAAATACAAGCCCGATTCAAGGGAATTTCACCAATTCATATCTATTTACAAGGGAACTCTATAATATATTTTTGGAAACCATTATCTTTCTAAAAATACTCATTTTATTATGAAAATACAATCTTACTTCACTTCTGGTTTTATACAATGATTTTCCAAAATAACTCTTCTTTTCAAAATAAAAGAGTATTTATCTCAAAATTGATTAATGATTTTATAGGAGTATTTTTGTTTGATTCAATGCTCTTGTTGATTCCATGGTATTATTGGGTTTATTAATTTATGAAGAATTATAAAATATTTTATTAAATGGTTTATGACTAAATCTATTGTAGATGATCTATCCTAAAACAATTCTCCATATTACTCAGAATGGTTAGTATTTTATATTTAATGATTGAGGAAAGTTAGATACATTTCATATCATTGTTTTAATATGAATTTATATGTTGTTTATGTTGATCCCCACTCATATGATGAAATCATTGGAATTATTATGTGATGGTTGGGGCCTACTATAGCCCCTCGATGCATTGGTAGGTCTCATGAGACAAACTATGGTCTTGGCACAAGGCCACGAGAAAATGATTATTTTATGGTCCTAGCATGAGGCTTGGACGATATGGTTATGATGTCCGGAATATGCATGTACCTCATTATGAAACTTCTAATTGAAAGTTCATGTAGTTATTTGACTAGTAGAATACCGATGATGATGTTTTATTATGGAATTATTTACTCAGCTCATATTCCTGCCATAATGTGTTTCATTTTTACTATTAAAGGCATGTGTTTTCAATTATTCACCATGTCTAATGTTTATATTATCTTCCGGTTTATTGTTTACTCTTACTGAGAATTTGATCTCACCCCTTTCTTATGTTTCATTTTCATAGGACATGAAGAAGAAATTTATGAATGAATTGCAAGCATAATCTAGGAGACGTTATGTTCCTTGTGGAATAAATTCATTTTGATTCCCTTCATGTTGTAATGTTAAACTTCTGTATGTAACTTGTTTCCAATAATACTAAACTACTCAGTCATTCGAGATTCGTATTCCTTGTATTTATGCCAACATAACCAAATAAGACGTCGACTCTGGGAAACTGGAGTTAGGTCCTTACAATACCATTTTTATAATAACATCACAATATATAGAAGATACTGGAGTTATTATTTTATAATGGAAACAACAAAGAAAGAGGGAGTCCAAGAAGAAAAGAACTTGAAAGAGGCGATGAAATATTTTCCTCTTCTTCAGGTTCTTCATTTTGATTTGATCAAAATGCATTCATAGGTTGGCGTTCTGATCAGATGAAGAATTCTAGGATGAAGGGATGATAGTTGGGAGGATATTTGGGCAGGGGTTGGCTGACCCAAAAGGCTTTGTAAGTGTGAAATTAAGATAAGGGGAAGTTCTCTTTTATAAGAGAGGCGGGGGTCACTTTCAGAAAAGCATGATATATTATTTTGTAATAAAATACTTTTCAGTTTTTAATGTCTCTAAAATGATTTATTTAGATTCTAAGGTGGGGATGGGTCAAAAACCTCTAAACCAATAGGTTTTAGATAGGTTTAGGTTACAATATTTACCTTAACATTTATATTTGACTATAGTTTAAATAGTTTGGCATTTACCATGTCTCTTTGTATTTTTATATTATATGATTAATAGACTTAGTATAAAATTAAAATAGAACCCCAATTGGTTCATTAATGTCATATATATTATTATATTAGTCTTTCGGATGACCCTTATATATTTAGGACTATTATATCAATATATAATATAATATTTGTTTTAAAAACTATTTTATGTCAATTTTGACACTATTTGGTATTTTGTTATTTCTAAATTCATATCTGCATTATTACATCGAAAAAAATCATATAAACAACCCTAACATCTAATATTAACCTATAAAATTAGTTTTATTACTAAAATGTCTCAAATTACATTTATTTGGATATTTATAATATCAATTATTTTAATGTTTCATTTATAGTGTAATTACTACATCATCATTGTGTTATTAATAAATTTATTGATATAAGGAATAAAAATTATAAATAAAATAAGATTATATAATAAGTCGTTTTACCTTTATAATTAATATTTATAGTCTAATTTATAACATGTATAACCCTATATTAAAAATGTTTTATTTATTAAAAATTGATTTTAACTCTTTTAACTCCTCTTTGAATAAAATAATAATAAAGGTCCTAATCTAATCCAAGTGGACCTAAAGGGTAATATATTATTCCGAAGTCTGTTTTCTTGTCGAATTATAATTATACAATATAATTACGACATGTTTTTGGGAAATAATATTATCATTTTTACCCTTAATTACCCTATTTACTTTTAATTGTGGCTATTAAAAGAAAACAAGTTACTATTCATCCAAAATTATTTTCAACTTATTGAACAATATTTTACTTACTAATATCAAACATGTCTCTCAATTTTTTGAAATTCGACTCATAAAAGTGGTAAAATTATGATTTATTCAAATTTGAAAATGCTCCTATGTGGTGTGTAAAAGACGGTAAAAAGGTCAATAAAATTTTTATATATCTATAATTATTATAAAATGACTACAATTAATTATATTGAACATATATAGGTATTATGTATCAATTTTTACCTAAAATAAATTTAAATAAAAAAATAATTATTTAAATAAAAAGTCAGTTTTTACTAATTACTCAATGTTTTTCATTTTTCAGCAAAAATTGATAGTTTTCAGAAAAATAACAAACTTTCAGCATAAGATATATTTGATATTCCAAATTCAATTATTATTTCAATTTGAACAAATTAAAATAAATTATGTTGAATTAATTAATTTAAAATCAATTCCCATTGTCAAAACAAATTGGGTCTTTTTAAGAAACAATATCTATCAAAAGATTGACACTTTTTTATGTCCAATTTCAAAGTGAAATTAATTATAATGACCTAACTTTTATTAAATCATATAAATATAATCTATTTATACTTCAAAACCATTCATGTTCATAATTTAACACTATAAATTTTTTTAATTTAAAATTATGTTTTAATTAAAATTTAGTATTTTTCAATATTCACCAAAATATTCACCAAAATATGAATGTTATCAGAAAAATACCGAAAAATTTATCAAATCTAAATTTTTATTTCCTGATTCTTAAAAGTATTTTATTTTGTCAAATTGAATATATAAAAGTGTCAAATATTGGTTTTAAAAAATGTTATCCATTAAAAGGTGGTAAAATTTCATTTTCTGAAAAATACTTCCTTTATCTGAAAAATTGAATTTGTTCTTATATTATTTCTAAAAGACACATAATATGGATGTTAAATTTATATGGATTATATAAAATTAAAAATGAAGTGAATACTATCCATAACCGTTTGTTGAACGGCTAGTTTGGTAAGTCGTGGTGCGCTGGAATTTGGTGTTGCGTGTAGCGCAAGTTATTGAATTACATTGAAGAGATAACATACTATGAAATGTTGGGGTATTACATTCTCCCCTCCTTAAATAAATTGTTTCCTCGCAATTTGATATTATTCATCTAATATATGAAGTTGAAAATAGAAAATAAATTTGTTGAAAACCCACATCAAGTATAGGGTTAATAAAATTTAGTCTTAATATGAGGGAAAGGGATATGAAACGGTCACCACCAACTTAGGTTTTTGAATAAAAGAACATTGGTGGAAATTACAAAGACATAATTGGAGAAAAACATAAATATTTATAGGGTGTGATTGAGGTCATCAATCACAAACAAGTGTAAAATTGAGGGCCTTAAAGCCATCAATCTATGATGATTTAGAATATCATTGGTTCAAAAAAACCTAAGGTATTATGATAACACATTTTGGTTTTTAATATCCCATACCTAATGTTTAACAATTAATTTTTTCATAGAAAAATAAAAAATATATATATATATATATACATGAAAAGTAGAGTTCCATCCTTTAACTAATTTCTTCCACAAACTCATCTTTCACCCGAAAAGATAATATAACTCAAAAATAATATATTTATCTATATAACATGAAAAAAACTAACTTATAATAACCGGGACTTCCTGTAGGCTAGTGGTAGGTTATAAACCTTATCGAACATCGGTTCTCAGTTCGATTCCTGTAGCAATGTTCGATGTGACGGGTTATCACCTAACATGCAGGTCATCCTTTTTCTAAAAATATATAATTATAATATTCTAAAAATAATGTTAATAAATAATATCCAAAGATAAACATAATCCATTAAAACCTTTATAGCTATCCAAAATACTTCTGTCCAAACACATTGTCCAAAATTTATATGGAAGGTAAAAAAATGAATATCTCTTTTTCCACATAATAAAAAATGAATACATTCATCATATATTATTTAAAAACATAGTAACACCCTGAATTACAATAATACGTTATTGATTACATTCATGCTCTTTTATTCCTTGTAGAATACAAGTTATATGCTTTATATAATTTTTTTTAATTTTCCAACAATGATGGAATCAACAAACCATTAACCAGTTCCTAGGTGGTCAAGAATATCCAATATGATTTATCCCAATCAACTATCTCTTATTCCAAAATCAATAACTTAGTATCAGGACTATATTATGTTTTACCTTTCCTTCAATGATATACATTCCAAAAAAAGTAACCTGCTATTGTGTCACTTTTCATGGTTCCACACAATCTTAGGACCTTAATGAAATAGTACTACAAAACAATCCTTATATACTCCATAATTATTATAACTAGTACATCGTTGATACAATACTCAAATGAAATAAATCGATAATATCAATAATAGAACAGTTGTAATTACTGTTCATATTTGGTAATGTCATAACATGATTTTTATCCAACAATATAATTTGTGGTATACTATGATGATTTGGACATTGATTTTCCTAGTGTGCCGACTTCTTGCAGATAAAGCATCGTACCACTGAAATCATTTTCATACCCTTGGAATCACATAAATGGTGTCATTTTTTCCAAACTTATAAAAAACTTTGATTCCCATCAATAATTTAGCAAGGTGATTCTTTCCACAGTTATCACATATGGAAAAATCCTAATTAATATTTTGATCACATGTATTGCTGGAATTGTCATTCCATTTACTAGGCGCAATTTCTAAACAATGGAATACACTAGGTCAATTTAGGAATTGCAATTCATAATCCCAAAATTATAAAATACCTAACGTAAATTAAATAGTTTATGGATATAACTCATAATCATAGAAATTTTTTCTTTTAAAAAGTATTTACTCCTAAATTCTTCATAATGGATTGTAAGGAAAATGTGAGTTATCCTAAACATGTTCCCCAGGAGTGTCGTAACCAAGAGTGAAGTAAGTCCCATTATCGTGCACTAGTTCCCTTTCAAGTCTATCTCAAAGCGGTGTTTTTGGGTTTTAAACCTAGGTACATATGTTCTAGAGCCGCCTCTACCTGCTTGTATCCAAACAAGGATGTATTTTTTGGAAAACTCGAAAAATATCTATAGTTCCAATATTTTAGGAATTTCTTTTACACTAATACTCAATTTCTATCTTAGTGTAATGTTCTCTAATCATTTTTTATCTAAATCTATTTCCAAGGTTATTTCTAATGTTCCTCTGATACAAACTGTAACGCCCCGACAACAGTTACCCTGAGTCGATGAATTATTTAATACATTGGCATGATTACAAGGAATGAAGTCCCGAAAAACAGATCACTTTAGGAGTCTTGGAAAATACATTACATACATGAAGTTTACATTACATAATAAAATTGAAAACTACAAAAACATTGTTTCTATATACAACACAAAGATCCCATAGATTATCCATACAGGTCAGTCATAATATACTTTTTCACATGCTGGGAAAAATAAAACCTTGAAAGGGGTGAGCTCAGATGCTCAGTAAGGATATCAATATAGTGTAAAGTTTCATAAATCAGCATAAACATTTAAGGAAATGTATATGACTATAATATAATTATTTTAAACATGAACTTTAGCATAATATAGCAACGATGAAATCCAATAATTAAACTTACATTATTACATGGAAATTCTTCTAGTGGAATAATCACATGCAATATCAATATCCACATTCATAATGATGGAATGCATAATTCCCGACATTCAGAACCACATAGTAGATGCCTTGTTCCATGAATAGAAATAAGATTTTGTCAAGGACTTGTGCCAAGACACTATTTTGTCTCATAATACCTACTGATGCATCGAGGAGCTATAGCGGGCTCCCCTCGTCCTATACTAATTCCAATTGATTCATCATATTAAAAGGTTTAAACATAACATAAACATTCTTATTAAAACTAGAATACGAAATGTCAATACATTATCTATAAAACATGAATGGCATAAAAATAACACATTCACATTCAAACATATAAAAAAACTTCAATAAAATATGGATCATTTTAATCATAATAAATCAACTTCAAATAAGTTTAAAATCCATCAAAGGATGTTGATATAGATGAAAATTATTTGTAAAACTCTTTGAGAGAAATATCAATTTTCAAAAAAAACATTTAAAATTCACAAAACATATAAAGGAATAAATTTTAAGACTTTTATTAATCAAAGTGTCCCATACCACTTCAAAACTTTTTAATGGAATTTACAATTAAAAAACATTCATGTCCATAAAAATCAATCCTTAAAACCCATTTTGAAAACATGGACATTAATGAGAATTATTTAAAATAATAAATATTTAAAAAATTTAAAATGATGTTTAAGTAAAAATTACCATAAAAATAATCCCTTTTAAAACTCTTTTATGAATCATAGACATGGATAATAAATATGTCCTAGTAGATACATACGTAAAAAAACCTCAGATAATAATGAGATTTTGAAATTAGCCCTTACCTAGTTGTAATCAACCGTGTCATATGAAAAATAGTCAATAACCACCAAATGAATCACATAATATCATTAATATAAAAATAATGATGATAATATAGATAAAATGGTAGTACACAATACATCACAAGCAATAAATAAGTGGTGAACAATGGAAATCAGACGGAATTAAAAGTTAGATAAGACACCCCTTTGTACTTTTCTTTAGTCGAGGGTGTGTTTACCCTCCTGTATAAAGACATTAGTATGTTATTAAATTATTCTATAACCATATAAATATTTATGATATCATACATGATTCATTTATGCCTTTTTCCTACATAATTATTAATAATTTATATGTTAAATTAACATTTTAGGTAATAATCGCAATCTTTATCTAACATGTATTAACTTGTTTTTTGATTGTATAAAACGTATAATGATTTAAATACTTCTAGATTATAAAACATCATATATATTTAGAATATAGATATTTATTATAACCATATATATGTTTTGACGCTCCTTTTTCGTCACAGAGTCCAAAGGAATGTAAAGGGAAAATGACATAGCACAAATTGATCCATCCTTTGAAGAAAATATCAGAAATTGACAAAGTCATGAACAGGGAGAAGATTACCATAAGTCACGCAAGTTTCCTAATAGTCACGCAAGTCCACTTGCACGACGCATTATGGTCGCACAAGTGACTTGCACGACCTAAGTGATAACCGCCCGTGGTCTTCTCCTGCCTATAAATAGACCCTGTGGGCCCCCCATTCGAGAGGATTTTTTTCCAGAAACTCTGATTTGAGCTCCCGGAGCCCTAGACTCTTCTCAAAGCTTCCGAAACACTTCTAAGGCAATTTAATACCAATAAAGGAAGATATAAAGAGGGGTAGGAAGGCCTAAGTGTTGAAACTCATCAACACTTGCGTGCCTGAGTGGTCAGCCCATAAGGGAAAAGGGCCACACTTGCGCACCGCCTTACTCCTTCAATAGATGTTGCGCTGCCCTATTCTAGAAGAACCTTAAGAGGATTTTAAAGGCTTTAATAAAGAGTTGCTCAAGTATTACCCTTCTAGTTAACCGTCGCGCAAGTACACCATGTGTCGCGCAGGAATACCTGCACGACCAAGACTTGCGCGCCCATGCAGTACCTGCGCATCTGCCAGGACTTACGCCCCCTGCCTTTTTGGGTGCCTTTCTTGCCCATTTCACCCCTCTTAAGCCATTACACATTTCCATTTAAAGATTCAGTTTTCAAGACACTCTTCAATGCCATTTATGGCATGATTTCTTGATTTTACTTCCTTATCTGAAAGGAATTTTGTGGAATATCTCTCAAAACCTAGTGATTTACACATCTTTATGTCACTAAAGATTGAGATTTCATTCATTTAACCTCATCCTTTAAGATAAGAGATCCCCTAACCTGGGACTCCTTTTTTAGGAGTACGTCCCAGTCAAAATTCTTAACTTGGGAATGTTCCTTAGGAGTAAGCCCCAATTCTTAAAGTTCCCAAATCTGGGCATCCTACATAGGAGTAAGCCCCAATCCCCTAATTTGGGAATCCTCCTCAGTAGTAAGCCCCAAACCATAATCCTTGACCTAGGCCTAATTTTCAAGAGTAATCCCCATTCTTAATTTCTCTTAACCAGTCCTAATTTACCTTTGATCTGGGATTCCTTTTCAGGAGTGAAACCCAATCATAAGTCTTCTCCTAATTTGGGCCTCCTTTTTAGGAGTAAGCCCCAAGTTAGAGTATTCAAAATCTCCATGAAGCACATATACCTTAATGGACCCTATTCCTAGATTTCTTCCCTAAAGTAAATCCTATCCTTCATTTATCTGGGCAGTCATACATACATAATCCCCACATTATTTCTTATGATTTCATCTTTCATGGCACAATTTTTTATTTTTTTACCAACAACTCTTGTTTCTCACACGGAGAATGACTCATGTGAGCTTAGAGTGTAAAAGTAATTGTGACATCCTTCTTTGAGCCATCAATCATAATCATCATACTCATTTATTCGAACTATGTGGGTTCTGATTCCTTTTTCTGAACAAAGGAAATTTAGGTAGCCCGTCTACAGGTTCGATCCCAACTCTAAAAAAATCCATGTCCTTCTGAATGACAATAAACTTCAAGTGCCCCAATAAGTGGCTTTAAAATCAGCATGGTCATCATAATGACCAAGAGACTTCTATATAAATGTGTCGAAGGGTACCATTGACAAAGAATCTCTAATAAATACATATGATTCTCTATCGATGAAGAACCTCGAATACATATAAATTATTCTCTAAATTTCCTACATTTTTGATCATTGATTGTCAGATATGAAGGAAAGATCATTTTATATATAGTAATGCAATAAGGATTCACGAACATAACTTACATCTATAAAGAGAGTCCTGGAGTAGACAATAATTCCCCTCAAAAAGGTGTGATGAGTCCGAGCTCCCATCCTGTCGACCAATCCGAATTCCTAAGCCTCATCAGTCCACAATCTATTGAGCACCTACCTTTGGAAAGTAGGTCCGAATGAATATGGAATCATTGGATGTTTTAGGTTCTACGAACAAAACCATTAGAAACCAATCGGAATGTTTGAACCTCCCATCAAGGCGGTCATCCCCGGATTCCAAGGGAAACAAAAATGGTGAACCCGACGTGAATCCTTAACCAAGTTAAAATGATGTTTTACCTATTTATTAGACCCCTATTTAAAACTCAATAAGTGGGACAAAAAAACAATCATTGAAATATGTGCTCATCCAAAAGATTTAGTGGTTAAATTTATCTTGATTACGTCTGTTATATCAAAATAGCACTCTTTTCCCAAGATCTTCTGCATTTCTAGAATGGCTGATCTCAAGTTCACACCTTTGAATACTACAGCTGCAATTGCCACTGCTGCTACTCCTACTGGATCGTCGTCCACTTTTAGGAAGATATCACGTACCCAACATCTTCAACGCTGGGTATCAAATGCACTTGTTAAGGAGTACCGTCATCAGGGTACCATCCCAACTCTGGAGGCTACCCGACAAGCCCTCCAAGTAAACAACTCACATCGGTCGTCCAGACAACGACGACCAGTGATCAAGAAGCAGGCGATGCTGACTACCGTCTCCAACCGTTTTGGGTGGTTATCCCCGGAACGCAATCACCATTCACTCCCTTATTCTTGGGATGTTAATGAGCAAGTCCCTTAGGACCTTAATTCAAACAGATATGAGTCCTTCCTGAGGGCTCCCACCAACAATCACACTAGACTCGTGAGGCAGTGCACCCTCAACATGATGAGGGTACCGACTCCAGGCGTTCGGCTCAGGTTCCTTGAACCCGAGCAAGCAAGACGAACCACCTGAGGCGGAATCCGGTCAACAGTGAGCAGGTTCTCATATCTGTAATCTCAGAAGAAGTCCACCAACCTAACTTGGTGGCAAGCAATGAGCAGGAACATACACCTGCCCGTTTTAAAACCTCTGTCCAGCAGACTCGTCTGGCAGCATCACGCCAATCCAGCCTGGCAATTCCGGCGGAGTACTATAGGCAGGAACATACACCTGTTTATACATCATCAGCTAGTCAGCAGGCTCGTCTGACTACATATGATGGATCTCATCAACCATGTTTGGCGAAGTGCAATCAGCAGGCACATACACCTACTAGTATTAATCAAGCCTACCAACAGTCTAACTTGGTAGCATTCAGAGAAGTTAGTCGGAAAGCCCCGACAACAAATAGAAGGCATACTCAACTCTTTACCCCCACACTTCAGTACTGTCAGGATTCACAGACAGGAAAAGGAGGACAGGAGCAGGCACATACACCTACTCCAAGCCCGAAATGGACGTATATTCCCGTTCCGGAAGCTGATGTCACCAAGCATATTCTATCAATGGTGAAAGAGCAGAAGCAAATCCCTGCTCATATTCTGGATTCCTGTCAGGATATTATAACAACTTCAGTGTCATCTCAGGGAAAGACACATAAATATATCCCTACCAGTGGAGTGATACATCAACAATTTACTCCGGAACAGACACACACATTTTTTCCTGTCCAAGAGGGTTGTGGGGCCTAATCCCCCATATCATATGGACAACCAAGTTAGGCACATAAACTTGATTTCAGAGGATATCGCCAGCCTATCCTGGCCATCATTCCTGATCAGGCACATATACCTGCTCAGAGCAGCCACTTTCATCAACAAGTGGTTTCCATGGTGAGTAAGAAAGCGTCTAATAAAAAGACCCACCCAACACAGTCAGGAGATCAAGTGACAATCTGTTACAAGGCTTTGCACGATGATGAAGTTCATGAATCCCCAGACAGTTATCTATTGGAATTCAAGATTATAATCCCTTAGTTCCGAATAGTGGGAACATTAATTTTGAAGGTTTTCAACAGACACTTCCTCATGAAGGCTTGCTTCATGACAATTCGGTCGATCTCGAAGTTTCATCTTCAGATGAGAGCCACAGGAACCCTCTGTGTGGTCAGAAGACCAAGGAGCAAGAGATCTCATCTTTTGTTGTAACCCATTATGGTGGTCCTCCCCATGATGATGAATTTCGCTTCGAATGTCCTCTCCGTAGTAGTGATCCACATTGCCCGAAAAATGCTCTAGTGGACAATGTAGTGCCGAGAAAGACCTCTTATCATGAGGAACATGAAAATGTGAAACCAGTCTTGTCTGAAGATTCATCGCTAGTAGGTGAAATACTTTCTCAATCAGAAGATAGCCCATGGTGTAGGTCATTCTCCTAACCACCCCTAAGTCATGAATCTTCTAGTTTGATCAATGATTTCTCTACAAATCCTATTGAATCGAATGAAGAAACCAATAAACACCAACTCTGGTCAAATCAGGTTGAAGAATCTTCATCAAATGATAAGGAGGAAATGATGAACATGAGAAAAAAATGGCTAAAGGTGAAGTGCCATTCATGTTTTGGCCTATGGATGACTCTCAATATAATATTACAGAAATGTTGACAGAAGATAAAGTTCATGATATTCGTCTCAACATATGGAAAACTCTTTGTCAGTTGAAAAATAAAGTATTATCTTATGATGAATATGAAAATCATCTTAAGATAACAGAAGGGTTACAATGATAGATTGATTTGGCGTCTCTATCAGTCTCTCGATATCTGAAGGATGAAAAGCAGCAGAGACCCCATCAACGCTAATGCGTTGGCGCACTAAGAAGGCTGCGTCAGTTAATTTCCAATGCCCTATATGGTATTTGTGTCATAGGATGGGGTGTTCATGGAGTACTGCATTTAACGGTGCTCTCTAGTCAGCAAAGCCCGCCGAAAATGGTCTCATGCAATGTTATTGCCCATGGCCGGCCACAATCAATGGGCTTTGTTTATAATCAAAATCATTCTCAAGAATAGGCTTCAACTAGTTACTCTCAAAATCAAGAATACAGAGAACAAGTGGTCGAATTACTCTTGCATCAAGCAAATGAGAATATTGAACAGGCCTCTCGTTTGGAGCAAGCACATCACCAAGTGATAGAAGTGTCAGAAATCATCCAACGGTCTTTTGAACCGGGTGATAAAAGAGGATACAGATTAATGAATCCAGCTAATTTCCGGACTAAGGTTCACAAGATCAGGAGGACTTTCAAGAAAGTCTCAGACATAGCATGTCAAGAACCACCCCAGCTCGCCAGACTGGGGACTCTTTTAAACCACCCCTCGGGATCAACAAAAAGGATTCAGGGAGTTGAGAGAGAACAGTAGGAACCAACCCAGTCCACTATACTGGGGACTTTTTCAAATCATCAATCCCCTCCTCATATAAAGTCGGTCTTTTCTCGATTGGGGAAGAAACCTCAAGAGGAACGAAGAGCCAGATTATCAGGAGATTCCCTCCAAATTACAGTTCGTCAAGAAGTTCCTGAGGGATTGAATCAACAAAAGGCAATGTCTAATCAAAGACATGGAAGAAGACAATATCACAGAAATGCTGATAGAAGGGTTGCAATGATTTATGCATCGATTAATGTCATAAATGCCGTTGTTGTTGATCCACCAGATGAGGCTCACTCAGGGGACTCAGATGAAGAGGTTCTTGCTCAAGAAGATGTATGCGCTGACACAAATGAAGAAGGTGCGCGTACAAGACGTCAAAGGATTACTCAGGACATATGTAATCCTTCGAGTAACCCACTTCCCCCTCTCCGAAGAAGATCCAACAAAAGGAAGGGAAAGAACCAAGTTACATATCCTTCCTCTGGAGAAGGTCAATCGCTTTCTCTAGAGCAGAGGTTTGCACAACAGGAGGAAATTATGAAGGAATTAAGAAGGTTAATTGCAGAACTACATTAGAGTAGTCTTCTTCTTAAGCATACATGAGTTAGTCAGCCAAATAAATTTGTTGCTTCTACTGAGAAGGATCAAGAATATCCTCCTCTATCAGTATACCCTAACAGGTCTAATACTATGGGTCAGGTGAAACAAAAATTGGCAGTGCTACCATCAGTTGCAGTGCCAATCGCCACATCTTTCCATGATCCAGTCATTGCACCTACCCAAGTCCAAGTTCAACTGGATGTTTTTAAAAAGTTAATAACTACTATTGAGTCATTTACAGCACGGTTAGAAACTATGGAAGGGAAGTATGTGCATGTTCAACCAGAAAAGAACATTCACCCTGAATGGGTAGATTCAATTTATCGCCTATCTTGTTTTGGGAACCCTGTATTCCCTATTTTCAATGGATCAGGTTATCCTGAACATCATTTGACTCATTTCGTGTCTTGTTGTGATCCTATGATGTGAACTATGGAGCAGCAAGAAGCACTGAAACTCAGATGCTTCGTGAGAACCTTGCAAAGACCAGCTTTTGTTTGGTATACAAGCTTGAAATCCCAGTCAATTACCAGATGGGAGGATCTTCGCCAAAAATTCCTCCTTCAGTTCTACTCAACTTTTCCAAAGACAACAATTTTTGATCTTACAAACTGTAATCAAATAGAGAATTAAAGGTTCTCTAATTTCATTTCTCGATGGAAGAGACTAACATATTCCTTGAGATTAGCACTCCCTCAAGAATAATTGTTGCCAATATGTGTGGAAAATCTGCGTGATGAATTACGCACGCCATTAATCCCTGTAAAATACACCGGAGGGTTTCGAGACCTTACTTCAATAGCTCAGCAGATTGAGGATTCCATTATACAGGCTAAGGCTAAATCTCATGTAATTCCATCAGCTCCCTGAAAGGGAATGGGTAAAGCAAAAACTTCTACAGTTATGCTCAAACAAGCACCTGTACCTATTTCTACCTCAAAACATTCATCTTCTCGAAGGGCTCCACTTTATGAGCGCCAACAACAAAGGCCTTTTCGTCCATATGATCAAAAAGATCAAAGAAGAGAATAATTTGAGGATCTGAAGAGAAAAAAATACTCTTTCTGAAATGAACAAGTTCCTGGTTATTTAATTTCGGCTCTGGAAAACAATTTGGTTCAATTCCCAATACCCAAGAGGCCAAACAAGAAAGGAGATGAAGACCGTCCTAATTATTTCCCTTTTCATCAAATGTTGGGGCATTCCATCCAGGAGTGTTTTGTCATCAAAGGCCTCCTGCAAAAGATGGTCAACTCAGGATATGTCACATTGAAAGGTTCCTCAGCCCAGGTAACATGTTACAGTGCTATAGTTCGAGAGGAGGAAGATGAATGGTAGGAAGTCAAAAGAAAAATTGCACAAAAAGAAGATGATTGGATGGTCAGAAAGACAATCAATCAAACTCATGCTATTTTGCGAACACAATTAAGGAAACCAATTGTGTCTTCTGCCTTTACTGTTGTGGAAAAACCCTCTTCGTTAGAGAGAACGTCCTCAAAGAAACGACATGATTCAATGAAAGAAAAAGAATCAGAAGAAGATGAGTATGTGTCAAAGCCTAAGTTGTCTTTGAATTTGGTGGATTTCATTCCATCTACTTCAAAGCCACGGGCACCGCCCCACCAAAACGAGAAAGCCTAAATAAGCTAATCAGGTGGAGTCTTTATCAGATGAAGAGTTAATCTTTGGTTCTGTTAATATGATTCAATTAACAGATCCATATGCTATTCGCAGTTTTGATTTCAATGAGCCTGGATTCCCTGTATCAAACAGAGGAATCAGAGGAAGTTCCAGGGGCTCAGGATACAGGGGAAGACGTGGATCTTTCAGAATCCACTATTCCAATTCTACCCCTGCTAGAACTATGTATTTAGCAGAAACTCGTGGTAGAACCCTTCAGCAAGCTCATCAAGAAAAAGCAAGTTCTTCTACCAATAGAAAATTCAGTCCTAACACAGTTATTTTGGAAGACGGGTTGAAGGTTCCATCTTCTTTCTCTCAGCATGTAAATGGATCTAATCGGTCTAATCTTCCAAAACCAGGAATACTGCCAACTCGTATCGCAATACAAGATACATCAACTTCCAAAGAATCTACTTCCAAATACCTGCTAAACCACATATTCCTGTTGGGAAACACAGACCTCTGGATCAAAAGTATGATATATTGAAACACTTGTCCCAAGTACCAACCATGTTATCAATTCTGGAAGCTTTGAATCTGTCAAAAGATCTTCGGGAAGCACTCATCGAGGCTTTGTCAAGTCCTCAAGAGTTTGAAACTGAAATTGCTGCAGTTGAATTCTATCACATAGAGAATAATCCTACAGAATTCCATGCAATAATATCCTTTACTGATGATGATTAAGATGATGTTGTTCATGGACATATTAGACCATTGTAATTTTCTGGCAAGGTCAACGGCGTGGATGTTCGAAGGGATTTCATTGATAATGGTTCAGGAGTCAACCTCATGCCCATTCGTACACTTCATCGATTAGGCCTCACGGAATCTGATTTATCTCCTTCCACCATGATGCTACAGGGATATGATAAAAATTAACAAGAACAACTGGGTGAAGATACACTCAGAACTCAGTTTGGAGATCTTGTATCCAATTGAAATTTCATGGTTGTTGATCAAGACTCATCCTTCAAAATTTTTCTTGGAAGTCCCTGGATACATCAACATGCGGATATCCCTTCATCATACCATCAATGTCTCAAATATAGTTTCGATGGTAAAGTTGGGACATTGAATGGTGATAAGGACCCGTTCAAGACATGTGAGTCACAATACTATGATGCGTAATACTATCACATGATGTAAAGGGAGAAATCCATAACAAAGGATATTACCAAAGTTAATTCTCCATATGGTTTGGAAAACATTCCAGTAAATCCATTTACACATGTGAGTATAGAATATGTGTTGCCTATCAGACACATTGACAAGATAGAACCAAATCCAAATTATCTTATGGAATGATCCATAATTTCAATTACGGCAATCGAGCCAGATAACATGAGAGAAATTGGTAATCTACCAAGTAGTGATGAAAGCACAAATGGTGACATCTTCATTTCATCAACTGAAATCCAACAAGTCTATGCTTTTCCAATTAGGCCAGAAGAAGTTATAGCAACATCAGAGGTGAACAATGATGTCGATTCTCAATCCATCATCTCCTCTTCATTACCCAAAGAAGACCCTTCATCATCAATAGCGTCGGAAATGGAAGCTTCTTCTTCAAGATATGAAATTTTTTACATCTCTTTGGATCATGAGAATTCTACTTTATCATCAACTATGAAAGTAGAAAAGGAATAAATAACACATGAAGAAGAAGAAGAGGAAGATATTAGAGATGCTCCTCCAGCATTTGAAGAGGGTTTCTCTACCACTGTGGATGAACTCAGAGAAATAAATCTGGGTACAAAAGAAGATCCACACCCCACTTTAATCAGTGCAGCCATGACTCTTGAAGAGAAAGAGATGTATATTTCTGTTTTAAAGAAAAATAGAGATATATTTGCTTGGAACTATACAGAAATTCCCGGGCTTGATCCTGATGTTGCTACTCATCATTTGGGTTTACCAGAAGAACATCGAGGATTTAAGCTAGCCGCGAGAAGAACACACCCAACTTATGCTTCCAAAATTGAATTTCAAGTGGATAAGATTATCAAAGCTAACTTCATCATAGAAGTTCAATATCCCAAATGGTTAGATAATATTGTCCCTGTAATGAAAAATAATGGACAAATTAGAGTTTGCATCGATTTCAGCGATCTTAATCGGCATTGTCCTAAGGATGATTTCCCAGTTCTGATTACAGAACTTCTAATTGATGAAAAAACTGGCTATGAATCACTTTCCTTCATGGATGGATATTCCGAATATAATCAGATCTGAATGGCCCCAAAAGATGTGGAATCTATAGCCTTCAGAGCCACTCAGGGTGTGTTTTTCTATCAGGTAATGCCCTTTGGCTTAAATAATGCAGGTGAAACTTATCAATGTTCCATGCATCGTATCTTCAATCCCTTTTTAGGAAAGATTGTTGAATGCTATCTAGACGATTTGGTAGTTAAATACAAACAACGTTCTAATCACTTGGCTGATCTAGAAGTCATATTCTGCAAGCTTTGACAACATAATTTGAAGATGAACCCCTTAAAATGTGCTTTTGGGGTAACCTCAGGAAATTTTCTCGTCTTTGTTGTATGCCATTGTGGTATTGAAGTCGATCCTGAGACGACCAGGTCAATCCTTGGTATGTCACCTCCTCAAAATTTGAAAGAATTAAGAGGACTTCAAGGACACAGAGACTATATTCGGCATTTCATCGCAAATTTAGCAGGCAAAAGTTTACCCTTCACCAAATGGATGAAGAAGGCAGTCACTTACCATTGGACTGAAGAATGGCAAGAATCATTTGATATTCTCAAGAAATACCTCTTGATTCCACCAGTACTCATGCCACCTGTTGAAGGAAAACCACGTATCCTCTATGTGACAGCTCCAGTGAGATCATTGGATGCCTTTCTTGCTCAAAAGAGTGATGTTGGGAATGAAAATAGTCTTTATTATCTCAATCGAACCATGCTTGAAGCATAATCCCGGTATTCAAGTATTGAGAACTACTGCCTGACATTAATATTTGCAGTTCAGAAGTTGAGACACTACCTGAAACATCACAAGGTCCAATTGGTATCTCACAATAACCTATTCAAATTTATCCTAAGTCATCCAATGCATACAAGACGTCTGGAAAGGTGGGAAGTTATTTTGCAGCAATTCCACAGTCAGTATGTGTCTCAAAAGGTGATAAAGGGCCAAGCTCTGGCTGATTTCCTAGCTGAACACCCTTCAGTAGAAGACACATCATCAGATATTGAACTCCCTGATGAGGAAGTCTTATCTATTCAAGAAAGTCCTCAGGCATGGGAAATTTATTTTGATGGTGCTTCCAGAAGTCCAACAGGGAGGAAAATTGAATATCCTAAATTCAACAAAATTGGCTTAGGAATTGTTCTCAATTCTCCTGAAAAGGCAGTGTTACCTTATTCCTTATTATTGTGGGAAGGTGGTACCAATAATGAAGCAGAATACCAAGCTCTCATCATAGGTTTGGAATTAGCACTTCAAGCACAAGTTAATCAATTAAAGGTGAAAGTTGATTCAGACCTTGTAATCAAACAAGTCAATGGGGATTATGCCATCAGAAAAGAAGAACTAATCCCTTTTTATGATTACGTCAGATAGTTAATGGCGTAATTCCCTTTGGAACCGACATTTTCTTATGTCCCAAGATCACAAAATGCTCAAGCTGATGCATTGGCTAATATAGCCACAGATGTGGAAGATCCAAATTGGGATGATACAACCATCAGTATTACCCATCTTCATGCAATTTCAGCTTATGTTCGAATCAGAATAGAGTAAATTATTGAAATTTGTCCCATCCTTGAACCGTATGGTCATACTACATGACGTATGTCACCTATCAGGGAATACCTTCATAATGGAACACTTCCACCTGATAGAGCTGAGAAAGAACAAATCCGGCGATGTCTGGTTAATTTTACTCTTTATGATAGCCCAGATCACCTAGAGAATGTTCTCTAAAAACTTGGATTTGATGGAGTTCTCTTCAGATGCATTGATGGTGAAGAGACAATGGCTTTCATGAAAGAATTGCATGCAGGAGTATGTGGTTCCCACGAGTCTGGACATAGACTGTATGATCAGATTCTAAGCCTTGGATACTTTTGGCCTTCAATGATACGAGATTGGGTCGATTTCACAAAGAAGTGGCATTCATGCCAAGTACATGCCAACTTCATTCATCAGCATCTAGAGTTGCTTCATAAAGCTAAATACTCATGCCCATTTTCCACATCGGGAATGGATGTGGTGGGACCCTACCCTTCAGCTACGGCTAAGCAATTTTAGTATATTCTTACTACTACTGACTTCTTTTCCAAATGGGCAGAGGAAATACCTCTCAAGGAAGTCAGTTCTAAATGCATTGTTAGCTTCATCAAGTCTAACATCATTACCAGATTTGGTGTCCCTCATACTATATTGATGGAAAATGGAACCAATTTCTATTCAATCGAGATGAATAAGTTGTATCAAGAATACAACATCAAATCCAACCATTCATCTTGGTATCATGCAGCGGCCAACGACTAGATAGATCCCTTTAACAAGACTCTTTCAAATATACTGCAAAAATTGGTGGATAAAGATAAGAGGTCATGGCCTAATAAACTCTTTCATGCTTTATGGGATTATCGGACTACCACCCGCAATGCAACTCGGTCAACTCCATATTCATTAGTATATGGAACAGAATCCGTCTTGCCCATTGAAGTTCAACTACCCTCACTCAGAGTTTCCATTTGTGATCAATAATCTACAGATGAAAAATATAAAAAGAGATTAAATGAATTGGAATGGTTAGATGAAAAAAGATTGTGCACTTTTCCCCACTTGGAAGTCTATTAGAATCGAATAGCATGAGCTTTTAACAAAAAAGTTCGTCTTTGTTCATTCACTCAGGGAGAATTGGTATTAGTTCATAGAACTACAATGATACCAGGAAAGAAACCTCCAAATCTTGAGCCAAAATGGGAAGGACCTTATTCAATACATAGGGTCTACTCCAATGGAGCTTATTCATTAATCTCAATGGATGGAGAACTCATCACTACTCCAACCAATGCCATATTTTTGAAGAAGTATTTTGTATAAACTGAAAAGTACAACTTTCATCCTTGCTATATGACATTAAACTATTCAAAAGTCCTTTAATACGTCCTACATGACATTAAACTATACTTCGTCCTTCTTATATGACGTTAAACTATGCAAAAGTCGTTTAATACGTCCTATATGACATTAAACTGTACTTCGTCCTTGCTATATGACGTCAAAATATGAAAAAGTCCTTTAATATGTCCTACATGACATTAAGATTTACTTCGTCGTTGCTATATGACGTTAAACTATGCAAAAGTCCTTTAATACGTCCTACATGACATTAAACTGTACATCGTCCTTGCTATATGACGTTAAACTATACAGAAACGGTCCATACATATGACCTTAAACTATTTGTACATTCATCCCACACGACGCTAAACTATGAAAAAGTTATCTAAATGGTCATGTATGGCCTTAAACTATATCATCAATGGTCCATGCTTATGACCCTAAACTATTTTCAAGTCCCTTAAGTCTAGCAAGACGTTAAACTGTGACGTCCTAAATACACGACGCTAAACTGTATAAAAGTCCCTTACGTCCGGAATGATGTTTAACTACATAATCATCAATGTTCCTGTATGACCTTATACTACACCACCGTCCAACATGACATTAAACTGCGCCATCCACGGTCCATGCATATGACCTTAAACTATTCGCACTTTTGTCCAACATGACGCTTAACTGTATCGTCCCTTTTTCATCCAATAAGATGTTAAACTCTATTGCCCCCATCGTCCTAACAACATGACGCTAAACTGTAGAGAAAGTCCGTGATACATCCTACATGACATTAAAATGTATTTTTTCCCTGCTACATGACACTAAACGGTGCAACACCAATAGTCCTAACTGCAAGACTTTAAACTGCATAGTCCCTTTATATATCCTACATGACATTAAACTGTATTTTGTCCCTACTACATGACACTAATCTGTACAGCACCAATAGTACTAAGTGAAGGACTTTAAACTACATAGTCCCTTTATATGTCCTAAATGACATTAAACTATGCATCGTTAAGGTTGTTGTTACATCTTGTTTCTCACACCGAGTATGACTAACATGAGCTTAGAGAAATACTCAACCATAACACTCTCTCTGGGCCGCTAACCATGTGTAAGTACCAACATCATTTTATAGGTCGTTGTCCCCAAGAACAACTTAATCATTAATTCATTCTTTAAATGAACTACACGGACTTTGATCCTTTCCATCTAGGATGGGTATGTAGGAAACCTCCCAAGGATCAATTCCAAAACCAATCTCTTCACGTCGGTTCATCTCCATCTCATACGATGTTAATTCGTGAAACCACCCTTAGAATCAATATCTTTACATTGGTTTACATTCTTCTATGTTATACGACGTTAAACTATACAACACTTTTGTCCAGTATGACAATAAACTACATATTTCATTGACACCCTCACCTGAGAGGGAACCATTATTTTCATTGATTCTTTAATCATGTTTCATTTCAAAGACTACGTGCATACATGGAAATTCCCGAACCTTCTATCTTGGGTTAAACCATCATTGCACTAAAGTCCCCTTTCACCCTTCACATGTACGAACCAAATTTGTACAGAGGGTATTTCTATAACTACGTGGGCCTGATTCCCATGCTTATGGGATACGTAGGAATGTTTGAGTGTCCCTCAAATCCAACCCCAAGTCTTTGGTCCTAACCCCAAATTCCATTTTCTGTCCCTTGGCTGAAAAGTCCCCATCAAAACCCACATTTTTTATTTCTTACAATGGTCCATTCTCTATGACCACAAAATAATATTTCTAATCCTTTTGTCCCACACGACGTTAAACTATAGTTTAAGAACTACGTATGGCTTGATTCTCATCCTTATGTGATACGTAGTGAATTCCAACATTTCAATTCAGGACCCAACCACAACATGATTATGGTTATGATTGATCTATGTATCTCTGAATACATTGAACAATACCCATCTTTATGTGTCATAACCCTAACCTTAAATATTCTCAAATCCTCATAACCCTTTTCATGACATCTAGTCACAAAAATGTCAAACATCAGAGAGTTCTTTTTTCTGACTATGTAGCATGTTCCCATAGGTGGCCTTGTATAAACAGTCAACATAACAACATTGTTATCCAAAATATACTATTATTTGACTATGTAGCCAATGCCCATAGGTGGCCCTGCATAATTCAACCCCCTTAACGGTTTTTTCGGATAGTGGTAACTTCATTCTTGGGAAGAATGCCTCTTTTTTCCTTATTTGTCTTAAACGACAGTATGTAGGGATCCGCCAAAAAAATAGCCATCCTTAACATATTTTTCCAATATCCTTTTTCATTATCTGAAAGTATTCAATTCTATGGTTTATATTCTTTTTCCCTACGTTTGGGTCAGACCTTCGTAGGAGTGATATTAATCGATTTCTTCGATAATCTTGTCTGGAAATATCTTCTCCATAATCAAGTACCTCTTTCCATACAGAAAACTCTATACTTTGGAAGATTTGAATCTCCATAAACTTTAACTGGCATTCAGCACTACGAAAGAAAATTCTTGTGAGTTCTTTTGCCTGACTATGGAGCACGTGCCCATAGTTGGCCTTGCATAAACAATCTACATAACAGACTTGTTAGCCAAAAGATACTATTTTATTTAACTATGCAGACAATGCCCTTAGGTGTCCCTACATAATTCAACACCCTAACAGGTTTGTTAAATAATGGTATCTCCATTCTTGGAAACTACTTCTTCTAATTCCTTTTAGCTATTTTTCATTTCATTCCTCTGATTAAAATATTCTTAAGTCATAGCTTACATATTTTCCCTCATACATGAGTATGGTAATATGTTTTTAGATGAATTTTCAAGGAATTAAGTCAATTCTAATCCATTTCGGTCAAAGCTATTTCAACCATAAACATTAGCTTTTTTTATGTCTGATTTCCATGACTCTAAACTGCCCACAAAAGAAAAGGGAACTCTAAATAAAAGTCAAGTTCCCAGCTCACTAAACATACATTTTGTATGATTTAGGTAACATTGAGCAATTAAAATGTTTGAAGTTTGTAGGGTTTTTTACATTAATCCTAGTTAAAATCAAACTATGCTTACTAGGCCCATTGGCTTAGGTAAAATCTAAAGCATGTAGCAAAAGAGAATTCGAGTACAAATGATTGAAGATGAAAGTGTTTTTCATTGATGCAAAAGAGTTATAAGGAAATACACATACTTGAGTCTCTTCTCTATTTTCAAGAATTACAAGAGGCTTTCAAAATGACTCTTCATTTGATTTACGACATCCCAAGCTTCATCAGCAACCACCTAGAATTCATTCATTCAATTGGATACAATAAGAGATGCAGTGATACGAGATCTTCTTGGAACAATTGTAAAAGGATGTTCTTGAGTGCGGTTTGAGAAAATTTTCTGCTGATTAAATAGTGAATCTGTTTCTGTCCAAGAGACATGGAAGATGGATACATGGATTAGAGAATGGAGCATTGGAAGTAAAGTGACATTTGGAGAGAGTAATCTTTTCAGATATTGCTCTAATGCCATGTTTGTCTTCTCTCCACCAACCGGTAGCGGAAAACATTTCAGCCCATGGGTTTTCCATTTTCATAGCTGCAAGGAAATGAAATGGAGGAATTTGAAAGTTCACGCCATTGTTGTTTCTCTTAATGCACAACATAACCAAAATGGAGGAGTGGCAGTGCAGCTGCATTTTAGGCGTATATTTCTTTGTATTTGGAACATTGATTCCTTGTAGATGACCATAAGCACACAGATAAAGATAGATGCTCTGTGGGAAATTAAGATGACATTTCTTCAAGTACTTAGCCAAATCTGGGAGAGTGATGTCACAGATATCATAGTAATCATGGCCAATGATGTTCATCCTATCATCAATCCGCTTTCTAGCCAGTTCATAAGCCATTCCAATTCCCTTAGGAACCATTGAATCTTCACAAAGTATGAATAATTAACTCTTATGTAAGTTTATTTTTCATAATATTTGTGAAAAAATTCGAAAAAAATGGAAAAGGAATTAAGGCGCGCAAGTCTAAAACTTGGCGCACAAGTGTAGATGTGTTGCGCAAGTAGTTGGCATACAAGTATCACCGTGCAAGTATAGATTCCTTGACAGCAGCGCACCATCAAGGAAACACTGGAAAACAGAAAAACCTACGCGGCAAAGGTGAATTGCGCGGCGAGATCCCGAAGATGTGAAGTACGGAAATCCAGATGCTTTATATGGAAGTGAGGCCCTCTATTTATAGATGCGGCCAGAACCATGCGTGACATACACAGTGCGCCCAGGCCCTGTGCGATGCGCACTTGCGTGCCACCCTCTGCGCCATCAAGACTTGTGCGCCCCCTTTCCTTTGGATGTCTTCGATTTCCTCAGAGTCTAATCCTCATTTCTTTCGGATTCAACTCTGAGGGGGGACTTTTGTTGACGGTCTTTTTTTTCACAGAGTCCAATGGAATGTAAAGGGAAAATGACTTAGCACAAATTGATCCATCCTTTGAAGAAAATATCAAAAATCGACAAAGGGATGAACAAGGAGAAGATTGGCCATAAGTCACGCAAGTTTCCTCATAGTCGTGAAAGTCCACTTGTGCGACGCATTATGGACGCGCAAGCGACTTGCGCGACTAAGTGATAACCACCCGGAGTCTTCTCCTGCCTATAAATAGTCCCTGTGGCCCCCCCATTTGGGGGGATTTTTTTACAGAAACTCAAATTTGAGCTCCCGACGCCCTAGTCTCTTCTCAATGCTTCCGAAACACTTCTAAGGTAATTTATTACCTATAACAGAAGATCTAAATAGGGGGAGGAAGGCCTAAGTGTTGAAACTCATCAACACTTGCACGCCTGAGTGGCCAACCCTTAAGGGAATAGGGCTACAGTTGCGTGCCGCCTAACTCCTTCAATATATCTTGTGTGCCCGTCTTCTGGAAGAACCTCAAGAGGATTCTAAAGGCTTTAATAAAGAGTCACTCAAGTATTACCCTTATGGTTAACCGTCGCGCAAGTACACCATGTGTCGTGCAGGCATACCTGCGCGACCAGGACTTGTGCGCCCATGCAGTACCTGCGCGTCTGCCAGGACTTGCGCGCCCCTGCCATTTTGGGTGCCTTTCTTCCCCATTTCACCCCCCTTAAGCCATTACACATTTCCTATTCAAGATTCAGTTTTCAATACACTCTTCAAAGCAATTTATGGCATGATTTCTTGATTTGACTTCCTTATCTGAAAGGAATTATGTCGAATATCTCTCAAAACCTAGTGATTTACACATCATTATGTCACTAAAGATTGATATTTCATTCATTTAACCTCATCCTTTAAGATGAGAGATCCCCTAACCTGGGCATCCTTTTTTAGGAGTAAGTCCCAGTCATAATTCTTAACTTGGGCATCTTCCTTAGGAGTAAGCCCCAATTCTTAAAGTTCCCAAATCTGGGCATCCTCCTTAGGAGTAAGCCCCAGTCCCCTAATTTGGGCATCCTCTTCAGGAGTACGCCCCAAACCTTAATCCTTGACATGGGCCTCCTTTTCAGGAGTAATCCCCAGTCTTAATTTCTTTTAACCAGTCCTAATTTACCTTTGATCTGGGATTCCTTTTCAGGAGTGAAACCCATTCATAAGTCTTCTCCTAATTTGGGCCTCCTTTTCAAGAGTAAGCCCCAAGTTATAGTATTCAAAATCTCCATGAAGCACATATACCGTTAGGGACCCTGTTCCGGGATTCCTTCCCTATAGTAAATATTCACCTTCATTTATCTGGGCAGTCATACATACAAAATCCCCAAAATATTTCTTATGATTGCATCTTTCATGGCACAATTGTCTACTTTTTTACCAATACCTCTTGTTTCTCACACTGAGCATGACTCACGTGAGCTTAGAGTGTAAAAGTAATTGTGACATCCTTCTATGAGCCATCAATCATAAACATCATACTCCCTTATTTGAACGACGTGGGTTCTGATTCCTTTTTCTGAACAAAGGATATGTAGGTAGCCCATCTATGGGTTCAATCCCAACTCTAAAATAATCCATGTCCTTATGAATGACAATAAACTTCAAGTGCCCCACTAAGTGGATTTAAAATCAGCATGGTCATCATAATGACCAAGAGAATTCTATATAAATTTGTCGAAGGGTAACATTGACCAAGAATCTCTAATAAGTACAGATGATTCTCTATCTATGAAGAACCTCGAATACAAATAAAAGATTCTCTAAATTTCCTACATATTTGATCATTGATTGTCAGATCTGATGGAAAGCTCATTTTATACTTGGTAATGTAATAAGGATTCACGAACATAACTTAGATCTATAAAGAGAGTCCTAGAGTAGAAAATCATTCAACTCAAAAAGGTGTGATGAGTCCGACCTACCATCCTCTCGACTAATGAAAATTCCTAAGCCTCATCAGTCCACAAACTAATGAGAACCTAACTTTGGAAAGTAGGTCCGAATGGATGTGGAATCATTGGATGTTTCTGGTTCTACGAACAAACCCATTAGAAATAGAACGGAATGTTTGAACCTCCCATCAAGGCATTCATCCCCGGATTCCGAGGGAAACAATATGAAATGGAAAACACCGTTTATGGAGATAGTAGACAATACATACTCATAAAGGCTGTTCCCGTTTTCATGTCGTATTGAACAGAATTATGTAAATAAGATATATATAAGTATATATATATATATATAAATTCATATCTCTAGTAGAATTATAATTTAATATATTACACACTTATTAATGATATATATGTATTTTATAATCATCATTGAATGGTAAACGTGGAAATGAATCTCATCGTGTCATGGAGACAATAATCTGTACGCATGCACGAGTGACAATATCATTATATTAATGGAGAAATCATATATAATTGGATAGTATATCATATATACAGAATAATTAACATGTTATATTTATTATTTACATCAGTTATAATCATTATTATACCCATCCAAATAATGAATTTTTTTAATAACAAACTACACCACGATGTGGAGACGATTATCCATACATACACACGTATGGTGACTTTGTCATTTATGGGATGGATAGAATAATGAATATGGTTGTACCTTTTTTATTATAAAATCACAGTATGTAGATGATACTGGAGTTATTATATTATAATGGAAACAATAAGGAAAGAGAATGTTGAAGGAGAAATGAACTTGAAAGAGGTGATGAAATATTTACCTAGTCTTCGAGTTCTTCATTCTAATTTGTTCAAAAGGGCTCCATAGGGAGCCTTTCAGATCAATGGAATGCCGCTAGGATTTATTAAGGAATGTTGGGAGGATATTTGGGTCGGGTTTGGCCGAGTCAAAAGGATTTGGGGGTGTAAAATTAAGACAAGGGTAAGTTCCCTTTTATAAAAGAGGTGAAGGTCACTTTAGGAAAAGCTTGAAATATTATTTTATAATAAAATCAGTTTCAGTTTATAATGGTTCCAAAATGATTTACATTGAGTATATGGTTAGGATGTGTCGAAAAACTCTCAACCAATAGGTTTTAGATAGGTTTATGTTACAGTAGTAACCTTAACATTTAGATTTAACTCTTAGTTAAATAGTTTGACATTTACCTTGTCCATTTGTAATTTTATATTATATGGTTAATTAACATACTATAAAATTCCAACATAACACCAATTTGTTCATTACTGTCATATATATTATTATATAAGTATTTCTTTTGATCCATAGATTTTTAGGACTATTATATCAATTAATAATATAATATTTGTTTTATAAACAATTTTATATCAACTTTTAAACTCTTTGGTATTTTGTTTTTCTAAATTCATAACACCATTATTAATTAGAAAAAAAATTTATATAGAAAACCCTAAGATGTAGTATAATCCTAGAAAATTATTTAAATACATAAAAGACTCAATATACATTTATTTAGATATTTATAAAATAAATTATTTTAATCTTTCTTTAATACGGTAATTATTGTAACATCATTGTGTCATAAATAAATTTCATTATATAATTTCTAAAAATTATAAATAAAATATAATTATATATGATATCTTTTTAGCTTTCAAATAAATATTTATATTCTAATTTTTCTTATTTATTACCCTATATTAAAAAAGTTTTACTTATTAAACATTTATTTTAACCATTTTAACTCTAATTTAAATAAAATAATAATAAATGTCCTCATATAATCCATGTGGAACTAAAAGATCATATTTTATTAATAATGTTGCGTTTTGTCGAATTATACTTGTGAAATTTAATTAGGAAATGTTTTAGGGTTATAATAATATCATTTTTACCCTAATTACCCTACTTACTTTTAACCACCGTTAATAAAAGTAAAAAGTTACTATCCAAAAAAAAATTCTTTTCATCTTATTGATCCAAATTTCACTTACTGATATCTACTATATCTCATGGATCTTTGAAATTCTACTCACGGAAGTGGTAAATTTTTTTTTAATGAAAATTTGCAAATGCTCCAAGGAGGTGTGTAAAAGACGGTAAAAAGACAAATACAATATTTATATATCTAAACTTATTATAAAATGACTCCAATGAATTATATTGAAATTATATATGTTTTATTTATCTATTTTGACATAAAATAAATAATTACTTAAATAAAAAGTTGGTTTTAACAAATAAATCATTATTTTTCACTATTCATCAAAAGTTGATTGTTTTCAGAAAAATAAAAAAATTTAAGACTATGCTATATTTGATATTCTGAATTCAAAAATGATGTCTATTTTACCAAATTAAAATCATATAAGTTTCATTAATTAATTTAAAAATAATTCTCATTGTCAAAACAAATAATCTGTTTTTATGAAATAATATATATCAAAAGATTGGCACTTTTTAATGTCCAATTTAAAAGAAAAGTTAATTATAATCACCTATATTGTATTAATTGTAAAAAATATAATATTATTATAATTAAAAACCATTTAAATTCATAATTTAACACTATAAATTATTTACATTAAAAAAGTTTTTTTAATTAAAATTTATTATTTTTCATTTCTCACAAAAATATGAGAGTTATCTTAGTAATACCAAAAATTTATCAAAAATAACTTTTTATTACCTGATTCTAATGAAAAGGTTTATTTTGTAAAATTGAATGTATAATACTGTCAAATATTGGATTTAATAATGGTTATCCATTAAAAGGTGGCAAATTTCATTTTCTGAAAAATACTTTCTTTATCTAAAAAATTCAATTTATTCTTATAATATTTCTAATAAACACATAATATGGATGTTAAAATTATATGGAGTATATAAAATTCAAAATTAAGTTAATATTATTCATAACATTTTTTTGAACATATAGTTTGGTATGTCGTGGTGCTCTCAAATTAGTTGTTTCTTGTAGAACAAGTTATTGAATTACATTGAAGAGATAACATACTATTAAATCTTGTGGTGTTACAATCAAAATAGATTATTATCTGCACTCTTATCATGTAATGTCACCACATTTTCAAAGAAAATAATACCACATCTAGCTCATGATCGTGGATCTTGATTCTCTTCTCATATGGTTTCATATGATATAAACTATATACAATTACTTCCCTCTTTTGTATCATAACAATTTAATCCCTGGTTCCTAATGCATCAAATAATTATATGTACGTGACGCACTTTACAACTATCTCATTATGGGAGTTCCAATCAAACTCTACCTCAAAAACTAGAAATCCTACTATCATGTTTCTATCCACACAATAGGTTGTCTCTTTCAAGTATATGATATCATTGGTGGTAATATCATGTAGAAATATGTTGTGAATCTCTTCCAATAGAATTCCAACACATGTAAACTCCACACATCTATCAGACACTTAGGTGGTTTCTATACTAACACTACCTCAACATTGTTGAGGTCCATTCCCACTCCATATACTGAGATAATGCTTAATATAATGTCTACATCATAAATAAAATCTGAAACTTTGAGGGATTACTATATTTTTTGTTCTCTTGGAGTACATCTAGATATATCCATAAGTGTCTCACTTGGTCCTCCTCAGATACAGAGTATAGAAGGATATCATCAATGAAGGCTATAATCAACCAGTCTACCTAATGATTAATGATTTGTTTCACGAGTCACGTGAAAACCATTATGGCATTCATTATTCTAATGGGAACCACTAATTATTAATAGTGAACCTAATGGGATCTATGTCCACCATTATTATATCCATGTCCCATAATTACACCGGGTGAAAGCCTGACCTCATGTTCGACATTAAGAACAATAATTCTCATATAAATAGTTCAATGTGTTCATTGATCCTTGGTGGTGGATACTTGTTCTTCACAGTCACGTTGTTCATGTTCCTTTAGTCCTCACAGAACCTCAATCTTCTTTATTCAATTTGGGAAAACAAGACTAGGATCACCAAAGGTGAATTCTCAGTCTCACGAAGACCTTCCTTTGTAAGTCCTCCAACTACACCCTTATCTCGTGAATCTATATGGGATATATCTAATATTATGGTGAATATATCAATGCCATACCGGGGTGTAGATCAATGCAAAATTATATCACTTGATGGGGATTTAATCCTATATCATCATTAGGATGTTCATCCTCATACTCCACTAACACTGCCGGAAACTATAAATACAAAACATACAATACACCAAGGTTAAGCTAGCTAAAATATGATTAATCAGTTTCATCTTCCTAAGAATGAGTCCATCATGTTCTTCTTGAGTATCCATTTCACCAAAAAAGTAAAAAAACATTTCATCACTTCAAAAACACTACAACCATAACCTAAAATAAACAATATGGGTATGTACTATAGATATCCAATCAATACCAATAATTATTTACTAAGGCTTAAACACCTTTACCATGAGGTTTGAACCAATAATTTCCCATCCAAGTGTCAGATCACTCTGTCAAAATATGTGGTTTATCATTGATTCTCCTCCAATAGGTGTCTCGAACCATAAGTTTCATGTAAATTGTCCAACCTAGAACTCCAGGTCTCGTGTACGGTTTGTGGTGAAAAAGGAATGACTACAACATGTGACTATATTTTCATTAGAAAAATTATAAAAGAAACATATAATTCCTTGAATCATTCTTATAGCCCCTGGGTCATAAGACATCACCACCTACAGCTATCCTTTCCCTTATCCTCTTACTCTCTAAGCCTAGTGTCCACCTCCTGGTGTTGGTGGTGGTAACAGGTCAAATCATCGACCTCCTCCCTATCCTCTCCTAGATCTTGTATCTAATCATCCACCATACAAATCTTCCTACTCAAGATGATGTTTATACCTCATTAGTCCATAAATATTATCCCATTAAAAATTATGGTTGGATGGAAAATGTCGAGTGATATGTCACATTACAAAAAATGAATAGAACTTCCTCCCTCTAGGAGGACAAGACACACCATGTGATCCCGGAACTATATATGATATATCCAAGGACCTCATCTCAAAACATCACCCATGTCCAGGTCTATAATACTGGCGTCATATATCAAATACTGAGTACTCTACTCGGGCTTTAAAACTACGAATTATCACATATGGTATATACTGATTCAATAATAATTCAACCAATAGATTCTTCTTAAGAACCCTATAATAAGTTGGAGTGAACATATGGATAACACTGGAACAAAAATCTATATGTATACCTCACTTGATGTCTGAATCCCTCAAGTAATAATATTGAACCATATCCATAGTGTTTGTAGAAATGATGGTAAACCTTGATGAATAATCGACAACTAATAGGCTTCCCTATTGGTCCTGAAGAAGCACTTAAATATGCCAATCTTCAAGATAATTGGTTATTACTTATCTCTAAATAGTTTCTCCAAATATATCAACAAAATATTTTCTTCATCATATGTTTGGGTGAAATGAATTAATCAATGTCCAACTAAGCCATCTATAAGGAACACCGTAAGGACCACCACTGATCACTTGGTGGCATGACTAGATTGAAAACTCAGGTCACTTCCTCAATTTTTTCTTTAGCTGCCTATGGGTTGGGATCTCCTTTGACCTAGATGGTTCTCTATTATAGAAGCTCATGATGTGTTCTCAACATCTTCTACTCATCCTTTAGAAATATGGGTATCGCAAGCTTTTCTACAGGTGGTAGTATGGATAGTGCACCACCTAGAGGTATTATATGGGGAACTAGTTCGTTTATTGATGCCTTGTAACTGATGTGGTCTTCCTCATGATCAAGATGCTAAATCACAACTTTTATTTTTCATAGAGGATTATCTAAAAAAAATATGTATCATGATCAGTGAGTATATCTAGAGAGATGACTCAAGAAGGACATGAAACCACAACCCTTTCAAATATGATTAATGTACCATTTTTTCACTACAAATAGTGTCACATGTACCATTTAGAAATGATGGTTATTGGATTCCTAATGTATGGATACATCGGCCTCTACAACAACACAGGTGTCCCGCTCTTGAAAACCAAACTCTAAACAAATAACATCGTTTCCCCAAACAAACTCCATAAACACTCGGTCCTAATGTAGAAATGAATCCTATGACACCACTATGTCACAACCCATACCTGTGGCCCTATATCGTGAATCCCCAAGACCACATCCAATAGTCTTTGGGATGGGGAATAGTGTAACGTCCTTGACCTGGGGGCCATTACACTGGTGCACCAAGTTTAGTCTCCACATGACATCATGCATGCTTCCCTATATGCTAGAGTTTGTCAACTAGCAGCACAGGTCTATGAGTTACATAGGGAGACTGTACCCCCTTTTGTTAGAGAAACCCACAACATAAAACATATAATTTTTTATAAAGGATGGGGCCGAAGCCTCATTTATTATTAAAGAAAATCAAATACCTCTTTTAATTAGGTAGAGGGAGACCCATTACATAGACCGAAGGCGCAGTGGGAATTTAACCCATTACCTAGCCTGTAGGCCCATTTTTTCACCCAAAGCCGATTCTGTGAATAGTACTACTATAGTACCTGCACTGCTATAGTACTGCACATTAAACGCTGCTGCTCTAGTACTCTACCGCTGCTACAGTGACCTGCCACCACTATAGTGCTCATCGTTGCTATAGTGTCGTCGCTGCTACAGTATCCTACAGTACCTACGGCCAATGTGTTTTGTACTCTTATGGTTCAGGTAGATTCAAGTGGTTCGTACCACTAATCCAAACCCCAATGATTGTAAAAACCACGAACAAGAGTAAATATTTCTTGTCATACTTCATTAATAAGTGTTAAAACCCCAAAATAATGATAATCAATGAAATCCGCAAAATGGTCCTAACTTCAAGTCCAGAACCTCATCAATCAAAATCCAAAATATGACTAGAATCCTTAGCACCAATCATTTTCCCATTACCTGACCTAGAATTATGAAAAATGCTCTGGTACTCAATGAATGCAAAAGAAGGGTCTCAGTACAATATAGTAGGCCACAAAAAGTGTCTATAAATTATCCACTCTAAATACATAGTCCATGAAACTGATAATTAGCTAGAATCAAATAAAAGAAAATAAAAGTTACAATTAATAATAATGATTCCATTTTGAATTACATCATCATATACAGATTAGATAATTCAACCATCAAAGATAATTAATCACCATTTTCATGTGTGAAATGAATTATACATGTTCTAAAAAACACAAGTAATATGGGAATAAATAATTTCTTATATCCCAAAGGAATCCCATAAAAACAACCAAATTAACCTCACATCTATGCCTCTATCCAGTTGGAATGAAACCATTAGGGAAATATAAGATCATCCACTTCCCTAACCCATGAATTCAGGGTGGTGTTGTGGGGCTCAGTCCAACTTGACCCATGGGAATATAACCTCTTGTATATTACCCACTCTACCAAATGATGTGCACATGGATATATATTTTTTCACCACACATAACCACATTAAAAACATGAATAGACAATATCATTGTAAAATCACAAGAAAAACAGCTAAAATATAAATATATAGTATTCCACAATCAATTAACAAATTTATCAGTTTTATATCATAACCATTTATACAATTACCTATTCCCCATTCCTAGATCACTTATCATATTCGTGTACAAACATGATTTATTGAGTCATTCCCATTAACATCATTAAACCAATTACCATTCCTAACCAAATACCGCTTAGTCATAATCCACAAGTACAAACATTTAACCATAGTCATTTCTAAATCATTATATTACCCAATTGACACATTCATAATGTAATCTACATAATCAGAAGATATATTTAATGCTTTATAATTCTGATAACCACATTCAAGAGGGTCAGCACACCCCATGGGTGGCCTAAATAGGTCATTTCATCCACCATCTATCCCATGGGGATCATGAGGTACTTCAAATGGTTATTTAGACACTCAATTTTTATAATATTTCTACATACATGAAAAAAGTCATGGAATGAAATAGAACATAACCCACATGCATATATCTATGTAAAAAACCCAAGATATTATTTGTACACCACCTAACATGATTCTTTTTAAGAGATGGGACACTATGATTATGATATTCCAAAGCGTCATGAAAAAATGCCACAGAAAAGTACAAGGGAGAGGGGACAAGCATATGTGATCACAACAGTGGATATTGAAGTTTCTAACGATGTAGTGGAAGGTACATCAATCATTTCCTCAAACTTATCCAATGATTTATTTGATTTTTAATCATCGCATTCTTTTATATCATTCCAGTTTTCCAAGAAAATTATATATTTACAATTTTATTGAATAATGGAGTTTTCAGTCAAAACTCCTAAGGGAAGTATCATTGCAACAAAGTTGTGTGAAGAAGTCCCCATTATGTCGTATAAACATGATTTATTTTTTGATTTTATAGTCATATCACAGATTGAATATGATATATTCCTTGGTATTAAATGGCTATAAAATAATGATGAAAATATTTATTGCAAGAGGAAAAAAGTTACAAAATTTGAGGATAATGTGGAGTCCCTTATCTTCAGGTAAGAAACATCACCATTTGATTATCATCAAGGTCCACCCCAATAGCTCTGCTAAATCAATTATTTGGTTATAAGGTAATTCAATAACGATGGGTGTGGAAGGGAATGTACAAATAGAGGACATATGAATTGTGCATGAATATGTTGATTTGTTTCCATAAGAGATTCCTATACATCCCCCTATAGCGAAAAATTGAGTTTTCTGTTGACTTAATTATTGGTTCAAGGCCGAAATAAAAGACCTCTTACAAAATGGCCACCGTCGAACTAGAGGATATTATGAAAAAAGTATATGTATTGATTGATAAAGGATTTAGTCACCCTAATATTTCTTTATAGGGATCCCCTATAATTTTCGTAAAGAAGAAATATAGATCCATGAGGTGGTGCATTGGATATATGGAGATCAATGATATAACAGTTAAGAACAAATATCGCATACCTCTCTTTGAAGATTTATTTGATAAAATTTAGGGACTCAAATATATTTTATTAAAATTTATCTTTGATATGAATGTCAACAGTTTCTTGTGAGGAAGGATGACATTCCAAAAACAGAATTTCGAACAAGATTTTTGAATTATGAGTTTACAGTAATGCCTTTTGGATTGATGGATGCACCCTTAGTTTTCCTGGATTTAATGATTTGGTTTTTCTAGGAATATATGGACTACATTGTGGTGGTATTTATTGATGATATATTGGTATAATCAAAATTATATGAGGATAATGAAAGTCACTACTTAACTATTCGGAAGAATCGTTGAAGAAATGAATTATTTTGGAAGTTTAGCAAGAGTGATTTTTGGATCAAATATATTTCCTTTATGGGCCAAATATATAATAAATATAGAATATATGTTGATCCTATAAATACAAAGGATGTGCATGAATGTATAACTCCAATGAACATAACTGAGATACATATTTTTATTGGTTTTGTAAGGAATTATTGTCATTTCATTCAGAAATTCTTCCATTTAGCCAACCCAATGACCATGTTTACAAGTAAATGGGTTATGTTCATATGAAAAATAGAATATGAGGATTGTTTCCAAGAATTGAGGAGTAGATTAGTGGATTCTACGATGATTACCCTAACATTGACGAATGTTGTCTTTGTGATATATAACAATGCATCAATGAAAGGGCTTGGTTTTGTCCTTATGAAGACTGATAGAGTTATTACCTATGCATCAAGACAGTTAAAGATTCATGAAAACAAAACTATAACACTTACTATATTGAGTGAGAATCAGTAATATTCACTCTGAATATATGGATACATTATATCTATTGAAAAAATTGTGAGATATACATGGATCAAATGAGACTGACATATATCTTCTCCCAGAAAGAACTCAACATGAGGCAAATGAGATAGCTCAACCAACTCATGGAATATGACTGTGGAATACACTACCACCCTGGAAAGGGAAACAAGTTATCTGATGCACTCTGAAGGGTGGATCATGGAGTTCTCAACAAAATAAGTATTGACAAGGATCATTTGTACATGGATCTAGTAGAAATGATCATTGGAATTGTCAAAAAAGGTTAAAATTCATTACTTTTTCAAATTTTTTCCCATACATCATTATTAGAAATAATTTAATCTTCTTATCCTGAGGATGAGAACCATCAAAAGAAAATTAATGATATGAAAGATGGGAAGATGGATGAATTTTTGTGTTAAGATGGTGTTCTAAAATTTGGGGAAATTATTTGATTCCCAGGTGAACCTGATATAAAAATATAATTAATTTATGATGCCCACACTTCAAATTTATCCATAGACACCAGTAGAACCAAGATGTATAGAGATTTGAAGGAACATTTTTTTGGGAAAACATGAAGAGAGAGATTACTAATTATGTGTCGAGATGTTTAGTATGTCAATAGGTAAAGGCTATAAAAAAGCATCCTAGAGGAGTCAGGAAACAACATCCTATTCTTATTTGGGAATGGGAAGATATTATGATGGTCAATGTCATGGGCCTCTCAAAGACTCCAAGACAGAATAATGTGATATGGGTCATTATTGATCGTCTTAAAAAATCATCTAATTTTCTAGATATAAGAGATGATTTTCCACTTGAAATTTTAGTAATTCTATATATTAATGATGTTTTAAGAAATCATGGTGGACCATTATCAATTTTTTTTCATGATCCCCATTTTATATCACAATTCTAGAAAATTCTTCATAAGCCGCAAGATAATGATCTTTATTTGAGCAGTACTTACCTCCCACAAACTGAGGGACAATCAGAACGGAATATTAAAACATTGGATGACATGTTGAGGTCTTCATCACATAAATTTCAAGGTATGTGTGATTCATATTTACCTATCATATAATTTTATTATAATAATAGCTTATATTAATGCATTCAGATGGAATCATATAGAGTGTTATATGGAATGCAGTTTTGTACACCATCATTCTTGGTTGGTGTTGGGGAATGAAATATCTTAGGGCAAGAACATATTGAGGAAACATCAAAAAAAGTTAAGATTATCCAAAAACATATAAAAAAACTCAATGTAAGAATAAGAGTTTATCCGATAACCTAATGTTGTATTGTAAATTTCAAGAAGTAGACCACATTTTCATGAATGTATCTACATTGAAGGGTGTAATAATATTTGAAAGGAAAGGGAAACTGAGCCCTAGGTACATTGTGAATTTTTAAATTCATGAGGGAATTGGAGTGTTTCATATCATTTGGAAATGCCTCTATTCCTGTCCAAAGTACACAATGTGTTCCATGCCTCATTGTTAAGAAAGTACATGCCAGACCCAACGCATTTCAGGACTTCTGAGTGTATAGAGTTTGAACCTGGCCAATCATATTTGGAAGAGCCTATCTGGATTCTGGACAATAATGAATAAGTGTTAAGGAATTAGAATAGTTGTCTCGTAAAGATACTTTGGAGAAATCATAAAATCTAATAGTCATAATGGGATCCTATGTAGCTTATGTTGAAGACATACCATAATCTTTTTAGGTAACATTTTTTTAATTTTGAGGAGAAATTTTTTGTAAGGAGGGCAGAATGTAACGACCCAGTATTTTTCAATGGAAATTACATTCCTTTAAATTTGCCATAAAAACATAGAATCAAAAAATAATTATCTAATAAGTGTTATGTGAACTTTAAATGTATGTTTTTCATTTATGTTCTGTGAATTTCGAAAATATGACATACATGGTTGTGATCAGTATGTTATTTGGGGTCCGATAAAGAAACCATAATTATTCGTCAACAGGAACCTTCCCTTATTAATATTAACATTCCATTATGAATAGTGATATACCCTAATGAATAGTAACATTACCGATGATAGTATATAAATAATATTCACGTTGATGTGAGATATACCTATGTTTTGGGATAAGTAAATGAATTTTTTAAAACCATTTTTTAGAATAAATTATTATTTAAATTAAATATTAAATTAATCATATTTACAATTTTATTTTTATAAATGGAATTCATTTTTTGATTCTACACATAGAAAAATGGTTTGGGTTAATTATTTTTATTTTTTCTAAAAAACATTAATTTTTTATGAATAGTAAAATATGATAATTCACAATAAATGGTAAAACCTAAATTTTTGCTCCATGTGTGAGTCGTGGATAAGGTAAATGTCCATTGGTTAGAAATAACATGCATTTTTACTATTTTTGGTTTTTAAATCATCACACTTTGTGGTCTTTAGGGAAATTGATATACTAATTATTAAAAAATTATGAAAACCCTCCTCTCCCCATCTATAAAAACTCCCAATCACTCCCTCTCATCTTATCGTCTATAATCCTTGAAGCTAATCAATGTTTTAACCAAATACCCATCTCTATTAACTCCCCACTTCCATAATTCTCTTGGTCTGGCCAATAGACCAAAACCATTTCTCTTAAGGAGGTTCTGAAGGAGTGTTTTTCAAGAGGTAAATCTGTCTTCTGTTTATTTTACTTTCATTTCCATTTATCTTCTTTCATTATCCTCTCCCCACCTCCTCTAACCAAATAACCATGATACCTTTATTATAATCTTTATACTAGAATTATATAATCACAATGGGTGAACCATCATCAATATTCATACTCTGTATTTTAATTTATAAATGAAATCAATGTACATGATGTTTCAATTTATAACATTAGTGGATGACAAAGATTTTTTATTCAATTTCCCCATCATTGTTTTTCATGAAAACATATTGATGGTTAAAACAGACTATAATATATTAATTATAACCTAATAAACATTAATCAAACATTATTGATTCATATTATTAAATCATATGATAAAATTAGTTCATAATAATCAAAATACCCTTAAAACAATCATATTGATTGTCCTTAATATTTGATATAATGATTCATCATATTTCCATGTAACCAAATTGAAAAAATATTTATTAATAATTCTTTATGTTCCTAAATATTATGAAAAGTCATCTCTGGAGATTTACATCCATTCCACACTACATCCATTACTTAAAAACAATTGTTCTGATTATGAAAATCAAGAAAATGAACACTCTGAAACGACAGAATTCAATATAATAACTTATCAAAAGGGAAAAAATTGACTAAATGGAATTATGATAAACAAAAAATATTTAATATAAAATTAAATAAGTTTTTAATAAGTCTAATTATATATTCTAGGATCTTTTGTTCAGGATACAAACACATTCTGAATTAAGGTAAGTGTTTTTCACCAAAACCTCCATTTTCATTGGGTTACTTTTATTGTTATCTACATACCTTGACTAAATTATTATTAATTCATATGAACACTTAATATTTTATGTGTTAATGTTATAAATTTTTTTATAAACCATAATAATTCTTAATTTTATGGGTAGTTAAACGTATTAAAAAGGATCATTCAAAATTAGTTCAGAAATACAAGCCCAATTCTAGGGAAATTCTTCAAATTCATACCTATTTTCATGGGAAATCTATAATATGCTCTTATCAACCATAATCTTTTTAAAATCACTACTATAATTTTTAAAATACTAAATTACATCATTTCTATTATTATACAATGTCATTCCCAAAAAAACTACACTTTTCAAAATATAAGAGTATTTATCTCAAAAATTACATAAAGATAACATAAGAGTATTTTCATCTTATTCAATAATATTGTTGTTTATAATTTGTTTTTGGGATTAATCATTTAATATGTAATATAAAATTATTAATTTTATGTTTTATTACTTTTTATATTGTGGATGTTCTAACAAAAAACCTTTCTCCAAATTATTCTGAATGATTAGTGTTTAAGCATAATGTTTGGGGAATGTTATTTACATATCATATGTGAATTTCGATATAATTTTATATGTTTGTTGTATTTATCCATTCTCATATGAGGAATTAATTGCACTTAATATGTCAAGGGTGTGTCTTAATATAGCCCCATGATGCATCGGTAGGTCTCATGAGACAAATAGACGTGGGCATGGCCGGGGTCTTTCTCTAATTTGAAATATTGTTTTGGTCGAGGCCTTAATCAATTTTAGACGTCTTGGCAGAGGCCTTGAAAATATGTTTTAGAATTTCTGGAATATGTAATTCCCTCATTATAAAGATAGTAATTTCATTTTCATGTGGTTATTCTATTTGTATAATACCCATGATTATGTTGACATTATTTACTCATCTCATATTTCTGCCATAATGTGATCAAATGTATTATTTCTTTTGTCATGTGTTCTCAATTATTCTCCATGTCTAATGTATATTTTTATGTTTTCATCGACTATATTTTTTACTCTTACTGAACATTTGATCTCACCACTTTCTTGATTCATTTTTCCCATGGTATGAATATGTTAGTTATTAGTGACTTTTAATCATAATCTAAGAGGCATTGATGTTTCTAATGGAACAAATTAGTGTTGGTTTTTTCCTTTCATTATTGTTGGTCGGAGTGGACACTCAAGAGGGGGGTGAATTGAGTTCCAATTAAAATTTCTGTTAAAAACAATTTCTATTAAAATCCCCCAATTTCAAAACAAATTAAACTGTAGTGAATTAATATAGATTATAAAGGTTCAATTAGTTTCTCAAAGATTGATTAATTCTCAGTTAACTTAATCTTATGATTAAATTAACTTTTGAAACTAACTTACTGATTTATAACAAATATAAACACTTGCGAATTTAATTATCAAAGTAGCTTTGAAGATAGATTATATTTCAAAGTAATAGCAGCGGAATATGAAGTAAATATGTATAGTATGGATATAGAGTATAACTACAAACACAGAGAATTAACCAAGAGGTTCAGTCTCAAGCCGAGACTTAGTCCTCTCAAATGTTTATATAAAAATGATCCACACCCTGGATCGGGGTTAACAACAGTGAACACACTGTCCAGGTCAAAAGACCTCTACCACAGTTCTTCGTGGGAAAACAAACAATAGCAGCCAGCTGTCCAGGTCACAAGACCTCTACCACAGTTCTTCGTGGGAAAACAAACAACAGCAGCCAGCTCTCCAGGTCACAAGACCTCTACCACTATCCACAGTGGGAAATGAAGTGTAAAAGGGTTTGCTGAGGATTTACAGATCCTCCAGTAAAAGTTCAGGAGTCAGTGTGTGTGTTTAATACAGCAGATAACACACACTGCTCAAAATGTAGAGAACTAAAACACAGTAGAGAAATAGATAGAAAGAAGAAGGTTTAGAGTGCTCTATAGTGTTGGCAGATCAGTTCTGGACTCATAGGAATGAGTGACTTGAAGCTTTGGTCCTTTTTCTGTAAGTTGACACTAAAACAGAGTGTCGTGATTTCCAGACTTCTAGATGTTCAAGTGATCAGCTTCTTTGAGTTTGAGTACTTCACAGCATGGCTTTTAGGAGACTGTTCTTTCAGTCGGTTCACTTGAGACTCTTTTGTTCTTCAGAATGAATGCTCGAGAGTTCTTCTTTTTGTGTATATGTGTATCTCTTCTCAGTTGTAGATGTTAGACTCTGTGTGTCCTTCCTGTTCCATTCATTCCTCTTTTCTCTTGAATGCTTCTCTCTTCTTTTTATACTCCTCCATATATGCCCTTTTTGTTCACCCGTGGCCGACAAGATAAATAGTCTGGAGTTGCACGTGCGATCTTCCTCGTACATTGTATTATTTCTTGATATGTCTGCAAATATCAATAAATAATGTTAGGTGTATTAATTTGTCTAGACATGACCGTTAGATTAGTAATAAACAAATTGGTAAAGAAGAAAAAGTAGAAATATAATAATAATAGACTGGTCGAGAATGTATGTCACTATGGACTTCAACTGTGGTCTTCCAACTGTGGACTTCCTTCTGACTGCTGACTTCAACAAAAGGCTTGCTGTCTGTAGGCTTGCAATGGTAGCTTTTACTCCATGTAACTGTAGCCTCTCTAACTGTAGACTTGTAATATCAATTTTGTAGAACTGTATCCTTTGTCAACTGTAGACCTCGATCATCAGTAGACTTAGTCGACAGAAGCTGTCTAACTGTAACCTTGACTGTAGACTTATGACTGTAGGCTTGTTCGACTGCGAACTTGTTCCAACTGTAGACTTGTTCGACTGTGAACTTGAGCAGAGAAAACTTTGAACAGAAGTCTTGTAACTGTGACCTTCGTCTGTGAGCATTGACAATAGATAGTGGTAGACTCGTGACTGTAAGCTTGTATTAGTCTTCGACTGTAACCTTGTAACTATGAACTTATTGCAACAGTAACTTAAGGTGACAGTTAGCTGTAACTGTGACTTTGAAAAGAACACTCTGACTGTCAGCTAACAATACTAAACTTATGTAAATACTACTGTAAGCTGGTACAGTAAAGTTATGAGAGTAAGAATATGAACTGTTTAGAATAAAATACATTTAAGAATAGAATAATAAGATTAATGCAAGGTTTTAATACATCATAATCAATGTTTAAGTATGATTTGGGATTATCAAAACAGGTGATTCCAACAATCTCCCCCTTTTTGATAATCAAAAATTATGTCAGTATGGAATGAAATATAGACGTATCAGAGAGAAGTGTGCAAAACACAGTATTAGCAATATGAGCACAAAAATTAGGTATAATCCTGAAGGATTTCTCCCTCTTTGTATAGGTTCATTTCTCCCCCAAGTTTTCCCTATTTCTCCCTATTTCTCCCTATTTCTCCATAGTTCTCCCTAGTTCTCCCCCTTTGTGATTAACAAAAAGAAAGACAGAGAGAGAGAAAAGAAACATTGTATTAATAATGAGTACATTACATGACCTAAAACATGAATACATGATCCCTATCAAAAAAACATAAACAGACTCAATCCTCTTCATCTGTAGGTAAGGGATCTTTTCCTTTGGAGGAAGAAGATGGAGCAGTAGGTGAAAGATCAACAGGCTGAGGAATTGCAGCAGGAATGTCTGGAGGGGCAGCAACAGAGGCTCCAGAAGGCCTGTAATGAGTAGCTTGCCGAGGTATCAGTGGTCTAAGGCTTCTGAGGGAATCAGCAGGAGACATTACTGAAGAACCACTGGGGTTGGGGACAGGTAGGGCAGGAGGAACTATAACAGGTGTGCAGTCCACATGAAGAAAAGGTAGGAGCAGATTCCTGAAATCCATGATGATGTTTCCGCCTCTGTCCATGGCAGATAAGAAGTCATTTTTGTTTTCCAAGAATTTATCCAAAGTCGAGGTCAAGTCTCGTAGCTTTCTAACTTGTTCTATGAATGCATGAGTTACAGGAGGCAGCTTCATAGTTTCTAGCATGAGCTTGAAATGATGGTTCAACTGATGCTTGGTGAAAATCTGATCAAAGTAATAATCCACTTTACTTTTGATGGCCTCCTGAGAAGCAGTAGCAGCCTGTAGGTGCTCACGAACAAAGCCACTGACTTCTCTTGTAGTAGCAAGGATCTGTAGGTCTGATGTGTCATTTGCACGGGCCTGAGTAAGCTCTTCTCTGAGCAGGGTTCTAAACTGCTCAAGGTCTACAGGAGAGCTAGATGATGGAAGGGACTTGGCTGAGAATGCCACTGTCTCCTTGAAAGACTGAGTCAGATTTCCAATCACTTTCTGAATGACAACATCCTGATTGCTAAAGTGTTCTTTTACTGATTTCTTGAAAGCCTCAAATACTTCCACAAACTGCTTGACCACTTCTTTGATGTATCGAATCTCACTGGCCACTTGTGTCTGAGAACTGCTCAGGGAAGTTAAAGAAGCAACTGATTGTCTGAGGGCCACTACTGCTCCAGTCCAGCTTTCAATTTGAGTGTGGCACACTTTCATTTCATCCATCATTTCTTTGATTGGACTTCCCACAACACATCCTAGAGATAATTCTAAGGATTGTTCTACATTTTTCAGCTCATCAAAAAGACTGGTTTTCAATTCAGCAACAGACTGTCTGATGGTCTCTTTCATTTCATTCTTTAAGGATTCAAGGTCTTCCTTGGTGGCCAATCTGTCAGTTTCTAACACTGGAGAGCTATTAGTTAGGATAACTGGATTTCTTGGTGGTTGGTTTTCCTCATCTGAATCCTCATAATTGAGTCCTAACACCATGTATCCTGGATCTGAGGTCCATCCTTCTATATCATACAGTACAGGGACTGAACCAAAACGCTCCCCCTCACTTGGAGCTCCTTCCTGAACACTTTCTACTATCTGCTCAACTCTAGGTAACTCTAAGTGCTCTTCTGTAGCTCTAGCAGGTTCCATAGTTGCTTCCTCTGTAGGTTCAGCAGTGAGGTTAGCCTCCCTCTCTGTTAAGTCATCAACCACTTCCATGACAACAGTAGTAGAGACCACTCCTGCTTCCTGGTCAGACACTGACTTGTCTGTATACCCTATCAGAGGGCTCATACTAAGTTCATTTGTTTCTTCACCACTGATCTCCTCTTCATCTTCTGCAACAGTTTCTTGATTTTTATTTGAAGCTCCAGCCTCTTCTGCTTCGACTGTATCACCCTCGTCAGAGGTGTCCTTGACAACATATTGAGATTCTTCTTCTTCTTCTTCTGTAGACTCAGTCTCACTGTCTCTTAGAACAGGTTCTCTACTAGGTAGTTCTTTTGGAGGGCTTGTAGCTCCAAACGTCACTGTCCTGACAGGATTGTGAGTAGTATCAGGATCACTCCCTTCATAAATTGGGGTGTTCTCTCTTGCAGAGTCACCAACTACTGCAGTCTGTTCATCATCTGAGTATACAGGTTCAGGCTCATCAGGCTTTAAGCCTGGATCTCTCCTATCTCTCGGTCTAGAGGGATGAGTAGAAGGGCTAAATTTCTCATAGATTCTCTCCTCGTCATTCACCCATGATTTCTTCCAGGGATTCCAACTGATCTTCATGAATTTGCAGATTACTTTCGAGATACATACACTGTTCTTTGCCACTATCAACTCTTCCTGACTTCCAGCTGCACCTTTCACTTTCAACATTACCGAAATGAGTTTAGCATGAAACAAGGCATTTGATTTTGAGCTTGCCTTTATCATGTCCTCCATCTGAGCCATCACCAACCTAAAAAGGTTGACCTTCCTTCCATGTTTTAATAAGTACATCAAGTAAATATCCTGGTGCTTCAGAGTTGCAAAATCTCCTCTTCTAGGACTCAGTACATGCTGAATAAACTTAAATAGAAGCCTGTCCTCTCCACACATTTCAGCAGCAATAATCTTTCTTACTGTGCCATTGCCTGTCAGTTCTTCCAGAGCCGTCTCATGATCAAAGATTCTACTATTTGGAGGAGCCGTTCCAGAATAGTAGTTGTAAATACCCTCATGAGGAACTCTTAAACATGCAGCCCATTCAACGGATGAGAAACTGACTTAATTGCCGTTTACTCTGGATACCAGTCTATGCAGATCATCCTCTTCCTCGAACTGTAGATATTCATAGAATTCCTTCACCATCTTCAGGTAGTACGGTCCATTATTGTTTGCGAAGCATTCAGTCCATCCTTGCTCATTAAGCACTGCCAGTACTAATGATCTGCTCGATAAAATCCACTCTTCACTTAGCTCCTTTTCAGCAACTATTTCTCTCTTACTGAGATGTGGATTAACAAGTCTTATCGAGGCGTTCCCGGTGCCACTGGATTCGACTTGAGTCCTCTTTTGCATTGGTGCATCTTCATTGACAGTCGGGGGTTGCTTTGTTCTGGCCATTGGAACTAAATGAGGTTTCGAGGTTCGGTTGAAGGTTTAGGGTTTAGGACTTGAGAGAGCAAGGGTCGAGATGAGTGGATTGAGATATGTTCGATGTTCTGAATTTTATCATTTAGGGATTTTAGAAATAAAAGTATAAAGAAAAGAAACGGTTCAAATTTCCGCAAAAATAAAATAAGGTTAAACAGCGAAACAGCCTACAGAGATATGTAATAGTGAGGTACACCGGTGAGGTCTAACTGTGAGGTTTCAACTGTGAGGTTTCAACTGTGAGATTTCAACTGTGAGGTCTAACTGTGAGGTTTCAACTCTGAGGTTTCAACTGTGAGATTTCAACTGTGAGGTCTAACTGTGAGGTTTCAACTGTGAGGTTTCAACTGTGAGATTTCAACTGTGAGGTTTCAACTGTGAGGTTTCAACTGTGAGGTTTCGACTGTGAGGTTTCGACTGTGCTATCATTAATCATACCTAACTCATGTTTGATGTAACTTAATCTCTCAGAATTCAAAGGCTTTGTAAAAATATCAGCTAACTGATGTTCAGTGCCAATGAACTCAAGAGTGATATCACCTTTTTGATAATGATCCCTCAGAAAGTGATGTCTCACATCAATATGTTTTGTCCTAGCATGAGATACTGGATTTTTAGAAATGTTAATAGCACTTGTATTGTCACACCTTATAGAGACATGTTTGAATTGATATCCATAGTCTAGTAAAGTGTGTTTCATCCACAAGATTTGTGCACAACAGCTACCAGCAGCTATATACTCAGCTTCAGCAGTAGACAATGCAACAGAATTCTGCTTCTTACTACACCAAGATACTAGTGACTTGCCTAAAATGTGACATGTTCCAGAGGTTCTCTTTCTATCTAACTTGCAGCCAGCAAAATCAGAATTAGAATAACTTAATAAATCAAATGATTGTCCTTTTGGATAAAATAATCCAAAATTGGGAGTATGTTTTAGATATTTGAAAATCCTTTTAACAGCAGTCAAATGAGACTCTTTTGGATTGGCTTGAAACCGAGCACACATGCATACACTGAACATGATGTCAGGTCTACTGGCAGTAAGGTACAGTAGACTACCTATCATACCTCTGTAATTGGTTTGATCCACTGGTTCACCAGTTTCATCACTATCAAACTTGCAAGTGGTGCTCATAGGTGTGTCACTGCCTTTGGTGCCATCCAAAGAAAAACGTTTTAGAAGATCTTTAATATATTTACTTTGGTTCAAGATAATACCATTTTTATTTTGAATGATATGAAATCCAAGGAAAAATTTGAGTTCTCCCATTAAACTCATTTCAAACTCATTTTGCATTATTTTTGAAAAATCAACACATAAAGAATTTTTAGAAGATCCAAAAATAATATCATCCACATAAATTTGTACTATTAAGACATCTTTAGAAATCCATTTAATAAAAAGAGTAGGATCAACTATCCCTTTAGTAAATCCTTTCGAAATAAGAAAAGAGCTGAGCCTATCATACCAAGCTCTTGGAGCTTGCTTTAAACCATATAAAGCTTTAGATAGTTTAAAAACATGATCAAAAAAATGGGGAATTGTAAAACCAGGAGGTTGTTCCACAAATACATCCTCATTTATATATCCATTTAGAAAAGCACTTTTAACATCCATTTGATATAGTTTGAAATTCAGATGAGCAGCATAAGCAAGTAATATCCTAATGGCCTCTAGTCTAGCCACGGGTGCAAAGGTTTCCTCATAGTCCATTCCTTCTTCCTGACTATACCCTTGTGCAACTAGCCTAGCTTTGTTTCTGATTGTATTACCAAACTCATCAACTTTGTTTCTAAACACCCATTTAGTGCCTATGGTAAGAGTGTATTTAGGTCTTTCCACTAATTCCCAAACTTTGTTTCTTTCAAACTGATTTAGTTCTTCTTGCATAGCCATTACCCAGAATTCATCACTGATAGCATCATTGACATTTTTGGGTTCAAGCTGTGAAAGAAAAGCTTGATGTTCAACCTGATTTCTTAGAGAAGCTCTAGTTTGTGTTCCTCTATCAAGATTACCAACAACAGCATCTAAAGGATGATTCTTTAGAATCCTAGTTGATTTGGTAAAGGTTGGACTAGAGATTTCAGGTTCATTTATAGGTTCGGGTTCCACAGAGGAAGATTCTGGAAAAAGTCCAGAACTGGATGTTTTTATTACAAGTTCTTTAGATTTGTCATTTAGGTCCAGAACAGATAAGTCTTCTTCAACATCTTCGAGAGATGTTTTAGACTCATGTGGATCAGTCTCATCAAACATGATGTGAACAGATTCTTCCACACATTTGGTTTTCTTATTGAACACTCTATAGGCTTTACTAGACATAGAGTAAACCAGGAAAATTCCTTCATCACTTTTTGGAGCAAATTTATCAAGATTATCTTTAGTATTCATAATAAAGACATTGCAACCAAAAACTCTAAAGTAATTAACCTTAGGCTTCCTATTATTCCACAACTCATAAGGGGTTCTCTTAAGAACCGGTCTAATCAAGACTCTATTAATAATATAGAAAGTTGTATTTACAGCTTCAGCCCAAAAGTAAACAGGCAGGTCATATTCATTAAGTATAGTCCTTGCAATTTCTTGCAGGGTTCGGTTTCTTCTTTCCACTACACCATTCTGTTGAGGTGTCCTAGGAGCAGAAAAATTGTGAGCATAGCCATTGTGTGAGCAGTAAGATTCAAATTCTTGATTCTCAAACTCACGGCCATGATCACTCCTCAAGGTCTTAATCTTAAGTCCACTAAGATTTTCTACAGACTTAGAGTATTTAACAAAGGAAGAGCAGGCTTCACTTTTGTGAGCTAGAAAGTATACCCAAGTATATCTAGAAAAGTCATCTACAAGAACATAAACATAGTGCTTCCCATTTAGACTTGAAATTCTTGATGGTCGAAACAAATCCATGTGAACCAGTTCAAGTGGTTGAGAAGTTGAAACTTCTTTCTTTGGTTTAAAAGAAACATTGTGTTGTTTTCCCTTTTGACAGGGATTACACACTTTGTCATTTGGGAATTCAAGCTTAGGTAGGTCTCTAACTAGGTGTTTCTTAGAGAGTTTTCTAAGTGAGTGAATGTTGCAGTGTCCTAATCTCCTATGCCACATCCAAGACTCTTTATGAAAAGCATTTAAGAAAGTAACATTATGTTTAGCTAAAGTGTTTATGTCAACAGCATAGACATTTTCATTTCTTAAGGCAGAAAATAATAAAGCATTTTTGGAATTATAAACATCACAAGAATTGTTTTCAAACTTGAGATTAAAACCATCATCACACAATTGAGAAATTCTAAGTAGGTTGTACTTAAGTGCATCAACAAATAAAACTTTGGAAATTAATACTGAGTCAGTGTTACCAATCTGGCCTAAGCCGATGATTTTTCCTTTTGAGTTATCACCAAAAGTGACATATCCTCCATCAACCTTTATTAAGCATTTGAAGCACGAATAGTCCCCAGACATGTGTCTTGAACATCCACTGTCTAAGTACCATACCTTCTTGTAATTTCTTTTCAGACAGATTTCCTACAAAACAGATTAGACAGGAAATGACTTTGGTACCCAAATTTTCTTGGGTCCAGATATGTTAGCAATCAAGGATTTAGGTACCCAGATTTGTTTTATGGGTCCCATACAATTAATAGATACAACAGATTTAGAGAGATATACTTTATTTGATCTACAACTATTTAAATAACCAGTTGAGGCATACGAATTTCCAAAACTGGAACTAGCAGGATTTTTTCCAGACATGGGAATAAATCGGGTTTTATTAAACTGTCTTTGTCCAGGTTGGTATCCCAAGCCAGTAGCATACTTAGGTGCAACTTGCTTTCCTAGCAGTTGGGTTAGAGTATCTTTTCCATTTGTGAATGTTTCTAAGTCCTTTCTAAGTTGTTCATTAGATAGTTTCAGTTCTGTATTCTCCTTTAATAATTGAACATTTTTCTCTTTTTCTACATCAAGTGCAGACTTGACACTTGCAGTAAGAGCATGCTGTTTCTTTAAAGACTTATATTTATCCTTTAGTTCATTACACGTTTCTTCCAGCATATTACAGTATTCAATCAATTCAACTTTAGACATATTTTCAGAACCAGAACCAGATTCTGCTTCACCTTCAGAATAATAAGAGTTTAATGTGGGAGTGTCTAAGGTTACCTCAGATGTGTTTGTCATGAAACACATATTAGCACGATTTCTTTCAGAATCACTGGATTCTGATTCACTTGTGCTGTCTTCTGAAGCACTCCAGGTGGCCTTCATAGCGTTCTTATAATTCTTGTCCTTGTACTCATATTTCTTCTTGAATTTTAACTTAGGATAGTCAGCTTTGATGTGTCCTTTCCATTTACATTCATAGAAAACTATGTCTTCTTCTTTATCAGTTTTCTTCCAATCTTTCTTCCACTTACCTTGTCTATCATACTTACCCTTGTAGTTTGGTTTTCTGAAGAACTTCTTCTTCCTATAGAACTTCTTGAATCTCCTTGCTATCTGTGCCATCTCGGCATCACTGTCAGAATCTAAGTCTTCACTAGATGAGCTTTCAGTTGGTATATGCACTTTCTCCTTGTCTTTGCTCTTTGATGCAGTAGACTTAAAAGCTACAGATTTTCGTTTTGGTTCCTCATCTTCCTCTTTATTTACCTTGAGCTCTTCTTCGTACATCATCAGCTTCCCAATTAACTCCTTGACAGGCAAAGTTCCAATATCACAGGATTCTCTAATTGAAACGGATGTGCCTCACCATCTGTCAGGCAGACATCTCAGTAATCTCATGATTTGCTCCTTTGCTGGAACAATCTTTCCGAGTGAGCTCATTGTGTTGACTATCTCATTAAACCTGAGATAAATATCAGAAATAGGTTCATCAGCTTTCATCTTAATGTTATCATATTTGATAGTATAAGTATTTAACCGCATTTCCTTGACATTAGTTGTTCCTTCATGAGAAACAGCTAAAGTGTCCCAGATTTCAAAAGCAGTTTTACATGCAGAAATTCTATTGAATTCCTCATCTCCTAGAGCACAGTAGAGAGCATTCACAGCCTTACAATTATTATTGTAAGCTACCTTAGTAGGTTCATCCCAAGTTATTCTTTCATTTTCTGGAATCTTGTATTGAGACTCTATAGCAGTCCAAATATCAAAACCCATACTTTCCAAATGAATTTTCATTTTGAGCTTCCATTGGGCATAATTCACACCATTAAAGAAGGGTGGTCTGTTAGTAGCAGCACCTTCTAGTCTATTATCCATAAGGAAATTTTAGAAAATGTTTTAAAGAGATAAAATTTAGAACTAACAGAAATTTAAGATCTTTTAGATAAAACTACAATCACAGTTTAAAAACAGAGAGTTAAAATAAAACTTTGAGCAAGTATAACAGAGATAAACTCAACCTCTGATACCAAATGTTGGTCGGAGTGGACACTCAAGAGGGGGGGTGAATTGAGTTCCAATTAAAATTTCTGTTAAAAACAATTTCTATTAAAATCCCCCAATTTCAAAACAAATTAAACTGTAGTAAATTAATATAGATTATAAAGGTTCAATTAGTTTCTCAAAGATTGATTAATTCTCAATTAACTTAATCTTATGATTAAATTAACTTTTGAAACTAACTTACTGATTTATAACAAATATAATCACTTGCGAATTTAATTATCAAAGTATCTTTGAAGATAGATTATATTTCAAAGTAATAGCAGTGGAATATGAAGTAAATATGTATAGTATGGATATAGAGTATAACTACAAACACAGAGAATTAACCAAGAGGTTCAGTCTCAAGCCGAGACTTAGTCCTCTCAAAATTTTATATAAAAATGATCCACACCCTGGATCGGGGTTAACAACAGTGAACACACTGTCCAGGTCACAAGACCTCTACCACAGTTCTTCGTGGGAAAACAAACAACAGCAGCCAGCTGTCCAGGTCACAAGACCTCTACCACTATCCACAGTGGGAAAACAAACAACAGCAGCCAGCTGTCCAGGTCACAAGACCTCTACCACTATCCACAGTGGGAAATGAAGTGTAAAAGGGTTTGCTGAGGATTTACAGATCCTCCAGTGAAAGTTCAGGAGTCATTGTGTGTGTTTAATACAGCAGATAACACACACTGCTCAAAATGTAGAGAACTAAAACCCAGTAGAGCAATAGATAGAAAGAAGAAGGTTTAGAGTGCTCTATAGTGTTGGAAGATCAGTTCTGGACTCATAGGAATGAGTGACTTGAAGCTTTGGTCCTTTTTCTGTAAGTTGACACTAAAACAGAGTGTCGTGATTTCCAGACTTCTAGATGTTCAAGTGATCAGCTTCTTTGAGTTTGAGTACTTCGCAGCATGGCTTTTAGGAGACTGTTTTTTCAGTTGGTTCACTTGAGACTCTTTTGTTCTTCAGAATGAATGCTCGAGAGTTCTTCTTTTTTGTGTATATGCGTATCTCTTCTCAGTTGTAGATGTTAGACTCTGTGTGTCCTTCCTGTTCCATTCATTCCTCTTTTCTCTTGAATGCTTCTCTCTTCTTTTTATACTCCTCCATATATGCCCTTTTTGTTCACCCGAGGCCGACAAGATAAATAGTCTGGAGTTGCACGTGCGATCTTCCTCGTACATTGTATTATTTCGTGATATGTCTGCAAATATCAATAAATAATGTTAGGTGTATTAATTTGTCTAGACATGACCGTTAGATTAGTATTAAACAAATTGGTAAAGAAGAAAAAGTAGAAATATAATAATAATAGACTGGTCGAGAATGTATGTCACTGTGGACTTCAACTGTGGTCTTCCAACTGTGGACTTCCTTCTGACTGCTGACTTCAACAAAAGGCTTGCTGTCTGTAGGCTTGCAATGGTAGCTTTTACTCCATGTAACTGTAGCCTCTCTAACTGTAGACTTGTAAAATCAAATTTGTAGAACTGTAACCTTTGTCAACTGTAGACCTCGATCATCAGTAGACTTAGTCGACAGAAGCTGTCTAACTGTAACCTTGACTGTAGACTTATGACTGTAGGGTTGTTCGACTGCGAACTTGTTCCAACTATAGACTTGTTCGACTGTGAACTTGAGCAGAGAAAACTTTGAACAGAAGTCTTGTAACTGTGACCTTCGTCTGTGAGCTTTGAAAATAGATAGCGGTAGACTCGTGACTGTAAGCTTATATTAGTCTTCGACTGTAACCTTGTAACTGTGAACTTATTGCAACAGTAACTTAAGGTGACAGTTAGCTGTAACTATGACTTTGAAAAGAACACTCCGACTGTTAGCTAACAATACTAAACTTATGTAAATACTACTGTAAGCTCGTACAGTAAAGTTATGAGAGTAAGAATATGAACTGTTTAGAATAAAATACATTTAAGCATAGAATAATAAGATTAATGCAAGGTTTTAATACATCATAATCAATGTTTAAGTATGATTTGGGATTATCAAAACAGGTGATTCCAAAAATTATGTAATGTTGATCATATATATGTATCTTGTTTCCAAAATCTACTAAACATCATTGTACTTTAGTATACATATTCTTTGTTTATATGAAAATGTATTAAAATATGGGGCTGACTCGGGTCAACTAGGCTTGGGTCCTAACATTAATCATTATTGATTTCTCACATGAAGAGCATGATGTGATTTGGTTTATGGATTTTTTTACGTATAACATTCAAAGATTGAGTGTATAAATAATGATGTAGAATTTTAGAAGTCGTTTCTGTTTCTATTCAAGATTCAACCAATTAATTTGATAACTTACCAGGAATCTATGGAGATGATAAAAGATAGAAAGTAATTTTATCTTTCTCATATTGTTGAAAAAAATAGGAATATTGTGATTACTAATTTATCTTTGGTAAATTATTATCTTGTAGTTTTTTGAAGATTTTCCAAGTATTATACATAATTGAGAGTTATAATTTACTATTGACTTAATGCATAATTGAAATTCTTTTTTTAAACAGCCTTATTAAATGACTCAATTGGAGATCATAGAGTAAAAAAATTAATTGAAGGAGTTATCTGAAAAAGGGTTCATCCGAACTAGCACTTCAACATGGTGTTATCCTATTTTTTGGAAAATTGAAGGATGGTTTAACAATAATTTCAATTAATTATATCACCTTGAATAAAAACTCAATTAATAACATGTATCATTTTCTCATATTAATGATTTGTTTAAACATCTCAGTGAGCACAATATTTTTTAATGTATGACCAAAGGATGGGTTATCATTATTTGAATTTAGAAAAAGAAGATGTTCTGAAGACTGTGTTATAGATTAGATGTGTGAATTGTGAATATGATATTAATTTTTCTATATTATCAAATTCACTTGTTTTATTGAAGGATTTATAAAAAGAATATTTGATGAGTTACTGGATAGGACTGTTTTTTTCTTATTGATGAAAATTTGTTAATTTTTTAAATGTAAATAGGATTGTGAATGACATACATATATTGTTTTACACTCCTTAAAATATAATAAAATGCATGTGAGGAAGTTTAAATTTTAGTTGAAAATTTTCATCCATTGTTCAAATTGATACCAAATGTGACATAACCACTGATCATGTTAAAAAAATCATGAATAACGTCCAAGACCCACAAATATAACTTTTATTCATAGTGTTCTTGGTATATTATGTCATTGATGGAGGTTTATTAAAACACTACAATGTTATCTATCCCACTAACTACATTAATGTGGAAATGAGTTAAGTCATCTTGACAATATAATGTCATTATTTTCTTCAATAATTTAATATAAAATTTGTGAGTGAACTATTTTTCGATCTACCTTCTATAAATGGTGAATTTATCATCAATAGTGTGTATTCATTGAAATGAATGGTTTCTGTCCTAATGCATAATGATCAGGTAATTTCTTATTATTCACTTTAGTTGAAACCTCATGAGTTGAATTAATATACACAGTATATGGAATTAGGAGTTGTTTTTTCATTAATATTATGGAGGTATCATTTGTATGGACTCAAATGTGACATTTCTACTGATCATAAATGATTGTTGTATATTTTCATTCATAATGAATTGGACATGAGTATGATAATATATCTGGATTCAATCATGTATTATGATTAGTTAATTCATTACTATCTTGGAATAGAGAACATGTGGATAATGTAACACCCCAAGCTTCCACGGTACGTTTCTCTTAGAATAATGTAGAAGCTTGCATTGTATGGAACTTCGAAATTCTAACAGACAGTGTCCAATAAAACTAGCTGCAATGAATAGTTATACCCAGTTTTTGAAATTTTATTAATTTTATTTTTCTAAATGCAATTAAATTTTGAATTCGGAATATCAAAAATATGTTAGGGTGTATTTATGGTATTTTTCTGATAACATTCAATTTTTTTTTAATAGTGAAAACACTGCATCATTGGTTAAAACCAAATTTTTTATTTAAATTTATTTAAGGTCAAAATATAAATATAATACATATATATTTTCAATGAAATTCATTGGATTCATTATATAATATGTTTGGATATATAAATATTTTATTGTACTTTTTTCCATCTTTTAACAACCTCCTAGGAGAATTTGCAAATTGTCCCGGGGGAACTGTTGGATTCGTGAATGATCCAACCTGACCGTATCCCAACTATACCCCAAACATCATTAGAATATACTCAAAGGGACTGCCACGCTCCATGATTACCTACACTGCTGATGTTTCGTCAAATAGACATTTGGTGTCAATGATATTGGCCAAAGGAAAGTGAACGAGTCGTAATGGCCCAAGGTCCGGTCTGACATGGTCGGACCGACCTGCCCTAACCCAGTATAGGTCAACCCATATTGACCCACTGGTTCTGGCCCGACCCATTCTGCGGGCCCATCCATTGGTTTCGGCTCAGCCCGCTAGGCCCAACACAGCCGGTCGTGAGGGGCCACAGAGGGCCGAGTGGGCACTGATCGACTGAGAGGGTGCGGAACGACCGTTGATTGGTGCCAGGGTGGTTCGGCCTAGAAGGCATCGTGAGGGTGCAGGCTAGTTTTTTGGGGCGCTGCGAGGGAAGCATGAGTCTGACTCGGATGGGGCACCGCAAGGGGAGAGGGAGGATGGCTCGGCCAGGGCGTTGCGAGGGAACAGGAGGCCAAGGGCTCGGAGGACCAGCTCGGCCGGGAGGGCACCGACGACAGGGATGTGTGGGCGGACGTGAGTGTGCCAGTGGCCGCGAGGCGCAAGCGTTTGGGAAGCATGGGCGGTAGGGAGGACGCCACGGTTCGGCCCGGGGCGGTGGAGCCGGTTCGGCTGGTAGACAGGGTGTTGAGGGCCGTTTCGGCCAGTTCGGTAAGGATGAGGGCACCGCCAGGGCGTCACGGCCTGGGTGTGGCGTTGCAGAGGCTCGTTCAGTTGGGGCACGGTGTGGATCGAGCCAGTTCGGCCAGCGGGCTTCACGGGACGCGGAGGCTGCAAGAGCACGACTGTTTCCTTCATTGAATTTGTTGTATCATCTCCTCGTCGCCATTAAGAATAACATCACAAACAATAATGTAATAGGGGTCAATCCATGTTGGTTTGTCCCACACTGTCTGCGCTTAGGGTGGTAGAAAGCAGATCAACTCATTCTAGAATTTCAATAAATTAACAAGAAAAAAAGAAAGAAGGAAAATCAATTAAACACCCCACATCTTCCCGAAAAAACATTTCCCAACATGCATGGAAAAATATCCACAATTATTTTTTTCATTAAAGGGAATGACTTAATGGAATAATATCATATACAAATAAATTCCCTACATTGATCATTGTTCATCGACGGAGTCATGGGGAAGAAGATGGAGTTGTCGTCGTTTGTCGTGTCAGCCACACACTTCCAATCCAAGCTCGTGCATTGGTTCGTTGATGAAGATGAGGAGGGATTGTTGGTCGTCAAAGACGTCCCATGTCAGTTTCCTCGACAAGGTTCTTCCGAGAAAGAAGTCGAAGATGCTCCTCACCAGAGTTCTTCGTGGAGGAAGTTTTTCTTTGGAGAAATTTCTACATATTTCCTCCTCTCCCATGTTCCAAGATGATGAATATGTCATGATAAAATAATAGATTAAGTTTAACTATTATTTAATTGATCGCACAAAATTCAAAAAGGTTTAAAAAATAATTAATTTATGTGCTTAAATAGTTAATTAGAAGGATTTGGCACATTAATGGAAAGTGTGTTGGCAGAAATAATTTGGTAGAGGAGGTAAAAAGGCTCCCCCTCATTAATGAGGGGATTTGAGAGGTTTTCCACAACTAAAATGGGTGTTTAGTCCCGGGTAGTCCCTACCATCGTAACCTCTCATGGTAGGTTAGGATCGGGTGGGCCCCACCACCATAACCTCTCATGGGAGGTTATGGTATGGTGGTCCCCAAACATCAATCCCCACAAAAAGGTTTAGTTATGGTGGACCCCACCTCCATCATCTATATGGTGGCTCCAAAATAAAATAAAGTGTATTTCATTTTATATTATTATTTTCCATGAAAAACCCAAAAAACTACCTTTTATTCTTGACCCACTATTGTTGAGGTGAAAGTCTCCTTAAGCCAATATCGGAGCTGCGAGTTCAACGGTGCCCTCAAATTTCAATTCTGAGCACCCATTCAAATGTTATAAAAACCCACACATACGTTTACTGAACTTACCTGAAAAAACTTCAGAAACTGATTCTGGGCACACCGGGCCTCGGAATCACATGATGTAAATTTTCGCCGACTCATAACATTCCCATTTATTTTAAAAAAATCATGGAAATTAGGGTCTTTTCCATTGCGACGGTATGTCGTACGTAATCACACATGGTGATATTTTTTTCATAGGATGATAAAAATGAGGAATATGGTTATACCATTATCATAACAAAATCATAGCATATATTATATTCTAGATTTATTTTTTAGAATTATTACAATATAGGAATAGAATGAAGAAGAGTAAAAGAACTTTGAATGAAGTGACAAAAAGATTACCTATTCTTTAGGTGAATCTTATTGATTTTCACAAAATGACTCTTTAAGTTGGTTTTATTCCAAATGGGATTATTATATGATTGAGTGAGGGATATTTTGATCTGTTTTAGTAAGGGGATAGATGATCCAATGGGTTTTAGATGTTGGATTTTGTTACAAACTCTCTTTTGGTGGGCTTGTACTTTGGGCCCATGGTTTTACATTACTCTACATTACCTTCCATTAATGTTAAATATATTAATATTATTTTCAAGATTATTCTTTCAATTTGGAGACATTTATAAGGATTTTTTTAACATTGTTTTAGAAAAAGAATAACCCATTAACAGAGTGGCAATATTTCAGTTTTGGAATAGTTGTGAGGCTTCATCCCATAACTGAAGGGTGAAAAGATTTCTTCACAATTGGGTTATGAAATATCTTGGTTAGAATGATTTTTCCAATATTTAAACTATTCTACAGTTAAATGTGGTGTTAATTTTGGGATAATATGTTTAATGTCATATATAACCAATAAATTAAACATGATTTAAGTATTATGTTATTAATTTTATTATTATAATCTTATAAAATTAAGTTAAATAAAATATTATAGGATTATAATCAATGAATAAAGGGTGAATAACCTATTGGAATAATAAAATATATTAATATAGAAATATGGGATTTAATAATATTTATAGAAACGATTTTCATTTCTTGAATATTATAATAGTATTTTAAATATAGATTTAAATTCATACATTAAGAAGGTTTTTTTTATTTTACATTAAATGTCTAATAATTCAAGGAAGACTATAATATAAAATCCTTTTATTAATTGGGATTTTCATAGTATTGAAAATTGGCAAAAATATTATGGATAGTTATTGATTTACGGATCTATGTTGAACTCCCAGAAGTACACTAGATGATTGGAAATATATATTTTTTTCATTATATGATGGTTTAGTTGTTTTGGAAATTATCAAATATTTTACAAATAATTTTTTTGGTTAATTTATCAATATAGTAAAAATATTTTGTTATCATTTGTGGTTAATTTGACCCCATAGAAGTTGATTCTTGTGCATTAGGAAAAAAATCTTGAAAACCTATATTTTGTTGGAGAAATATGTGTTTTTAGATGTAGTAAATTAAAATATGAAATAGTTTATTAATAGTATGTATGTTAAAAAAATATTTTTCCAATTACGATAAATAAAATAAACAACTCTTGAAAATGTGTTTTTAAATTAAAATGATAGCCTTATACTTTTCATTCAAGGAAATAAATAGCCTTTTAAACCACCGAATATTTATTATTCTATGACGTCCATAATTCATGTTACCATGTTACATATCACTCTCAATATGTATGTTTAACATAGGTTTTTCTTCCATATACATGTTTTCAAATTCCAATAATATTTTACAACATGTAAACATTGTTAATTTTTTATTTTAGATTACTATTGTACATCACATTATCACTATTCATGTTGATGTTTTATTATTACGTTTTATGATATGGGATATCAATAATGGTATGGAAATAATTTTATCCCATGTTTAACTATAAAATGTTCAAATATTGTTGACACAATTTAATAATGTGGCAGATAATTTAATATCAAATGATTTAAAATATAATGGCTAGGTTTTATAGCATTAAAAATACATATCTCTGAGCCTAATCAAACTGTGTGGAATAATTTTATGACTATTATAACGTAGATATTAATTTAGCTAGTATGATGGAGATTAATTTTTTTTGAAATTTAAGTGACCTTTTTTTGATAAATAAGAATATTATGAATAAATAATAAGTTGTTTGCACACATTTTTTGAGTAGTCATTTTATTCATCAAAAAATTGTTTTTTTCTAATTTTTTTTGTCAATTAATAAAATAATTAATTATTGAGTCTTTTAGAAATATTATTTAATTAAATATGGATCATTGATGGAAAATTCTTATAAAAATTATCATTTTCTATTTTATTAATGATTTATTTTCAATGATTTATGAAAATTATTGATATTTATTGAAAATAGTTTTCTATTTTAAATTATTGACCAATTGAATTATACGTTTGATTTTTTTTAATTTTTAATTAGTCCATTTTAAATTTCTGTACTAATCTCATTATCATCAAGAAACTTTTATGATTTTAATTATAATAATATCTTTTTTATATAAAAATAACATTTTATGAAAATAATGTTTTTCGTTGCGTTTTACCTATTTTATTTCTAATTAAAATATGAAAATTTCTTTATCATTAATTTTATATAATGGATTTTATATTTAGAACCATTAAATAAATTTTTTTAAAATAATTCCCTTTTACTTTTTCTAAACAAGAAGAATAAGAATGATAATTAACTTTACCACATTAAATTTGAACGTAAAATAATTAAATATAAAAATAAAATGAAAAAGATAAACAGAAAAAAAAACATAAATTGAATTTATTTTATTTTTCCATCATTTCCATTCTCATACATAATTAATTTATATTTTAATTTTATTTCATTTTTAGGTGATTATGAAATTTATAATATATTATTCGAATAATATTTAAAAACATCACACCCATGTATTAAATAACAATAATATATTTATTAGTGGAATATCAAAAGGATAAGTTTGGTTAAAAATAGTCTATTTAAATTTTAATTTTTATCTTCATAGAGGTAATTTATTTTTAATTATCAGTGGAAAAACTATTATATTATATTTTTACATGACATTGAAATATTATTTATTCCATTATTGTTAAATGAATATAAATGATATAAAAAAATATTAAAATAACAAAAAATTTGGGTGATATATCATGAACCGTCCCCCGGGGCACATACCGTGAATACCCCAAGCCCACCTTTCATAAGCCAGGGGTTGGAGACTACCACCAAAGGCATAATTCCCCATACTGGGAAGGCATTGCCTTTATAACTTGCAAACACTCACAATCATGTACGAAGCAAGATACCAATACAAATCAACTGTAAAAAAAGAGTTCTGAAAATTAAAAGGGGCCAGAATACAAGCCCAAAAGTAATGGTACAAGAAACTAAGTGTATAAGTACAACTGAGGAGAAAGGAAAAACAGCTACTTAGATGTCCACCAAGGTTCATACCTGAATGTTAGGTACAGATCTCCTCCTCAGCACTCCATGTCTGTCTGTCTCCTCCTTGTACTGACATGCCGTATGGTCCACCTCCAGTTATCGTCTAGTCCTGGTACTCTCAGCCATAGTCAGCATTGTCCATTTTCTGAATCCAACACAACAAGGTGCAGGCATAACCCATGTATCGGTGAGTGTAACGATACTCAATAGGGACCCCGAAATCCTCAAGGTCTCACAAAATCAAAAAAGGATAAACTACAAAGTAAGAATTCAATATAAATCCCTACATAGGTATATTCCCATACATATGCTGAAGTAATCATGTAATCTATCTCAATCATGAAGAAAACATTGAAAAAATGAATAATCTCAAACCAGGATTTTTTTCTAGGGGTTGTAGAATGTAAAATTCCCAGTCACATTGTCAAAGCCTCGGCTACCTAAGAACTCCTCCCTTATCGAGTACAGTGCTAATGTTACGGCCAAAAGAGGGTAAATGGGTCGTAGTGGGATCAGGTCATGTTTGACCCGAATTGACTTGGAATGGGTCGACCAAGTTCAGGTCGACCCGGCCTGACCCGTTGGGTCCTGCCTAACCCTTGATGCGGCTCGGTCCGCTGGGAGGTCTAGTGGGCCACTAGGGGCCACGAATCCTGTAGTGGTCATGGGGCGGCTTGGCCACGGGGGTGCCACTAGGGCTCCGGGCCGGTTCGGACAAGGTGCGGTCGGGGTGCAGGGTCAGTTCAATGGGGTGACATAGGGGGTGCAAGCCTGTTTGACCAAGGTGATGTGGGGGGCGCCGGCTAGTTCAGTCGCGGCGCCGTAACGGGCGTGGTCCCGTTCAGCCGGGGCACCGTGAGGGGCACGAGCTGGTTCCACAGGGGTATCGTGGGGGCCGTGGGATGGTACAACCAGGGCACCGCGAGTGGAAAAGGTAGATCATCCCGGAGTGGCGTTGTGGCTTGGAGCAGCGGCGTAGCACAACGGCTTGTCACGATGGTGGTTCGGCGGTGTTGTTGATCCGCAGAGGTGGTGGGTGCCCTGTGGTGATGTGGATAGAGCCGTAGGCAGGGGTTCTCCATGGGGATAAGAGGCTGTCAGGCAGGGAGGCCGCAGGGGGCGGAGCTCCGTTGCCTTTGTCTCCATCCTCCATTTCTAAAAACACACCCAAGAAGAATGATATAGGGTTTGGGCCATGTTAGTTTGGACTGCACCCTCTGCGTTTAGAGTGGTAGCAAGCAGTTCAAAAAGAATTAAGTAATGAACGTCAACCATGTTCTTCCGCAATTTAATTATTCCCAATCCCACACAAGAGAAGAAGGGTGTACATGGAAAGTGATAAAAATAGCATTAAACCCCTACCTCGTTTTCTTGGAATCATTGGCTCAAGAAGGTAGTACAGTCATCGATTTTCTGTAGATGAGGATTTCCAAAATTAGAAGACGTTTTGAAGAAGAAGCTCAAATTTCTGTTTGGCATTCTCCATTGGCGTTCTTCATTGGAAGAACATGTTCTTTCTTCAGAGAAGTAGTTCTTCATGGGAGAACATTTCACTAAAGGCTCCATAGAAAAATGTCCAACAGATGCTTTTCCCCTAACATTAATCATTGGCACCAATTCAAATTAGGCTAATTAAACACCAAGGTTTTCATGTTTAATTAAGGTTGATTTTAATGATTATTGTAGAAGAATTCAGGAGGCTTCTCCTCAATAATGAGGGAGTTGAGATTTTTCCCTCTCCCTCCATCAATAGGTGTCAGGTGGTCCCCCCACAATTCATATTGGGAGGTTTTGAGATCTCTGGTGGTCCCCACTACAATAAATCTAGATTGGGTGGTTTAGTTCCAGTGGACCCCACCCCTAAACATTCACATGGTGGTTGTTTACAATAAAATAAAATAAATCATGTGTTTATTTTTTTTATTTCCATGAAAAACCCAAAAACTAACTTTCACCCTCAACCATATTCCATTAAGGTGAAATCCTCCATAAGAGAATACTGGTGATGTGAGTTCAACGGTTCCATTAGATTTAAATTCAGAGCACCAGTTCAAAAGATACAAAATCCCGCTCAAACATTTACTGAACGTACCTGAACAAAACATCAGAAATTGATTTTTTGCACACCGGGCCTCGAAATCACATTCTATCAACTTTCGCAGACTCGTAAAATTCCAATTTAATAAAAATACTTTCAAGGAAATTCCGGGTCTTTAAATTTTCCCCACCTCTAGGCTCTACGTCCCCATAACCTACAACTAAAACTAGGTAAAAAGTGGGGATACAAAGCACGCATCTAAGCCCCCCACTACTATATGCAATCCTGGAGGTTCCCGTGCTTCCAATGAACATGTAATAGAGGTATCAACAATCCATGAATGACCCGATCCTATCAATCCTGAATCTCTAGTAGAACCTCTATTAATGTCTCCCCATCGTCGACGTCCAGCTCGCCATGGTCGATGGTGTGAGAAGGGTCGTGCACGCATCTCCTCAACTAGGATACGTGGAAGATTTCATACACCCAGTGCAACTGGGGAGGAAGACCTAAGTAGTATTACACCTCTCCAACTCTACTGAGGACATTAAATGGTATGATGAATCTCAGAGATAGCTTCTCGCCTCATCCAAATCTATGTAAACCTCATCGTGGTGAGACCCGTAGAAAGACGTGGTTTCCATACTCGAAATTTAGATTTCTCCATCTCCTGTTGGCATACGACTTCTATTTTCTATATTTAGTCTTCATCTTCGACTGGTTGATCATCACTTTCTCTATGGTAGCCCGTACCATCTCTGGTCTCACAAGTGTTGACTCCCCCGAGTCAGTCCAGCACAAAAGTGATCTGCATGGATGCCCATACAACACCTACAAAGGTGCCATCTTAATGGTGGAGTGATCGTTGTTGTTGAATGAAAACTACATAAATAGTTAGTTATAATCCCATCTGCGACTGAAGTCGAGGAAACAAGCATGGAGCATGTCCTCAAGGGTCTGAATGGTTAGCTCAGTATGGCCATCTGTCTGAGGATGGAAGGCAGTGCTCAAATGAAGAAATGTCGCTAAAGCCTCTTGCAACCTTTTCCACAGTATGGAATTAAAACATAGATCAAGATCGGAAATTATCGTCGAGGCCACTCCAGGTAATCACACAATATCTTTCACATAGAGGTGTACTAAGCTCTCTACTGATCCTGTAGTCAGATTGGTAGGAAGTGTTCCGATTTGGTGAGTCAGTCGATTATCACCCAAATTGAGTAATGTCCCCAGGATGTCAGTGTATGTACTATCACGAAGCCCATGGATATACCATCGCACTTCCACTCTAGGACCTCTAAAGGCTGAACCATGCCTTATGGTACCTGATATCCCACCTTCACTTTCTAAAAAGTTAGGCATTGTGAGACAAATTCTGCTACTGCTTTCTTCATTCCCGGCCACCAGTGCAGTCGTCAGAGATCCTGGTACATCATCACCTATCATGGATGTACCACTACTGGGGATGTGTTTAACTCACTCAAACGTCCTCCAGAAGTGACGTTGGTACCATTGTACATCACCTGAAGATGATGACATGATTCCAAACTTCAGAAAATCCATCAGGTTGATGTCCTATGAATTTTCGAGCACGCCGTGCCTCACAGTCAGTGTCCCCACATTGCACCTCCTTGACATGCTGATGATGTGGGGGAGTGGCTGAAAGAGACTAAACAAAATATGTTCCATCTCTATCCACGAATGATATCTTCAAAGTGGACTGCCGCTTCGTCGCCTCTCCTAGCAGAGGTATACCAGATCTCTTGCTAAGTGCATCTCCAACAACATTCCCCTTTCGAGGAGTATAGACTGTATCATTGTCATAGTACTAGAGGGACTCATGTCAGCGTCGTTGTGTCAGGTTTAGATCCTTATGGGAGAAGATATACCTGATACTCTTGTGATCAAAGTACATGGTATAATGCTCGCCAATCAGATAGTGCCACCACATCTTCAAAGCGAAGTCCACTGCTGCTAACTCGAGGTCATGGGTTGCATTGTTTTGATCCTGATATCTCATCTTTGGAGATCCATATGTGATCACTACTCACAACTACATCAGAACACATCTGAGTATGGTCCCTGATGTGTCACAGTAAACTAAATACCCTACACCCTCCTCTAGAATCATCAATATGGGGTCCCTAGTCAGCCTCAACCTCAGCTCGTGAAAACTCTGTTGGCATCCTTCTGACCACATAAAGGTTTTCCCCTTCTTCTTCAAGGTAGGTATTTGGGCCGAATCTCGGGAGAAGTCTAGCACAAACCTCTAGTAATACCCAGCCAATCCCAGGAAACATCGTACCTCCATCACACTCATGGGTGTCTCCCAAGAAAGTACCACCTCAATCTTTGTTGGATCCACTGGAAATCTATCTTCTAAGATGACATGTCCAAGAAAGTGAACATATCATATCCAAAATTGGATCTTATAGAGATTACCATAAAGATGGTTCCCTCAGAGTGTGTCCAGTACTACCCGCAAATGGTAGGCATGCTCCTCCATAGTAGTCGAGTAGTTTAGAATGCCGTCGATGAAGACTACTACAATGCGATCAGGGCTTGGCTGAATGATCTTGTTCAGGAGTCCCATAAACACTGATGGAGCATTGGTTACACCTAATGGAATAATAGAGAACTCATAATTGCCATACCGACATCTGGAGGTCGTCTTCTGTACATCCTCATCTCGCACTCTGAGCGACTGATTTCCAGATCTTAGGTCTATCTTTGAGAAACACCATGCTCCCTTCAGCTGATCAAAGAGGTTGTTAATCATCAAGAGTGTGTACTTGTTCTTTATGTTCTCCAGGTTCAGGCACCGATAGTCAAAACAAAGCCTAAATCTCCAATCTGCCTTCGTGGCGAACAGAATCGGGGATGCCTAGGGAGACACACTGGGCCAGATGAATTCCATCCCATGAATGTCCTCCAGCTATACCAGTAGCGCACAAATCTCATCATGAGACATCCGATATGCTGGTGTAGATATCGGTGCCATCCATGAGTTCAAATAAATGTAAAATCCCACCTCTCTGGGAGGAGGTGGACCCGAAACACAATCAGTGTAGACATCTGCGTGCTGGTCCACCACTACAGGATAACTCGGACTCTCCACATCAATAGCTCTGAGGGTAAGGCTAGCCAACTGATGGGTGATCGGAAAGTATCTCCTCTGGGTAAGTCCATAATGTGCTACTAAGGCTCCCTTATTGCCGGTGAAGATAAAACTGGTCGCATTTGTGCGGACACACTACACTTTGCGCCTAATACAGTCTATCTGAGCATATACTATAGATAACCATTCCATACCCATGATGACATCATAAGGTGTCGATGCCGCTACTATGAGGTCCTAGCCGAAGATCTCACCTCCAAGAGTAAACTCACATTTTCGGAACCAATGAGTAATCATCAAATCTTATCTTGTAAGAGTCTCGAGACATAAGGATCGAGCCAACATCTTCGTCAGAATCTATGAGCTCCGAATTAGGGAAGTGGAAATGAAAGAATGAATGGATCATGTGTCTATAAGTTTTGCAGATATGGTGGAATAGACACATTACGTAGCCTGTATCATCTCTAGAGCACTGTGATCGTAAGCCTCATCTTCATGGAGCAGAGATCTCCCCTATCCACTAGCTCACTACAGTTGGGGTGGACCTCTTGGTGGTGGTGGTTGTAATAACTTGAATCGTTGCCCACTGCCAGCTGCACGACCAGCTCCTCTTCCACATCCACTTACTCCCTAAAAACCTCATGGGTCGAACCTCTGTCTCTACATGGGCAGTCCTTCGATTGTCTGCTGATCATTCATATGATGGTTCGAATAGTCACAAACCATGTGACCCGACCTACCGCATGTGAAACAATACCCACATCTGGAATATCTGTCTCTGCCTCGGGTTCCCCGCACAACCGACCCTGATTCATGTGGTCGTCCACATGTAGGTCTGGTCCTCTTATACCTCTATGACATCTCTCTATTTCCAGCTGCATAAGACTAAGCTATGTGTTGATTGGTGATGGATCTCACTATGGGAGACTGCTCAGCAATGAAACTATCCACTATGAGGGATCAGTCTAACACCCCCGCCTACGTCGGGATGCTGAGTGCGATCACCGAAGCCCAGATCTCCAGCCTGAGTCCTAGATCCAAGGTCCAGACCTTGAAGAATGGGTCATGCACCATATCGGTGGTGTATCCTGATAGGTCTGTGAACATCGCTAAGTGCTGGGATAAAATCATGATGCCCTACTGGAGATGAATTAGCTCTTGAATGTGCACTGCACAAAGAGTCACAAGAATAAACAGTGCTTGAAACAGTCTGTAAAGACCCGTAAAATTCAAGGGAAATTTTTTCTTAATTTTCTTTAGAATTTTACAAGAGCCTGGATTCTGACGGCACCTGATTTCGAGGCCCGGAGTGCCCGGAATTAATTTCCGAAGTTTGGCTCGGGTACGTTTAGTGAACGAACGAGCGGGAATTCCTAACTTTTGATCCGGTGCTCAGAATTGAAATCTGAGGGCACCGATGAAACCGCAGCACCGGTAATTGCTTAAGAGGAATTTTCCCGAAGGTGCGTTTGCTGAGGAGGAGTTGTTAAAAAAACAGGGGAGTTAAATGTGAAGTAATAAAATAGTGTTACAATTTTATTTCATATTCTAAGTTTTTAACCTATGTGTGGAAGTTGGGTGGGACCTACTTGTTGTTAACTACCCTTGAGAGAATAAAGGTCGGGTGGGGCCCACACGAGCCCAACCCCTCACCTTCCCTAACTCCTCTAAACCCCCCACTTAAGATGTGTAACTCATCTTAACCTTTAAACTTCCCATTAATTGGGTGACTTTCCCTCTCCTCACATTAATCATGCCAACACACTAATCCAATTAATGGAATTAAGTTTTTGAATTTTGAACTCATAGAATGACTTAATAAAATAAGATTAGCTTATTTTATTTTTGGGGGTTAGTTTGGTTGTGTTGAGGATTGGAGGAGAGAGCTCTAAGTCTCTTGAAGAACTTCATCTTCTCCGGCGAAGAACGTCTTCATCCTCAACGAAGAACGACAACACTTCGTCAAGGATCATCGACTCGGCGACCCGGTATCTTCGGACCTCTTCTTCCTCCTCGGACCTTCTTCGTCGGCAAACGAAGATCCGCCAACGTCGTGTCTCTTCGGGAATATCTCTTCGTCAACGGATTTGACGAACGACGACCGTGACGCCCGACCTCCGCGACGCCGTCTTCCGCGGAATGTAGACGAATCTTCGAATCTTAAACCCGAGGTAGGGGTTGTTGTTTTATTCGTTATTTATTCCATTTCTTGAACGTGGATCTCGCATGTCTAACATGAGGCTTTGAATGTTTAAGTTGAGTTATTTATTTAACGTGAGGGGGGCCGGACCGCATGAACACGGCCGAATCCCCCCTCCATCGTTCATGTTTATTCATGCGGGTGGAAGCAAGTGGCGTGGTGCCGTCGCACCACGCGGATGATCGTGCTTATATTTTACGCAACGCCGTCGCGCTACGTCGAGGAGAATCTTCAAGAACGCGACGCCGTCGCGCCGCGTTGGAAGGAATCATGGCACGACGAAAGGGGCGCGGTGCCGTCGCACCGCGCCGGATGACGAACGCCGCGGCCGGTTCCGGGCCGTGGAGGGACGAGAAGACCGCGGCCGGTTCCGGGCCGCGGCGGAAGAGGAGACCGGCGGCTGGGCCGCCGGCGTCGGAAGTCGAAGGCGGGACCGGAATTTCCAGTCCCGTTGGTAAAAACCGGCCGGCCAGCTGGCCGGCCGGATGACATAAAACCGGGGAATTTAATTCCCCGGCCAACCCTTGAAAACCCCCCTCTTTAAGAGGCGGGGCGGTTCTTTAAGGAGGGGGGGGGGGGGCAGCAGCCCCCCGGTTTAATTCAAAACCGGCCCCCACGTGGGGGCCGATTTGTTGCAAACGGCGCGGCAAAGCCGCGCCGCCCTTCTGAAGAAGTGGGGGTTAGCCCCCCGCGTGCGGCCCCTCGCGGCACCCCGATACGCCGCGGCACGCCGCGCCGCCGCGCCACCCCGGGGGGGGGGGGGGGGGGGTCGGGCCGGGTCGGCTCGGACCCGGACCCCCCCGTTTTGAACCTGAATTGGTTTTTGGCCCATAACTTGAGCCTCGGACCTCCGAATGACGAACCGTCTGCGGCAACGCGATCCTGGGATCGAGACGGTCGTTTCGTTATATCGCACTCAAGGTTTCTGTTTAGTTTGAGTTCGGCCGGGTTGGTTCGTTCACGAAACCAACCGGGCCTTCGGAGCGGAAACGCTCATATCTTGAGCTACGGACGTCCGATTGACGTGCCGTCAGTCGCGTAGTGTTCCTCTTAGTGAGACGGATCTTTTGGCATACTCCGCCCGAGGTTTGGACGCAGGTGGAGTACGGTCGGGTTGGTTTTGCCTTAAAAACCAACCGGGCCCCGGAGACGAAAATGCCAATAACTCTCAGACCGGGCGTCCGATCGACGCGCCGTCTGTTGCGTTGAGTTCCTGTTGACGATACGGAACTTTTGGATACATCAACTTCGGTCTTCGTGACAGTTGATGTATCAGCCTCTCGGCTCGTGGAGCGGACCCTCCGAACGAGCTTGCTGTGTGTGGGAACCCTAGTGCTGGCTGCGACTGCTACTACTGCTACGACTGCTACTGTGACTACGACGACGACAGTACAGAGATCCTGTGTGGATTTGACGACGACAGTACAAAGATCCTGTGTGGATTCGACGACGACGACTACAGCACTCAGCGATCCTACGTGGATCAGTGCTACAGGTCCTGTGTGGGCCCGATCCTGTGTGGGTCCTTGCGCTCAGCGGTTCTGTGTGAGCCAGCGCCTACAGGTTCTGTGTGAGCCTGATCCTGTGTGGGTCTTTGCGGGGGTTAGTTACCTATCGATCCTTCGTGGGTCCGAGGACATAGATGGATCAGTGATCATCTTTATCGTCCTTGAAGAAGTATACCTGTGTGAGCTGAATCCTGTTGGTTTCCTGTGTGGATTGTGTTGTGCAATCCTGTGTGGATTATGTTTTGCTTTCCTATGTGGAATACGTATACTTTCCTGCGTGGACTGAGTTGTACTTGGGCTCGGAGGTTGGAGCGTATTTTAATTGATGACTTAGGTATATGTATGGGCATATACCTAAGCAGTGTCGGTTGTTACTTTGTGTTTGTACATTTCTTTGTGGTTTATCCTTTGTGGATTTGAGAGACCTTCAGGGGTCTCGGGGTCCCTACTGAGTAGCTTATACTCACCCCTGCACGGGCTTCGCCCGCACTACGTTGTGTTGGTTGCAGACGACGGACAGTGTTGACCTTAGCTGAGGCTTGCGGAGCGGGACGGTACCCGGAGGTGGACCACTGGGCGGGACGTGCACGGAGCGGACGGCGGGACCCGTGGAGCAGAGGAGCTATATGTACCCACCCTTCAGGTGGGATTTCCAGTGGACAGCTCGGAGTAGCGGCTTTTACTTTTCAGTTGCTGTTTTTCCCTTTTCGAGTTGTACTTTACTTTCAGTTTGGGTTTGTATACTGGCCCATTTACTTTTCCGCACTTTCAGTTGAAATCTTCTTTGTTTAGTGTTTACTTTCCTCTTGCTTACTCTGTGGTGATGTTTACTTTTCAAAGGCAATGCCTTCCCAATTTACTGGGATTTACGCCTTGGTGCTAGTCGCCAGCCCCTGGCCTATGGAAGGCGGGCTTGGGGTAGTCACGGCACGGACCCCGAGGGCGGGTCGTGACAAATTGGTATCAGAGGAGTTCGGTTCTACCGTGAACTCTGATCTTTTCTATGTGAAGCAATAATGTTTAGCGTATTGAGTGTGGATATCAGTCCAGGGAGTCCAGTGTTGGTGCGGCGGCCGACGTATCCGTACACCAGGACCCTGACTTCTGATTTCCGACTTAATGCACGAAAACATTGATTGCGTGTGTGTTTCAAAGTTTTCTTTGTGATTACTTATATCAGCTCACCAGGTATATTGTTCTGACTGTGGCGCACCTGTTTCCTTTTCAGGATGGCCCCACGACGGCAGCCAGCTAGGGTTCCGAGAGTCGAGCGAGACGACAGCCCACCGAGCGACGAGGCTTCGGTGCAGGGCCCTTTGCCAGTAGTGGCACCGGCGGTAGCTTTACCCGCCGATCCCCCGATGCTTCCAGCAGCAGCCGCTGACGATGCACGTCGCCTCAGCGCACTGCATGAGTTTCAGCGCCAGCGTCCGCCCAGGTTTCGCGGGGAGACGGATCCCCAGGCAGCAGAGGACTGGCTGGAGGCAGTGGTTCGAGTGTTTAGGCTAGTGAGGACACCAGCAGACCTCATGGTGATCCTCGCTGCGAGCCTATTACACGCAGCAGCAGGACGATGGTGGAGCTTGATGCTCCAGGTGCACGATCAGGCATCTCTTCTTTGGACGGACTTTGAGAGCCTCTTCCGCTCGGAGTTCGTCCCAGCCACCCTTCGTGCGGTGCGCATCCAGGAGCTTCTACAGCTGCGGCAGGGCAGCATGACGGTCGCCCAGTACTCGGCGAGATTTACCGATCTCTCGCGCTACTCGACCGACATGGTACGGGACCCATTCTTCCGGGGCCGGACCTTCGAGCAGGGTTTGAGACACGAGATCAGGGCATCACTAATCTCCCTCAGCATACCGACTCAGACAGGAGTACTGGAGCGAGCCCTTCTGATCGAGAGCTTCCTTGCTGAGTCTACACCAGCACAGAGACCCACCGCAGGGCGGCACGTGGCAGAGTCATCTGCAGCAGGCAGTCGACGGATGACTCAGGGGTCCAGACAGACCAGACCTTCAGGCAGACGACCTCAGGGCACTGGCTCAGCAGTGCGAGGCACACAGCGCGGAGCCAGTCTTCCGAGAGGCAGACAGTGCTACTCATGCGGCGGACATGGCCACATGGCTCGTGACTGCCCGACCCGCCGTACCGAGGAGCAGCAGTCAGTTGATGGACCACCGAGGCAGAGGCAGAGGGTCGACCGTGGCGGTCCGCAGGGAGGAGGCGGACGAGGTAGGGAGCTGGCGGGCAGCGACAGGCACAACTCCAGGCAGCAGAGGCCTACTACCACGGCGCACCCGAGATGATTCGAGGTACTATCTATGTCTAATCCACCCTTGCTGCAGTTCTTATAGACACATGAGCGAGTCATTCTTTCATAGCCGCTGCCCTTGCTCGGAGCTCGGATATTCCGACAGAGCCGTTGGCTCGATCCTTACGGCTAGAGACTCCTATGGGAGCAGACTCGACGATTACACACTGGTGCCGACAGTGTGAGCTTACTCTAGGAGGCGAGAGCTTCGGCAGGGATCTTCTTGTAGCAGCGTCGAGGCCTTACGACGTCATCTTGGGCATGGATTGGCTGTCTACAGTCCATGCACAGATTGACTGTTTTAGGAGCAAGGTGCGATGTGTACGCACCGACGGGAGCAGGTTCACCTTCACCGGCGAGAAGGGAGCCTTAGCAGCACAGGATGGACTTCCGCGGAGGAGAGGACAGCCCATCACTCATCAGTTGGCTAGCCTTATCCTTGGAGTAGTTGACGTGCGGAGTCCTGGTTTTCCTGCAGTGGTGGATCAGTTTGCGGACGTTTTTCCCGACGATGTTCCAGGGCTACCTCCTCGCAGAGAGGTAGACTTTTATATTGACTTGTACCCCGGGACAGCCCCGATATCCACTCCAGCATATCGGATGGCCCCCGCCGAGCTTCGAGATCTACGGGTACAGTTGGAGGACTTGCAGGGCAAGGGGTTCATCCGACCCAGTGTTTCACCCTGGGCTTCCCCGATATTGTTCGCCAAGAAGGCGGACAGGAGCATGCGACTTTGTGTTGACGATCGTCGCCTGAACCAGGTGACAGTGAGGAACAAGTATCCGCTACCGAGGATTGATGACCTCTTTGATCAGCTCAAGGGAGCACGGTGGTTCTCGAAGATAGACCTCAGGTCAGGCTATCATCAGCTCAGAGTCAGAGACGAGGATGTGCAGAAGACGGCCTTCAGATGTCGGTATGGCCACTATGAGTTCTTGGTTATTCCTTTTGGTGTAACCAATGCTCCAGCAGTGTTCATGGCTCTCATGAACATGATCTTTCAGCCATACCTTGATCGGTTTGTCGTGGTCTTCATCGACGACATTCTGATTTACTCTACGATAGAGGAGGAGCACGCCTATCACCTGAGAGTTGTTCTTGACACACTCCGAGAGCACCAGCTTTATGGTAAGCTCTCGAAGTGCCAGTTCTGGATACGTGAGGTCCACTTTTTGGGACACGTTATCTCTGAGGCGGGAGTTGCAGTGGATCCCGCGAAGATTGAGGCTGTGTTAGCATGGGAGCCACCCAAGAGCGTGACTGAGGTTCGGAGTTTCTTGGGACTAGCTGGATACTATCGGAGATTTGTGCCGAACTTCTCCAGAGTTGCGGCATCACTCACAGCTTTGACGAAGAAGGGGAAACCCTTCGTGTGGTCAGACGGTTGTCAGCAGAGCTTCCAGGAGCTGAGACAGAGATTGACTAGCGCACCTATCTTCAGGTTGCCTGAGGAGGGAGTAGGGTACGTAGTCTACTGCGATGCATCAGGGACCGGACTCGGATGTGTTCTGATGCAGGAGCGGGCCGTGATCGCCTATGGATCACGTCAGTTGAGGCCGCATGAGCAAAACTACGCTACCCATGACGTGGAGTTAGCAGCAGTGGTCTTCGCTCTGAAGACATGGCGACACTATCTGATGGGCGAGCGCTTTACAGTCTTTTCCGATCATCAGAGTCTCAGGTATATCTTCTCGCAGAAGGACCTGAACCTGAGACAGTGACGATGGCTCGAGTTCCTCCAGGACTATGACTTTGAGATAGTCTATACTCCAGGGAAGGGGAACGTAGTAGCCGATGCCCTCAGCAGGAGGACGGGCATTCAGCTACTCGAGGAGGCGACAGAGCAGCTAGCCTCTTTGCAGATATCCTTCGTGGATAGAGATGGAGCAGCCTTTCTTCAGTCTCTCACAGTCACCTCTCCACTACTGCAGTGGGTCAGGGAGGCACAACGTGGGGACGCTGACTGTGAGACACGGCGTGCACAGATATCCTCGGGACAGGCACCTGATGGTTTCTCCCTTGGAGAAGAGCACGACATCCTTTTTAGAGGACGTACCCTGGTACCAGTCGCATTGCGAGAGGAAGTACTGAGAGAGTTTCACACTTCTCCTTTAGCGGTACATCCTGGAGTGGCGAAGATGTACCAGGACCTCAGACGACAGCACTGGTGTCCGGGCATGAAGAAGGCAGTAGCAGAGTTCGTTTCTCGATGCCTTACCTGCCAGCAGGTGAAGACAGAGCATCAGGTACCAGCAGGCTTGGTACAGCCCTTGGAGGTTCCGGAGTGGAAGTGGGACGGCATATCTATGGACTTCGTGACTGGACTTCCACGCACTTCCAGAGGTCACGACTCCATCTGGGTGATTGTTGACCGACTCACCAAGTCGGCACACTTCTTACCCATCAGAGAGCAGGGCTCAGTGGAGAGCTTGGGACGTCTCTACGTTCAGGAGATTGTGCGGCTCCACGGCGTTCCATCATCTATCGTTTCCGATCGAGATGCCCGCTTTACTTCCCGGCTTTGGAAGGGGTTACAGGAGGCGTTCGGTACGCAGCTACGTCTTAGCACAGCTTTTCACCCTCAGACGGATGGTCAGACGGAAAGGACCATTCAGACTCTCGAGGACATGCTCCGCGCATGTGTCCTCGACTTTGGTCGTAGCTGGGAGGACCACCTACCCTTGGTGGAGTTCGCATAGAACAACAGCTACCACTCCACCATCGGGATGGCACCGTACGAGGCGTTGTACGGCCGACCTTGTAGATCTCCTTTGTGCTGGACAGACCCTGGGGAGTCAGCACTGGTGGGACCGGAGATGGTCCAGGCCACGACAGAGAAGGTCCAGGTCATCCAGGAGTGGATGAGGACAGCTCAGAGCCGGCAGAAGTCATACGCTGACAGGAGGCGGAGGCCACTAGAGTTCGAGGATGGCGACCACGTCTTCTTGCGGGTCTCACCTCGACGTGGTATTCGGAGATTTGGCCGAGGCGGCAAGTTATCTCCGCGCTTCATCGGACCCTTCCAGATTCTCAGCAGGATTGGCGAGGTGGCTTATCGCCTGGCTCTACCACCTCAGTTGCACCGGGTGCACGACGTCTTCCACGTATCCCAGCTGAGGAGATACGTGCACGACCCGACGCACATCATTGACCATGGGGAGCTTGACGTTGACGATGGGGCGACTTTTACGGAGGTCCCGGTGGAGATAGAGGATCGACAGGAGCGGGTCCTGCGTGGGCGATCGATCCCTCTTGTGCGCATCATATGGCAGCACGGGAATCTCCAGGAGAGCACATGGGAGCGGGAGGCTCAGATGCGTGCTCAGTACCCTCATTTGTTTCCCTAGTTTTTGTTGTATCTTTACGGGGACGTAAAGCCCTGAGGTGGGAGTAATGTAAAGACCCGTAAAATTCAAGGGAAATTTTTTCTTAATTTTCTTTAGAATTTTACAAGAGCGCGGTTTCTGACGGCACCTGATTCCGAGGCCCGGAGTGCCCGGAATTAATTTCCGAAGTTTGGATCGGGTACGTTCAGTGAACGAACGAGCGGGAATTCCTAACTTTTGATCCGGTGCTCGGAATTGAAATCTGAGGGCACCGATGAAACCGCAGCACCGGTAATTGCTTAAGAGGACTTTTCCCGAAGGTGCGTTTGTTGAGGAGGAGTTGTTAAAAAAAGGGGAGTTAAATGTGAAGTAATAAAATTGTGTTACAATTTTATTTCATATTCTAAGTTGTTAACCTATGTGTGGAAGTTGGGTGGGACCTACTTGTTGTTAACTACCCTTGAGAGAATAAAGGTGGGGTGGGGCCCACACGAGCCCAACCCCTCACCTTCCCTAACTCCTCTAAACCCCCCACTTAAGATGTGTAACTCATCTTAACCTTTAAACTTCCCATTAATTGGGTGACTTTCCCTCTCCTCACTTTAATCATGCCAACAGACTAATCCAATTAATGGAATTATGTTTTTGAATTTTGAACTCATAGAATGACTTAATAAAATAAGATTAGCTTATTTTATTTTTGGGGGTTAGTTTGGTTGTGTTGAGGATTGGAGGAGAGAGCTCTAAGTCTCTTGAAGAACTTCATCTTCTCCGGCGAAGAACGTCTTCATCCTCAACGAAGAACAACAACACTTCATCAAGGATCATCGACTCGGCGACCCGGTATCTTCGGACCTCTTCTTCCTCCTCGGACCTTCTTCATCGGCAAATGAAGATCCGCCAACGTCGTGTCTCTTCGGGAATATCTCTTCGTCAACGGATTTGACGAACGACGACCGCGACGCCCGACCTCCGCGACGCCGTCTTCCGCGGAACGTAGACGAATCTTCGAATCTTAAACCCGAGGTAGGGGTTGTTGTTTTATTCTTTATTTATTCCATTTCTTGAACGTGGATCTCGCATGTCTAACACGAGGCTTTGAATGTTTAAGTTGAGTTATTTATTTAACGTGAGGGGGGCCGGACCGCATGAACACGGCCAAATCCCCCCTCCATCGTTCATGTTTATTCATGCGGGTGGAAGCAAGTGGCGTGGTGCCGTCGCACCACGCGGATGATCGTGCTTATATTTTACGCAACGCCGTCGCGCTACGCCGAGGAGAATCTTCAAGAACGCGACGCCGTCGCGCCGCGTTGGAAGGAATCATGGCACGGCGAAAGGGGCGCGGTGCCGTTGCACCGCGCCGGATGAAGAACGCCGCGGCCGGTTCCGGGCCGCGGTGGAAGAGGAGACCGGCGGCCGGGCCGTCGGCGTCGGAAGTCGAAGGCGGGACCGGAATTTCCGGTCCCGTTGGTAAAAACCGGCCGGCCAGCTGGCCGGCCGGATGACTTAAAACCGGGGAATTTAATTCCCCGGCCAACCCATGAAAACCCCCCTCTTTAAGAGGGGGGGCGGTTCTTTACGGAGGGGGGGCAGCAGCCCCCCGGTTTAATTCAAAACCGGCCCCCACGTGGGGGCCGATTTGTTGCAAACGGCGCGGCAAAGCCGCGCCGCCCTTCTGAAGAAGCGGGGGTTAGCCCCCCGCGTGCGGCCCCTCGCGGCACCCCGAGCCGCCGCGGCGCGCCGCGCCGCCGCGCCGCCCCGGGGGGGGGGGGGGGGGGGGGGGTCGGGCCGGACCCCCCCGTTTTGAACCTGAATTGGTTTTTGGCCCATAACTTGAGCCTCGGACCTCCGAATGACGAACCGTCTGCGGCAACGCGATCCTTGGATCGAGGCGGTCGTTTCGGTATATCGCACTCAAGGTTTCGGTTTACTTTGAGTTCGGCCGGGTTGGTTCGTTCACGAAACCAACCGGGCCTTCGGAGCGGAAACGCTCATATCTTGAGCTACGGACGTCTGATTGACGTGCCGTCAGTCGCGTAGTGTTCCTCTCAGTGAGACGGATCTTTTGGCATACTCCGCCCGAGGTTTGGACGCAGGTGGAGTACGGTCGGGTTGGTTTTGCCTTAAAAACCAACCGGGCCCCGGAGACGAAAATGCCAATAACTCTCAGACCGGGCGTCCGATCGACGCGCTGTCTGTTGCGTTGAGTTCCTGTTAACGATACGGAACTTTTGGATACATCAACTTCGGTCTTCATGACAGTTGATGTATCAGCCTCTCGGCTCGTGGAGCGGACCCTCCGAACGAGCTTGCTGTGTGCGGGAACCCTAGTGCTGGCTGCGACTGCTACTACTGCTACGACTGCTATTGTGACTGCGACGACGACAGTACAGAGATCCTGTGTGGATTTGACGACGACAGTACAGAGATCCTGTGTGGATTCGACGACGACGACTACAGCACTCAGCGATCCTACGTGGATCAGTGCTACAGGTCCTGTGTGGGCCCGATCCTGTGTGGGTCCTTGCGCTCAGCGGTTCTGTGTGAGCCAGCGCCTACAGGTTCTGTGTGAGCCCGATCCTGTGTGGGTCTTTGCGGGGGTTAGTTACCTATCGATCCTTCGTGGGTCCGACGACTTAGATGGATCAGTGATCATCTTTATCGTCCTTGAAGAAGTATACCTGTGTGAGCTGAATCCTGTTGCTTTCCTGTGTGGATTGTGTTGTGCAATCCTGTGTGGATTATGTTTTGCTTTCCTATGTGGAATACGTATACTTTCCTACGTGGACTGAGTTGTACTTGGGCTCGGAGGTTGGAGCGTATTTTAATTGATGACTTAGGTATATGTATGGGCATATACCTAAGCAGTGTCGGTTGTTACTTCGTGTTTGTACATTTCTTTGTGGTTTATCCTTTGTGGATTTGAGAGACCTTCAGGGGTCTCGGGGTCCCTACTGAGTAGCTTATACTCACCCCTGCACGGGCTTCGCCCGCACTACGTTGTGTTGGTTGCAGACGACGGACAGCGTTGACCTTAGCTGAGGCTTGCGGAGCGGGACGGTACCCGGAGGTGGACCACTGGGCGGGACATGCACGGAGCGGACGGCGGGACCCGTGGAGCAGAGGAGCTATCTGTACCCACCCTTCAGGTGGGATTTCCAGTGGACAGCTCGGAGTAGCGGCTTTTACTTTTCAGTTGCTGTTTTTCCCTTTTCGAGTTGTACTTTACTTTCAGTTTGGGTTTGTATACTGGCCCATTTACTTTTCCGCACTTTCAGTTGTACTCTGCTTTGTTTAGTGTTTACTTTCCGCTTGCTTACTCTGTGGTGATGTTTACTTTTCAAAGGCAATGCCTTCCCAATTTACTGGGATTTACGCCTTGGTGCTAGTCGCCAGCCCCTGGCCTAAGGAAGGCGGGCTTGGGGTAGTCACGGCACGGACCCCGAGGGCGGGTCGTGACACAGTCCCTCTAAATCTGCCTAAATAATCCTCATGTCATCATGATCATGGAGCATCATGCTCCACCATCTGCCAATTGATTCCTGTAGATGGTTGGTAGAAAGAATCACCAAGAGATCGGCTGGTGTCCCTACCAGTCAGAAAACTCTCACCATGGCCTCCAGCCAATCCTCAGCCGCATGCGGGTCTGTCTCTCCCCTGATCCAGGTTGGCCGCTACCACTACAGCTCGTGAAACATGCTCATGTGGCGTGAACTATCTTCTACAAGGGCTGGTGGCATCGGTGTCCCAACGTGTAATTCTACCATTGTTGCCTTCATTGATTCCTCTACTGGTAGAGGGCCCTGCATCGAGGCCTCGTCACTCGGTGGGATATCAGTGTGTACAACTCTCGGGACTCTAGCTGGATTTATTAATGGAGGAAACTGAAAAGAAACAAGTGATCTATGGTTAAAAAAAGGTATACCTAGTGAGATGACCTACTGAGATGACCATAATAAATCTTTAGAAAACAAAAACATAATCAGTGTTTTCATGAACTGAGTCCGAAATCAGAAGTCAGGGTCCAAGGGTATAGATACATCGTCCACCACACCGACAATGGACTCCCTAAACTAAAAACCACACTCACTACACATAAAACTATTGCTTCCCAGAATATATCAGATTCCAAAGGTCGGTGGTAGAACCGACTCCACTGATACCAATTTCTCATGACCCGTCCCATGAGGCATGTGCCTTGACTACCGCAAGCTCGCCTTCCATAGGCCAGGTTTTGGCGACTAGAACCAAAGGCATAATTCCCCACACTGCGAAGGAATTGCCTTTATAACATGTAAACACTCATAACAAAGTACACCCAAAGATACCTACACAAGTAAACTGTATTACAAAAATAGCGAGGAAAGGTAAAAGGGGCCAGAATACAAGCCCATCAGTAAAGGTAGAAGAAACAGAAAATACATGTACAACTGAGGAATAAGTAAAAATAGATACTAGGTCATCCACCAAGGTTCCTACCCCTATGGGTAGGTATATATCACCTCCTCAGTACTCCACATCCATCCGTCTCCTCTGTGTACCAAAACGTCGTATGGTCCACCTCGGGGTATCGTCCGGTCCTAGTACTCTCAGCCATAGTTAGTGATGTCCGTCTTTTGCATCCAACACAACAAGGTGCAGGAATATCCCCATAGAGGTGAGTATAATGATACTCAGTAGGGACCCGGAGACCCTCACAGTCTCACAAAATCCACCAAGGGAAAACCACCATGTAATAATTCAACAGATATCCCTACATGGGTATATTCCCATACATATACATAAGTTATCATGTAATACATCTCAATCATGAGGAAAACACAGAAAAACTGACTTAGCTCAAACTATGATTTTATTCTAGAGGTAGTTTCATGTAACATCCTTAGTCACATTATCGAAACCTTGGCTGCTGGAGAACTCCTCCTCTATCGAGTACAATGGGACTCCCACGACACCAAGGCACTTCCATCTCACCTTGGACTGCAGAGGTACTCCTCACTATGCTCACTCATCTCTAGAAGGTTCTGATCCAAGAGATACTGTTCAATACTCCAACAATCATGAATTCCCAAAAAGAAGTATCTCAATGGTACACAATGTTAAAGGGGTATCAACGTAACAGACAGTGCGTCAATCGAATGCTCAGTCAGTGAGTTGTTATAATTATTATCCCAAGGGCTCTTTTGGATTCGTGCTCTATCCAACCCCACCATTCGTAATCTCAATCCAATACATAGTGGGGTATCACTCTGAGGGACCGTCTCGCATCAGGATTTCAAGCACCGCTAACGGTTCATCAGAAGGTCGATCAATGAAAATGTTAGGGCCAAAAGAGCATAATCAGGTCATAGTGGGCCCGAGACCGGTCGGACAGACCGGACCCGACCTGGCATGGGTCGACCCAGACCTACCTATTGGGTCAGGCCCAACCCATGATGTAGCCCAGTCAGCTGGGAGGTCCAAAAGGCCGCGAGGGTCCTTGGAGCCCGTGAGTGCCGCTAGGATGCTCGACCACAGGGGTGTCGTGAAGGCGCATGGCATTTTCGGCAAACGCGTTACGTGGTCATGGGGATAGTTCAGCAAGGTCTTCGTCGGGGCATGGGGCCGGTTCGGCTGGGGATCCATGGGGGACGCGTTCCCATTTGGCTGGGGCACCACATGGGGCATAGGTCGGTTCTGTTGGGGTGTTGTGAAGGGCATGTGCCAGTTCCCCCAGGGAGCCGAGAGGGGTGCGGGAAGGTTCGAACGGGGCAATGTGAGGGGCGCGAGACGGTGCGGTCGGGTGCCGTGAGAGGCCCATGCCCGTTAATCAAGGGCGCCGCTAGGGGCACTGGCCAGTATGGGTGGGGGGACGTGAGGGGTGAAGACGGCTCATCCTGGAGTGAAAAATCGGCACGGAGCAATGGCTCGACTCGGCGGCTTGGCACGGGGGCGGTTCGGTGGCAGCGCCGAGCGACGGAGGCCGCATGGGCCACACGACGACGAGGTGAAGTTGTAGGCGGCGGAGCACCGCAGGGCTGCAGGCGATGGGGGCTGCAGGAGACTGAGCACGGTTTCCCTTTTCCCCTTCCTCCATTTTTAAGAACACACCAATGAATATTGACAAAGGGTTCGGGCAATGTTAGTTTGGCCCACACCCTCTGCTTTTAGAGTGGTATCAAGCATTTAACAAAGAAAGAAGCATTGAACATCCACCATGATCTTCCGCAATTTCATTTTTCCAAATCCCGTACAAGAGAATAAGGGATTATATAGAATGTGACAAACAAATAACATTAATCCCCTACCTCATTCTCTTGACGACGTTTGCGCTAGAAGGTAGTATGGTCATCAATTCACCGTAGATGAGGATGTCCAACGTTGGAAGATGTCCCGAGGAAGAAGCTCGAAGTCATGGCTGGCCTTTTTTGTGGGCGTTCTTAGTTTTAATAACGCATTATTCCTTCATAGAATTAGTTCTTCATTGGATATATTTTCTCCCAAGGCTCAACCAAAAATAAAAATAGCCAACTAATGTGTTCCCCCCACCCTTAATTGTTGGAACCTATTCAAATTACCATAATTAAACACCTAGGATGGAATATTTAATTAAGGTGGATTGGCATTATTAATGTTGAGGATGTCAAGAGGATCCTACACATTAATGAGAGGGTTGATAGGTTGTCCTCTCCTCCCATTAATAGGGGTCAGGTGTTCCCCACCCCCAAATTCAAATTGGTAGGTCTTGAGAACTCGGGTAGTCCCCACCACAATAAATCTAGAAGATGAGGTTTAGTTCCAATGGACCCCACCCCTGAACATCCACATGGTGGGTGGTTACAAAAAAATAAAATAAATCATGTGTTTATTTTATTTTCTTATTCCCATGAAGTAAACCAAAAAGAAACATTCACCCTTGACCATTTGCAGTCGAGGTGAAAGTCTCCCTAAGTGAATACTAGTGTTGTGAGTTCAATAGTCCCCTCATATTTCAAATATGAGCACTAGATCAAAAGTTAGAAAACCTGATCGTACATTTACTGAACGTACCCAAAAAAACTCCATAAATTGATTCCGAGAAAACCAGGCCTCGGAATCACCGGATGTCAATTTTTTAGGACAAGTAAAATTCCCAATTAATTAAAAAAATTCACATGGAAATTCTGGGTATTTACATGATAAACGTCATCATAGATTTTTTTATTTTAATTAAAATATATAGGCATGTTTTATAATATTTTGTTTGAATTTTAATTGTGGCATTGATGTTATTAATGTCATAGTAATAACGAGTTCTAAAAATTTACAGTCATGATATTTTATTAATTGATATAAAAAAAATTATATATTTATCCATGTTAGTAGCATATAGTTGATAATATCATCAATTAATAACTAATGTTTCATTTTATCCTTCCTTGTATCATTATTCATCCACAATTATTGAAAAAATTGTTTTCATGGTATGTATGTATAGGGTTAATGATTGGATAGAACTGAAAAAATGGTTAAAAATTGAGTCAAATGACTTCGAAATATTTTTTAAAAATGTAATTCTAGAATCTTTTCCTTAGGCATAAAATTTGGATTTTAATATAGTTTTTTATAAATCGGATGTATATATTATTTAGATCAATGAAAGTTAAAATTTTCAATCTATTTGTTTGTAATATATCTTATGTGTCCAAATAGAATGAAAATATGGACATGAATGAATTTAAGTGTTTATAATGATCATAATGAAATTATTTTCATGATTGAAATTTATTTATAATTTTTAGTCATTATATATCACAATTAATAAGATATGCAATGACTAATTATTATTTTATCAATTAATTAAAAACAAAAACAAATTTATTTTAAAATATTTATTGATATATGTTATCATTGAGTTATTGTCTAACACACATTTTATTAGAGAATATAAAATAATTTTTTTCTTAAGGAATTATATTCTAATTTAAATTTTTTGATTATGTCCTTTATGTTAATTTAATTGAATAATGTCTAAATTGAAATTATTGAAATTTTATGAGGATAATATTTTATTAAATTACATAAAAATTATTTTTATCCACTTTTATTTTTTCTATGGTTTTTATCATTGTTTATCATCATTATTTTCATTGTTTGAAACTTGTATTGTTTTAATGGATTTATTAGGTGAAGAGGGTGTTTGAGGCTTCTTCAATTCCTATAGCCCCTTATTTTAGTGAAACAAACCACATCACACTATTATAAGAAATTGTGTCTCCCATACCAAAATGTTTTCCTAACATTTTGGGCATGGGATTGATGGGAGAAATGTACCGAAGTTTTTCTACAATTGTGTAATCCATGGAACTTTCCAGTGTAGGTGGTGATTTAATATATTATAGTCACTAAATCACATATTTCACACAGTTCTCCAAACCAAGCTCCTAGTTTGTATGAGGTCCTATAATAATAAGAACTTGTAACAGAGATAGTGTACCATTTTCCTAACCATGTTTCGAATCAATGATACCTTGTGTTGGAGGGTGTTTTCATTGTTTTTCAATTGTAATGTTTTAATACAAAAAACCAATTATCTACTAAATTATTGGGAATATATAAAAAATTATCTTATCTAATATTTTCTACCTAAGTATTTTTTTCCCTCCATCAAATATTTGATTCCTCTAGCTCGGGGAGCTTTGGAATGATTATGGAAATCCATTTAATCATATTTTTTTATCTTATTCCAATAATGGGGTTAGTGTTAAAAATGATTCAATGTTGTATGGGATGACTTATAATGTTTAAATTTGTTTCCTCAAGAACTATTTAATGATATTTTATTGGTATGTCCATCCTATAATTCCACAATCCTTATATTTACAAATCATATATTGGTGATTTTTTTATTGATTCCATGAAAATTTATTATTTTAATAGATTATGTTTGTCTCGTATATATTATTATTTAAAAAATTTAATTTTTATGGGTTAATCAATTGTAAAATTATTTATGTGACCCATTATCTTCCTTGGTTTACTCATGTTTCAAATATACTGTTATTTAACCCATTTCATTTCCATGGGTTACAAATTTTAAAAGGTATTTTAATTTAACCCATTTCGTTTCCATGGGTTACACATCATTCAAAGATATTGTTTTTGAACCAAAATATTTTACATTGTTTAATTATATTTAAATTGAATGTTACTAACCACATTATTTTTCTCTGGAATACACATGTTTCAAAGATATTGTTATTGATACCATTTCTTTTTGATGGGTAACTCTTGTTTGAAAAGGATTATTATTGAATCCATTTAATTTCTATAGTTTAATAATATTTCGATGACATTATTATTGAGACCCTTTCTTTTCTAGGTATTAATCTTGTTTCAAATATATTTTTATTAATCCCATTTCATTACCATGGGATAATTACAATTGAATATTTTGAAATGGAACATTTTCATTTAAAATGTGATACATTATAATCTAAATATTGGTGGTTCTATGATATACCATAGACCGAGGGGTCTATTATAGCCTTCCAATGCATTGGGTATAGAAGTCATTCGATTGACTCTTCCTTTTGTTCGAGTGAAATGTATAGATTTCAACCATAGGGTTATTCCATTTTTAACTATAAAAATTATATTGATGTACCAAGGTAACATTTTATATTTATTAATGATGTTTATATATTTATAATTATTATAACTATTTTTATTGATATCACATCACATGTGATTAATTACTACGATGCCTCTATCTATTGGTTTTTTTTCATATTTGATGGTCCATGTATTTATTCAATGAGTTATTTTATGATTATCTCATATAATTTTATTAATTCATCATTACCTTATCCACTCTTATTAATATTTATGGAATTTAATTATTAATTTTTACTTTTAAACATACATAGTGTTTGAGATCAAACATATTATGTTGAATTTTTCATGGGTTTTAAATATTTTTTTTAAGAATTTACAAATATAAAGGATATCATAAGGATGATATTGATGTCCTATTTTTAAAGAAACAATTATTGGATAAATGGTATAACTATACATTTGATAAATAATATGTCAAATTTGATATTATTAGATTATGTAGGAGTATTTTATAATATTTTAAAATAGTAAAACTCCAAGTTCCTATTGTAAGTAAGTGATCTATGTTCTCTTTTTGATGTTGTAATGTGCTGATGGAATAATTTCAGTCACAATTATTATCATCAATGTCATGGAAGCACTCTTTTGGATTTTTTCAAAAGATCATGTTGTGTGGGTTCTAAGCTGTTATAGAAATTATCATCCTTATGAGAAACCAATTGAAATTGGAGATAATATTTTAAATCTTTTATTTTTGATCACAAAACTCTATCATGTTATGAATAATAACATAAATACATATAAGCATCCAAATGGAAAATGGATTGAAAATCAAACTATTTATACATTTATAATAAAAATTCTTCCATTCTTAATTACTTCCTCTAATCCACTAATATATGATAAATAGATAAATGTTATATAAATGGTATTATATATTATCGAATAATAAAAAAATTAGAGGGTATTTACAATTTTTTATCATTTCGTATGTGATGTTGATCAATGGTGGAATCATATCAAGAATATGGGGCCATAGGAATAAATTCACTCAATGAAATGTGATGATTATGTGAAGGTATTTTTAGTATGTATTTTTCCTAATCAAATCACATGAAAAATGAGAAAGAATTTCTGGAACTAAATTAGAAGGATATGAATTCCATAAGTACCCATGAATAAAATTATATCTATCATGAAATGTATTCTTTGGGTTTTATAACAGAACCTAAAATAAAAATCCTTCTGATGTTTTGGTGACAGGGGAAAATGATTATAAATTTAATTGTATATAACAGACTTTGATGTCATTATAGATGTTAGCCCATGTGATCTCATGATTGAAATTGATAATGGATACTCTCATTGTTATCATTATTTGAAAAAAAGTATAATGGTCTAATATTGAGTAAATTTTTATAATATATCATAGGGAATAAAAAAATTAATCTTCTTTCATGACAAGTGTGTTAATTGAAAATCACAGAAATTTTCATATTTGGCCTAATCAATATTTTTTGTTTGAAAATTAATTTCATTATGAAAAATTATTCCACAGTGGTTCGATGATGAAGATGAATGATAGTGAAAATAAAAACTAAATGATCCAGTCACACTATAATTTTATAATTTTATATTGTATAGATCTTATGAAACTAAAGGCAAGAATTCTATCGTTAATAATGACAATTAGTTCCTCTGACCTTTTTACCACAAGGAAAAGGTAATGATCATGTATTATCGATAATCTATTTGGGTTATGAGAATAAAGGAGGAAAAGTTATAAAAATCAACCATTATAGATTTCAAAATTACTTATTTGATTATATATCTAATCAAACATTTATAACTGAATTGTTTTATAAAGGAATAATGTCACCATTTCAAAGATATATTGATGAGTTCATGGTAAAACATCACAATGTTTCAATGATAACATATATTTTATATAGACCATATCCTTTATATTATTGTTGGAATGTTCTTCTTTCATGTATTATGATACACCCCATATAAACATTTTATGTGATTTTGGTTTTAGATGGACAATATCTGTATAAATACCATTCTAATTTAATGATATGGGAAGTCACATGTGATATTATTAATCATTGTGCGATAATTTTCAAATAAAATTTCCTAATATTAAATTTATTTTATGATATAAAATTTATATATTTAGTAAAAAAATCAAATTAGTATTTTTAATTTCAAAAAACATAGTTCTAGAAAAAGAGTATTTTTGTAGATTTATGCGTTGGATAAAATTATGAATGAATTATGTTTTCAAAATTGGATTTTTTATATTATAAATAAATTAATTTCATTTGATAAAAAAAAATGAGATATCATAAATTCACAAAAGTATAAATTATTAAAAATAAAAGACAAAAAAAGTTTTCTTTATTGGAAAATATTATTGACATTAATTTAATAATAAACAATAGATTTATAAATTATTAATAGTATTACATAATATATATAAAAATTATCAATTAAAATGATTCATATTATTCTATTTTTTTTATATAATCATAATTTCATAAAATATACTTTTCCCCTAAAAAAGTATTTTCATTAAACACCTAATAATCAATTATTCCTAAAAAATTCAAATTTCTTTTCAGAAGTTAATATTTTTTCAAAATATTCTAATGTTTTAATTTGGTAAAATTGGAATTCTAAAATTTAATTATTCATTATTAAATTAAATATAAAATTATAAATAAAATATAAATCATATGAAATTATCAATTTAAAATAAAAACAATTAACATTCACATTTCCTATCAATTACTAATCTAATGGTATTTAATATATTATTCATAAAAATAATATATTTTAAATATCAAATATATTTTTTGAATAAATCTCATATTTTATTATTTATGTAATATATTAAAATAATTTATTAGTAAATATTAATGTAATGTCTTGAAATTCCATGTAATATATTATTTAAATTATATGGGATAATTTAAATACCATGATATGAAATGGAACATGATTATAAACCCTATGGAGTCTAGAATAGGTGGTTGAACATTTATTAGTTTATTTAAAATAGTGAATGTTAGTAGTTTTGGAAAATTATAAACAGTTTCCCAGATTAAAAATATGAGAGCCCCATTGAGTTTAGAACGATGAGTTTACCTATGAATGGAATTAACATTGATCGGTGCAGGTCGAGGGAAAAAATTAAATTTTTTGACTTTTATGAAAATTTAATAGATGATTTTTTTAAGGAAGAAACAAAAATTAATTTTATTTTATTTGAATTGTTAATTTATTTGCAGAATAACATAAATAATATTTCATAAATAAAATAGCGTATTGGAGATGGGAAACAATGTAGCTGAAACTCTGAATCTTGTTTTCCACATAATTAGATAGTAAGGACACGTGGTAGTGGAAAATAATCAATCGTATTCTTTCCTTGAAGCCTAAGAGAAAACCCATTGAATAATGATTCATGATGAATTACGATGGATATGTGAACAGTTTCAAACCAAACATTTGTGGGCCGATGAACGACGAACACATGCTTCTCCCTTTGGAAATGAATGATCCATCCACAATGTAGGGTGTCTGGATAAATTTTAATTCCCCATTTTGAAATATCCAAGACTAATGTGATTTATTTGACAAATAGAATGATTCACAAATCGTGCATGAATTTGTGGGTGGTTTTTTATTTCAATTGGGATTATCTATGTTAAAAATCAAAAATATCACTTCCCAACTTGTTTTAAATTCTAATGCAGAGGGTTTAGTCCGACTCAAAAAAGAATCAGATACCTATGTTACGTGTGTTCATGTGTTCTTCAAGACCAATCCCCAAAATAATGATAGTAATGCCTGAGGTTATAAAAGGGATAGAGGAAACCTGAAAATCTTGAGGGTGCTAGTAGTTTAGGAATCAGATCACTAGAGCAGACCTAGTAGCCCACGGAAGACAATACATGCACAGACGATGGCCTACGACAACAGGTAGTGGCAAGCCACGATGGGGAGGCTGCAGAAGAGTCAGTCTGGCCGGGTCGGAATGGGATCCCGATCCAACCAACCCCTTTTTACTAAAACGACTGTCATGATAGGTAAATCATACGTCTGATTGACAATCCATTTGTGGTGTTGGGACCCTCTCAATGAGTAATTCCTTTAACATACTCCCTGTGATATTTTGGATATTGTGATAGGCCCATTTTATTGAGTATTAGATTATCCCATAATCAACTATGCTTTGAGAAGAAATCAAGAATCTTGTTGTGATGATAAGGGAGTGAATAGTGGACCACACTCGATAGATGTGCGTACCAATGTGGCCCAACAGATGAGTAGCTGAGAGGATCTCAATTTCCTGATAGATGTGCATCTGTGCGAAAGGGTGTGTCCCGACAGAAAAATACATGTGCAAAACAATGTGGCCCGACAAAAGAGTAGCTGAGAAGACCACAATGTCCCAATAGATGAATTATTCTTAGTTACCCAAACATACATTAGAAACTCATCAGGGTCGAGTCCCTTAGAATTAAAAATTATTTATCTTTATGAATTATAATCCCACATTCTATGTTATATGTTATACATGTGTGATCTATCATGTAATACATGTGTAATTTTATTTTGCGGTCAGTATTTATGGTTTAGAGTCCCAATTGAGTATTGTGTAAATCCTCCCTGCACGAGCTTCCCCCGCACGCATCATGTCTTGTGCCGATGAAAAACACATTGAAATAGTCCTTGGTGGTCCAGGACCAATTGTTTCCCAGTGATATCTAACTGACGATGCATAATCATACAGCTTCAAGAATCTACTATACACCTACCCTTTAACTAGGGATTTCTACGGATATATTTCTAGAGAACTTTATAATTATTTATTTTCGTCTTTTCTAAGTTTGTCTTGTATTTTTTCCTCGTTACATTAATTTTATTCGTTATACTATTAGTGGTCATCTTAGTGGCAGACATTTTTTTTCTTCAGACATTGCGGGTTGGGGTTGTGAATGTGAATGTGTATAGGTACTCATAAAAAGCCTTCTATGTGAATGTTATTGCCTTTGGAACTAGTCACCAGTATCTAGGATTTGGGAGGCTGGATTCGGATAGTCATGACGTAGGCCTCGGGGGATGGTTCTTGAGAAATTGTTATCATTGGTTGTTATTCCAGGGACCAGTGCAGAAGATGGCCCCACCATGTGGTTCTTCCCCTTTTCCCACCACCCGCCGATTTGCAGTTCCTACCACCCTTAGTAGTAGAGGTTGTGCATAAGATTATAGACTTATATGTGTTCTAGAGGCCAAAACCTCCAAGGTTCAAGGGTGAGACTGACCTCCAGGAGGTTGAGGATTTGATTGATGTAGTTACATGAGTCTTCTGATAAAAATAACACCTCTAGACCAGATGGAGATCTTAGAAGTGACTCCTCTTCAGGGCTTAGTGGGGAGGTGGTGGAGCATGACGATCCAAACACATGATGATGGGACCCCCACCAGTATTGACAATGAGAACCTCTTTAGAGAGGTGTTATATCTAGCGACACTACACTCTGTACACATATAGAACCTGTTGCACCTAAAACATGGCGACATGACACTAGAAAAGTAACCATTATGATTCATTGATATTTCTTTATACTCTACAGATATTGTACAAGATCCATTCTTCAGGGCCCATAATTTTGATCTTAGACTATGTAGAATGATCAGGGCTTCCACGATATCTCTTAGTATCCCACTAGAGCAGGGGTTCTAGACTTCTCCCTTCGTGTCTTGTGATTTCTAATAGTATAGGAATCAGTGGAAGGAGATAATAGTATACAACAATTGGTGGAGTCTTCAGTAATTGGGAGTATGAACCTAGCTCAGGGAACCAACCATGAAAAGCATTTTAGAGGATGACCCTATGTTGTTGGATCTATGGTACTAGACCCCCAGAGTGGGGGGGGGGAGACATTCAACAGGCATAGCATGATACTCATTTTGTGCACAGGGTCACTTAGAGTGTTATTTCCAGACTTGCCACATAGATAAATAGTGAACGGTCAAGGCACCACTGAGTAAGAGTGAGAGGTTCGAGGGAGGTGCATCGTAGGGTGGAAAACATGGTAGGGGAGACAGAAAAGTAGAAGGAAGTGGTAAGAGGTTTTTTGTTCTATTTACACCACCCCAGTTTGTCAACCTTGGGATCCAGGAGCTATTGTATAGGGGTAAAGCTAGCTATATGTGTTGGAGGACTATGACCACAATGCTCCTGGTATGATTTGATATAGGATTTCTGTCGTCTCCACCTTAGCATCCAGTCACTCATTATTTTATAGAGATCTTTTCTGGAGCACCCAGACTATGGTGGAGTCATTGGGTCGATCCTTACTATTAGATACTCCTAAGGAACGATATTTAATGATCAGACACAAGTTCCTGTACTGTGGGAAAACGCTTGGAGAAAATAGATTCATCTAGGATCTCCTGGTAGCTATGTTGATGCATTATGATTTCATAATGGGTATCGACTGGTTATCCACAGTTCATGCTCAAATCAACTATCATAGAGGATGATTGTGTTGTGTCTATGAGGATGGGAACATGTTTTCCTTCCCTGGAGAGAAGGGTGCTCTTGTAGCACATGAAAAACTTTCATTGAGGAGGTTGTAACCAATCACTAGCCAGTTGGATAGACTCACCCTCGATGCGGCAGATAGGATGATTCCTCACATTACTGTAGTGGTGGATGAGTACAAAGACATCATTCATGAGGATGTTCCAGGATTACCACCTCATAGAGAGGAAGACATATGCATTGATTTGTACCCTGCGATGACACCAATATCCACACCAGCATATCAGATGTATCACGTGGAGATTCATGAGTTGAGGGAATAGCTGGATGATTTATAGGAGAAGGGCATCGTGCAACCCAACATTTCATAGTGGGATTCCCAAGTTTTGTTTTTAAAGAAGGAAGGCAGAAGATTGAGGATGTGCGTAGATTTCTGACACCTGAATCAGGTGATCGTTAAAAAAAATTACACACGGATGAGGATTGATAGCCTCTTTGATCAGCTAAAAGGAGAAAGATGGTTCTCGAAAATAGACCCCAGATCAGGCTGTCATCAGCATCATGTACTTGATGAGGATGTTCCGAAATCATTTATTAGATATAGGTATGGCCACTAAGAGTTCTTGTTGTTCCATTTAGGAATTAAATATTCTCTATAAGTGTTCAACAGACTCTTGAAAAAGTTATTCTATCCTTACCTTGAATAATTTTCCATGGTCTTCATTGATGACGTCATGGTATACTAAGAATCAGAGATGGAGTATACTACACTCCTGTAGATAGTCTTGGATATAATATGAGAGAACCTGATTAGTTGAATGATCATTAAGTGTCATTTCGGGATTCAAGAGGTCCACCTCATGGGACATGTCATTTCAGAGGCTAGAGTTGTAGTGGATCTAGAAAATATAGAATCACTGCTTTCATGGGAGCTACGAATGAGCGTGACATAGGTATGGTGATTTCTTGGTTAGGATTGGTACTACTGAGAATGGGGAAATAATTTTCCAGTGTAGTGAAACCCTAAATATTTTTGGCATGGAAGGGACATCTCTTTTGTGTATTGAGAAGAGATAGTAAAGTTATCAGGATCTGTGGTAGAGACTGAAGAGTTCCCCCATATTGAGACTACTATAGAAAGGATTTAGCTATATTCTTTTCAACTAAGCATCACAGACCGAATTGGGATATGCCATGATGCATTATTAATTATAAGTCAACTATTATTCATGGATGTTGTGGATTCACAAACAGAACTACAGAACCAATTTCCTAGAGCTAGCAATAGTGGTCTTTGCCTTGATGATTTGGTGGCACTACCAGATAGGTGAGTGGTATATCATCTACAATGACCAAAAAATCCATAGATATATCATATTTCAGAAGGACATAAACTTGAGGTAGAATCAATGTATATAGTTCCTCTAGTACTATGAAATCGTGATGGTCTATACTCATGTGAAGGGGAATGTTGAAGTAGACATGCTCAACAGGAGATTTGGTTTGCAGTTTCGAATTGAAGCGTCCAAGAAGTTAGTCCCGAGGTAGATATACTCCATGGATGATGATGGAGAATATTATCTTCCATCGATGACTATAAAAACCAAACTCTTATAGAGTTTTAGGGAGTCAGAATGTGTGGATGTTGACTTCTAGGTCCGAAGATCTCATTTATTTTTAACACAAGTTCCTAAATGATATTCGGTAGGTAAGGTGCATGTCATCATTTTCAAAGGCTGAACTATTTTCCCCCTGGCATCACATGAGGAGGTTCTGAAAGTGTTCCAAAACTCCCATTTGACGGTACATCTAGTAGTGGTGAATACATACAAGGACATTCGATATCAATAATGCTGGACATGGATGAAGAAGTATGTGGTGGAGTTGAAATATGTGTACCCCACATGTTAGAAAGTGAAAGAGTAGAATTGGGTTCCTGTAAGTTTGACTGAACTAGTTGAGGTTCCAGTGCTTAAGTGGGATGGTATCTCAATTGACATAATGATGTTTTTGACCTTTACAACTTGGGGGGGAACAATATCATCTTGGTGATTATTGACTGAATCACAAGTTAGCATAGTTCAAACTAATTCAAGAGTTGGGTTTAGTAGAGAGAATGACATTCCTCTATTTGGAGGAGATAGATCGACTCCATGTGGTCCCATAGAATGTAGTCTCAGACTGAGACACATGATTTAAATAAAAATTGTGGAAGGGTTTTCAAAAGGTTTTTAGGTCATATCATCATTTGAGCATAGATTTATAGACTCAGATAGATGGTCATATGGAAGGGAATATCATGGTTTTGGAGGACATGATCTTTTCTTGTATCATGGAATTTAGGTAGATCAGGGAGGATCACCTTCCACTGTTCGAATTGGCATACAAAAATAGCTACCACCCCACCATTAGTATGTCTCTATTAGAGGTGATTTACTGGTGACTATGGAAATCACCATTATGCTAGACAGACCAAAATGAGTCAGCACACATTGGCTGAGAGTTGGTACATGCTACCACCGAGATAGTTCAGTTCACGGAAGAGAATATGAGTACTTAAGAGAGAAAGGAAATTTTTTTATGCTAATAAGAAATGGAGGCCCCTGGAATTTGATGAGGGAGACCATATGTTCCCTCTTTTATCACCTAAATGTGGATTGTATTGATTTGGCTGGTGAGGCAAGCTATATCTAAGAATCATCGAACCATTTTAGATATTGGTCAGAGTTAAAGAGGTGGTGTACCAACTATCCCTCCCCCAAAAATGAACAGAGTGAATAATTTTTTCAATGTATCACATCTGATTATATACATTAATGATCAATTTCATGTCATTGGATGGGATGAGTTGTACATCAATGATGGGGAGACGTTTACAGAGTTCTTAGTATAGATTGAGGTTAGATAAGAGAGGGTCATTTTTGGATGATTGATTATAATATATCACGTCTCTTAAAAGAAAGGTATTATCTAGGACATCACATGGGAGAGGGAGGCTCAGATTCATGGCAAGTACACCCATTATATTGACAAGACCATGTGCCAGATTGTGAAGTTTTAAATCCCAAAATTAATGGGTAAGTGGAATAATTCCATGTATTTTTTTATAATATATATGATTATTTCAAGAACAGACACTAAGAATAGACATGATTCTGATCCTCAGTGAGTCTGGATGAGGTTTTCAAACATTTTTGATTGTATTTAAAATTGTAAACATTAGATTTTTTGGTAACATCAAAACAGGTGATCAGATTTAAAATATGAGGGTACAGTTGTGTCCAAAACGACAAATTTTACATAGAGATGGACATAAACTAGACCAACACAGGTCAAGGGAAATCATTAATTTTTGGACATTTAAACAAATTTAAAAAGAACATTTTATATATATATAAATTAAATTAAATTTCAGATTATTTTTTATTTTGAATATTTAATTTTCTAGAAATGTAATAGAAACGATGTTTCATAAATGAAATAGTTTAATGAAGTTGCAACATATCATCGTAGAAACACTGAATCACATTCTCCATATAATTATAAAGTAATGAAATGATGTGATGGAAGTCATCCTGGGGAATCGTGATCTGAATCCATGGAGAAAATTGGTTGATGAAAAAAATGAACAATAGCCACAAATCAAGGAATGTGATCAATCCAAACATCGACATCTTGATGAATGAAATATGCAAGGCTCCCTCTTCACCGACTAATGATTCATCTTCAAGGTATGGTGTCTTGATAAATTTTCATTCTTTGTTTTGAAATATCTAGAATGAATGTGAATCACCCGAGGAATGGAATGACTCACAGATCGTGCGTGCGTTTTTGGGAGGGTTTTGATTTGGGGCATTGAATTTAGAATATCCATGGTATCACTCATAAAAATATCCTCCACCCTTGTTTTGAATTATATCATCCACGCAGGCCCGCCCGCTCATAGCAGGGTGGACTAAGAGGCCCAGGCGGATGGCTCTGTTGTAGAACAACAGGTCAGGCTGCCCTAGAGAGCCCAATACCTGATATCCCTACAGTTTTTGGAACATATCGTTATTTCAATGTAGTTTTTTAAATTATATGAAATTATTTCCAGGAAGTGTAATTTGACAGAACATGATTATGAGGCTCAGAGTGCCCCGAATTAATTTTCAAAAAATGTTATGATTTAAATAACGAATATGATTTGTTTTACAGAATAATTGGATTAACCAATAAATGGGTGTCCGGATTATAATTATTGGTCTCTATTGCACTAAATAAGGTGGGTTTACTGAGGGCATGACTTAAAATTAGTTGGTGCATGCCCCTAGTGAGAACACCAAAAAATGGAATAACAGTAAATAAAATAATTATATAAAATTATTTTATTTTTCAAATTTTATTAACTCAAAAACGGTGTCACATATTCAAAATCTGAGACCACCGCTGAACTCATGAGGTTATGCTTTACATAGGTAGATACTAACATTGGGCGGCACGGTCTAGTAGTGGATGTTAGTTTTTGGACATAAATAAAATAATTTTGAAACAATTAATTTATTGTAAAATCATTTACATCTAAATGAGAAATTAGATAGAAAATATGAGTACCTTTGATCTTGTGAGGTCGTGTTCCCCTTAGGTGGAGCCTAACCTTCACCAGCATGGGTCTAGGGTTACTGTTAATAAAGTTTTGAACCTTTTTAAGGTACATTCAGAAAAATTGCAGAAAAATAATTCTATCTTTTGAACTAGTGTTTAGATTAAAAATCTGTGGGCACTGTTGAATTCAAAATTCCATGATTCGATTAAGGGAAGCACAAATTCTATCGGCAAGGTTCAAATTATAAAAGATAAATTTTTTACTTAAAAAAATTAAAAATATCTTTTGGTTATATTATTTTTCTTTTGTGAAATTATTGGAAAAATGGGGGTGGGATTGCAGTGAAGCATTAAACCATTAAATTTCTGGACACATGCTTTTTGTAATCAAAATGTTGGTAGATTTAAATGAACATCTAACCACACTATTGAGATAATTAATGTGCATCATTAATTATACTCATAAATGAACCTCATTAACTGTGTGGTGCATTTATACTCTCCTCCCCTCTTTTTAAACAAAACGTGATAGTGGGTTTTCAGGATGCAATAGGGGACTATATAATGAAGTATTGTGACAAATTATACCACCCTAGAATGAAGCCTCGAGCGACGGACATGCATAATTTGAAGGGCGACAACATTCCTTGACTAACACCTTCGGATGTGGAAACTACATTCTCAATTGTGATGCCTTACCATGATTACAAGGTATGGGGTTATACGTTTGATTCCTCCACTTTTTACCCCATTCTTTAATATTTTCAACAAAATGGGTAAACCATCCCACGAGTTGACCAGAGATTCACTCTATAAAGTGATAGGATAATTTAGGGTTACATTGTGGGTGTATTTATAATCTAATAATCCTTCCAATGTTATAATGCTAACACAGATGGTATGGGATGAACGAAAAACGATCAAACCCTCTGTCGAACTTGTTATGGTTGTGTTCTACCAGGGAGGCAGGAGGATGTGGTTTTGTGACAGTAGCACATGGTGGGACTGTCGATTGAGGGAGGTGGCGATCGACACCCGCATTCCACAAAGGAATTGAGGTGCCCAAAGGTGATGCAATGGGCAATAGATGCCTGAAGGAGACACAGTGGACAAGCAGTTCTTGGCCAATGTCGGCAGCGTTGAATTAGGGCAGTGCATAGTGGCGGCGCGCTGTGGTGGAAGGCCATGACATTGAGCTATGACCGAGGGAGGACCTGCGAACGTAGGTCCATAGCATACCGGTACATGCATACCGGTCATGAGGTGCGGCACCATCTGGCATCGCTGCTGATTTGGGCATCGTGCGGGGGTGGCACGCTACAAAGGAAGGTTGTGACATCGTGCGGCGGTGGAGAGTGGACCCGGTCACACAGTTCTGTAGTGGGATGATCCACGAAGACCTTCCAAAATATGCAGTGTCACCTTGTGTTGCTACATTGATCTCCAAAATGGATTCTTTAATTTGGGAGGGGAGCAGACCCACACGCTCGGCTTGCGAGGCGAGCAATTCTACAGCCCGGTGGGCCATGCCATGCCAGGTGGGCCGGGCTGCACCTGCAGCACAGTGGGCCGAGCCCATGGGCCATCATGATAGACCAGGACTATCGGAATAGGGCCGATCCCAACCCCGTCATGTTGGGCCTTGCGGGTCTGGCCAAGTTGGTCAGACTATGTCGGACCGGACATGGACTCTCTTGAGGTAGAGTTCGCTTAAATGACCATATCTCATAAACAAGAAAACAATTTGAAAAGCCATCTAAATCCGAAGAACCCATTTATTTATTAAGTTATTTTGAGATAATTCACGTGAATTTTGAAGAATTTTGGAGTTAGGTCAGGTTTGAACGTACCCTAATCCAACCGGGTCCTTGACACTAAAATTCTTATAACATTCAGACTGACTGTCCGGTTGATACACCATATATTGCATTGGATCCCTTTTAACATGATAGATCATTTGGTTTATTCATTTTGGAACTTTATTCTAGTTGAGGTATTATCAATAACCTAAAGAACAAAACCAGTGTGTTTTTTGTAGTGAGAGTAGGATTGATACTCCCTCGATGACTGAAGGCACAAGTATTCATTACTCCTCTGCCCCGGTATAGACGAGACTCCCCGTTTCATGAGTGCAGTTTATTTTTTCTTATGAGCTGGACTTCCAATATTTGGAGTCTGTACTCCTCTATTTCCTTAGGCCGTGAATACTCCTTAAAAATTACAATGATTTAGTTACTCCCCTACAGGGTATGGTGCTAGTCTTCAATGTTAGGAGTAGGTAATCCATTATCAACCCTGGGTGTGGGTCCTACTTATGTATTTATACAAAAGAGTAGGTGCTCCCATGCCATGCCAGGGTGAGGGTCCCCATGTCTCGGGTCAGTACTCCTTTGAAGTATTAGTGCGTGGGCCCCCATAGTGAACAAACTACAAGAATTGTACTCCCCTAACGGGTAGGTTGCGGGTCTACACGTATGGATTAGTACTCCCATGTATCTAAGGAGCGATGGGGATAGGGTATTTCATGGGAGTTGGATCTGCCTTTCCTGTAGGAAATATTTATGAAGAGAGGTCCCCTCCACATGTTGTAATCGATACCCAGGGTAGAAGTTAGTACTCCCAAGATGGACTCAGGTACAGTCCTCTTCATACTCAAGCAACTGATATATCATGGGTTACACTAGAGTAGTGCTCCCCCAAGTGAATGTAATGTCTAGGAGTGGGCCTTTTCACTTGGATTCCCTTGGTATTACCTCAGGTGCCAGACTGTGACTATGATACCTCTAGTGTCGGGCACTAAAGTTTGTTCTATCATAACATTCCTGATAGAGCACGTCCTTTTTGAAGACCCGTTAGGAATTTATGAGTAGTAAATGATGAAGTACATCTATGAGATGTCTGACATTAGTGATGGATGATTCATGGAGTGATTATTATTGATCCTTGAGTTATAATTTGAGAATTCATTGGAAATTGTGGAAATATCTTGAGATCGTGGCATTATGTTTCTTTGTGGATGGGATGAGTATATATGGATGACATAGTTATATGCAATGGAATATACCTAAGTAGAGATTACTATACAAAATCATTCTGTTTTAAATCATGGTTGTTTGTGGTATTTCTTTTATGGATTTCTAAGATTCCATCGAGGATCTCAGGGTCACCTACTGAGTAATGAGTTACTCACCCCTACACGTGCTTCACACCCATGTGTTTTGTCTTGTGCAGACATTTGACGTTTCATTATGGTATCTTAGAAATACGTGACTAACAGTCATTACAATGGTGGACATCGTTGCCTAGGATAAGGAGGGTTCCGGTATGACAAGTCAGACAAGACATAATCCTTTGGCTTCTAGCAGCATCACTACTCAAGTGATAGGGTGGGATCTTCCACAGATGACCGTCAGTGCTCCCTTTGTGCCTTGCAATATTTGGTTCTTTTTTCGGGCTTTTATAATGGCCCGGTTACTCTACTCGGTTCTACACATGCTGTTGTAATTTGGTTTTTGATTACATAGTGTTCACCATTAAGCATTGTGGTTTTTATGTGAGTGAATTTGTGTACAGGTATCAAGGAAAATGCCTCCCACATGCAGGTTGACATCTTCGACGCCAGTCACCAACACCTGGACTTCGGGAGGCGGGCTTGGGGCATGTCACCACACATTCCCCTATAGACAGGTTGTGACCAAGTGGTATTAGAGGTGGTCAGTTCAACATCAAATGCCAAGATTTACTATTATTGTTTTGTGGGAAACAATGTTTGTGTTTCGAGTTCATATTTGAGGCTAGATACTCTAGTGTTGGTGTGGCGGACGACGTATTCATGCACAAGGACACTGGACACATGTTACCTGACTCTATACATGGAAATATTGGTTGTTGGAAATATAAGGGAATATGCATATTGTATTGATGGTTTTGATTTACATGTTCATTCTCCATTCATCTCTCTAGATATAACCTTATAATTGTGGTACATATTGATCTATATTTGGATGTCTCCACTTGGATGACCAGCCAGGATCCCGATAAGTGGTCATGAGGATAGCCCTCCTAATGATGAGGCATCCATTCATGGACTATTGATTGAGATGGCCCCACCGAGTGGTGCACCGGTTCTACCACCACTCGATGGATATCATCTACTACCAGCGGTTTTAGAAGAAGATTTTCCTTAGGCTCAGTGCCCTATATAAATTCCACAGGTAGAGAACTCCCAGGTTCCATGGCGAGAAAGATCATCCAGTAGCTGAGGATTTCCTTGAGGATGTTAGTTCTATTTTCCACATAGTGAGGACAATGCCCGACCAGATGGAACTCATGTATGCATGCCTTCTTTAGCGCTCATTGGGAAGATGGTGGAGTCTGACAATTCAGACTCATGTCGAGGCGTCCCTCACTTAGATAGACTTTGAATGCCTCATCAGAGTGGAGTTCATTCCAGAAAAATTTCACTCTATATTCATATAGGAGATGATGAACCTATGGTAGGGAAGCATGATGATAGCAGAGTACTCAGTGAAATTAAGATATCGTGTTCGCTACCCAGTAGATATGGTGTGGGGCACTTACATCAGGGCTCAATCCTTCGAATAGGGACTGGATAGGGAAATCAGGGAATCTGTGATACCTCTCAGCATTCGAACACATGGTGGGGTACTGTAATCATCCCTGGTGGTTGAGAGCTTCCTGGAAGAGGAGTAGATGGATGTGACCTATGGAAGAGGTCACAAATCAGAGTTTTCTAATAGAGATAGTAGATGAATGGTTTCAATATAATGGAAAAGGAGGCTACCCCTATCCAGACACATATACATGGGTCGATGGAACATCAGCAACGCCATGGATAATATCAGCCATATGAGAGGCAATGTTACACTTGTAATGGATGGGGGAATCTATCTAGAGATTTCATAACCTGCCGTACTACTGAGAGGGAGACGAAAAACGAACCTCCATGGTAGAGAAAACACTTGGAGAATAGAGATCCACAAGTTGGAAGTTGAGGTAGAGGAGTTGGAAGGGCAGTAGGGGTGGCCCATGCCAGGATCAGGGAGTTGGAGGATGTGGGAAAGGATAACTACACATAGTTGTGGCTCATGAACATGAAACATCAGGAGAAGTTCAAAGTAAAAAATATGACTTTTTCATTTATACCTTCCTAAATAGACACATTTGATAGACATTTATATTTCCCGAGTATTGTTTGAGACATTGAGGTTTCATTTGGACAATGGATGTGACCCTCAGGCTTAGAGACATCTGATGGAGGAGACCCATTGATAGTGTGACTTGGCTCCTAGAGGTGAGAGTTGCGGTTGGAATCTCATAGTTGTGGTGTCGAGACCCTATGACATTAATATGGTATGGAATACTACCGTTAATGCCCAGAAAAATGGTATTAGGTATGAAATGTGGTATATCATCATGGCGTATAAGGTTTTAACTTTGCAAAAAAGGTGGAATCCAAGGGACCATGGTCTGGACACTCATAAAGACTCCCACCTGAGTCGTTTTGTGGGGGAAGAGTTAGAACAAAAGATGTTTTCGCAGTGCAGAATGGTTCCTAGTCATCCATACTCTATGGAGATTCCACAGGTGGGTGTGGTCATGTCTTGTTTTGGATTTTGGTGTGGCCAATGAATAATCTAGTAAGTGGACCGCTAGACCCCATGATTACAGATGTATGGCGGTTCTTAGTGCTTTCTACAATTGTTGCAACTAATGAAAGATGTGCCTATTGCAGAATGAGGTCTATCTAGTAAGAGATGAAAAAATTAGTGGTTGATCTCAGTAATCCATTGTTTCTCATTCATGGAAGCTGCATAGGAACCTTTGATGGATCAATTTTCTTCCAATGAGTTTGTGCCTCGGTTTTTCAGGGACAAAAAGTCTACAGGTTGGGAGAATGTAACATTGATGAATATCTATATTAAATTTTTATATGGAATTCTTCCAAGGTTGTTTAATGTGATGTAACGTGATTCGAATGTCTGGAGTGCCCGGAATGATCCATCGAAAAAAAGTTTAGCTTCAAATAGCACACATGAGCAGTTTTCCTAAAAAAGTTGAATAACTCTTAAATGGTTGCCTAGATCAAAAATCTAAGGGCACTATTACATTCAGGATTGTGGGTTTACCTTGGGAGTGACTTCATTTTTTTAGTGCATATCCCTAGTAAGAAAATCGAAAAATGGCATAACCGTAAATAAAAAAATAAAATAAAATTATTTTATTTTTACTATGTTTATAACACACAAATGGTGAATCATATTAAAAATCTATGACCACTACTGATCTCATGAGTGTATTATTTCCTTATGAAAATTCTAATATTTGTAGCGTGGGATTCTAGTGGATGTTTGTTTTTGTCTGTAAATAAAATAATTAAGTAACAATTATTTTATTGTAAAAAACATAACATCTAAATGGAAACTCTGATTGAAAATATAAGAGTAATATTGAGCTCGTGAGGTTATTTTCCCATTAGGTGGAGCCTATCCTTGCCTGGAGTTGGTAATGGATGAATGTTAATAATTTTTTGAATTATTTTAAGGTACGTTCAATAAATGTGGGGGAGGATAATTTTATCATTTGAAATGGTGCTCAGATTAAAAATATGGGGGAACTATTGAATCCACAACATCAGGATTCGCATAAGGAGAGAATAGCTTTGACTGACAAGGGTCATACAAAAAAAGTTAATTTTTGAGAATTACAAAAAATAATAATATAACTTTTGGTTATTTTGTTTTTCCTTTGTGAAACCGTTTGAATAATTTTTGTGGGACCACAATTCAACATCAATCCATTTAATGGAATGACTCATTATTTCTATAGCTACATAGTTGGGAGATTTAAATGAACGTGGATCACAATGTTGAGATAATACTAGAGGTTCATTAATTATAACTATTAATGAACCGAATTATTTATGTTGTGCATTGGTCATCTACTACCATCTATTTAAACAATTCTCAGGAATGGGTTTTTGACACGCATGAGTGGAACCTCTAACGAAGTGTTGTGATGACTTCCACCAACCTTGAATGAAGCATCAAGCGATGGACGTTAGAGAAATCAATAGGTGTTGGAAAGTGCTGACAAACACCTTCAGAGTTAGACACTTCTTCCTCCTCCACAAAGCCTTCCAATGATTACAATGTAGGGGTTATATGTTTTATTCCTCCCCTTTTGACCCTGTTCTTGATTATTATGAAGAACAGGGTCAACCATCCAATAGGTTGACCTGCGTTTCTCTCTTTAATGCAAGAGGTTAATGCGATGTTACATTATGGGTGTTTTTAATAATCTTATAATCATTTCCATTTTATAATGCTAATGCGAAGGTTGTGAGCTGAACAAACAAGGACTGGACCCTCCATTTAACCTATTATGGAAGCATTCTATGTTGGTGACCATGATAAGTTGTGGTGTGTCGGTGGCATGCAGTGGGACCAACAACCGAGGGATGCGGCGACCAGCACCCATGGGCCACAAAGGAATGAAGGCACCCGAAGGTGCCGTGATTAACAAGCAGTGGTAGGCCAATGCTGGCCACATTGAAGAGGGGTAGTGCGCTATGGCGGTGTGTCGCGGTGGAAGGTCGTGCCATCGAGAAGCGGCTATAAGGACCCAACATTTAAAATTAAATAATATTGAATTAAAATAATAATTAACATTTTGGATATTTTTCTGGTTTAGGGTTATAATGAATTCATCCAAAACTATTTAATTACATCTAAAAAATTACAAGGTGGACACTTCTACTCAGTTTCCACTTTTTTAAAATAAAAAAACTCTTGAAAAAAAGAGTCCTGTCCAGTCCCATGTTTTAGGCACCATGCCTTTTCCATGATCCCGTCCTTGACCCTATTCATTTTTGTCCTCTAAAAAACATTTCAAAACATGGGATGATCATAAAAAGTTCAGTATAGGTTATAAGAAAATGGAATAAAATATTAGTTCATCAAGACAAACAAAACATAAGCTCTTTAACATACCACCTAAAATCATAATATTTATGAATAACACATAAATATCATAAATCATAAAGGTATGTTGTGGCATCCAGGTCATACATACATCGTAGTTATCATAGCTACATAGGCAGTTACGATGGAATACCCATCACAACATATTCCCTAATTCTCTTAGGAGAAACATTCACATTTACCTCCATCAAGTTACCCAATGCATTGGAGATCTATCTCGGGCTCACCTTCCGATGGTTTATCATGGAACAACTCATATACATAAACAAGGCCCAAGAACACTAATATATTCATAACACATAAAACAAACATAATGGAAAGATAAAATTTACACATTTCAATCACTCTATATCATTTGAAAATCTTGAAATAAAAAATTCATTATCAAAACCATTTTCAATACGTAAATATGTAAAAGAGTATACATTATTTTTTATCATTTTAAAAACATTATGTCTTGTTATGGAAGGCAAAGATAAAATAACACTCATGGCAGCGAAAAGGTCATTGTCACCGCTTACATTAAAAAAACATTACATTGTGTCATTTAGAAAAACACATCATAAAAAAATATTCCCATTGAATGAAATTAAAATTAAATTATTTTTATACACCGTATAAAACAATTTCGTTTATAAAAATAAATATGCCTCGAAGAAAAGAGATTGAGACGAAGTCCCTTACCTCGTGTCCTAATTGACCCGTTATTTATTTAATCTCCTGAATATTAAAACAAAGTTAATTTATACTTTTCTACGAACCATTTTCATGTTTATTATTCCTTTTATATTACTTATTACATTATAAATAACATTATGTAATCTATAAAGTTATTATTGGTCATTTTTTTCGATATTTGCTACTTGAGTAAAAAATTGAAATCCTTATAATTACAAGTTATTCCTGTGGTCAAAATTTAATAATATACAAAATGATATTAATTATTTAGATATAATATATATCTTATATGTCCAGTATATATATGTATTTTTAATTTAATATAACATTTAGAGGTAATATATGAAATGCACCGTTCGTGTAGACGAAAATCCATACGTACACATGAATGATAATTTCATTTCTATTTCATATTTAATGGAAAAAATATATAATGATAGATAGGTATATTATAATTCCAATATAATATCATATATACTATAATTATCTCTATCCTTTTTATGTCCCACATATGGAATTAACGAGTCATATCACTTTGAGGGGGCATTAGTCCGCACTTCCTAAAATGAATTTATCCCGTTTACCCATAATGGAAACCATGAGGGTATGCTATATATGAAAAATACACAAGAATACATAAAAAATAATCATAATATGTATCATATGTAAATACAGTTCCATCTTAATGTTCACCATGATAGGTGGTAGGAAATAATTGAACAATCATCATTTCTTGAGGCGTTACTTTGCTATCCACTAAAATAGTATGTTCTTTACCCATTAGATGTAGGTTTCTATAAGTGTAGATTGAATCCTTCTCATAAAAAAACCTATAATATTGAGGGAAAATTTGTAGTTATAAATCAAAAGAATAAAAAGAATTTATGGGTTGGAGAATTAATATAAAATAATAAAATTTAAGGGAAACTATTACCTTTAATTTGGGTAATTCCCATCGGTTTATACCGAAATGAATTCTTCAAGTGCCTAATACCTAAGTAATGGATTCTAGGAAGAAGATAGGGATATTGAGAGAATATTTGGGCATGGTTTGGATGAGCCAAGGGGATTGATATGTGTGAGTAATGGGATAGAGGTGATGGATTTTTATAAGTGGTGGTGGAGGGGATCTTTAAGAATGTGTGAAAATATTATTTTATTATAAAATGAATTTCATTTTATAAAGGTCCAAAAATTATTAATTTAGAATATAAGAAGTCTCATGGTAGAAATAAAATAATTAAATAATAATTGGATAGGTTTTGAATATTACTTTAATCTTTAAAATCTTTTTTATTTAAATCAATATTTAATGAGGTAAACACAACTTCATTATTGTGTCATAAATAATTATATTTATATGACATCTACAAATTATATAAAAAATACGATAATGTAGGAAATCATTTTTTTCTTTCAATTTCATATTTATAATATAATATATAACATATATAACCACTTTTAATAAATTATTTACTAAAAAATATTTGTTTATATGATTTTAAGTTTACATTATGTTAATTAAAATAAAATGTCAGTATCACTTTGAAGTGGCTCCATGGGGACCCAAATCGACCAAAAGATTCCCATGGTCGGCCATGAATCATACAATAAGTTTAGGACTATGTTAAGTAAATTTTATATTATAATTATTTTCTTTTTACTATGAATTACCCTATTTACTTTTAACCGCGGTAAATAAAAATCAAAAGTTACTATTCACCAAAAAAAAATTTTCTTCTAATTGAACCAAATTTTACTAATAACAACCAAGTATGTCGGATTTTAGAAATTCAAATCCCATAAGTGGTAAAATTTCATTAAAATGAAAAGGTCAATTTTTAACTACTATATAGTGGTTTCACTATTCATCAAAAATTAATGTTTTTCAGAAAATTACCAAAAATTTAGCCTAAGATATATTAATTATTTCGAATTCAAAAATGATGCCTCTTTTAACAAATTCAGAACATAGAAGTTTGATTAATTAATTTTAAATTAATTCCTATTGTCAAAAAGAAGCATGTTTTTAAGAAATATTAACTATCAAAAGATTGACACTTATATATGTCGAATTTCAATGTGAAATTAATTACAATGACAAAAATCAGATTAAATGGTAAAAATTTAATATAATAACACATTAATACCAATTTAAAAGATAATATAACAATATAAATAAATTAGAATAAAACACAGTTTTGTATTAAAATACCATACCTTTTGCTAGTAATAAAAATTAATTTTATCAGAAATATACAGAAAATTTACCCAAAGAATATTTTTATTTCTCAATTTTAAAGTATAATTTCATTTTGTCAAAAAGAACATATAAATGTGACCAAATATATTATTAATGAGGGTTCTCCATTAAAAGGTGTTAAATCTACCTTTTAATGAATATTATAGTATTTTGGCTTAAAATCATGTTCTTTCTTTTTTTAAGCCTCTAAATTATTATTTGCTAATTGGAACAAGATTTAATAAAATTATATAATAATATTTTAGTTAGTCATATTCATTCCCGCCAATATAATAGCTAAGCGTTAACTACTGTTTAAAATAATAATATTATAATATTATTGTGAAACCTAAGATTTCAATGAAACCCTCTCTTGCATATTGGGTATGTGAACATACATAGAAACCCATTTAAAGTAAAATTAATATTTAATTAAAAAATTATTAATTAAAATGATAATGTGTTATTTCTTTATTCACCTAGGATGTTACATTGCTCCCTCCTTTTAGAAATTCCGTCCTCCAAATTTTATTCACATACTAAATAAATGGGGGTATTTATGTCTAATAGAATTTTCAAATTCCCACGGTGCCTCTTAAACCATATTGTTTTTACACAAAACCATTACCTGGAGAATTACCTTATTGCACCACACTTGCTAATTACAGTCCAGAGTTTGGACTAATTGTTCCTCATAAGAGATTTTCTCTTCCAACTGAACTACATTTGGACATAAAACACGAGATGGATCTGGAATATACTTTATCAACATTGAAACATGAAAAACATTGTGTACCTCGGACAGACATGGAGATAAATCCACTCTGTATGAAACTAATCCAAAGTTACCAGAGATTTCAAAAGGTCTAATAATCCTCAGACTCATCTTTCCCTTTTTACCAATACACATCACACTTTTCCATGGAAAACTTTGAGAAAAGAAGGATCACCTACCTCAAAGGAAATATCCTTCATCCGATTATCCACATGACTTTTATGCATGCTCTGATCTGTTCTCATGTGATTCTGAAAAAACAGAACCTTTTCTACCATCTCTTATACCAATTCTAGTCCCATGAGCTTCCGTTCATCTATTAAAAACAAAAAATTAGAGTGCAACATCCCTTTACATATAATGCCACAAATGGAGCCATCTGTATACTAGAATGAAAATTGTTATTATATAAAAATTCAACCAATGAATGATGGTGTTCGCAACTTCCCTGGTAATCCATTAAAAAGAACATAGCATATCCTCTATCGTCTGAATTGTTAATTCTGACTGGACATCTAATTGCGGATTAAAAGGTGTACAAAAATTTAATTTAGTACCAAATGAGTTCTGAAGTCCATTCCAATAGTTATAAGTGAACATGGGATCAAGACCAGATACAATGGAGATGGGAACACCATTAAACCTTACTATATCTTTAGTATACAACCAAAGAAGTTGATCTAGAGGAAAATTATCTCGAATAGGAAGGAATTGAGCTTATTTAGTCAATCGATCAAAAATATCACAGATTTCATTATTACCTTGAGATGTTTTCAGAATTCCAACAATAATGTTCATGGATATATTTTCCCATTTCCACTCTAGCACTAGAAATGACTAAACCATGAATTTTGGTAACAACCACTCTTGTTTAACCTACTGAATAGTCAAACACATCACAATAAAATCAGTAATATATCATTTCATTCCTTCCCACCTGTAATACTCTCAATGTTCTTTGTATATCTTAGTACTGGATAGATGAACTGAAAATGGGGAACTATAAGCTTCACATAACAACTCATTCTACAATGTTTAATCATAAGTCACACATATTCTTTTTCCAAATGTCAAAACTAAATCACTATCTATGTTAAATTCAGGAAACATACACTTCTGAACCAACTCTTCTGTTTTCTGTAACACACTGTCATCCTTCTACGTTTGATTTATTCTGTCTGATAGAGATGATTTTTACTGAAAATTGAAACAAAACCAAAGAATTTCCTAAATCAACAACATCTATGACAATGTTAATCAAATCAAAAACCAAAAAATATCATTCAAACATAGCATGGTTAATGAAGCATTACTTTTTCAAATCAAAGAAACAACTACATTATTTTCTTTTCATAGATGGTAAAGGATCATGTAATCAAAATCCATGATTAATTCCAAAAATCTCCCCTATCTCATGTCCAATTATTTCTGAGTGAATATATACTTAAATATTTTTTTTTGCTATATATTTCACATTTTACTCCATTCAAATGATGACTCAGGATTTTTAATACAGAAAAATAGCACATAATTTCTAATTATGTGTATGGCAATTTAACTCATGATGTATCAATTGACATGAAGAATAAAAAATTACCTGATCATTCTACATAATATGTTCACCAAATCCTTTCTACAAAGTATCACTATAAATAAAAAACTCACTATTTAAGGAAGGTAGTTACAAAACTGGAGCATCCACCAATCTTCTTTACAATTCATGAAAAAAATAATCACATTCTTTAGTCCAAATGAACATAACACATTTTTTAGTTTACTTAGTTTGTGGGTTTGATAACCGTGAAAATTTATCAACAAACCTCCTTTAATTACCTAGAAAATCTAGAAAACTACGAACCATGGATATATTTGTGGGCCTTGGCCAGACTTCAACAAACTTTTTTTATAAGGATCAACAATTATGTAATATTTTGATACAATGTGACCATGGAATGAAATTTGATGTAACCAAAACTCTCAGTTGCTAGATTTTCCAAATATTTTGTTTTCATTTAATGATTGAAAGGAAACCCTTAAATGACATTCATTCTTCTCTCTAATTTTAGAATGAACCAAAATATCATCAATAAACACAACCACAAACATATCAAAGAACTCACGGAAAATTCTATTTGTAAGAACCATGAATACAGCATGTGCATTGGTTATCCCAAAAGACATCACTGAAAATACATAGTGGCGAAATCTAGTATGAAATGCGGTCATTGGAATGTCTACTTCCATTAATTTCAAATTATAGTACCCCAACCTTATGTCAATCATTGAAAAATACAAATCTCCATGTAGCTGATTAAACAAATCATCAATATGAGGTAAAGGATACTTGTTCATAACAGTGATGTATCCAATGTTCTATAATCAATGAAATGTCTCATTGAACCATCATGATTTTTAAAAAACAAGACAGGATAACCCCATAGTGTTGTTCTAGGTAGAAGGAAACCTTTATCTAATAACTCTTGAAATTTCTTTTTTAACCTTAAAAGTTCAATTTGAGAAATTCGATAATGGGGTTTTGAAATTTTCTTAACATTAGGTACTAAGTCAATAGTAAATTCAACTTCCCGATCAGGTATAAAAATAGGCAAATCAGCATGAAAAACATCAGGATACTCATTTACAACCAGAACATCATTAGTCTGAATAGTTCCTTTGTTTTAAACAATATGTGAAAGATAACATTCATATTCATATTTTACTAGTTTCTAAGCTTCCTGATATGTTATCAAATGTAAGGTTTCATTCTTCTACACAAACTGAATGTCATTCAGAATGGAAACCTCTTTAGCACTGCAGTCAAACCCAACATGATAAACAAAAATCAAATCCAATCCCAGAATAACATCAAACGCTACTAGAGGCACAACAACAAGGTCTGTAGGTAGAATCTTTCCACACAGAAGGAAAATAAAGTTCTTATTATTTCTTTTTGTCTCAAAATTTCCTCCAAGTGTTCTTAACATAACTTCCATATTGATATCATGATATGGAATTCCTAATTTATTAGATATCTTCTATGAAATGATTGAATGAGTAGACCCCGAAACAAATAACAGACTGGCATAATCTGAACAAAAAAATAGTGTACTTGATACTAAATCATTTGATGACCCAACATCTACTGAAGTAGTTACAAAGGATTTCACCACCCCTTTATGCTTTTAGTCTAGATGATTTCCCTCAGTTGAGTTCATCGTTGGACACTCCTTTGTAGAATGACCCATTTCGTTGCACTTAAAACATTTTACTGATTGTAAATCATATTTTCTCTTACCATTACCCATCTCTATTTCAGTGCAATTATGAGCATTATATCCCATGTTACCACATTGGTAATACTTAACAGAATTAAAAAGACATTCCCTACCATTATGTAAACCACAATTTTTACAAACTATAAAATTATGTTTCTTAATATCTGAATTTTTTTAAAAGTTCTTATCTTTTTTCTGGCACCTCATCCAATTATTCTGTTATTTTTCAAATAAAATCTGATCATCAACAAACTCAATTTCATCCTTCTACGCACATCAGACAATTTGTTTATAACTTTTAATGTCATGATAAGTTAAATCCCTTCGATTCTTTGGCTTTACTTCGTTGTAAAAATAATTGGTTCTACTATCAAGATCTCAAATGAAATTGGGAGAATTCCTAGCCAATCAAGTGAATTTTATTTCATAATATGCCACTGATTCATCAGCCTTCCTCAATTCTAGGAATTTTTTTCCCATCCTAAGATGAACCACCTTAGGAAACCATTTCTCAAGAAACATACCATTGAATTCTTCAAAATTAGAATCATCTATATTATCACAGTTTCTAATATTTTTCACCATCGACCACAACTGATCTGCTTCACCATAAAAATGGTAAACATAAAGACAAACCTCTTGATGTTATAAACACCCAATGACATAAAAAATATTCTCATGTGCCTTAATCAACCGTTTTTATAGCACATGATCAGATGATCCTCTAAATTATTGGGGATTTTGCATCATGAAATGCTCTACTACAGACATGTTCCTATATGGGTGATCTGGCTGATCTCATTCATGAATACAACCACCATTTATAGCCTAAGTCAACTGTGACATCACTGAATCAAAATGTTTAGTTCCAATTCTGACCATCTCAGGTTTCTTATTTGGATGGTTGTCTTCCTCTTAATGTCATCCTTTCATAGATACCCTATTTCCTTTGCAGAAAACCATTTTGAATAGAGATATATTTTAGGTTAAGGAATATGGTAATATGTAAATGCTATATCATTTCAATATTACCCTAAATTATTTTATGGAAATTATTTTGACAATATTCCATCTCCTAATGTTTTCTAAACCGACCTATAATACCATCTATAAGGACTAGACAATAAACCGTACATAATATTGAATTAAATGAATAATTCACATTGAGGATCTTTTCAGGTTTTGAGTTTTAGAAAATTAGGCCATAATTATTTAATTACATCTCCAAAATTAAAATGTATACACATCTACTTAGTTTCCATTTTTTTAAAATAAAAAAACTCTTGAAAAAACTGAGACATGTCTAGTCCCACATTTTAGACAACACGACTTTTCCTTAATCCCATCCTTGACTATATTCATCTTTTCGTCCTGTGAGAAAAATTTCAAAACATTTGATGAGGATAAAAAGATCATTAAGGGTTATAAAACAAAGACATAAAACATTATTTCATCAAGACATACATAACATAATATCATTAACATACATCATGAAATCACATGATTTTTGAATAACACATAGAAATCATGAATCATAAAGGTATAATATGGAATCCATATCATACTTACATAGTTTCTATCACAACTACTTAGGGAGTTACGTTGGAATACTCATCATAGTATATTCCCTAAATATATTAAAAGAAACAGTCACATATACCTCCATCACGTTACCCAATGGTTTGGAGAGCCATCTTGGTCTCAACTTCCCTAGGTATATCATAGAACCACCCATATACTTAAACAATTCCCAAGAACAATAACATATTCATAACACTGAAAACAATCATAAAGGAATGAAAATATTTTCACAGTTCAATCACAATATATCATTTAAACATATATACATAAAAAATCCATTATCAAAATCATTTTCAATACAAATATATGAAAATAGTATATGGTATTATTTTTTTAAAAAAACATGATGGCTTGTTAAGAAAGAAATTGATCAAATAATACTTGTTGCAGCGGAAATGTCATTGTCACCGCTTATGTTTAAAAGAAACATTCTTTTTTTTTTGTTTTTTAAATGTCATTTTAAAAATATATTCCTATTGAATGAAATGAAAATGAAATTTTTTTTATACACCGTATAAAATAATGTCCAGCATAAAAATAAATATTCCTCAATGAAAGGAGATTGAGATGAAGTCCCTTACCTCGTGCCTGAATTGACTAGTTCATTCATTAATCTCATAAATAAAGAACTAAAGATAATTTATAAATTCATATGAACCTTTTTCAAATTTATTATTCCTTTTATATTACTTATTACAATTTCATTAACATTATGTAATCATTTAAACTAATAATGTTCATTTTGTCGATATTTGGTACTTGAGTCAAAAATGAACTTCTTATAATTACTAGTTGTTCATGTGGACAAAATTTAATTATATCAAGAATGATATTAGTTATATATATTTCATATATATCTTATATATTTATTATATATATGTATTTATAATAGTACATAACATTTGGAGGTAAGAAATGAAATGCACCGTTCATGGAGAGGGTAAGTCATACGTACGCCTGAAAGATACTTAAATTTATATTTCATATTTCATGGACTGAAAAAATAATTATACATAAGTTTATTATAATTCCAATATAATATAATAAATAATATCATTAAATCTATCCTTTATGCATCCCTCATATGGCATTAACGAGTCATTTCACTTTGAGGGGTTTTAGTCCTCACTTCATAAAATGAAATTATCATGTTTACCAATTATGGAAACCATAAAGGTATGCAATAAATAAAAAATAAAAATGAATAAATAACACATATAAAAAATATTTATCATATATAAATATAGTTTCATCTTAATGTCCTCCATGAGAGGCGGTATGAGATAATTGAACAATCCTCGTTTTGTGAGGTGTTAGTTTTCCATCCCCAGAACCAGTATGTTCTTTACCCATTAGATGGAGGTTTGTGTAATTGTATATCAAATACATCTCACAACAGAAACCTAGTACAATGAGGATACTATTGTTGTTATAAAAGAAAATAATAAAAAGATTGTAGGGGTTGGAGAAGTAACATAAAAGAATAGAATGTAAGAGAAATTGTTACATTTAATTCGGTTAACACCCTTTGGATTGAACCAAAAGGACTTATTGATGTGCCTTATGTCTATGTTAATGCTTCTATATAGAAGATAGGGATCTTTATAGCTTGTTTGTTCAGGGTTTGGATGAGACAAGGGGCGTGAGAAGTGTGAGGAATGGGTTTGATTTCAGGACTTCTTATAAGGGGATGGAGCGACTATTTAGGGATGTGTGGAAATATTATTTTATTATATTATGATTTTCTATTTCAAATTGTCAAAAACTTTTTAAAGTCCAATATACGATGACTCTTGGTCGAACTAATATCATCCAATTATAATTGGACAGGTTTTGGATATTATTTTAATCGTTATAATATTATTTATTTAAATTATTCATTAATGAGGAAAACACCACATCATTATTGTGTAATAAATAATTTTATTTACATGATGTCTAAAAATAATATAAAAAATACCATGATTTAGGAAATATTTTTATATTTAAAATTAATATTTATAGTCTAAGAGATACTTTACATAACCAAATGTAAATATTGATTTACTAAAATATATTTGTTTTTTCCACTTTTGCCTTTACATAATGTCAATTAAAATAATGTGTCATTATTACTCTTAAGTGGCTCCATGGGGTCCCAAATTCGACCCAAGGATTAAAATGGTCGGCCGTTACTCCTCCAACAAGGTTAGAATAGGTGTTATGAAAATTTTGAATTATTATAATTTTTTTTTTATTTTGAATTACCCTATTTTCCTTTAACAGTGGTATATAAAAGTCAGAATTTACTATTCCCCAAAATTTATTTTCCACTTATTGAATCACATTTTACTAAAAACATCATTCATTGTTGGTTTTTTGAAATTAAAATTACATAAGTTGTAAAATTTAATTTAAATGATAAAGTCATTTTTTAACTACTAATTAAAGGTTTCACTATTCATCAAAAATGGATGTTTTTCGAAAAAATACAATAAATTCAGCCTAATCTATATTTGATATTCTGAATTAAAAAATGATATTTTTTTCCCAATTTAGAAACAAAGAAGTTGGATTAATTAATTTAAATTTAATTGTTGTTGTCAAAACAGAAATGTGTTTTTATGAAATATTAATGATCAAAAGATTGACATTTATTTATGTCCAATTTCAAAATGAAATTAATTTGAATGACCGACATTTAATTTTATAGTAAAAATAATATGTCATTTTATTTTAAATTAGATTTAATATATAATATAACATTATAAATAAATTATAATAAAAGGTAGTTTTGATTTAAAAAACATGATGTTTCACTATTCATTAAAAAATAAATTTTATTTGGAAAATACAAAAAATTTACCCAATGTAAAACATTATGTCATGATTCTAAAGAAGATGTTTATTTTTCCCAATATATTATATATAAAAGTGGCCTAAACTAGTATTAAATAGGTTTAACTCTTAAAAAGTGAAAAAACGACCATTAAAAAAATATAAGAGTATTTAGGCCTAAAAACAGATTCCTTCTTATTTTAGGACTCTAAATTATTATTAAATAAACGAAAAAACATTTAAAGAACATCCATAATAATATCTTAGTTTGTTATGTTCATTCTCATCTATTCAATGTCTTAGCGTTAACTACCAACTATGTAACTTATGATTTCAATGTAACCCATTATTGCGTATCAGGTACGCAATCGAACATATAAACCCCTTTAATGTAAAATTAAAATTTAATTCAAAACATATTATTTAAAATGAAAATGTATTATTTCTCTATGTACATGTGATGTTATAGTGGAGGTGGGAGGACCTGCACCCGCATGTCTATTGTGGGCCAGTCAATGTGGACTTTCCCGGAGGTGTGGATCCATCTGGTGCTGTTCTTGAGCTGGTCAACATGTTATGGGGGTGGACCATGGAGGATGGTCATGGAATCGAGCCATGGTAGAGAGTGGAACCATGCTCATGGGTCTGTAATGGTCCCATCCATGCAAACCATCCAAGAGATGTGGCGCCACCTGGAAATGTAGCATTGAAGACCCAAATGGATTTGACTGTTCAGGAGGGGAGAGGTCCCCCATGCTCGGCCAGTTGGCTGAATGATTTCACAGCATGGCAGGCCACACATAGGTGGGGGGCTGGGACGAATACATAGGTCGAGCCCGCAACCTAGTGTGGTGGACTTATCCCAGCCGAACTGGTCAATTCCCAGCCCTATTTGGCCGGTCCCAACAGACCGTGTCAGGTCAGTGCAACCATGCTAGAATGGACCCGGACACACTTTCGGCAACTTTCACTTAAAAGAGTGTATCTACTAAACCAAACTTCCTTTTGATGAACCATCTATGGTGACAGAATCCTTAGGACGAGACAATCTATTTTATATACAACGCGTAAAATTCATATAATGTTGGAGTTTGGATGGTTGGGATCGTAGACAAATCCAACTGGGCCCTTGACACTAAAATGCCTACAACTATTTGATTAGGTGTCTGGGTTATGCGTTTTCTGTTTCATTGAAACCCTTATGACAGGACATATCATCAGGTTAAATCCTTATGGATATTCATGGTAGTATTGGTATGACTGATAACCAATGGACAAGAACTAAGATGTTTCTTGTTGTTAGTGTTAGGATGGAAAATCCCTTTATGACTCAAGGTACGGGTATTCCTTACACCACTACTCTGGTAGAGATGGGAAACCACACATCATGATGGTGGGTTCGTTTTCCTCTGAAATGGGTTTCATATCATGGGAGTTGATACTCCACTTTTGGACTAGGGTGTGGGTCCTCCATTCATAACTGACATAGATTCAGGTACTCCCCTACTGGGTAGGGTGTGGGTCCTCTGTGTTAGGATTAGGTACCCCACCATTCAACCCATGGTGCTAGTCCTCCTTATGTAGTGCTATAGCAGAGTCGGTACTCCCCTTCCATGCCAGGGCATGGGTCCTCTAGCCTCGGGTTGGTACTTCCCTACTGTACTACGACGTGAGTCATGAACAATGATCAAACTATCATATTTTTACTCCCCTGCCAGGTAGGGTGCTGGTCCTCACATATGGAGTAGTACTCCCCCATCTCTGAGTAACAATGTGGAGAGGGTCCTTTATGTAAGTTGTGGCTCCCTCATCGGTAGGACACAATTATGAGGAGTGGGACCTCCACTTGATATAATCAATACCCATAGTAGAAGAATGTACTCCCTCGATGAACTGAGGTGTGGGGGCACTTTTTACTCAAGAGACAAAGATAACATGGGTTAGATTGGAGTTGTGCTTCCCCAACTAAACATAGTGTCGAAGAGTGGGCTCTTCTCAATTTTTCTCTAGGTCTAGCCTCAGGAGCAATACTATGTTTGCAAGACCTCTAGTGTCGGGAACACGAGGTTGTTCTAGTAGAAATTTCTTCATGGAGCATGTCCTTTCTAATGTTCCATTAGGAATTGTTTATTTGTACTTGATGAAGTAAATTTATCATATGGGTGCCATCCGGGATAGCTAATTCATGGAGTGTGTACTCTGAATCCCGGATTTATGCATTGATCCTTCTTTAGAATTCTTGATAATGGATTGATGTTTGGGCCTTTTGTTTCATTGTGGCTGAGATAGTATATCCGGATGTCCTAGGTATATGAAATTCTATATATATTAGTAGAGATGACTATGATTAATATGGGTGTTTTACTTCTTTGTTGTTTTGTGGTATTTTTCATTTGTGGATTTATGAGAGACCATCGAGGGTATCGGGGTCACCTATTGAGTACTGAGTTACTAACCCCTGCAAGGGCTTCAGCCACTCGTGTTGTGTTTGGTTCATATGTTTGATGTTTTGATAGGGGTTGTCAGATAGATATGACCGACGTATTCTAAAAAGGTGGACATGGTGTCCTAGGACCATGAGATGTCCAGTAGGACCAGGAAGACATTATATACTACTTTGGCTTCCATTTGCATCCCTAATCCGACGATCTGGTGGGATCTTTCACCGATGGTCGTCGGTGTTCCCTTTGTTCCTTGCTATTTCAAGTTCTATTTTTGGGCTAGTATACTAGCTTGACTACACAGATCAGTATTTTACTAGATATTGTACTTTAGTTTCTGATTACATAGTGTTCACCTTTAATATTTTTTGGTTTTTTTGAGTGTGCATGTGTGTACAGATATCCATGCAAATGCCTCCCACTTTCAGGTTGACACCTTCAGTTCTAGTCACCAACCCATGGACATTGAGAGGCCTGCATGGGTTTTGTCATGGAATGGTACCCAAGGGATGAGTCATAACCAAGTTGTATCATAGGTGTTTGGTTCTACCTTAATGACCAATGATCGATATTTTGTTATTGTGAGCAACATTGTAAAGTGTTTTGAGTTCGGATTTCCCGGAAGAGACTCCAATGTTGGTGTGGCAACTGAGGTATCCGTACACCTAGACTATGGTTACTGATTTTCCATCTCAGAACTTGGAAATACTAGATTCATTAAAAAGAAATGAAAAATAATATAGTATTATGGGATCGGTTTTCTATATTCCTTCATGAGTCACCTCTCTAAATATTACATTCTAACCATGGTAAATCTTGATCTATCTCAGGATTCCTCAAGTTAGATGACCAGCCAGGATCCCGATACACGATCATGAGGATATCCCACCTAGTTATGAGGAATCTTTTCAGGGAATATTTATTGTAATATCCCCATAAAATGGTGCACCAGTGCTACCACTACCCGATGGTCAACATCTACTATCGGCGGTTCTAAAAGAGTACGATCATAGGCTTAGTCCCATACATAAGTTCCAGAGGTAGAGACCTCCCAGGATCCATGGAGAGACAGATCCTTAGGTATCTGAGGATTGGATTGAGGCTATTATGCATGTTTTCCCCCTAGTGAGGACATATCCTGACCATATGGTAGTCCTGAAAACAAGCCTTATTTAATGATCAATTAGAAGATGGTGGAGTATGAAGATTGAGAATCACAACGAGGTGACCCTCACTTGGACATACTTTGAGTTCCTCTTCAGAGAGGAGTTATTTCCAGAAAAATTGTGATCTCTACACATATAAGAGATATTGATCCTGAGGCAGCGCAACATGATGGTAGTATATTACATAGTGAAAATCAAATACGTTTCTCTTTACTCCGTAGAGATCATGTGGGACCCTTACGTTAGGGCCCAGACCTTGGAGGAGGGACTGTGTCGGGAAATCAGAGCACCAATGACATCTCTCAGCATTCCATTTCATACTCGGGTACTTTGAGCATGGAGTTCCATAAGTTGGAAGGAAGTGTAGAGGAGCTACAAAGGCAGTAGGGCTGGTCCCCTCCAAGAATTGGGAGCAAGATGACGTGTTAAAGGATAACTGAATGCAGTCGTGGATCAGGACCAAGAAAATCCATGGGATGTTCGAGGTACAACTTGTGCCTTTTCTTTTTCTTCATTCATAAATAGACACAAGGGATATAAATTCTTTTTCCGCAAGTACTATTCAGGACATTGTAGATTAGGGGGACCTTGGACTTGAACCTCTCGATTAGAAAATTCTCAGGGAGGAGACTCGTAAATAGTGATACATGGCTCTTGGAGGCGAGAGTTGCGGTTGGGAACTCGTAGTCGACACGTCAAGGCATTATGACATTAATATGGGTATGGAATAATACCAATAATTTGTGGATAGAAGAGATTAGTCTAGTAATGTTGTATATCCACATGGTGGATAAAAGAGTTACTTTGCAAAAAAGGGGGGAAGCCCAAGCAGCACAGTCTGAACACTCGTAAAGAGTACCTCTTGAATTGTTTTGTGGTTGAGGAGTTATACCACAAGATGTTTTTTCAGTCTAGAATGGTTCCAATCCATAAATTTTTATTGTAGATTCCCCAATTGGGAGTGGTCGTGTCTAGTTTTGGCATTTGGTGAGGATGTTGAAGGTTCTAGGAAGTGGGAAACTAAAACCCGCAATTGCAGATGTATCATGATGCATAGAACCTTATCCACTTGTCGTAGCTAAAGAAACAAGTGCCTGTTGTGGAACGATGTTTATCTAGCCAGATATGGAGATAAGAGTGGTTGATCTCAGAATTACATCGTGGCGCGTGCATGGAAGCAGTGCATGAAACATTTTCGGACCCAATTTCTTCTTGTGAGTATGGGCCATGGCTTTTCGGGGATGAAAACAAATGTTAAGATTTAAATAGTGGGCTTGATCTATTTTCCTGTAAAAGTAGAATAAATCTAAAAATGGTTGTCCGAATCAGAAATACTATGGAACTGTTGAATTTAGGATGGTGGGTTTATCCACAAAGCGACTTAAATTTATTTAGTGCATGCCCCTAGTGTGAAAACCAAAAAATGAATAACTCTTAATAAAATAATTATTTCATTTTATTTTATTTCTCAAATGCTTATAACTCACAAACGATGACTCAAATTAAAAATATCAGACCGTCTCTAAGGTTCAGAGTGTATGATTTTCATAGGTATATAATAACGTTGTCGAGTGAGGTCCGCCAGTGGATGATATATTTTTTCCAAAATTTAAATAATTAATAACAATTATTTTATTGTAAAATCACTATCTTCTAAATGGAAACTCAGATTTAAAATCTGAGAGTACTGTTAAATTTGTGCAGTCGTGTTCCCCTTATAAAGAGCCTAACCTCAACCAGCATGGGTCCAGGGTGACTATTAATTATTTTTTGAAAATTTAAAGGTACGTTCAGTAATTATAGAGTCAAATAATTCTATCATTTCAACCAGTTCTCAGATTAAAAATCTGAAGGAACTCTTGAATCCACGACGCCGAGGGCCTCTTAAGGAATGCTAAACTTCAACTGCCAAGGATCAAATGAAAAAATTAATTTTTAGAATTTACAAAAAATAATAAATTAACATATCGTTATTTTATTTTTCCTTTGTGAAACAATTTTTGAAACAGTGGTCGGACCGTAGTGCAACCCCAGACCATTTAATGGCTTGACTCATGATTTCTGTAACCACATCATTGGGAGATTTAAATTAATGTTTAACCATACTATTGAGATATTTAAAAAGGAGAATTAATTATACTCATTAATGAACCTCATTAATTGTGTGGTGCATTGATCATCTTCACCCTTCAATTTAAACGCATCATGGGAATGAGTTTTCGACATTTAAGAGGGAATCCTCTGATGAAGTGCAGTGATGAATTCCAAAAACCTAGAACAAAACATCGAGTAAAAAACATATGAAAAATCAATGCTCGACGGCATGCGCCTTTGAACTCCTTTAGATGTGGACACTTCTTTGTCATCCACAACACCTTACAATTATTACAATGTAGGGGTAATATGTTTTATTCCCCCCCATTTTACCCCGTTCTTTAATATTTTGAAAAACACATGTGAACCATCCAATGGTTGACCCATGTTTCTCTTTTTAATGTGGGAGGGTAATGCATGGTTTCATTTTGGGAGTTCGTATAATCAAATAATCATTCCCATTTTATAATATTAACGCGGAGGGTGTGGGAAAAACGATCAAGGAACATACCCTCTGCCGAACCTATTATGGTTGTGTTCTATGTGGGTGATCAGATGAAGTGGAGGAAAGATGATGGCACATGGTGGGACCAGTGATTGAGGGAAGGGGTGAATGACACAAACCAACTGCAAAGGAACGAAGATACCCCAACGTGCCATGATGGAAAAGTGGCATCCATCCAATGCCATCCACATAGAAGTGGGGAAGCGTGACGTGGTGTTGTGCCATGGTAGAATCATGAAACAATGAGCCATGACAGAGGGTGGACCAGCACTCGTGTGCCCATAGTGGGTTGGTCGACACGGACATGCCATGAGGTGAAACACCATCTGAAGCCGCTGCTCAGATGGGTGGCATGATGCGGTAGCCTAGCACAGAGGAAGGTTGTGGCATCAAGTGGTTGTGAAGTGCGGACCTACTCACAAGGGTCCATGGTTGGAAGGTCAATGCGGATTGATCAATTGATGTGGTGCCACATGGTGACATGACATTAAAGACCAGAATTGATATGGTCGTTTGAGAGGGGAGTTGTCCCCCATGCTCATCCTGTAGGCTGAGTGATTCTGCTGCCCAGCAGACCACACCCTGCTGGGTCGGCCGGGCTGAGTTCGTGGGCCACCATGTCAGAAAAGGCCCAATCTAACCAGGATGAGCCCAACCCCTTTTTTATGGGCACAGCGGGCCAGGTTGGGTCATTATGAATATGTCAGATTGGGCCCAGACCCACATACAACCCATTTTTCTTAAATGAGTGTATCGCCTAAACCAGATGTCCATTTGACAAACCATATGCAGTGCTAGAACCCATAGGATGAGGAGTTCCTTTTGTGATACTCCATGTGAATTTCAGGGAATTCCATACTTTTCCGAGGTTGGATCATACCTAAATCTAAATAGGCCCTCAACACTAAAATGCCTATAACTTTTAGACTGGGTGTCAGATTGACGCGTTGTCTATTGGGTTGCAACCCTTATGACATGATGGATCATCAAGTTTCTTCTTTGTTGATCTTTGTGGTGGTTGAGGTATGAATGATAAACTAAGTAGTAGAACCAGTGTGTTTCATGTAGTGAGAGTTTGGATGGACACTCCCCTGAGGACTCAAGGAGTAGGAATTCCTTACACCTCTGCTCCGGTAGAGATGGGAGTCCCCAATTCATGAGTGAAGGGGTTTTTTTTGGCTGAGATGGTTTTCCTATCACTGGATTCGGTACTACCCTAATCGACTGGGGTGTGATTCCACTATACATAACTCACATAGAGCCAGGTATAACCCTACCAGTTACAGTGATGGTCCCCTATGTTATGATTAGGTACTCTCCTGTCAACCTAGGGTGTAGGTCCTCCTTATGCAGTGCTATAGTAGAGTCTGTACTCCCCTTCCATGCCAGTGTGAGGGTCCTCTAGCCTGGGGACGGTACTCTCCTGACGTACTATGGCGCGGGTCCCCTATAGTGAAAAAACTACCAGAGTTATAATCACATATTAGATATTGTATGGTTCCTCACATATGGGGTAGTAATCCCCCATGCCTAAAAATAGACCTGGAGCGGGTCCTTCAGGGGAGTTGGAGCTCATTGGAATACATGACACATTTACGAGGTGTTAGAACCTCAAAATTATATAATCGATACCTTGGGTAATAGTTAGTATTCCCTTGACAGACTGAGGTGTGGGCCACTTCTTACTGTAGGGACTGAGATGTCGTGTGTTTTACTGGAGCAGTGCATCCCCAACTTAATGCAGTGTCGAGGAGTGGGCCCCTTCACATAGTTTCCCTTGGTCTTTCCTTGAGTGTAAGACTCTGACTTCAAGACCTCTAGTGTTCGGCACTAGAGGCAGTTCTAGAAGAATGTTCTCGATGGGAAAGTCTTTACGGATGTTTGATTATGAATAGTTGAGTTGTACATGATGGAGTACATCTATCAAATGTATTCCATTAGGGATAACTAATTTATAGATTTTGTACTTCTAATCCTTGTGTTACACTTTGGGACTTCAATGGAAATCCTAGATATTGCTTGATGTATGGACCTTATGTTATGTTTTGGCAAAGATGAGTATGTCATGATTACCTTGGTATATGAAATTGAATATACATGAGTAGTGATGGCAATGAATAATATTTGTGTTTTAATTCATGGTTGTTTTTTTTGTGTTTTTCCTTTGTGGGTGTATGGGGGACCATCGAGGGTCTCATAGTCCCATACTATGTACTTAATTTCTCACTCCTACATGGGCTTCTCCCACACATGATGTGTCTACATCAGATGTTCGACGTTTCGATATGGGAGCTCTGGAAGATGGGTCTGATAGATTTTATGACATTGGATTTGGTGGAATCAGACCAGGGGGTCCAGTAAGAATAGGCAGAAATGTCATACTACTTCATCTTCCAGTAGCTTTACTACTCTAGTGATCATGTGGGATCTTTTGGATACAGTCATTTCTACTCCCTTTGTGGATTTTTTGTTTTCATTTCTTTTTTTGGAATTTTATATTATCACAGTTACACCACTTTGAGCTTTACTGGATATTGTACCTTAGTTTCTGATTACATAGTTTTCACCATTCATCATTGAGTTTTTTTTGTTAGTTCTTGTGTGTACATGATTCATGGAAATTTCCTCCCACTTTCATGTTGACAGCTTTGGTTCTAGTCGCAATGACCTGTCCATTGGGAGGTGAGCTTGGGGTATGTCATGACATGGGCCTCGAGGGATTGGTGGTGACCGTTTCAACTACCCCACCAGATTTGGCTGCCCTAGCGGGCCAAGCCTCACAAACCAGTCCGGGTTGGGCCCAATGGATCCTGGATTGATTTTTAACACATATCTTGGTTGGGTCGTGTCAGACAAGGACACATACCAAATCATCCCCTCGTACTAAAACAATCATAACTTGTAAACCGTACATCTGATTGATGATCTGTTTGTGGTGTTTGGACCCTAGTGATGAGGCTTTCCTTTTGATATAATCCATTTGAGGTTATGGGGAGATTAGGATATTAATGATGGATTACTGAGTATATTCACCCAAAATCAAGTATTCTATGAGTGGAAACGATCCGGCTGGCTTGATGAGAATGATGTGATGAGTGGACCTTAGTGGGTAGTCATGCAGACCTATGTGGCCCGAAAGATGAGTATCTGAGCTTACCTCAGTGTCCTAGAAGATGAGAACAACTCATGGAAAAAACAAAATTCAATGAATCATTTCGGATGAGTCCATAAATAGTACAAATTTTCCAGATTTTGGACTAATAATCCAGTTTTCTATATTTTAAGGTATAACTATTTGAGCAGTCCAATAATTCATGTAAACATTTTTTTATGGTATTTATTTGTGGAATGGGTTCCTACTAAGTATTGTGTTACCCATATCTACACCAACTTCACCCACACATGTCGTGTCTTGTGAAGACAAATAATACTTTGACAAAGAACTTGGTGGTCCAAGAGCAGGTGGTGCCCCATATTATCAGACATACATGGCGTACTCTTATGGATTATAGTAGATACTCAACACCTACCCTTCTAGAATTATTTTCTGTAAACATATTTTTTAGAGACCGTTTTACTTTCTTATTTTCTGCTTTACATTTTTGGGCTTGTATTCTGGCCCTTTACTTTTTACTCTCAGTGGTTGTCTTAGTGGCATACCTAATATTCTTGTTAGCGTATTTTTTAGGGTTGTGATTGTGCATGTGTACATGAACTAATATAATGGCTTCCACTTTCATGTTAATACCATTGGATCTAGTATCCCGCCACATGCCTTTTGGAGGTTGTATTGGGTAGTGGCGGCGCGGGCCCCGGGGGACGGGTCATGGAAATTTAGTTACTCCAACTAAATTTCATCATTGATTTAGTACTAAAAGTTCCAATTTTCCATTATATAAATTTTTAATAATTTATATCTATATTTAATCTCAATAATTACATGGATACAATAATAATGATATATAGTGTACCATTATTTTTTGGGTTTAGTTTTTAGTGTGAGGAATTTTATTGATCATATTTTCTTTTAAATGAAAATAAAATTTAATACCTCAAGGTGTCATTGAAAAAAAAGAATGGGGTGATGTAAAATTATTCATAGATAAAAAAATCATCATCATATCTTCAAGGTTTATAGAGTAATAATATTTTAAAAACCAATAATGGAAAAAATCACTTATTCTATGAATCATGAAACACAAAATGTATTATATAAGTCCTGATTGAAAAACATGTAATATAAAATGGAGAAACACATATTAAGGAATAAAATATTTATATAATATCGAAAAAATGCTTAATGGAATGATATCATATGTTTAAAGAATCATAATTATGTAGAAATAATTAAAAAACTGATATTGTAAACATTTGTCCGGGATTACCACCAATAAAACATAACATAATGTTCATAGGAGAACATCTCATGCACTATAAATTACATCACATGAGAGTAAATTATTACCCATATAATTGAATATCAATGATTGAAAAACATTTATATTTTTAAAATCACATACACATGTAGTCTATAGTTAGAATGAATACCATACAAAAAGCATAATCATGGTAAAACCATTGAGAATGAAAGTGATTTGATCATATTGTCATAAGGAATAACTAAATGCTATATCATAATAATTTCTATGATAATTGAAAATTAAATTATTTTTTGAAATTTTATGTGGGAAATAAATATTATTCCTTAACATAATGTAATAATTTATAATAGTTCAATAACATAATTTGAGAAATGTTATTAAAATGGACAGCTTTGGTGATTCTCTATGAAATGTGAAAATGATATTTTAAGGAATAAATAACTATTTTTTTCATATTAAACTACAATTAATCCATGAGGTATTTCAATAATATAACTAGTATTTCACAAAATATACAATGTATAAAACATTTAAAAGGGGTGGTTGTTGATAAAGAATAAGGAATATGTATGTTCCCATAAATCTGCAAGACTTAACTATGATATTGGATATAGAAACATAAAAAATGTATTATAAATTTTAACAAATTCATTTTAAACAAGATATATAAATGAATAACATATATACAAGATATGACATATATCAATGATTATAACATATTAGAAAATGGATATAAATAAATAGAATATATAACCTATATGTATGAAGGTTAGATTATATGATCCGTAATCACATGTCCTTACAATGTATTCATTTTTTCATAACATAAGAGTAAACAAAATATTTTTTATTATTATAATTCATAAAAAGTATGTTCTTCGAAATTTAATTTTCAATTTTATGTTTTGTAACTTCTGTTATTATTTTATGAAATTTTTTTCTCTTAAATATGGTATTTGGGGAGGTTCAATAATTTTGACTAAAATATGTATCAAATATTTATTTGGATCAAATTTTTATATAAAATATTTTCATAATGTCAATTTTTTGAGTTATATGTTTCTTTTAATCATATTTTTGTGTTTTTTGGCATAACCAAAATGGACAAAAATTAATAATGGTTCGTTGATATGTTCATTTAAGGAGGATTAATTTACTATAACCATGTATTGAGTGTATCAATTATATAATTTATAATAGTAATTTTTCTTTATAAAAATGGGTTCATAGATTTCTTTACTCTACATTAAATAAATTCTTTAAGTCGTCAATGGTTGGTGGTAATGGAAACAAAATAAAACATTTTCTAGAGGATGTAGTCCACATATAATAACATAAGAAAATATAATATTTCAATAAAATTGAGGGATGTATATATTAAAAATAATTATAATTTATTAATCATAACACAATAATTTATATTATATTATTTTCATTAAATAAATCTATAGTCCGCTGGTTGGATAGACAACTATGTGGGGGTGGGGGTTATTATGTGGTCTAAATTTTATAAAAATATTATTTTGAATTCAACTAGTATTACATATTAAATGACTCAATCAACATAGTGGTATATCATAGTCTATATTCTTATGTATAAATATTAAGTAAGAGAGAAAACATTATATTTACATGGTTTGGTATAAATACACACACGTTATCGTGATGGATATTCTACCAAACATAGATTCTCAACTATAAAATTATAACCAATTTTTTTGATAAGTAGTCAAAATATATCTCCACTAAATATATATATAAATATATATATATATAAGAGGTTATTTATATTACATCCCACTAGGATACTAGAATCCACACTAGCCTTCTCCATAATTCCCACTAGAGACTTCTACACCCGAATCACTAAAGTGGATTCCTGCTCCCAATTCCAACTGAGAGGATTCCTCATTTCATCAGTGATAGATCCACTATAAGACAATATATTCCTATTCTTACATGATCATTTGTGATCCAAAACAATTATATACATATTCATATACCTTTACAGTTTGGATGTCATGCTCAAATATCACTGATTTTCTAAACATGATCACTTTCCTCAATGAATCAAGGCTCGAGCTGATTATTCCTTCTAATGATTTAACGAACTCTATAAATGAATTAATGTAATGTTATAAGGATATTCTAGAAAATATATATGACGTGTATTTAAATTTATCATCAAACTATATTCCATAATTTTCTAATCACTTCTTAGAATAATTTCTTGGAATATGAAACCATATCAAATTCATTTATGTTTTTTATTTTCATGTTCTTATCAATAATGTATGAGATATTTTTCAAATTCATGTGTATTTATCACAAATTACATGTTCATAATTCTATTTGTGTAATGTTCTCAATTGTATGTTCATGAATGTATTTCATATACCAATGTAGTTTTCATTTATTTTTCAAAATAATTCTTATATAATTATGTATTTATGGGTTTAATGAAATGTCTACATTCATATAATCATGTTAGTATGAATGGGATTAAAAAATATTGATCATTATCTTATCTCATGCCTCCTTTGAATGTCCAACGAGAGCTTACAAAATTTTCCCAAACATTCTTCAATTAATGTCTTCAAATGACTGATCACAAATATCTTTATGTTTTATACGTGACATAGGTAGAATTTAGGGTCCTTCGTGAGGGAAGAGATATGTCTACATGTGTCTAATTTATGGAAATTTGTGTTTTCGATGGGTTATTATCATCTTTATCTTGAGACCTTAGATCCACCATCAATAAATAATGTTCTCTTGAAATCATATCAAAAATATCCTCAATGTGAAAAAAAATGAATCTTATTGTTAATAATGATGTTATTCAAGCCTATGTAATCAAAAATAATTCCCATTTATCTAGATTTATTTTGGAAACATTTTATAAAGTCACACAATAGTGATGTGTTATGTTGGAGGAATCTATTACCTAATAACTCTTACAATTTATTTTTAATCAATAAACGTTTTACTAGTTCAATTTACATTCTCTTTTGGATGTATAATTAGCATTAGGTACTAAATGAATAGTAAACTCAACATCTAAATCCAGAATAACACTAGGAAAATCAACTTAAAAAAGCTTCAAGCATACATTTACTACAAGAACATCTCTATTTTGACCATTTTATTAATTTTTGGAAAAACGAGATCAACAACATTCATTTCTATCTCTAATCAATTTTTATGATTCATGGTATGTCATAATGGAATGAAATCATTGAACTCATTTTTCAGTACACTATAATATTACATTCCAAGATAAACGAATATCCATTACACATAAAGAATGATGCCAGGCTCTACTATGGATAGTGCAATGTGATTTTCTGGATATACCATCACAATAAAGGCAATAAGAAGATTAATATGAATTTTGGATGGTTTAATACATTCATACATAGATTTACCAAAATTTATATATGACATTCATTAGTTTAAATTCCCAATTTACATGTAAATTTCTGTTAAATGAATGAATGTGATGAACTATAGTGAAACGTGGTATTGGAATGATAATAAAAACCATGTAAAATACATGTCACAAATTCATGAAAAGACCCATCATCAACTATAGTAGTATAAGATTACATTTATTCACCTCTTAGTTTTTGAAAATTAAGATTTACATCCTACACAAATAAGATCAAACATGAATTATCAAAATTACTCATCTCATTGAAGCTAGAAAATCATACCATGATATAGGTATTAGTGACCAAAATGATTGATTCATTGGGATTTTTTAAATTCAATCTTGGTCAATGTCTCTATTCTTTCCACATTGGTACAACTTCACAATCATTAGAAGAAATTATCAAGGGTTATTTTTACCCCACTTACTAAAACATAGTAACATCATTTTCCCAGCTCAATATTTCTCCTTTTTATGCTTACCAATCACCATCTATCCTGGCCTCTTATTATATTCATCATTGTGATGTATATATATTTCAAAAAACTCTATATCATCATTTTTAGGATAAATACATTTTGATATATTTTAAATTCTTCTATACCTAATGTCATGTGTTTAATTGTTGTTAATATTGAGTAAAACTGAATAATTTTGTTATTTTTTTCATGAATAAAATCTTGCAACTACCTGGCCAATCTTGTGATGTATTTTTCAAATGTAGGAATATAATATTCATCTTTTTACACTAATTCAAATAAATTTTTCTTTTCTGAGACTAAAACAATAGAGAAATATTTTTCAATTAAAAGTTATTTTTTAATGTCTCCATTTACTTGGAATGAAGATCATATTTATCTCTTGTTTTCATAACAAAATAAAAGCAATCACCATCTTCAACGTCAAATGGTTAAACAATGGGGGTTTAATTTTGACATTGTAAACATACCATGACATAAAATATCATTAACACAAAATCAATAAATCATATTTATACCACAAGGTTAAATGATACAATGCTTTATGGGGGATGTTTACTCATGAAATACTCTAAAAAATAAACAATCCATTGATGTTGATTTGTTACCTCTCTAGCATGGCCCACACCGATTTTTCTCACCTGATTCGCTTGAACAATTACTAAAAAACTTTTCTATTGCAGTTATGACCATCTAGGGATGGAAAATTGGAAGGTTTAATTCCAATCAATTATATCATGCTAATTCATCCATGTTTCCTATATGTTAAATCATTATGAACAAAAATATTTTAGATGATAAAAAATTGTATTCTTTAAATGCTCTATCATTTTAGCTTGAAAACTATGTAAAACCATTCAAGGAAAATTTATTAATATTACCCTTACATCTAATTTTTGCACAATTATATTTGATAACAACTATAAGGACCGACTTTAATCATTATATATTATTTATTTTCATTAAATAAAATACATTCTTTCACATTGCAGATGTTTTTAGGTATACATTTTTATAGGGAATTAGGCCATAATCCAAACATAAAAAGTAATGAAAATAATTTTTGGACACTTCATATCAGTTTCAATTTTTCTAACATATAAATTTTTAAAAATAATTCATGATCTTTTTTTTTGAAAACTATTCATGAAATTCAACATGACATTACTTAATCCCCTATTCATCTTTATATCCAATGAAAAACATCTAGAAGAAGTTGGATGACCATAAAAAACATAGTAAGGGGTATAATAAAAGAATCTATTAGTCCATTGATAAATATTAAAACTCTTAAAAACATGCATAAAAACATAACATTTTACACAAAATGGGAAATAACATTCTTTAATAAATGTCATTTATCTAACCTTTTAAAGAAAAATTACTTCCATGAAAACTCATTATAATACCTATAAGATTCATATAGGAACCTTGGGACATCATCACATTGAACCCTTACAAAAACCTAAGAGTATTTAATAACCATATAACCAACATCAAATAAAAATATATATAGAGTTTAATCAATACCTAATGTACTAGTGAACTATTTTAGAGCACCCATTGTTTAATATATAAGGGGCTCATCGAGTGCTATCTTGGTGGACCCATCATCTATTCAGTTTTTGAAAAAAAAAGGAAATAAACCATTTCACCATTCAATACAATATTTTAAATTAAAATTAATGTCACTTTCATAATTTAAAATACAATTTTATTTTTAAAATTAAATGTTTATTTAAAAATAAGAATTTATTTTGGAATAATATTTAAATACCAATAAAAAAATAAAACACGGTTTTTTATTTCTGAAAACATGAAATCAGGGATAGTAAACTAGAAATAATAATGTCCCTAGAGCTATAAAATTCACCGCCTCTCTATATATTATGATTATAACATTTCATTTCTCAATTATCAGAACATTCCATATAAAACCCTTAAAAATACTCCATTTTAAAAAAAATAATGACATTAAAAATATATAAAATATTCCATTTATAATCCTTTAAAATTAATATTAATATAAATGTAAAATAGTATCAATAATATTGAATGAGATTATTTAATATTTAATCATTCAATGTGTCCCATTCCACTTTGAAAATATATATTACACCCACCATGAATGAATATCATTTAACAAAACCTTATTTAAACATCTTATAGATCAATTATTTATATATAATGTCAAATGGGATACATATAAACCATTTAAAGTTATAAATTTCTATATCATCAAGAAATACCTCAACTGAAGAAGATAGAGATGAAATCCATTAAATTGAGCCTGACATCTCATATGTATCTTTAACATCCGAAATAATAAACATATTTTTATAATTTACCTTCTATAATTTCTTTTTTAAAAATTTTCATTAATTTTATATCTCATATTATATTGTTAAACAACTACATAAACACATAAATTTTCATCAGTTTTCAACCATATTCGGTTTATGTGTCAAAAACACTTGTTAGGACTACAATAATCAAATATTTCATTACATGAACAAATATATAATAATAATCAAGAAAAAATATCATATTTATATATATGTTTTATTTTTACGCCCAATAATTAATTAATTTTATGAAAAATGAAACCGCAATACAATCTTGGAGATGCTAGGCTATATATACTAATGAGTAATTTTCCAATTATTCATTGATTATTCTCAAAGGAATAAAAGTAAAACTTATCATTCTATAATAATAATTATATAATAAATACCATATTATGCAATACTATATAATTTTTTATATAATTTTTTGTTGTTTAATATTATTCTCATCATGTAGAGCTTGGAGTACTCCACATATCAATGAACAACGTTATCTGTTTCTCTGTGTGTGAAAAGGTATTAATGAAAATGATATATTATATTTTCAAAATTTTAATTCTGTAATTAATATCATATTTATGTTATGTATGTCACATATTCTTAATTAAACTCTAACTTAATACATTCCATGTAGTGTGTGATTGTATAGCATTGGTTTTAAGAGGAGGCAGTCCACATGTCCACAAATGATTTTACCATATTTACTCAAAATTAATAAAAAGAAGGAATGTTTATTTAAAAATTATATAAGTATGAATGGAAAATAAATATTATATATATATATATATATATCAAATATAAATATTACATCCATGAAAATTTATATCCATGGGTGGTGGTAATTAAAAAATTAACAACATCGTTACGTGTGGTGGTAGTTTATCACACACGAACAATAAGTTCATTACCCAAATGATTGTAGTCGATGTAGGTGTAAATAAAAACCATTACATAAATATATTTCAAAATATTTAGTATATAGATTTATTTTTATAAACATTTAATTATAATAAAAAATTAACGGTGTGGAGAAGAAAAAAAAGTAAAAAATTATATTGATGAAAATTACATCTTTTTCATCCTACTCCATTTGGTTTGACACAAAGGATATATTTTTTTTAGATTTAATATCTTGGTAAAGATCCTAGGATGAGGGGAGGGATGCTGGGAACGTACAATCATTGGTTTTTAAAATAAAAAGATTTTGATAGTTGTTAACAAATGGGGTGGATGAGTTACTTTTTATAGTTTATGAGGAGTGGCATTCATGTAAATATTTTTAATGGAAATTACAACAACTTTTCTTGCTATGTAAATTTTATCCAAAAAATGGTCCAACTTATAACCATGGGAGTATAATAACATTATATGAATATCTAATTTATTTTTTACACGTTTCTTGGCAATTTTTTCTCATATATTTTGGGTTTAGTTCCTTTTAAGCTAAATTTTCGCTTAATTCCTGTAATTATTTTTTATTATTATCACTATAATTTTTTTTAAAAAAATATAGTTGAACATATCATAAATTATAAATTATTGTCATTATAAATATGGAATCTATTTTTAAAAAATTCTAATCACATAAATTTATGAAGGTAAATTATCTAATCTCGTAGATGGGATAAAACATGGGGTTTTAAAGTAATAATGATAAAATGTTTTCTATGTTTTAATATATAACTTCAATGATAAATTTAATTCTAAATTTTATTCATTTAATTTGGTAAAAAATTCTGGGGTTGAGTCATTTATAGTGGTGATTCATACTGTTAGTGATTCATTTCTTTCATTAATTCATTCTGGCGGATTGTCATTCTAGTGGTGAGTCTTTTCTGAAATTGATTTATCATGATGGGGAGTATTTTGTAGTGGTGAGTTATTCTAGTTGTGATTTATTCTAGAATTGAGTTATTTTTTACAGTTATTCACTTCTAGTGGTCATTCATTCTACTGGTGAGTCATCTCTAATCTTTAGTCATTTCTGGAGGTGGTTAATTTCTAGCAGTGATTTATTTACTATAGTTATTCATTTCAGATGGTGATAAATTATAGTATAGATTCATATCTAGTTTTGATTCATTCTGGCAGTGAGAAATTTTTTCTTTGAGTCACTTCGGTCAGTGATTCATTACATTAGTGTTCCATTTTTCAAGAATTTTTCAGTTTTTCAAAAAATTACAGAATTTTCTATATGAAGAATTTTGTGAATAAAAATGGGTATAATGACTGAATGAAGAAGACATAAATAATATTCAAACTATATTAATCATATAATAAATTTCAAAAAATATATGTCATCCTTCTAATGATTAAAAAATTTAGATTTTTGGGATTTTACATTATTGGTTAGTTAAAACCATAACCAATCCACCGTGTATAGGAACTATCCATTATAAATTAGATACCTTATATTATTTTGATTGGCAGTACGTTCTCTAGGAACAGGAGGACCTAAATAATTATTCCATAAGATTCATACAATTAACTACTTCAATTATATTGATTTTACCCAATATAAGTTCCCACTTGTAAGTGCACCCCTATTTTGGTGCAGTGAGTATGTGAATCCATTTTTTATGTAAAATAACAATTCATTCATTTCTTAATATTTAAATCATGTGGGTGGGATTATTTTTATCATATGTCATGGACATGGTTTCACCAATAAAAATAAGTATAATTAAATGGTTTTAATTGTACTTAACAGTCCCAGGGAACGTAACGTTTAATGATAATTTTTTTATTATTTGATTGATTTGACATTATAATTGGATGGGTGAAATTCCATGATTAAAATCATGTATATTGGTGAAATTATTTTGAATAAGACACCTTTTTTGGGAATTATGTTTTCTGTTGTCTGATATCTACATAAATAAATGGCTAACCACATATATTCTATTAATTGAATTGATTTCCTAGGATCTAATGTCCTGTGTCATAACACCCTTAATCAATGATGTGAAATTGAATAGTAGTTCCTATATTAAATATGAAAATTTGTTATCCTATTTTTATGTAATTTTTATGGAGGTAGATGATGAGTTATCATTTTGTAGAAAAGATTCCATGGTTATTACAATGTGGTCGTATAGCAAGGCGACAATGGAAGATGAAACAGATGTGATTAGTGGGATTGTATTGTGTTGCTTGGTGTGAATTATGATGTGTTAGTTTCTCAGTTATTAACGGATACTGAAATAAATAATATTTTTCTTTTTTATGTAAAAATATTATGTTTCTTGAACTGTTCTAAAGAATGTTAATGTTTTTATAGAATTGGAAGGTAACATATAATATTGGAATTGGATTAATAATCATTAAAATTGAAATAGGAACTGTGAATTGTGTCATGATTATCGTTGTTTTTCATTTAGCTACTACAGATAATGTGTATTTTTAAAATTAAATGTTTTATATCATGGTTGTGAACCATTATAGTGTGTTTTGTGTTTTTTTCTCTAAATTTATATACTATTTATTTTCATATGAATTCAATACACACCCCACCCTCACCGGGAACATTGTTATGACATCCTCACTGTCGCATGAGGGTGTTTTTTCCAAAATCATGGTAGGAGTTTATATGGATGGATACCCTCTCATACATTCTCCCTATACAATGTGGTGACAAGGACATTAACTATAAATGATGCAATGAGTTAAAATGTCCCACTATTGAGTTTTTAGGTTTCAATATGTGATAGCCCAGTCATGTTTGGGTGATGTGTGATGTGATGTCCCAGGTGTGTGTGGGAGGGTATTGATGTGTAGTGATGTTGTTAGGATGATGTGGGAGTAACTTGACATACAAAATTGGGATGTGAGAGTGGAAAATATGTGTGAAAGTGGTGTGGGGTACATAATAATTGATGTTTTTAAAATTAAATTATTATACTTAAAATGCATTATTTATGGGAGAGCCTTAGTGATGATGGGGTTTCGATTAGTATACATGTTTAAGTGATTTTTAGTTATGATAAATTCACAAAAGTGCATAATTTTTCTATTTTCACATGATTGTGAGATAACATCATTTTAATAAAAATATTTATAGTTACATTCTACATATAAAAACATTAAGGATTCTTGGATGACTCCATGGACCATGATTGACCTTAGTAGCCATACCATAGGTCAATCTCTATGTGACTACCCTAGTTTTCTTATTGTCTATCTACATGGGATATTTTTTAATTTATATCAATTATATTTACACATTCATTACAGTATGGATTTTGGTTTTCTTATATATACTTTATGGTGTTGATTGAGGATGATTCATCTTATCTACTGATATTTATTTTCAAATAGGGAAATTCCTCCCATTTTGTGATATTTTAGTACCCTCAATGCTAGTCACTGACCATGGGACTATAGAACGTGGGAAATGAGGGGTTATTATCTCTATCCCTTCATTGGAGTACCCTTTGTAGGTGGGGTTATGCTATAGTGATATTAGTGGTGATTCTTGATAGATAGGGTGGTGTTAAAAGTTAGGCACACTCAGCAATACATGGGTTGGTTTGGAAAAAAACCTAGTTGGACTTGGTTCATGACATAAGAGAGAGATAATATCATGGATATTTCATTTTACGTCCCCCGAGATCTTGTTTATTTGATATGATATTATTGATTTACCAAGAGAGATAAATGACATGCAGGGTAGGGACCTTGGGGAGGTACATACATTAGGATGACTTGTATTATTTTTTTAAAAGGGTTGTTTGTTAAGGTTAAAATGATTAAAATTAATAATATGGATTAATTTTAATTAAAATATATCATAAAAAAAAACTAAATACTTCAGGTGTTAGTAAATCACTAATTATCTTTTAGTTGCATCTATAAGTCCTAGTCAACATGTGGCTATGGTAGTTGAGTTTTAGCAGTCTGACCTAGTTGATCATAGGATAAATGTTCTGGTTGAGCATGATAATTAGTGGATCTTGAATTTACAGGTTTTTTAGTTGTATTAATTAAAAATTTATGATGTAATAATTTTTGATGTTGTTAAAGAGTGTTGTATAGGGTATCCAATGATTATATTATGATTCATTTAGGCCCTGAATAATTATTAGGTCCCCTTAGAAGTTATTAATATGTAACAATATATGCCTCAGCTGTTGAAATTATAGCCTAGTGATTGAAAGGAGGTATATTTTTCATGGGATTGAATTTAGAATGAATTCCATCTGGATTTTATTTCATCAACCATGATGGTTATAAAGTAGCCGGTGTAACTCTACCTTAATTAGGTATCCATTATTTCAAATAATATTAGTATTATTCTCAAGGAACATATAAAATTTTACCCATATTTTCTCTAATGAGGTGTCCCCAGTGAGACATCTTGAGGAGTAACATCATCCATTGATTAAGTATGCAGTTATTCATTTTATGATCCCAACGTATTTGAATGTTCAAAAGATGGTTGATGTGACAGATAGGATGAAATCACAAGGAGGATTATTGTGAGGAGGAAACAAATAGGGTTAATATAGGGGTATAGTTGTTAGTGTTAGTTCTTAGGTTCTAGGTCCTTCACAGTTATAACTAGTTGGGAGTTGAATTCAGTAGCTTCACTTTCGACCACCAAGGTATAGTTACTTTATCAATCATCTTGGGGACATTTTAAAGCTATCATTTATTTTTGTGGTACATGGAAATCGTCATTATCAGTCCCAAATGGATGTTTGAGACAAAAATTGTTGTTGTTTTTAGGTTCAGCATCAACCACAATAGTAGTTACCAGGGAGTTTGTTCCAATTTCAGGGGAAATTGGATTATGCTTTAGTAATAGTGGATATGGAATATAGAGGATGAACATTGGATGTACATCTTCTCTAAGGACCATGCCCTGATTAGTATCATGGTAGTGTCCATTATTATAGGTTTATAGTATTTGGTTTTGGATAATTTTAGGTATTAGTGGTAACAACACTAGAGGGGTCATAGGTCATTCAAGGTATGTTCAGTTTATCACATTCCCTTGTTTGTGACTTTTTTTATTCAGGATATTCACAACACTTTTTTCACCCTATATAGTTCATAATATTTCAATTGATATATAGAGGCTTCCCAAGACTGTATTTTTCACTACTCTAGTGGGAGAACTGACCGTCTTGTTTTATGTGTGTCAGGGCTATTCACATATGAGTGGGAAACATTAGTCATGTGAAAACCATATCTTACATGGGATATTACTATTCAGTATCATCATCAACATCAATTTGTTGTATTATGTTCATGTTTTTATCAACTGCTTTTGGAGGATAGTTTTTTTATCTTATGATGATGATTGGGATATGGTTTTCATTTTTTAGAAGGGTTTCTAGGTGGGATTCTGGTGTTCATAACCCCCTCATTCATTGGAGGTTGAGTTTTCATTTGAATTCATAGGAGTTGATAAAGATGAGGCTCCAAAGGTTACCAGTTAAATCCATGATGTTTCCCCCATTGATCATGGGACACTACACCCATTACCCGACATTGAGTATGGGATAGACTTGATATTAGGAGATCCTCTGATCACAATGACCCCTTATCAGATTCACCATCTGATTTGTGGGATTTTTGGGTTCAATTAAATGATATTATGTAGATGAGTTTCATCCAATATATTATGTCATTTGGGTGGGGAGTTATTCTCAATGAAATAGGATGTTATTCTAAAGATTTGAATATATAATCTGATATTGCACCATATGATGATCATGAATCACTGTCCTCTTCTAATAATTGATGAAATTTTTGAACTGTTGATTGGAGGTAGTTGGTTCTCCAAGAACAATATATGGTTTGGATATCATGAATTATGAGTGAAGTTTTGTGAAATCTATACAAATTTATTTAGATGATGGTGAGGTAATGACAACCCTGTCATTGCATTCATATACATTACATTACTTTAACAGAATACATAATACATTATAGAAAAAGGAACCCAAAGACTGTGTTAGTTTAAAGTATATTAAATGATTGAGGAAATTATTATTATATGTTGAATGATCTTAAACACATCTCATAAGGATATTAAACATATATCACAATGAAATTCCCCTTTGAGATTCCTTCCAAAAAAGCCATTATTTACAAAATTGGAAAAATAAAACTTATGAAAATGGTGATCTCTGATACTCTGTATGTGTAAACATGGACAGAATCATATAAAACAAGAATATATGAATGTGAAAACATGATGATAACTTTTTAAAAACATATATAGTATAAAATATATAAAAATATTATGTCATGAAATAAATCTTGGAAGTTCATAAGTCATCAATAATAAAGGAACACGATCCATAGAAAATAGCATGAGCATAAAACATAGAATTTTGGAAAATGTGTAATCATAGAAAATGATTTTATATTATCCAATTCTCATTTTAAGGACATTAATAGTTGAAAAATTCCCTTACTAAATAATTTTTACTCCTTATTACATTCCTGAATTACTAAACCGATATCATTTTATATTACATCCCAATATTGTTGAATCAAGATAATTTCCACTTCCCATCTTGTCTATCTCATGAGATATTAATATTTACCCAAAGAATTGGTTTATGATATAGGTTCCACCCACCTCAAAAGGAAATAATTCTCTTGTGTTCTAAAAAATATAAAGCATTCATCATAGCATAACTAAATGAATAATCTAGGTTTCATAGATAACATTCCATCATAACATAATCCATATAAATAACATATTTAATAAATGTATTTATGCAATAAACAGAATAAAATCATTTGAATATATTAATTATAAAATTGAAACATAACCCAATTAATTAACTTCATCTAATATGTAATCCAATATTGAAAATCTAGTTGAAATTAATTTTTTGAGGAAAATATCCATTATTTTTTAAAAAAAGTTTTTTTAACACAATGACACTCATATTTAAAAGAAAATAATTTAGTTTAAAAGATACAAGAAATATTCTTAAGGAATCATTAGGGAGAATGGTATTATGAAATCTTAAATAATTGTTCTTGTTTTATAATTTAAAACAAAACATTATTCTAGTACATTAGTTGTAATGTAAAACAGTTACTCATATCAAAAATGAAAAACGATTCCCTTCATACCATTATGTAAAAACTCACAAATGGATGAAAATAAAATTAAAAATAATTTTAAGAAAACGAATTATATTTTATAATATATATTTTAGAGTCATGTAAATGGATTATAAGTATAACTAGGTAAATAATTTCATATATTCATTCTCAAATAATAAATAGATTACAAAAATATCGCATACCACTATATAATCATTTGAATAATATTCCTCATTAAATAAATTAGATTATATGAATATTTAAATACAATAACCTTCATAATTATAATCATAATAACATTCCTGGGTAGTATAAACACAACAAAAATGAAATAGGGGTTGTATAAGGCTCATGTCCAATAGAAATAAATGTAAATACAATCTCTTACATTAAATATAGGTTCCATTGTACGTCTCCAAAACTCTTGTATAATAGTTTAAATAATTAAATTGACTTATTCTATACTCATTATAAATTTTAGTATATCATATATGATCCTATTATCATGTACTTGTTTACAATATGTCATTATTATTTGTTATTCAGTTATTAACAACTTCATTTTGTTTTGTATGTTTGGTTGAGTAAGTTCTCATTATCCAAATTTATATCATAGATATATCCTTCCAAAATTTATTAACATAATAGATATAATATTTAATCCTTATATAAATTAATATAATCACTCCTTAATGGATATAACGTATAATGAATTACTTCTCATCATGGAGACAATATGCCATATATATGCACGAGCGACTATATCATACCATTAATTATAGAATGGTATGGAATTACTTTATATATATTTATACAGAATAAAAATATTTTTATAATAATCATATATTGTAATTATTTCCAACATTAAACTCATCCTTGTAAGGTGGTGGTGCAAAAAATATTACACAACATCGTAGAGAGTGCAAGCATTATGTTTGAATTCATAGTGATTTCGATTTTTGTAGGATTGGTAAAAGGTTAAATATTGTTTTTAAATAATAATAATATCATATAATTGTATATGATACTGGATATTACACTTTAAAATGGAATAAAAGGTAGGAAGATAGTGTAGTATAAAAAATCAGTTTGAATCAATCAATAGAAGAGACTGCCTCCCATTCAATGTGCTCCCCATAGATTACCCCTTAAAGGTACATGCTTTTGTCTTTTTCGAATATATAAACTATATATAATGATAATATAGAAGTTTATAATTTATATTGTAATTATATATCCATTATTGAAAGCTCAAGGTGAATTGAATAATTTTGGTATGAGGTTGCATTTTTTAATTTAAGTGAGGGAAACTTTTAGTAACTACAGAAATATTAATTTTTAATAAAATATAACCATAAGGAAAAAACATCCTAAATGTCATATTTTATAATATTACACTATTTTTTATTGTAATACCATAATCCAATAAATTTTGGACTTATTACACTATCAATATATACCATATCAATTTAATTATCCGATAGTTATTGTATTTTACTGTTAACAATCGTAACAACTTATTATATGTTAAAATAGTTTAATTTCTATATGTTAGTGCAAATTAACTCCTAAATGAACAATATAAATCATTAAATTCCATATAATAATTACATTATATATTCAAAAAAATGTAATATGATTTTAAATTATTATTAATACATTATTTTGATACATTATAAATAGTATCATATTCGAAAATATTCATTTCATTTATTTTTAGAAATATTATGATAGGATGTTATCCTCAAAATAAATATTTTTTTATATCCATAAATACTAAATAAATTCATAAAATTAAAATAATGTATTAATTATTCAAAATTATATTAACTTTTCTTATTTTTAATAAATTTACTATATTATTTCGATTAATATAATAATTACTACATCTTTTTTGTGTAGTTTTTTAACATACATAATTTTTGAATAAAATTTTAAAATAAAATACTATGATGAATATAAATGAGCTATATTTTATATTAATTCATTTAGTAAATTATATCATTAGTAAAATCCTACATTTAAATATGTTATATATATTATCACATGAATGTGATATATTTATGATTACACTAAATAAAATATTATTATGGTCATAATCATTTTCCTATGGGTACAAAAGGTAAATAACATAAACTCTGGATGATTATTGTCTATATATACTGAAATACTAATATTTCGACAGGTTTATTGTCTATTAATGGTAATTATCATTTTAATAAGAAATATTTTATTGATTTTTCATTAGTTATATATTGTCTGCATCATCAATGTATAAGCCATTAATGTCAAAATTTATTTCCTAAAAAATAAAAATAAATTACCAATATAAAGAAATATAGGTTAGTCTTAAAATGATTATTTATAGTTAAACTTATCTTTTTAATATCCTTATATTAAAAATGATATATTTATTAAAATTTAGGTAATACATATTTAACGTTTCAAAAAAATATATTAAATGTCCCGATCTCATCCAAGATGCACCTGAATGATACCATTTATACCGAAGGATGATTTAGGTAGAAGAAAATAAACCAACCATATTATGATAGGTGTTGCAATAATTTTATTATATCATTTTACCCTTAAATACCTGATTTACCCTTTAACCGAATAAATAAAAAATAACAAAGGTACTATTCATAATGTCCAAAAATAAAAGAAATGTATTTAGATAATTTGGGAATAAGGATTTAAAATTTGGGATCTATTTTTAAAAATTATATACATATAAATTGTAGAAATTATTTTTAAATTAAACAAGTGGTCAGAATGAGAAAATAGGTTGTAAAAGTTTAAACATTGAAAAAGATTGAAATAATTTTATATCAAAAGACACTGTAAAATTAATGCCAATGAACTAAATTATATTAAATAAGAGAAATATAAGGAATATATATATCAAAACCAATAAAAAATTTAACTTAAACATATAATATATTTAACTGATTAAATCAATTTAAAATTAAAATTTGTTATTTTTTTATAATTCAACAGAACTTGATTCTTATCTGAAAAAAAAATTTATCTAAATTTAATTTTTCTTATCCCACGTAGAAAACATGATGTTTATTTTATCAAATAAAAAACAATTCTTTCAAAAAATTCCATTATATGGGTTATTCATTAAACAGTGAAAAACATCATTTTTTTATAAAATAAACTTCATTTATCCGTAACACTATTTTATTTCTTATACAATGTCTTAAAAATATATATGACAAAATTTTAAAATTAGATTTAACATATGAAATATATTATTCATTAATAAAATACATTATTAGTGATTTTATTATTTTATAAAATCACATATTGTCATTAAAATAGTTATTTAGAAAAAAATTATTTTATTTAAAAATGATTATTTATTAAGAATTATTTGATCACAAAATAATTTATTTCATATACATGTGTAATTTTTTTTATATTATAGTTAATACAATTATTACATTTCATTATATTTTTTCGGATAAAACGTCGCATAATAATATTTATTTTCTCATTTAACTCAGTCTTATATGAAATAAATTCTATTAAAAACATAAAATTGTTTATAACACAAGCCATGAATTGTTTTTTGTGTACCACAAGCTATGTTAGTGTTCCATGCAGTAAAATATTATCATCGTGTATTTTAGAACACAATAAATAAATGAAAAAATATATCTCATAAAAATATTAGGGTGTAACATTATACCGCCATAATATGAATTTCACCATCAAAATTCGTTTTGGTAATAAATGTATTAATAATTGATTGTTTTTATCATAAAAACCCACATCATAAAAATGAAGTCTAATGCATCCTTTTAAAAAGGAAAAGTTATAAAATACTAGTTACCCAATGTAAAACACAACTGGGTCTCTATTTAGAAGAACATGTGGGAATATTTGGGTATTGAGGAAAAGCATAAATAATCAGAAACATTAATAATGATCACTGATCACAAGAAAGTGTTTGATCAAAATAATTTTAACAAAAAAATCCGTAAATCCATAGGTATCTAATGGACGATCAGATTCATTTATAGAGAAGGTTCTAGGATAGCATTTTTCTTTTCAAGATAATTTCCATATTGTTGGAGAATGAGAAGAAATATATTCCCGATTAATTATAATCTCATCCATTTGTTGTTCTTAATAAATTTCCACATCATCTCTTATTCCATGAAATAAAGTTAAAATTTTCATTCCTTATTCATTAACAAATAATGATATCCTTAAATGAATGGCGTGTCATTCCATATATCTTTATCATAAAAAATGTTTTAAAAAATTATCTAATACACATAAGTCTACATATAGTCAGTTAATAAATTATTCTAGAAAACATAATCTAAAGTTTAACATATACATTCAATAAATTTATAACCATACTATCCATCAGAAAGATGATAACCCAAAACACTAGAAAGAGGTTCATTAACTAAGCTTGATATTTATCTCCCATATCTCCTAAGGCAGTTCACATTTTTCACACTCCAATCTTTTGAATACCATAATCATGTATTCATGTTAAATATTGTAATAACCTAATTTACCATACATATTTATTGAAAACATCATTTTTCCCATGTTATTCAGCCAAAAAATTAAAAAATTAACCCATCATAGCACAAAATAGTTTTCAACGAATCCTTAATCATATCCAAGAAAATCATTAACATAAAATTTACTTAATAATTTCTAATATATATTTATCCAAATATCATTATCTGGTCATCAGGGTCATAATAATGTTTATCCTTCCCTAAATGTGTTTTACAATATTATTTTAATCACATTTCAAAGTAACCACTACCATTCAATATATATTAGAAAATACTTAAGTAGAAAAAATAGTATAACAATCCCTAAATTTTTCATTATTTTATAATACAATAAAAATACCTATAAATAATAATTCTTGATAAAAACATAATCGAATGTCTATTTTCTTGAATAATTTACCATGTTTCATCATATTATTACTTAACACTTCATACATGTCTTATGAAATTTGTAGTCTCATAATCATTAGAAATATAAATTCCACTTATAGACTAAGTCAATTATTTGTTTGGCCATTTTCAATGGGGAATATATTTTCATAATGCCCATAAATTTGAAATTTAAAAATTATTACCACCATTTATGCCTTATAAATTCTATTATCCTTGTACAATCTGTAAAATGACCTTTTTCCATTACGATTAACTTTTTTTTGATTCCTTTTTTTCCACATTAAAATAATCTTCTAGTTATTTTGAATCATTCTCTTTAATTCCTCTACCTATAGGATTTACCAGATGAAATTTAATATTTCCTTACATTATAGTCATTATTAATCCCCATATTATTCTTATTAGGTGGGTATATATACTCAAAAAAATTTATATTGTTGATCATATTTTGAGATTACTGAATATTCATAATAATAAATATTCTTCTTCCAAATCTCATTCAATTATGTTTCTCATGAGGATGATCATTCCATTATCCATATAATTTCCCATTAACATGTATCATCTGATTCACTATCGAATTATAAAAACCATGTAGAATTGTGTGAGGGGAAATAATCATACTAGAAATACCAAATAATTAACGGAAATTACATTAAATATAGAAAATATTATATTTAATCTAATGTTAGTCATGATCAATTTCATAATTTTAGGATCGTAACCTATTTATAGATTTATCTTTTGGGAATTACCTAGGCATATAGTCATGAAATATATCTAGGGATCACAATAAAAAATTTTCATCCTATTTTCCAGGGTAAACTCAACATTTTCATTCATACCAACTATAATAGAACAATATATACATACAATTACACTACTATACTTTTACAGATTATGTAATAAATTACACAAACACACTCCCAATGACCATATTGTTTTAGTTTCATTGGATACAGGTAATACATTCATTAATTAACATAATGATTTTCCACATCTCCCATAACGATATCCCCCTTTCATTATATGAACTGAAAATAATTTTTTATATACTACAGAAATGAAAACATATGGAAAGTGTGAGCTCAGATTATCATTAAGTGTATGAAAGGATAAAACCAAAAAAAATATGAACATAAGATTGTAAAATCATGAACATATCATTTGAAAATCCTACCACATCAAAAATATATCAAAATATTGAGTCATGAAATTAAAATTTGAGGTTCATAAGGAATAAATCATAAAGGAACATGTTCCATGAAAAAGAAACATTGACATTAAACATGGAATTTTAGAAAACAAATAAACATAGAAAACCATTTCCATATTATCCTAGGATCATTTACAGGACCATAATTGTGGAAATATTACTTTATTTATATTATTTCAATCTTCATTCCATCCATGTATTTTTAAATTGGGATTACATACTGTTCCTTCAATATATTACTGAACTGCGATCATTTCCTGTTCCACCCCTTTATTATTGAACTGCAATCAATTATCATTCCAGACATGTCAATATCATGAGATATAATGATTTAACCAATAAATTGTAAGGATATATAGCTCTAACCTACCTAATAATTAAATCATTCTAAATTGTTCCCCAAAACAAAAGTAATTCTTTATAGCCTAAAACAATGAATAAAATTGATTTCTTAAACCTCAATCCATCATAACAAAATTTTTATAAAAAAACCAAATTTCATATATTTAATTCTTGAATAATAAAAATAAAACTATAAGATTAATGTCATTAATATATATGAAGCATATCCATATTAATAATGGTCTTCACAGATGGAAAATAATTTTTATCAAACAATTGAAATTAATTTTAACGAAAATAACATTTCTTCATCAAAAATAATTTCTTTTCACACAATTCCAAGAAATTTTAAATGAAAATAACTTCATTGAAAATAAAAAAAAATATTATAATTTTTATTGGAAATAAGTCTCTATGAATGAGTAAAATTTATTTCATGTTCTATAACATAAAATAAATAATCATTCTTGTAATTTTGTAGGAAATTCGAAATGTACCTCGTATCAAAAATGAAAAAATATTTCTTTCATTTTATTTTGTAGTAATTAACCAAAGGGTTAAATTAACACTATGAAAATGTTGAATAATAAAAATAATATTTTGGAATACATATTTAGGAAACATGTAAATGGATGATTAATATACCTGAGAACATACTTATGTATAAAAACTCTCAAAAAATAATGACATTGGAAAATTATCTCGTACCAATTTATCATCAGTAAAATAATATTACTCATAAAATAATGAATATTATATACATATTAAAATATGATAAAAATAAGAATAATAATCATAAAAATATTAATTGGTAGCATAAATACCATAAAAAAGATTCTATTGATGTATAAGACATATCTCATAGAGAAATTAAAGTGAAACAACATAATCCATTACCTTATGATTGGGATCTTTTATATGTTTCCAAAAGTCCTAAATAAAAGGTTAATTAATTTAATTGAAATATTACAGAATAGTTTTTATTTTTTATGATATAATATATTATCATACAATCATCATATGGTTAATAATATTTTGTTATTACTCATTTCTCAGCTATTATTTTCTTCATTTTCAGATGCATATTTTGTTGAATATGTTTTCGTTCTCCTTCTTTAGGTCATAGTTATAACATTAAATAATAATATTAACATAATATATATCTTAGTTATTCACTATATTCATTTATATAATTATTATTTAATGGATATCATGTTGAATGATTCACATTGCATCTTGAAGACAATGTGTTGTATATACGCACAAGTGATGATATCTTTCAATTAATTGTGGAATATTATTGAATTGGATGGTCTATAAATTGTTTCATAAAAAAATTCCATTTTAATTATATTGAATAGTTACTGTTATTATAATTAATCCCATCCATGAATGATGGTGGAGGAAATGATATTACACCACAACATAGAGATGTTAATATGTACAGATGCCCACATGTTGATTTCATTTTTCATTGGATGGATAAAAGGACTAATATTTTTGATACATAATAATAATAAAATATCATAATATTGGTGAGAAATTTGTGATTAAGTAATAATTTATAAAACTTCACAATTTATATTATAAGAAGAAATAATTTTGAATTAATTAGAAGAGTATATTTTATCTTCCTTGACCGGCTCGCTCTAGATATCCTCTTTTGGGAACAAGAGATGATATTTTGAGATAAAAAACCCCTATAATGATACTAGTGATGTTGATAATGGAAATTAATCGTGTATATTAGATCATTAGGGCTCAATGTGAAGAAAAATATGAGAGGGAAGAGGTTCCCTTTTATAAATACGTTGAGTGGCAGTTTTGGAATCTAAAAAAATATAAATTTTTAATAAAATGAAACCACATCAAAAAAACATTGAAATTTTATTTTTTAGATGATGATATGATATAAGGTTCTAATATAATCAAGAAATAAATTTTAGAATTTTTTATCTATCAATTTAATCATTATCATTTTAATTATTTAATAGTTATTCTATTTTAATTTTTACTATGGTTACAAATTATACAAAATTGAAATATATTATTTATTTATATTTGTTGTTAATTAATAAATAAATAACCATTTAGATAATTGAAGACCATATAATAATTATTTTATATTTTTTAAAATTTTAATATTATTTTTACGTATTTTAATAAAAAATTATTTTTACATAATATTAATAATGTCTATTTTTAACTATTCATTTTATGTATTTTTATAAATTTCAATATAATATGTTATCCTAGAAAAATATAATTTACTCTATAAATATGGGGTAAAAAATATATAAAATTCATTGGATATATTATTTAACCAAAATTATATTTCTTTTAGTGTTTTTAATAAAATTAATTTGATATTGAAATTAATATAATAATTTCTAAATTAGTTTTGTGTAGTTACTAAGTATACATATTTTTCGAATTAATAATAAAAAAATAAAATAAAGAAAATAAATCACCAATATTTAATAGAAATACCTATAGTTGAATATATATTCTAGAATATCCTTCCTTAAATTTTTTTATAAGTGTTCAAACATGAATAATAAAACATTAAAACAACACTAAATTAAATAATATAGGAGTCCTATATTTTCCAAATATCTCAATGTGTTAAATAACTCAACCCATGTTTGATTATTGTTTTGATTTACTCAAAAAATATGATTTAATAAAATATTTATTTCTTTTAATTGTTATAAACATTTTAATAAATATAATTTTATTGATTTTTTATTAATTAAATAATTTTTTGATTTTCAATGTATAAGCCTTTTATGTCATTATTTTTATCATAAAATTATGAAATAAATTACCAATGTAAATAAAAACATTTGAGCTTTAAAAAAATATTTTATAGTCAATATTTGATCATAAAAAACATTATATTAATAATTGAATATGTATTAAATTTTTAGTAAGATATATTTATCATTTAGTAAAATAAATAAAATAAATGCAGATATCAAATCCAAGTGTAATAAATGGAAAATATTTTGAATAATGGAAGATTTAGGTTTATACACATTCAACCAATGATATTAAGAAAATATTTGGGTAATTTTATAATATTATTTTGAACCTTAATTGATTGATTTACATTTTACAGTATTAAATAAATATACATTGTTACTATTCGTAATGCCCAATAATTAAGGAAATATATTTAAATAATTTGAGACAAAAAAATCGAAATATGGAATCCATTTTTCATAATTATAAACACATATGTTACAATAATTAATTTTTTAATCATTCTACTGGTTGGAATGAGAGAAAGAGTTTTAAATGATTAAATATTACACAAGATTGAAATATTTTTACGCCAACATACAATGTAAAATTTATTACAATGATCTATAATATATTAAATGGTAATAAATTATCTATTTGTACTTTATAACCATTAAATATTATTACCTAACAATATAAATTGTTTAAATGAAAAAACATTTTCAAATAAAAATATATTATTTGTTTACTATTCATAAAAACATGAATCCTTTTAGAAAAATATAAATAATTAAACCAAAGTAAATTTATATAATTAGACTCTAATGAATATGTTTATTTTTTTCAAATATAATATAAAAAGGTGACAAATATTTATTTTACATTAATGCACCATCAAATGGAAGCCGCACATTATTATTTGAAAAATAAATATTTTTTCTGATTAATTGAATTTCTTCAAATATTGTGTCTTGAAAACATATCATATTTATATTAAATATTTATTTCTATTAAAAAATCCATCAATAAATATTTTATTATTTTACCAACTCACGTATTTTCATTCAAATTATTATTTTGAAAAATATTACATTTTATTTAAAAAACGTATTAATTTCTTCTATAATTTTTTTTAAAAAAATATTCATTTTATATACTTTTTTCCATAAATTTTTCATAATTTAGTATATAATGTTCATACCCTTCATTATAATTAATAGGTTATAAGGTAACATAAAAAAATATTGTTGGTTTGTTAAACAGAATCTTCTGTGAAATGAATTCTTTGAAAAAAAACATCAAATTGTTTGTAACACTAGACAATCATAGTGTTTTATATAACACTATATAAGAGAATATTGCATATAGATAATTATTATCTTGGTGTATTTTACAACACATGACATCAAAAAAAATATAGATATCGTAGTCATATGTTTGTATTGTAATCATCAATTTGATATTGTGGGGATGGTTATTGGTGTTATGAAAACACAAAACTAGTTAATAGTTCTTATGAAGTCATTGTTCCATGTGTTAGAATATCATATTATTTATGTTATAATGTATGAAATACTAATCCACTAATGTTAATATGAGGATAATGTCTAACATTTGAGAGATGTTTTACAGGTTCCTCTTCACTGCCAGCTATATGCACTTTTCTCCAAGGTATTGTTTCAATAAGAGGGGGAATTTACTAGGAAATATGTTGTCTCTATAAGATGAAAATACAGTCTCAATAAAGGTTTAGATAGTCAATTCATGGTAATAATAAAGAATATGGAAGAGTTTCATATCATCCTTGTACTCAAAGGCTATAATCTGATGTACGTTCCCAACTTCTCTTGATTTTAATCCACATTGAAAGTATTTGACTACAATGAAATTTTTTTTATGGACCAGTATCGTTAGGGAACCATTCATTGACATGAAGGGGAATTTGGTCATCACTATAGTGCTTATTGTTCTGAATGAGAGAGCTGTTTATTTTTATGTGAGGAAATTTTTTTGGGATTGGGGTGTGTAAATATCTAAAGGAATAGAAATCTAATAGGCCTAGTAATTTATTCTCACACTGATGATATTATTCCATCCAAGAACTAGATTTTTTGGATTTTTTGTGCTAGTTTTTTGGTGACATTACCTTATTGTGGAACAGTTTGTGGTCATTAATGATCAAAATATTTAATGTATTTCTTTTCTTAGTGTGATCTAAATCTACAAAACTGTAGGTGGATGAAGATTATTATAGAATATTATTTTTATATCTATTACAACTTGGGAAGGGGAATTTCTTGGATTATCCTTTTTTAAGAAATTCATAGAAGGATATTGTTTGGGAGTCTTCAGATTCTTGGGGAGTGATAGTGGTATTCGCATACCGACACATAAAAATGAGGGTAGATGGTGGTAAATGTTCTATGATACATATAAAGATATAATATTATATAATGTACCAGGTTTATGAGTCTCAATTGGGAATGGTAATGGTAGTGGTGTTGTGAGATCATGTCATCCATCCTGATTCCCTAGAGGGATGGTCATAGTATAGTAAAAAACTAGATGGTAGTTAATGTGAGGTTTCTATTCCACTATCAATGCGTGAAGGATCCCATAATAATTTTCATATTAAATATTTGTTTGTTAAATTTTTTTTTCAATAAATGTACCATGGATTGAGAAACAATTTTTTGGTGTCTTGTGATGAAACATGTAGTTTTATTGTATGTGTATCAGGGTTTATTTTCCCAGCAATAAATGATAGTAATCTTGTGTTGGGTGGTTTGTTGTAGCCCTTGGATGTTCCCTAGTGGAAATTGGATGAAACCCTAATTGATTTTATAAAGCCTATACCATGATATCATGGTGGTTCTGATTCTATATCGGTGATAATGGTTCAGTTAAAGAAATTAGTGAACTTCCTAAATAAATAAAGCATAGAAAAGTGTTTCTTTTATAAAAAATATATTTTGATCATATTGTGAAAATACACAAAGTTATGAAGTGAATCATCTCTGATAAATATTCTTGGTTTATAGCACATTTCTAAAATGGTTTATATCATGATTTAGTCATACGGTTGAGATTCAACACAACATTCTACCTGTAAACAAATGAAAAAATGGAACGGACTATCCAGACACTGGAGGATATGTTGCGAGCATGTGTCTGGACTTCGACAGATCATGGGAACAAAAATAGACTGTGGTTAATATTTAATAAAAAAATTTATATAACTCTTCTATTGTCATGGATCCATATTTTATTTTTATTATAGGTAATGACATTCTCCCTTTTTTGGATGTAGGATGGGGATGAAATAATTCTTGGAACAGATTTATTATAGAGCATGATAGAGAAGTGTTGGTAGGATTAAGAGTAGATTAAGGTGGCCCATGACTGATAATATTCATAATTCAATAATCATAGGAGGTCCTTGTTGTCTTAGGAAGGGTACCACATGCTCTCATGGTTTCCCATCGATGTTGGAAGTAGAGATTCAGAAAAATATTTAAGCTGTCACCTTGGTTTTTTTGGGCCCTTAGAGATGTTGGGGAACGTTAGAAATGTGGTTTATTAGTTAGAATGTCCACTTTAATTGGAATAGAACATAAATTTATTCAATGTATATCACCAAAATTTATATCATCGTGATGAATCCCATTCTATTTATCAGGGATAGTTTTATATCAAGGATAAGGTGGCATTCATGGAGATTGTAGTGGAGATCCAAAATCCTCAGGGGGAGGTGATGTGAGGATGTAAAATATCCCTAGTTTGTGATGTATGGAGGCATGGTAATTATGGATAGATTACATGTGGGAATTATATATAGATTATATCCAAGTACATAGAGTTATTTTATTTTTATGTACTCTGTTTTCTTTGGGATATTATGTTTGGACCCTACTGTTTTATGAAATAAATTGTTTCCCATTATTATGAAATATGATGAATGATGTTTGATAATGATCAAAATTTAAAAAATTACGGCCTTATTCCTAATCCATAATCATTTTAATAATATGAGATTAAACCCATATAGGTTAGCCATTCCCACCAAGAGCTGATTGTATCTTAATATGGAAGTTGGAATTCCCGGATTCTTTTTTTCCATGATGGGTGTTTTGATCTATTTTATGGATATTTGGGATAACATGTTTGGTTAATATTATTGTTTTATCATTAATGAGTTCCACTAGTGTCATCTCAAGTGATGTTTTTTGGACCCTTTATCACATTCATTCCTGGTTGGTTTTAAATTATTTATGGACTTAATTGTTTTAGAGGTATCTATTTTAATGGTTGGAATCTTATGGACCTATAATATTCCTTGATTATGATAATTGAGGTGTCTGGGGGGGTATTCAGGGTTATTTTAAGTCATGTGAGACTTTCCTATATTGATAAATTTATATTTTTTTAAAAATTTATATTATTCCATTGGAGAGACATTACAATAGTTAGACAATCCCAAATATTCCAAAATTTACAATTTTGTAGAAGTGATTCATTTTAGAATTTATTATTTTCTAGATATGAGTCATTATAGTGTTGTGTCACTATGTCAATGACTCATTTTTTTTGGTGATTAAATTTTGGTTGTGAGCCATATATTCTTATTAGGTATTGTAATGATGAGAATTCAGACAGTGTGTCATTTATAGTGGTGATTGTTTTCATGGGTTGAGTCATTTCTGGTGGAGATTTATTCTGGTGATATCTCAAACTTATCATTCACACGTTCATAGTACTGATTCACATAGGTCATTGTTTCAACCTATAAGTGATTCATTTTTAGTTTTTAGTCATTTTATTAGTGATAAATTATATAAATGATTCATTTTTTATGGTAAGTCTTTTTTATGGTGAGTCCCTCCGGTGTTGAGTCATCTCTATCGGTGAGTCATTATAGATGTGAGTCATTTATACAATGATTCATTTTTGTAGTTAGTAATTTATGGTACTGATTAATTTCTAGTGGAAATTAATTAAATATGTGATTCATTATGCAGGAAATTCATCAATGGTGGTGATTTATTTCTGATGTTAGGTCATTACTAATTAAGCCTCAATTCTGGATGTGAGTAATTCTATACGTGAGAAATTTATAGTGTTAATTCATTATGGTGGTGATTGATTTTTGAGGTTTTCATTTCATGTGGTAAGTAATTCTAATAGAGAGTCATATCTAGTAGTGAGACATTTTATTATTTTTTCATTTTTCTAGAAAATTTTATAATTTTCAAAAAAAATTATAACTTTTATGAAAAAAATTGATTTAATGAGTTAAATAAGGGTTTTTTATGGTGTTTTAAAAATTATTAGTCTTATCGTTAAAATATAAAAAGTCTATAGTCCATATATAAGCATTAAACATATATATTTATGTGAGAATAAATTAATTACCATTAAAACTATAACCAAACCCCCTATTATTAGATCTATTTATTATCAAGAAGTAACATTTTATTCATTCTTTTAGGATGAATTTCTCTTAATATAAAAAGAACCAAATCCTTATTCCATATGATTTTTAGAACTAGTTGATGAATTTAGTGATATTTCCCTTTAAATAATACATTTTTTGTATGTGTTTCCCCTATTTCGGTGCAGCGATTCTAGGAAAAGGATAATTTTCCATGTTGGGTTTCCTTTATTTCACCGTATGTGTTACATGAACGATGGTTTTTTTGTTTTCATATTTTATGAACATGGTTGTATCTAGAAAATGAAATATAATTAATTAGCTTAAATTGAATTTAACGTGTCATGGGAATGTGAAGTATGATTTAACAGTTTCTTGTTGATTTGAAATTATCATTTTATATTTATAATTACATGATGAAAATAATGTTTATTGATGGATTTATTTTGTTTTAGTGACCATTTTTGAATCTTATATTTTTGTTATTATTTTAAATAATCATAAATATATATATCCACATTTATCCAGTTAATGTAATTAATGTCCCACATTCTAATGTATTGTGTGATAATACCATTAATTTAAAAACTAATATTTATTAATAGAACATCTGGTATGAATGAAAATATATTATTTTATTGTATGTGATGTGTTGTGTATGTATTTAGTGGTTTATGTGTTGTTTTTCATCGTGACTGCAATGGTTTTAATGTTTTAATTATACAACGAGGCTGTAATAAAACCGGGAATTATATGGGACTTTTAGAATTATTTTGTGGGTCTTATTGTGTTTTATGATTTTTTAGTTTTATAGGTATTAATGTATGGTTAAATGAGTAATATTGGTCATTTTTAGTGAATAAATTTTATGATTCTTATTATGTATAAAAAATGACTTAATGGAATTGGTTGGTAAATGATAATATGGGAGATGTATTAATGATGAACAAAAATTAAAACATGAAATTTGGGTATTTTCTCCTAATGGTGTTTTTCAATTTATCTTCTACAGTAAAACTGGATTATTTATTGAAATTTTTATACCTTTTTTGTATATCATTATGATGGGGCTTGTGTGTTTTTTATCTATATGTAATAACATGTATGTGATTTTCATTTCAATATGCACCCAACCTCACATCCATTATTTTCCATCAATCTTAATGTCACGTGTGGCTTGTTTTCCTTGCATCATAGTTGGTGGATGGATTGATAAAACCCTCTAGTTCCCTAGTTCCACATCCAAAAGTTGATATGGACATCCCCTATCTGTGAATGACCAAAGGATAAAGTGAAATTTTCATTCTATGATGTGATGATCTATGACGTCCTAGGTTTGTTCGAGATATATGTTATCTAATGAAATAGGTGTGTGAGGGATAAATGTGACGTGTATTTATGTTATCAGGGATGGGTGGTAGCTCTATAAAATACGATGTTGGGTGTTGGTAGAAAGAAATCAATGGCCATATGGTATCGGGTACCCAATCATCAATGTTCTTTAAATTTTATTATTATACAAGGATTATGTTATTTTTGAGTGATCCTTAATGTGTTGTGGGTTTTTGTTACTATATATGTTTAAGTGTTTTTTTCTATATCTTTCACATGAGATCATCAGAGTTCCATTTTCGAAAGACTATGGGTGACCATGGTTTTATTAATGAGTACTCCTATTTTCTTACCCATCATAAATAAATTTTTTTCCTAGATTATAGGATGGCTCTATAGACATTATTGAAGTATATTATAACTAATATTGGATATATTTTTTGTCCCTTATTTTCTTTTCTATTTAGTGTATTTACTTTGGATATTTTCTATCATTATAATTTTTTTACACAGGCATAATGTAATGATTGTTTATTATCATATATATATTTCATGGAGTTTTTTTGGGTTTATTCTTTTTTTTTTCTCATGAACATGTTTTCTTATAAAGGGAAATTCCTCCCTATTGTGAGATTTATATACCCTTGGTGGTATTCACCAATTTTGGAATACTATGGGAATGACTCGTGGGATCATTATCTGTATCCATTCATTATAGTATCCTTAATGGGAGGGGGTCATGATAGTACAAGTCATAATCCCTTAGTCAATATTATATACGATTATGGTGAGATTATATACATGAAATTTGTTAGTGCATCTCCTCGGTTGATTGGATTACTTCATAGTAAATACTAATATTGTTGTCACCCCTGAGTAGTAATTATGATATCAAAATTATAATCCTGAAGAGTGGAATACATTATTTTTCATGTTTCTTCTACCATATTTATGGAAATAATGTTATCTTCCACTCATTGAGTAAGTATTATCAAAATAATTTCCTTTTTGACACTTGCATGATTATATCATAATTACATTCCATAATTATCAATGAGAATATCCATTCAAAAATCCTCCATTGATGGGTTTACATTTTAGAATCATGTTCATCAAAATATTATTAGTTTTGTCAGGTTTTAATAATTATATGTATATTTTTAAACAAATATATTCTATCATTATTATATGTTTTATACCATCATCAATTATAGTAATTTAATAAATATTATTTACTTTTATATAATAATTATAGTGTGATGGATGGTAGTAAATGTTCATATGAAGTGAATACTAGTCAACCATAGTTGTAGTGGGTTCTTCATATATATCATATCTCATTTTTATTATAATTTTACATATTAAAATAATGAGAAAAATAGTTGAACTATAACCACTGTTATTGTTGTATACGACTCCCAATTCTCTCTTTTCACCTCTCTCCAAATAGAAAATATAACTATATTTAAAAATTAGATCATTTTTTCATTGGTATAATAATAACATGATCATTATTATAGATTGGCTTCTTAATTTTATATCCACAATAAAATAATTCTAAATAATGCTAAATAATTTATTTTAATAAACATTTATTTTTCAAAAGAACATTATTTCAAAAGAAAATATTCTTCATCCATAAATGAAATTAATAACTACACGGGTAGTGATAAATTAACATTTTAAAAAATTTAACTATATAGTATAAAATTTCCTATATATATTTTCAAACTCGCATACAGTAAATTTATAATTAATCATCACAAATTCCAATGAAACAAATTGTTATTTGATGTATGATATTGTACTTAAACAAGAGTCTATCCAACAATCACCAAAAATTCACATCAATAGTGAATATCATTTTTCAAATAATATAGAACTGAAATAATCAAATCAGTGAATTTTTAAAAACAACCCAAATTATGTGTATTATCTTCCATTATATATAAATTAATAATAATTTGGCATCAATTTAACAACAAAACGCCTTATTTTTAATGAAATCCATGATATTCATTGAATTTTTTTAGTAGAATGAATAAAATCATACCCTTTACTATTCATAGAAACTAGAGAAATATATCTTGTAGACCATTTTTAAAAACATAATACAAGAAAATATTGATCAATGATCAAAAATCATTCCACATAATAGATTTTAATTAGAAAATAATACAATAAATTACCAGATGAAAATAAATTTCGGTAAAGATCTTGATGTTGGATGTATGGACAACGATGAACACCATGGTGCCAGTTCAATCTTTTTTCACCCGATTTAGAAGATGGTGCAATGATGGTACTATGGAAATCATATGGAGGGTAATTTTCCTAGAATAAAACCTAGTGTCTATCCATTAATTTCATCCAATATATTTATTTTAATAATCATTGAAAAAATTATAATTCTAAAATAAAATATAGTTAAATGTTATATTATTTTTATAAAAAAATGATCAAAATGATAAAATGTTTTTAAAAATTTACATATATTCAAATCCAACAAAATATAAAAAACCAATTTGTTATCGATACCTAAAATCATTAATTATATACTAGTTCGAGGGAAAAAGAATTATCTCAAATCTAAGTATTTCCACCATTGAAATTCATTGATCTTAATTGTCCACAAACAATGTAGACTATTCCATTAACATGAAATCAATTCTAAAATGTGTCACTGGTAGTTTTTTTGTTCTACTGTAAAAATAAAATTATGTTGATAATCTATATTATCAAATTACACTATTTTTAATCAATAATGTCCTGAATTTAACATCCAAACCTATATATAGTTCAAAAATATGACATTCCATTTCAGTATATAATAGTTTTTCAGTATACACATACTTAATTAAGGAACATTGTAAAAATCATAAATCACATCATACATCAAAAGATAAGATAAATTAAATTCTACACATATAAAAAATAGTATGACATTAAATAGAACCATATATTTTGAAACTAACATTCTTAATATATAAAATATTCAATGTAACATCTTTGGAGACACTCATATGATTACATAATATCTATCCAAAAATCCATATGGTATTCCATAATGTTCCACTCATGTTTCTCCTAAAAATTGACCCATTGTCGTCCTTATAATTGTGCATAAAAATTAAATCAACACCTCATATAAAGAAACATTTCTAAAAAAATTATTTTCACTAATTTTAATCTAATATAATTATGATTGACATGAATTATATCAATTGAAACGAAGAGTTATATATATATCGAGGAATTTGAGGATACAAGTAATAGTTTATATGTGATTCTGTGTTGGTGGGTTGAATCTGTGTTCATAACAATAAAAAATATTTTTTCCAACCCAACCTATATAATGAAGTGAAGTTTTGATAATTTCCTTAATTAAATTCAATATCAACAGTATACAAAAATTAAATATATATATAATACACTAATTATTTTTATCTGTATTATCCCTAATATGGTAGTCCATATGCTACATTTTGTCTTGAAATTTGAATAATAATTATTTTCAATAATATTTATTTCAATTAGAGGATTTTGGGGTGCTATCCTTAAAACAAGTTTATTTACAAACACCATTTCCACCCATTGATTTTGGTGAATCCCTCGTATTTTAAAGTATAAAAAAACCAATGTAAATTATCCCAGAAATTTCTAAAATTTATATATTTAATAATAATGCTCTGTTTTTCATATATAAATAGTACGATAATTGATGAAACATTCCTCATACTCCCTTTCATAATTAAATCTATTAATCATCAACTTATCCGGAACCGTAATAGTATTTCAAGTAAATATAAACATCTTCTTCTAAATAATAATGCTACATAAAATATAGTTATATAATCACATAATTAAATTTTTATTAATTTATTAATTATATAAATTTCTCTTTAATTTAACACTGCATATTAATAAAATTATATTTTATATGGTCAAATAAAATAGATAAATTATTAATAAACTAAAACTTGTAATATATTATCTAAAAAATTATACATCAACCAAAAAATTTAAAAATATATCTTATTTTCTAATATAAATAAACTATATTTGTTAGATATTTGAATTCATTTCTAATTTTTTTTACATACCAAACAATGTTGAATTTAATTTTCAAAATTCCATTGATTTATAATTAAATTATAATATTCTAGAATAATTATTTTTGTTTTATTGACCATATTCCCCCTACACAGGATATCCATTATTCTTATTGGAATCTTAAAAAAAATTATTCTCACATTTGTATTCATTGATAAATTTAGAAAGAGCCTTCATATTTGATCAATGACAGATCACATTTAAAAAACATTCACGATTAGTTGGATCTTATATCTAGATAGGATGGGATTTCCATGAATTCTTAATGGTTATAGTAATATTTTTTTGACTATATTTTGACATTTTGTTTAACCAAATTTTAAATACAATTCAAATAAACAATTTTCTAAATCCAACATATTTATTTAATTATTTTTAAAAATATCATGGTAAGTGTATCTTTATATTATTTTATGTCCAAAATTATAATTATATATTGATTAATCAATCAATGATAGTTACATGATTTCCATGGTTAGATAATATTTTATTTAATGACTGATTGGTGTTTTCTTAATATATCAACTATATATATTAATGAAGGTATAAAAATAAATTCTTATATAGTTAAAATGTACTAATATCCTCCCAAATGACGCTAAAAAAATATATCCATTATTTTTAAATTTACATGGGAACTTCATTTATCACTATTGAGTGTATTATTTATTCTATACCATACACCATTTAATTTCATTTTATATTATATAATACCCACTTCACCCCAATCCAAAATATTATGTACTGTTTTTTAGAATATTTATTTAGTCAATGAAATGAATTTTTTTCTAATCGAATATATTTTTTATAGTTAACCAGTCATAAAATATATGGATATTAAATCATATTATATGAATATTCATCGCATTATAAATGTACATTATCATGTAACATAATATTTTTTTTATTTGGATACATGGATAAATAATATTCTTTCTTGATGTACAATATTCATCATCTTACTTAATCATCTTCCCCATTATAATGACTAATTAAAACCTTTATTAATAAACTTGGGAGTGTAAAATAATTAAATGTATGTTGGGATTCTCAATAACGGTAGATGATGGACATACAAGATCTTAACATCAACAATAACGATACGAGTACATGACAATAACATTATAATATCATACACTCCATATCAATAATCATAATAATGATTCATGGAATAAATATAATAATTTCATAATACATTAATCCTAAAATAATAAAGGTCATAATAATTAATATAATATCAGTGTAAGAAGTCATGGAATTGTTGCATACACATAATCATAGATAACATTATTCCACAGTTTACAAAAAATACCTTCATAACATTTCAGGCTTAAGAAAATGACTTGTGTTCCAACTTTGGTCTCGGGTTTTTTCCCCACATAACCTCTGGTTTTGAGATATGGATTCCCTAACAAGTAACCCCTTTTTTTGATTGGTATTAACTCTTGTGTTATCTATTTTTTGGTCATGTAATTCCTCTGATTCACCCTAATGTATGATGTTTGGTATTCCATCTCATCTACCCACTTGTTTTGGGACTCTGATAACATCCTATGGATCGTTTTATTTTGGTATTTGGATGGAATCCAAATAATCCTATTGTTTTTGTATTTGGATTGACTCCCATGTACCAATTTTGTTCATAAATAATTTATCAATACCAAATTAATTTGACAGATATATATGTCCCACCCATCAAAAAATGAAATCATACATTCATATGGCACACGAAAAAAATCCTCATATCATGATCCATAAAATTTGATTGGTTTAATAACATATCAATGGATGTATAATTCATAATCATTTTATCATGGTATATTATATAGAAGAGAAACATGTTTCATAAAAACAATTTCATATTTATATAATCCATTATATAATATAATAATAATAATTTACTGGGAACATATCTCTAACAATGAATAAACTATTATAAATGATGGATACATAGATGTGCATGGATTTTCATATACCAATTTAATAGTTTTTGAATGAAAATAACCATTCATTGAAAATAACATTTTAAAACATAAATCATATCAAAAATCCTTTTAATATATTTTTTTTAAAATACAAAAAATCAATTTAAAACATTTCCTAATGAGAATATCATTTCAACGTTGACCATTTATATTTTAGATAACAGAACAATTTGCAAAAATAATTTTTTTTCAAAATACCTCAAAAATTTATAAATTATTTTAGGAAACGAATTTTAAAAAAGTTTAAAACATAAAACCTTATTAACATAATTTTCATTATAAAATATGATAAGAATATTTTTTTAAAAAATAATTATATATTAGTTGAATACATTTTTTTAATATTATATATCTATCAATAATGAGTTAATTGATATAGGATTTTCATAATTTTTATTATTTTTTATAGTAAGTACTATAGAGTGTAATATTGGTACCATTAAATTTATATATCATGAATAATTGGAAAATAATAAAATTCATTATATTTCATGAAATAATTAATATAAAATATGAGCAATTGAATCATAATAAAAAAATCTTGATAAGAAATGAGATTATAGCAATGAGCTATTACCACATTGGTAATATAAAATCCTAATCTCTAATAAATAATAAAATTAAATTAAGAATAAAATATAATGAAATTAATTATATTAAATTTATAATATTTCAATGTTCAATATATAATTCTTATAAAATAATATACGTGTATAATATAACACGTGTATCATGGAAGGAAACTGGAGGTAGAACTACCTTACTGATATGGTATCTATTGACCTGTAACCCCTATGAAATTGATATCAAAGAATGGATATTTAAATACCCATAAATATGTGGATAATAATAATATAATACGTTCATGGTTATTAAGTAGACTACACAAATGAAACGAGTTTTTAATAAAGTATAAGTCACTTATAAATAAAAGTGAGACAATAAATCCCCACACTACATGAGTAGAATTTGAATCGTGATCCAAATGAAATAATAAAATATATTATATAATGAAATATCATGAAATTTTCATAATTAAATATATAAACATTAATAGGGCAGTATATAAATCATATGAAGGATATTGTCGGTGAATATGACTTATATCTCTTAAATAAAAAAAGTGAGAGAAAATTCCCTTACAAAATGTGTAAAAGTTGAAAGATGATATCCATTAAAGAACACAGCCAATTCAAAAATTATATAATATTAAATAAATAAAATTATATAAATAATATTTCATAGGGCTATATATAGGCCACATTACAAGAATAATGAGTGAATTTTACATATATAACTCCTAAATAAAAGTGATATGAGAAAACCCTTTCCTTAAGTCTTGAATATCATTGTACATGTTGAAATATCCTATATAACAATAATAAGATAATTATACATCCTCCACAAAACATTATTATTATATATAATAAAACATGTGATTTTATTAGGTTATTATATTACCCATTTATTAACAATTCAATGTTAATGACACGTTTCATGTAATGTCGACTTGGTTCTTCATTAATGTTTTGACTTTTTATTCTTGATCCTCATACTTGTATCAATATTAAATTATTTCAAAAAATGTAAAAAATGAAATAAAAATCATAAATATCCATAATATTTATATTTATAATATTATATAAATGTTATAAATTTGAAATAAAATATATACTTCATGGAGATGGTAGGTTGTACATATCCATGAAAGATGGTTCTGGTTTATTATATTATTTAATGGAATAAATTAAATGAAATATATATATATATATCAATTTTAAAATCACTATTTTTTCATATATATAACAAAATATTATGAAACCCATTCTTAATACATTCAATGTAAAGCCCGAACAAACCACTTTGTTTTGAGGAGGAGATAGTCCAGACACCTAGAAACAATGTTATCGTATTACAACCAAAAAGACAATTATGTTGTAGTGTATAATATAATAATTCTGAAATAATAAATACTTAATTTATATAATTTATGTCATATTATAAATTTTTTAATAATAATTCCAATCTATTATAGGGATTAAATGAAAAACAAATGACATCATTTCACGAGATGGGTTTCCATCATACATATGAACATGATGTTCATTAACCATTTGATGGATGTGTGTGTAGGTGTAGGTAATACTGGTATATTAGATACATATTAATAAGTTAATTATACTACATATATTATATAATCATCAAATGATAATAATTTTTGGGGTTGAGAAAGAAAATGAAACAAAAATAGTTTGTCAAATGATGTTTATCATCATTGGATAACACCCCTTGGTTTACAACAATGAGATTACTTGGTTATATTTATGAACAAAAAATTCTTCTAGGATGAAGGAATTTAATTTTGGAGATTATTTTGGCACGTTTCGTATGATCCAAGTGGGTTTAGAGGTGTTAATAAGTGATCAATGGCATGTGATTTCACTTTTATAGATGATGAAGAGTGGCATTAATGTAAATAAAAAAGTTCAACACTATTTACAGTTCTCCCATTAATAATTTTCCTCCAGCAACTATAAATTTTCTAGCCAACAGTTGTTTTTTCAATTTATTTATATAAAATTTATATGGAACATGTGTCTAGGTAATTTTCTATCCTAAATTAATTTTTAACCAATAAGTAATATTGTTTTTAACTTAATCACTAGAACATATTTTAATTATAATAACTAATATTTTTTATAAAATAAAAACTGACCTTATTAAATGTTATAAATTTGTGTGATTCCAAAAATGGAATCTATTTTTTCAAATTACAAACAATTGTGTGGTAAAAATTAATATAAAATCAATCCTATAAAATGGATGAGACAAAATATTTTTAATGTGAAAAGGGTAAATAATTTGAACTATTTTTATGACAAATTTCAATGTGAAATTGGTTCCAACAAAGTAAATTTGAATATATGATGTAAAAATTAGCTAATATTACTATTAAACCAAATAAGAATATAATTTAACTATAAAAATAAATTAAATGACAATTATTTTTTTAATTAAAATATGATGTCTTCATTATTCATAAAAAAGTGAATCATTTCAGAAAACTAGCAAAACATATACAAATGTAAATTTATATATAGTAATTAACTGACCCCAAAATCCCAGAGGATATGCATTATTATAATACATTTCATAGATAAGGATTCCAAATTAAAAATAACAGAGATGTTTTGTAGTGTAGGAAAATATATCACATACATGAACCTTACACTACAATTCATAAAATAAAATACATCATAGATAATTCATTCATAACATAACTATTCAACTATATTAACCCTGCATATAAATCATAATACCAATCTTGGAATCATGGAAAAATAAATTCAAAAAATGGGTTACCTGAGATACTCAGAAAGGATAAATAATACATCAGAAGATTTCATAAATAAAGATAATATTTTAAGGTATGGTATACGAATGAAACATATGCCTTTTAAACATAATCAGGAGCATAATGTGGAAATAAATAATAAAATAATACCTTTTAATAATTCATGTTGTCATTCTCCTAGTTTAATAATCACAAGTAATATTAATAACTAATATCATAAAGACAGAATGCAAAATGTCATACATCTTAAATATACCTTCGAGGAGGTATACTGTTCATCTAAAAATAATTGTTTATGGACTCATCCAAATCCATATATGATAATAAATTGGAACGATCATTGTGAATTACATATCTAGTCTTTATCTTGAAACCAACTGATGGATCGAGGGCAGATAACGGTCCCCACCTATTATGAACTAAGACCAATACATTCCCCACATAAAAATGGTGAAACCTATAAAACATAAAACAACATATTAATAAAATAATTTGAAATTTTAATACATTACCCATGATCCATGAATTGTATCAAATTAGAACATCCATAGTCAATTTTATCATAAATCCTTCAATAAAATTTCATAGATTGTTTCATAAACAATCAACCTAAATTAAGAATAATATCCAAAAACACCCTGTTGACATATATGAAAATAATAAAATAAAATCCATAAAAATTTCTATGGAGAATTCCCTTTTTTCTTTGAAATAATTTATTCAAAATTCATGTAATTATAAAAGAAGATATGAAAAGGTTTGTTTTTTGAAAATAAAATTTCCCATATCACAATGATAGATTCTATAGAAAATATTTAATTAACATTTAATAATATCCATGTTCTTTTATATAAGTCCACTAAAATATTTTAAAAACATGGACATGAATCTGCAATATTTGGATAAATAAATATTAGAAATTTTAAAAAAATCCTATTTACAGAGTCCCTTAATTAAAATAATTAGAAGATTCCATTTGATTTTTTTTAAGAATCATGCAAAAGGATGAAAAGTATGTCCAAATAAGTACATACATTGAAAAAATCTCATACAGTAATAAGATTGGGAAATTAACCCTTTCCGTATGTCTGATTCCATCCGTACATGTATGAACACCATATATAGTCGTATTAATAAAATTATTTACTTGTACCAGAATCATAATAAAATTTATGATACCATATATTATTTATTTACAACTATATATCACCCATGTATTAACAATTCTATGATAATGTAACATTTTGTGTAATAACCGCTATGTTTATCGTACATATTTTACTTCCCATTCATGATCATATTACATTGACCATGATTTAAGTACATAAAAAATTTAAAAATTTATTTATATATCATATATATTAAGTATATATATATATATATTTATTTAATATAGATATATTAAAAAGAATACACATTTAATGAAGATTTTAGGTCGCACGTACATAAGAATGTTGTTTCTGTTATCTTATTGTATTGAATGGAAAAAGGTAAATGAAATATATTTATATTTTTGTATATATATATTATTTCAACAGAATTGTTATTTCATATATTTAATAATTGTCAAATATATTTTTTTATAATGATGCTTGAATGGATAAATTGGAGGATGAATCTCATCATGTCTTGTAGATGGTAGGTTATATGTACCCGCGAGCAAAGATAATATTCCAGTAATGGTAAAGGGTTAAGTAATTGTCTTATATGTTAATAATAAAAAATAATTACAATTTCATATTTATTATTTATATTCATCCTATTTATCATTATTCCCACCCAAATGGATTTTTATGAAAAACAATAAACACTATAGTGTAGTGACGGTAAGCTGTATGTACGCATGAATGGTGATATTGTTATTCATCGAATAAATATAAAGAGTAATACATTTTTCCAAAAATAAAAATAATATCTTAGAATATAAATTATACTTGATTTTTTCGTTATTTTGGAAGCAACATAGTAATAATATGTATAAGATGAAAATAAATGGCATTTAATTGGTAAAAAAATTATCTTCTCCTTTAGTATATATTTTTGATTTTCACAAAATGACTTCTTATGATGGTTCAGTACCTAAATTAAATTATCATGGACTATTTTAGGGATGTTTTAATGTGAAATGAGAAGGAATTTTTCATAAAATAGGGTTTTATTGGTGTGAAAAACTTGGAAGGAAATGATCCCATTTACAAGAGCTGGGAGGGGATATTTTGAAAACTCTTAATATATTTAAATAATGTAAATTAAATTAAACTGAAAATAATTATGAAGTTATTTATTTTATATATAAGATGAGTATGGTTCTAAATATTTTCATGAAATTATTTTTAAATAACTTTTGTTCACTCGTTTATCATTATCTTTCAGATTTAACCCTTACATAAACCCTTTAATTATTTGTATAACAACTTTTCATTTTTATGTTTTATGGTTAATATAGTTACTAAAATTTACCAATGAACACCAGTACAATTATTTGTTATATATTTACCATTATTATAGTCATTTGAATGAAATATATATTTTATTAAAATTTTATATAATTTAATCAAATTTTATTTATTTTAAAATATCATTTATGTCATTCTTGACACTCTTTATTACATGAAATTTTAAAAAATGATAAAAAATATATTGCAAAAAAAATTAAATCATATCTATCGAGTAAAATTCATCCAAAAAAATTATTTTACGCAATCCACTATTACAAATTTTATTTATTTTAATACTATGTTTTTCATTTAATTTATTCATCATTATATAAGTCAATTATTTCATCATCATTGTATCACCATTTAATTTTATTATTTATTTTCTAAATTTTTAAATAAATTACCATGATGTAGAAAAAGGTTTTATCGTTCAAAATTATATTTATATATAACTGCATTTATTATATAATAGAATATTAGAAATTATATAGTTACTAAAATTTGAGTATTCTTTTTTTAACTATATATTTATAAAATTTAATAAATGTCATCATATATCCCAAGTTAATTTAAAAAGATCATAATAACATTATAATGTTATTTAGGTTAAATTACACGTATAAATATAAATTAGAACATTTATTAGGGTAATTTTACAAATATTATAATATTTTAGTTAACTTGAATTACGTTATTTTACATTTATCATGTTAAATAAACAAAAAATAAAAAAAATGATATTCACAAAAATTAAATTTATCATATGAGACTATAAATATCAAATTTATTATTTAAATTTATTTACATCTATCCAAATTCAACTAATATAATTGGATAAATAAATGTTAATGATAATGTTGAGAAAAAAGGGGTACAAGAGACGTTTAAAAGATCAATTAGTTTTTATATTTAATTTTAATATAATGTGATTCGATTGACCTAAATTGGATTAATATATATATTATTACATTAAAACTCAATTTAATGTATAATAATTATTTATATAACAATCAAATTTTAAAATGTAATGTAGTATTTTTAATTTTTTTTCAAAAATGAATATTTCATGAAAAATACCAAAATTTCACCCCAAAATAATTTTTGATACATTGAATTTATAAATGAAGAAAATTTTGAAAATTTACATTTTTTATTTTATGATTTTTTATTTCTTTTCATAACATTATTTAAAAATGTTTTATTGACTGATCTTATTGCACTCCAACTCGGTGTTACATGCAACATAAGCAGTTGAATTTATTTAAAAATCATACAATGAAATAATGGGGTGTTACATTACCTCATAATTCATTAAATTGCCTCCATGAAATTATCGAATATGTTGTTAGTAATTATGTTTTTCCTAATCATATTTGTTTTATTGAAATCCGACATCAGAATAGGGGTCGATAAAATATACCATTTAATATAAAGAAACAAAATTATTAATGTTACCATAGATAACACATATAAGGGTTAAATATTGGAAAACATGGATATTAATTGAAAATATAACCATCATTTCTCATGAATAGTGATATAAAACATTGTTTAATGATATTTAACAATCACAAAGCCCGTAATATGTGATGATTTAAGGAACCATTTTTTTTGAGAAAATGTTCTAGGATATCATTTTTTGGATTCATTACAAATCTCCTAGAGTTTAGTAATTAATTTACTTTACATACTAAAAACAGATTGATTCACACATAACTTAGAACTATATTTTTATCCTTTAATTAATTTCAACCACGAACTCATCTTTCTCTACAACAACAATAATATTAAAAAATATTATATTTATCTTAATTGAATAGGTTTCAAAAAATCAACAAAAAAATCAACTATAATATTTTTTAAATATTGAGAACTATTTTATACTAACCAGGACATCACATAGGCTAGGGGTTGGTTATGAACAATTTTCTCCTTTCAGTTTCACATAGAGGCTTCATAGCCTTACTGGATGTGACGGGTTGTCACCCCATCATAGGGGTTTTCCATTTTCTAAAAGTATATTATTATTAAATTCCCGAAATAATAAATGAAATAATATTTATTGTGTATTCCAACCATATGACTCATCCAAAACACTTCTATCCAAATGAAGAGTAAAAATAATTTATTAGGAATGCCGGTAAATTTCAAAAATCAACTTATCTTCTGATTATCCCAAACAACATAGTAGATATATTTCTTTCACATACCAAAATACATGAATACCTTGATCACCTTAAGAGGATAATAGAAAATTTCATACTCTTGAATCTGTAAGAAGAATTACTAATTTTTAATCCTTATATATCAAATTATTATTATAACTAGAATATAATAACCTAACTAATTCACTTCTACAATAGTAAAAACACATGATTGACCTTGATCTATATGATTTTTATAAGATATAGTTACATGAATATATGAAAAATAATCTTTACAATGTCCCATATATTTATAATTATACCAATTCCTGAGTGCCCCGAAGGCCTTCATTTTTTATTGATTTTTGATAACACCCCTTTCAAGGGATGAGAGAAAACACTATACCAATGCACATTTACATATTCATTATTTCCCTTAGAATCATGATGACAGTGTACTTTCTATCAATCAATGAAACAATCTCCTATTCCTTTTAAAAATGTACCTGGTGTTTCTTTCCTCATTTATAACATATTGTAAAATACATCCATCCCTTCATACCTTTATGAAATTTTTTCCTATATTTCATTTTATTATCATTATTCCATCCAAATCCATTAAACATATAGTACTCTTTACTTGTCTTGATATCACTTGATATTATGCCATCTTATGATGGAAATTCATGGGATACTATTTCACTTCGATATATTGACATAATTCCATGAATTATTTAGACCTTCATAAATGTTGTATCATGTCCATAAATAATGTTCATATTTATTATACTATATTCATTTTCTAAATAATGATATTCACTAGATTGGAACAAATCATAATGTATAATAAAAAATATAATAAATCATTACATAAATTGAAACATTTGTGCATATATTATCTTATAAACATGGTTTTATTGGGGAAATATTTACACATAAATCCTTCAAAATGGTTGTTGAAGAGAATATAAATTACCCAAATAATATAGGCATGGAGGTTCAATACAGGTGTGTAGTAAATCTTGTTGTTGTGTACCATGTTACGCTAAGTCTGGATTGATGCACGTTATCACATTTTTTTAATCCTAGGTACATCTATTCCATAACCATGTCCACTTTTATAATCCATACACAGATGAATTTCTATTAATACCCACATAATCATTACCGTACTAAAATTATACAATTTCATTTACACATAGCATTAATTTCTTACGTAGTGTTTTTCCTTCATATTCGTTGTGAGAATCTAGATTCCTAAGGTGTTACTAAAGATCCAATAATAAAATATGTAACCCCCCCACCAAACCCAGAGTCTTAGAGTCTGTGAATTATTTTAATACCTTGTTATATATACGTCATTAGAATTTGAATGTACTTATTAGTTTTGCAGTCAAGAAAAATATATAACATACATGAACTATTCATTATAATTCATAACATAAAATACAACATATATAATTATTTTATAAATCCAATATTCTACTTGAATACCCCTATATATCAATCATAATATACATACTGTAATGTTGGGAAAATAAAAAATTATAAAGGGGTGATTTTAGATGCTCAATAATGGTAAATAATATAAGTAAAGCTTTCCTAAATATAAATAAAAATTTAAAGAAACGTTTAAAACCAAAACAAAAGCCTTTTAAAAAATATTATTCATAATATAGTATGAATAAATCAAATAATTCCATTAAAACATTCAAATTGATTTTATATTATTATAACAATCACATTTAATATCAACAACAATCATTATAATGAGCGAATTCATAATAGTAGACATATTAAATAGATCATCAAGTCCTCATGCAATGCATCATAAAATAAATGTATAAAGAAACAACCAAATTCATATCAAAAAATAAAAGGGAAAGGTCTAAACCATGTCCTTAACTAGTTTTTCTCATGATTCCAACTGATTCATCACGGTGATATAGAAGTCATATTCCATCAGATACTATTTCCAATACATACCTCTTATTAAAAGGGTGAAACCTAAAAAAAATTAATATTTAAACTAGCATATAAAATGTTAATAGATAAACCATAAACCAATTATAGTAAAAACATTTCACATCCACACTCAAAAATATCATTTTACATTCAAAAAAATGATAGATTGTATCATATAGAGTCAACCATAATTAAAAATAAAATCCATCAAAGGATTTCAACATAGATTGAAATAATCTAATAAAATCATCAAAAAAAATTATAAACAATTCCATTTCATCTTAGATTTAATTTATTCAATTTTCACACACTTACAAAGTAATTCATTTTAAAATATATTTTTATCAATATTTCCCATAACACATTGAATAATTTGAAACAAATTAAAAAATTAACATACAATATTTTTTTTGACCTTATAAATAAATCCATAAACACCATTTTGAAAACAAGGATATGAATAAGAATGATTAAGAGGAATAAAACATAGAAACACTGAAGTTGATATCTTTGTTATAGAGGCCCTTATATAAAACAATAAAAATATTTGTTTAAAAACAATTTTAACAAACATGTACATATATGAAAAATACATCCTACTAAATTCTAGTGTATAAACAATCTTAGATAGTAATGAGATTATGAAATCAACCATTAAATTATGTATGATTCCTTCCATATGTGTATGAAACTAATTTTTAGTGCTATTTTATATGTTACTTGACTATAATAGAATCACAATAATATTTATCATATCATATATGATTAATTTATTATTTTATATTACCCTTTTATTAACAATTAAATGTTTTATTAATTCTTTGGGTAAAAACTGCCTTGTTTATCATACATGTTTGGACATTTTTTTTTCTTATCCCTATTACTAAGATCATGATTTACTTACATAGAAAAATTTAAAATTGATTTATATATCAGATATATTCCTTATATATATATATATAAGGTACATATGTAAATTATAATACACTGTTTATGGAGACTATATGCCCTACGTACACATTGATGTTGATTCAATTTTCTTATTATATTTAATGGAAGAATTTTAATTAAATATATGAATATTTATATTATTATAGTTGAATTATTATTTAATATATCTCATTATTCTTCAATATATGTATTTTCATAATCAATCTTCAATTGATAGCGTGGAGGATAAATCTCATCGTGTCTTGGAATTGGTTGGTTGTTCATACACATGATCGATTATAACCTTTCCTTATCCTGAAGTGGTATGGAATTGGAGTGTATTTTAATTATAAAAAATCAATATCATGTCATGTATTTTATTTATTTCTATATATTCATCATTATACCATTCCAAAGCAAGTGGTAAATGAAAAAAAATTACACCAAATCATCGAGATTGTAAGTCTTATGTCACGACCCATCCCCTGAGGCTTGTTCCATGAATACCCCAACCACGCCTTCCATAGGCCAGGGGCTGGAGACTAGCACCAAAGGCGTAATTCCCTAAAACAAGGAATGTATTGCCTTTATAACCAATTAATTCACACAATAGAGAACAATTTGGAAGAAAAAAACTATGTAAAACTGTATACACAGAGTCCTGAAAATTAACAGGGTCATAATACAGGACCAACAAGAAAGTAAATGTATAACTGAAAAACAAGTACAACTAAAGAAAGGTAAATAGTTGTTGTATCATCCACCAGAAAGTCTAAATTAATGGGAAGGTAAATAAATCCCCCATAATACTCCACATCCATTAATCCCCTCAGTTTACCGTCATGCATCATGGTCCACCTCCGGGTACCGTCTAGTCCTGGTACACTTAGCCTCGGTCAGCGTTTTCCATCGTATGCATCCAACACAATGAATTGTGGGCATAGCCCGTGCATGGGTGAGTATAATAATACTTAGTAGGGACCCCAATACCCTTAAGGTCTCACAAATTTCAACAAGGATAAACCAAAATGTATGAATTCAACAGTTAACTCCACTTAGGTATATGCATATACATATACCTAAGTTATCATGTAATCCATCTCAATCATGAGTTAAGGAAAATGTTACTGACTCAGAACAACCATGATTTTTATTATCGAAACCTCGGATGCTGGAGAACTCCTCCACTATCATGTACAGTGGTCCTGTCACGACACTAATGAGCTTGCCACTAACCTTTGACTACGGAGGTACTCCTTCGGTCGAGTACCATGGGTCAGTTGCATCACCAAAGCGCTCCCTATTATAGGTCACCACATCACCAATGTTCTCCCCCTCATATACTACTGAGGTACTTCTCCTTTTGAGTATCTTGGGTTTTTCGAGACATTAAGGCGCTCCCCATTCTGGGTCTGACGCTACACCATGGTGCTCCTCGCTATGCTAGTAGAGTGACTCTGAGTCTAAATGGTCAGTAGTCGTCAGGTCTCAGCTAGCTACTAGGTCTCCGAACTATGCATGCTCATCTCTAGGAGGATCCTCTCCACGAGCTACTATTCAATACAACAACTATCACAAATTTCGATGAATAAGTATCTCAATGGTCTGCCACATCATAATGGTCTCAACGCAATAGACTGTGTGTCAATCAGATGCTCGATCTATGAGTTATTAGTCTTTTAGTCCCGGTGGCTTGGTCAGATTCATGCTCGATCCAACCTGACTGTATCCCAACTATACACAAAAATATGGTGTCATATAAAGAAAACAAATTCCACGCGCCATGAATACCACTGTCACTGACAGTTCGTCAAACGAACATCTAATACCAACGATATGGCGAAAATAATGTAAAGGGTCAGCAGTGGGCTCGGGTCCAGTCCGACCTGGTCGAACCAATCCGGTCAGACTTGTTGTGTCTGGCCCGGCCCATTGCGTAGTTTTGCATGATAGGTTTGGCCTAGCCCACTAGGCCTAGCCAAGCAAGCTGTGTGGGTGGTTCATCCCACATCGTCGTGAAGGCACGACCTGGAGTGGCTCGGCCGGGTGGGCACAACCGGGCAGGTTCAGCCAGGGCGCTGTGTGGGGGCCGGAGGTGGAACGGGGTGTGCGGGACATGCCGAGGCCATGAGGCGCCCAGGCCGGAATAGTTTTTCCAAGCGCACGGGAGGCATCCAGGAAGTCCAGGTAGGCAGGGAGGCAGCCATGGAGGCCGGTAGATGGGCCGACGGGCGGTTGGGTAGGGTTCAGCTGGGGCACAAGGGAGGCTGACGGGGTCAGGGAACCGGGGGGCACATTCCATCGGGGGTGCAGCTGGAGGGCCACTGTTTGTCCAAGATCACTGGAGTGCCACCTGGGTGGCACGATTTATGAAGGTCGCGGTAGCGCAGCCTTTTTCATTGCCGCCTTCGTCATTTTGTTGCCTCATCGCCATGCCACAAATTATCACAAACAAGAATAATAGAGGGGTCATTCCATGTTGGTTTGGCCCAAACCCTCTGTTTTTAGGGTAGTAACAATCATTTTATCAAGATATAAGTACGATGAATAGAAACTCCCTCAAAACAATTCTTTTACTATCGAAGTAAATGATTCAAGGAAATAATCAACATATAATAAACCCCTACCTTTGATCATTGTTTGCGATGAAGTCACAAAATGTAGACAAAGATGAAAGTTATTCATCGCATCTGCCGAACACTTCTGATCCCAAGTTGCATCTATTTTGGAAGATTCTCCACGTCTGTAGGTGTCCAGGGAAGAAGTTCGAAGAGGATCATTGTCGTCATTCTTTGTTGTAAGAACGTGTTCTTTGTTCTTCATTATTATTTGGGAAATGTGGTTCTTATTTGGAGAATTATAATCCACCAAAGCTCTCCCCTCCCCAATATTCCACCAAATGAGAAATGCCAACCAAAATAATAAAATATTGAGTTATCTATTATTCCATTAGCACAATATTCAAAATAGAGAATTAAATAACTTAGATCCCCCCCATAATTAATTCATGAGTGTTGGAACAAATTAATTTAATGAGGAGGATTGGCATAATTTAATAAGGGGAGTTGGAACCAAAAAATGATGGTTAGTTTTGAGAGACTCTAACTCATTAATGTGATGAGTTGAGAGGTTTTCCTCTCCCGCCATTAATAGGGGAGTTCAGTATCGTGTGGTCCCCATCTCAGAACGTCTCGCGGGAGGTTAGGTTCAGGTGGGCCCCCCACCATCACCTCCCATGGGAGGTTAAGGGTGGTGGTCCCACTTCAAACTCCCAACCACCATAAGGATTATATAGATCTATTGGGACCCACCTACAAACACCCACATGGTGGTTCAAATAAAAATAATGTGAATATCACTTTATTTTATTATTCTCCAAAAAAAATGAAAAAAACTAACATATCTTATCAACTCACGGTCGTCGAAGTGAATGTATCCATAAGAGAATATTGGTGCTGCGATTTCAACGGTTCCGTCAGATTTCAATTCCTAGTAGCAGTTCAAAAGATATAAAAACTAGCTTATATGCTTATTGAACGTACACAAACAAAACATCAGAAAATGATTCAGGGCACACTGGGCCTCGGAATAATGTGCCATCAATTTTCGCAGACCCGTAGAATTCCCATATATTTAACAAAAAAAATTCCCACGGAATTTCTGGTTATTTACATACTTCCCACCTCAAGGCTTTACGTCCATGTAAGCTACAACTCGAACTAATGGAACAAGTGGATTGATTGATCATGTATCTGAGCTTCCTACTCCCATGTTCATTACATGAGGTTCTTGTGCTACCAGAGAACACACACCTGAGGTATCGACCATCCATATAGGATCCTCTCCTGTCGATCCTATATCTCCACTGGATCCTCCATAAAAGTTTCCCCATCATTGACATCCATCTCTCCATGGTTGATGATGTGAGAAAGGTTGTGAACATATTTCCTCAACTAGGATATGTGGAAGAATTCGTGCACCCGATGCAACTGAGGTGGAAGATAAAAGAGTTATGCCACCTCACCAACCCAGGTGAGGATTTGGAATGGTCTGATGAATCTCAAAGATAACTTGCCTCCTCTACCAAATCTTTGTAAACCTTGTCGAGGTGAGACCCATATAAAGACGTGGTCACCATCCTTGACCTATTGAGGTCTCCATCTCCTGTCATCATATAAATTTTGCCTACTATGTACAGAGTTTATCTGCTCCTAGATGATCTGCACCTTTTCTGTGGAAGCTCGTACCATCTCTGGTGCCACTAGTACTAACTCCCCATGGACAGTCTAGCACAAAGGTGATCTACAAGGTCGCCCGTATAACACCTCAAATATTGTCATCCCTATGGAGTAGTTATAGTAGTTGTGGTATAAAAACTCCACCAAATATATGTGATCCTCCCAGCTGCGACCGAAGTTGAGGACACAAGTCCAGTTCATGTCCTCGAGGGTATGAATGGTCATCTCAGTCTGGCCAACCGCCAAGGGATGGAAGGTGATTCTTAGACAAAGTTGCATCCCGAACGCCTCCTACAACCCCTTCCATAGCTGAGAAGTAAACCATGTGTCATGATCGGAGACCATAGATGAAGGTACTCCATTTATTCTCACAATCTCCTACACATAATGGCATCCCAAGAATTCTACTAATCCCAATATCTGATCGGTAGGAAGTGGGCCGACTAGTTGAGTCGGTCAACGATCACCCAAATCGAGTCGTGACACATGGATGTATGTGGAAGGCCTATCCTGAAGTCCTTGTATGTCCCATCCCACTTCCACACTGGTACCTCTAAAGGTTGAACTATGTATGCTGGTAACTGGTGATCTTCCTTCACTTGTTGAGAAGTGAGGTATCATGATACAAACTCTGCTACTACCTTTTTCATACATGGCCACCAATGTTGTCTTTGAAGGTCATGATACATCTTTTACACTTTTGGATATACCGCTAGAGGGGATGTGTGGAACTCCCTCCAAAATTCATCTTGAAGTGACATTGGTACCATAGTGCAACCTATGAAGAGGATGACGTGCTCCCCACCTTCAGAAAATCCCTCAGGTGCCTGCTCTATAGATATATGGGCACGTCGTGTCTCACAATTAGAATCCCCATGATGTGCCTCCCTAACTCACCGAATAATTGGTGGATTGACTATAAGGGACTGAAAGAAAGATTCTCAATCTCTATCCACAAAGGATATCTATAAGGCAGCCAACTGCTCAATCACCTATCCTTGTAGATATATACCAGATCTCATACTGAGTGCATCTTCTACAACGTTCCCCTTTCCATGATTATAGACTACCTCGAAGTCATAGTCCTAGAGGAACTCATTCCATCACCACTATCTCAGGTTCATGTCCTTCTGAGAAAAGATATTCCTTAGAAACTTGTGATCATGGTACATGGTAAAACATTTACCCTTCAGATATTGTCACCACATCCTCAAGGAAAAGACCACTACTGCAAACTCAAGGTCATGGGTAGCATAGTTCTGCTAATGTTCTCTCAGCTACTGAGAACCATACAAAATCATTGCTTTCTCCTGCATCAGGACACACCTGAGTCGAGTCCCTGATGCGTCACAGTAGACTACATACCCTATGCCTTCCTCTGGAAGCCTCAATAAGGGGTAAATAATCATCCTATAACTTGGATTTTGATAGCTATACTAGTATCTCTCTGACCACACAAAGGGATGCCCCTTCTTCATTAATGCTGATAGTGGTGCTGCAACTCTAGAGAAGACTGGAAAGAACCTCCTGTATTAACTATCCAACCCCAAGAAACTTCATATCTCCGTCAAACTCCTGGGTGGCTCCCAAGCTAGTACAGCCTCAATCTTCGCTGGATCCAATGCAACTCCATCCTCTGAGATGACATGTCCCAAAAGGTTAACTGCTCAGATCCAAAACAGTCACTTCAAGAGCATACCATAAAACCGGTTATCACAGAGTGTATCCAGTACTACCTACAAATGGTAGTCATGCTCCTCTTCAGTAGTCGAGTAGATCAGAATGTCGTCGATGAAGACTACGACAAAGTGATCGAGGTATGGCTGGAAGATCTTGTTCATGAGTCCAATGAACACTGCTAGAGCCTTGGTAATCCCGAATGGCATAACCACGAACTCATAGTAGTCATACCAATATCTGTTGGCTATCTTCTTCACACCCTCATCTCAAAATATGAGCTTGTGATAACCATATCTGAGGTCTATCTTCGAGAACTAGTGTGCTCTTTTCAGCAGATCATAGAGGTCCTCAATCCTCTAGAGGGGATACTTGTTCTTCACGGTCACATGGTTTAGGAAATGGTTGTCGACAAAAATCATCAAGCTCTCATCTGCCTTTTTGGTGAATAAAATAGGGGCTTCCCAGGGAGAAACACAGGGCCGGATGAATCCCATCTCATGAAATTCCTCTAGATGTACCCGTAGCTTGTAAAGCTCCGCGAGAGCCATACGATATGCTAGTGTATATTTTGGTGTCGTCCCAGGGTATAGTTCAATGTATATGTCCCCTTATTTTCATGGAGGTAGACCTGGGACATCATTAGGGAAGACATCCGCGTACTGGTCCACCACTACTGGATAGTTCGGACACTCCACATCTACTGCTCTGAGGGTAAGGAAAGACAACTAATGAATGATCAACTACACCCTCCTCTAAGTACGTCTATCATGTACTAAAAAGGATTCCTTCTCATAGAAGAAGGTAAACCTAGCCCAATCCGTGCAGATACACCGAACTTTTCTCCTAATACAGTCGATCTGAGCATGGACTATAGATAACAAGTTCATACCCAAGACGACATCATAATGCCTCGGTGCTGCTGTGAGGATATCTAAGCTGAAGCTCTCCCCTCCAAGAGTAAGATCACATGGCCGGAACCTGTGCTTAATCGTAGATTCTAATCTCATAGATGTATCTAGCCATAAATATCGAGCCAATGACTCCATCAAAATATCTGAGCTCTGAACAAGGGTAGATGAAATGAAAGAGTGACTGGAACTTGGGTCTATATGTACGGAATCAAATGTGGAGTAGACATAGATCATACCTCAAATAATCTCCGGATCACCATGGTTGTATGATTCAGCTACCTGATTCTATGATCCTGCCTGTACACTTAATCCCTTCGGTCAGGGAGGACCTCCTGGTTGTTCGGATAGTCACGATCCACGTGACCATTCCCGCCTCATGAGAAAAACTCTCTCTCCTTGTATGAATGTATCTACTCCTGGTGCCCCACACAACTGATTCTGAGTCATGTGTTCATCTACCTGATGGTCTGGTCCTCCTGGACCTCTGCAGCATCAATCTACTACCATCTACATAATACACTTTTACATTTCTGCTAGTGGTGCGTCTCTCTACTGGAATCTTCTCAGCAAGGAAACTCCCCACTAAGAGGGATCGCTCCAACACCCCCTCCTATGTCGGGATGCTGAGGGAGATCATCAAAACCCTGATCTCTCGCCTGAGCCCCTGCTCGATGGTCTGGGCCTTGATGAATGTGTCCCACACCATATCTGTAGAGTAGAGTGAGAGTTCGGTGAACCTCACTGATTATTGTGCCCCCATCATGTTGCCCTGCTGTAGGTGAGGTAGCCCATGTATCTGTACCACACGAAGGGTGGTTGGGACAAACTTTGCCCGAAACAGGCTCTCAATGTCTTCCTAGAGTAATGTCATATTTTCATGGACATGGAGCATAAGGATCCACCATATTCCCACTGCTACCTATAGAAGGCTTGCAGAAAGAATCTCCATGAAGTTTGTTGGTGTACCAACCAGTTGGAAAACTCTCACCACAGCCTCCATCCAATCCTCAGCTACATGCGGGTCTGTCTCTCCCTAGAACCTAGGTGGCCTCTGGCACTGGAACTCATGAAACGTTCTCAAGTACAGTGCATAATATACTACTATGGATGGTAGAATCTATGGCCCAATGGTAAGTGGTTCTTCTAGTGCCTCCAATAGTAAAGGTCCCTGAAATGAGGCCTCGTCGATTGGTGGGTTATCTGTGCATACAACTCTCAGGACTCTCACTAGTCATCAGTGGGGAGGCATCCTGAAAGAAACAGATTTGACACAGCCAAAATTTTATACCTGGTGACCTGAACTGGTTGAGATGACTTAAATAAAACTTTTGAAAAAACACATGCAATCAGTGATTTCGTGAACTAAGTTGGAAATCAATAGTCCGGGTCCTAGTGTATGGATACGTCAGCCTCCAAACCAACACTAGACTCCATGAACTGTAAACCACACATAGTACTCGTAACACTATTTCTTCATAGAAAATATCAGAGTCATAAGTTATACGATAAAAACGGTTGCCTCTGATTCCAATTTGTCATGACCCGTCCCCCAGAGCCCGTGCAATGACAACCCCAATCCCACCTTCCATAGGCCAAGGGCAAGCGACTAGAACCCAAGGCATAATTCCCTAAAACTAGGAAGACATTTCAGTTGTGACAAATAAATTCACACAACATAGAATGATCTGGAAGAAACAAACTAAATAAAAATCTACACATAGAGTGCTGAAAAGTAAAGGGGATAGAATACAAGCCCAATAGGAATGTACAAGTATAAGTGAAAAACAAGTAAAACTGAATAAAGTTAAATAGTTTCTGGATCATCCACTGGTAATTCTTACCAGAAGGATATGTATAGATAGCCTCCACATCACTCCATGTCCATACATCCCCTCCATTTACAGTCACGCGACGTGGTCCACCTCTAGGTACCATCCTGTCCTGGTACACTCAGCCTCGGTTAGTGTTGTCCATCGTCTGCATCCAACACAACGAGGTGCAGGCATAGCCCGTGCGTGGGTGAGTATAACGATACTTAGTAGGGTCACCGAGACCCTCAAGGTATCACAAAATCCAAAAAGAATAAACCATAATGCATGAATTCGACATATAAATTCACTTATGAATATGCCCGTACATATACATTTGTTATCAAATAAATACATCTCAATCATGAGGTAAATAGAAACGTTACTATTTGATATCAACACAATTTTCTATTATCGAAATCTCAGCAGCTGGAGAACTCCTTCTCAACTGAGTACAGTGGTCCTTCCATGACACCAAGGCGCTTCCCACTAACCCTGGACTAGCGAGGTACTCCTCCTATCAAGAAATGTTGTTCTGCTGTATCACCAATGCGCTCACCACCGTGGGTCTGCCGCATCACTAGGGCGCTCCCCATCATGGCCTACTAAGGAAATCATCATATTGAGAACCATGGGTCTTCCACGATACCAAGCCACTCCCCAATGTGGGTCTATAGCGACACCATGGTGCACCCCGCTGGGCTAGTAGGGTCACTCTGAGTCTAAAAGGTCTGCTGTCATCAGGTCTCAGCCAGCTACTAGGTCTCCACACCACACATGCTCATATATAAAAGGATCCACTCCACAACCTACAAGTAGATACTCCAACTATCACAATGTACTGCAAAGAAGTATCTCAATGGTCTATCGCATCATAGAGGTCTCAAAGCAACAAATGACGAGTCAATCAGACACTCGGTCAGTGAGTTATTAGCCTTTTTGTCTCGGGAGCACTGTTGGATCTGTGCTCAATCCAGCCTGACCACATCTCTACTATAACCAAAATTCTAGTGGGGGTATACAGAAATGGACCTTCGTGCTCCGAGAATACTAGCGCCACCGAGGGTTCGTCAAACGGACATTCGAGGGCCAAGATATTTCCAAAAGAATGTAAAGGGTCGGTAGTGGGCCCTGGTCCGGTCAGACCGTGTCGGACCGACCCTGTCCCACCCAGTCTGGATGAACCCAGACTGGGTCGACCTAGTCAGACATTTTGGGTTTGTCCTGGCCTATTGGGAGGGCCTTGCTGTTAGTATTGGCATGGCCCACTGGGCCCAACCCAGCCAGCCGCGTGAGTGGTTCAGCCCGGAGTGTTGGGGGGGGGGGGGGCCCAAGGTGGCTCGGCCCGAAGGGCGTGGCTGGGCCGATTCAGCCAGGGCAACATGTGGGGGGCTTTAGGGCACGCATGGCATGTGGGCCGGCATAGGTCCACAAAGCGCATGTGATGCGGTCGGGCAGGCTGGTAGGCAGCTGGGTAGGCCAGCAGGCCGGCCTGATGGCGGCCGAGTAGGGCATGTCGAGGCTGCCAGGCAGTCGGGCGGGCCGCAAGTTGGGCTGACGGGCCGGTGGGTAGGGAAGGGCGCTAGGCCGTCTAGTGGGATTTAGACGGTGCACACGGGAGGCCGACAGTGGCCGAGGGCCGGGTGGCACAGGCCTCCGACGGTGCATCCTGGGTGGCTTTGATTGAGGGGCATGGTTCGGCCCCGAGCACCTAAGTCCCGCTGGGGAAGCACAGTTTGCAGAGGCCACAGGTAGCATAGACATTGCCATCACTGCCTTCGTCATTCCATCTCCCCATCTCCATGCGGAAGATTATCACATAAAAGAACCACGGAGGGGTCGGGCCATGTTGGTTTGGCCCACATCCTCCGCATTGAGGGTAGTAACATTCTGTTCATCAAGATGTTAGTACGATGAAAAACAACTCACCCTCAACGATTCTTTTACAACCAAAGAAGAAGGTTCAAGGAAAGAATCAACATGTAATAAAACCCCTACCTTTGGTCGTTGTTTGACGATGAAGTCGCAAAAAGTAGACGAAGAAGATCGTCGTTCGTTGCATCCGCCACACACTTCCAAATCCCATGTTGTGCTGGCTGTGGAAGACATTCCACATTGGTAGGTGTTCGGGGAAGAAGATAGAAGATGATAGATTCCATCATTCTTCGTTTGAAGAATGTGTTCTTCATTCTACGTTCTTCTTTTGGAGATGGGGTTCTTCGTTCGAGAATTTTAATCTTCCCATGCTCTCCTATTCCCAATGTTCAACCAAATGAGATATGCCAAGAAAAATAATAATAGATTGAGTTATCTATTATTTCGTTGGCATATAATTTAAAATGAATAATTAATTATCATGGCTCCCCCCTTAGTTAATTCACGAGTGTCGGAACAATTAATTTAATGGGGAGGATTGAAACATTTTAATTAGGGGAGTTGGCACCAATAAAAAGGGTGAGTTTGGAGAGACTCTTCTTAATTAATGAGGGGATTTGAGAGGTTTTCCTCTCCATCCATTAATAGGGGAGTTTAGTCATGTATGGTCCCCAAGTTATAACCTCTCGTGGGAGGTTCGGTTCTGGTGGGCCCCACCACCATAAACTTTCATGGGAGGTTAAGGTGTGGTGGTCCCACCTCCAACTTTCAAAATCTACAGGTGCTTATAAATCTAGTGGGAACCACCTCCAAACACATTAATGGCGACTCAAATAAAAATAATGTGAATCTCACATTATTTTATAATTCTCCAGGAAAACCCAAAAACCTAACATATCTTCTCGACTCACTACCGTCAAAGTTAAAGTATCCTTATGTTAATACCGGTGCTGCGAGTTCAATAGTGCCCTCAGATTTTAATTCCGAGCACTATTTCAAATGTTATAAAAAACCGCTCACACATTTACTGAACGTACCAGAACAAAACATCAGAAAATGATTTCGGGCACACTGAGCCTCAGAATCGTGTGCCGTCAATTTTCACAAACTTTTAAAATTCTCATGTATTTAAAAAAAATCCATGGAATTTCCAGGTCATTACATCGTAGGTAGGTACAAATGATGATATTTTTATTTGTAGAATGGATAAAATGTGGAATATGGTTGTCACCTAATAATAATAAAATCTCATAATATAGATGATTCATCATTTTGTAATTTTTTATGGAAATAACGTATTATTAGTATGTATAAGAAGAAATGAAATAGAATTTAATTGGTAAAAAAATTACCTCTTCTTCAAGTACCTCTTTTTTGTTTGGACTGATGTGATTATATGTGACATTATATATAGTGTATATACAATATTAATATGTTATGGATGAAAAAAAGGAAAAATTGGAATGTTTTGACCATGAAAAATTGATTTATAGTTGTTAACAAAAGAGAATCAGACGTTCCATTTTATATAAGATGAGAGGGGCACATCAGGAAACTCTCTAAAATTTCAATTAATATTAATTATTTTTGAATTTAACATTTCTCCAAATAGAATTACATAAAATATAAAATTATTATGTCTAGAAATAATCTACACCAATTATTTTTTACTAGTTTAGGTCACAAATATAACATTATCATTCTGATTCAATGCTTAGTTAAACCCTTCAATTCTTATGATGAAAACATGAGTTTTTACTATATAGGGTAAATATTATTACTAAAAATTCCATAGGAACCCCAATTAGAGTATTTATGAAATATTTAAAAATATCATAGTTAGTTTGATAGAATATATATTTTTATTACTTTTATATAACTTAATAAATTAATTTTTTAACATAATATTTATTTAAATTTTGATACTATTTAATTCATGGAATTTTAAAAAAATCAAAAAAATGTTATTTCTTCAAAAAATACATTAATTAATAACTAGAATGACCCAGTCATCCAAAAACTTAGTGTATGGTGTCAATTATTTGAAAATATATTTTAAATATAATTCATACCATTTTATTGATTCTTCCTTTAATAAATCAATCGCAACATCATAATTGTGTCACAATTTAATTTAATTTTTTTATTTCATAATATTATAAATAAAATTACCAGATTCATATAATAAATTTATCATTATATATAATATTAACATTTGACCATATAACTTATAAAACCGCATATACAAAATGATATTGTCATTAAAATTTGATGAGGACCTTTTTAAAAAATCCATAACTAAAATATAATAATTCCTTTAATATTACATATTTGTCTTAAAAGGGAACACAATTTCAGAAAAATGATGATTTTGGTCGATAAAAATTTATCCCGTGAAATTAAAATATGTTTTAGTGTAATATTATAATATAATAATATTATATTACATTTTATTACCTCATATAACAATAGTTGTTTTAAATAAATAAAAAATTACTAAAGTTATTATTCACTAAAAAATTTATTTTATCTGATTGTACCCTAATAACCATATATATTGAAAATTTATATGTATGTTTTTTCAATTTAAAATAATAGATGTTTCCAAATTATGATTAATTCTAATGTAGTGAGAAGGCGGACAAAACATACATTTAAAAGTTCTACATGGTTTTTATCTCTACTATTAATATAAATTTTTTTCAAAGAACTATATTTAATTAATATACATATATTATTGTGAGTTGGTGGTGGGGCCCAACCGAACCCAATCTCCCATGCGAGGTTAAATGTGGTCGGGACCACACGAGGGCACCAAACCCCTATTAATGGGAGGAGACCATAACCTATCAACTCCCCCAATTAATAGTGCCACAACCACCCTTTTTATGGCCAAAAGATCCTCTCTGAATTTGTGGCATCTGCCTTAATTAATTGCACCAACATGTATGAATTAATTAAGGGATCCTCTTGAAATCCTCCAAATTAATTGTGACACCCCTCCTACAACTAATTTGGTGGATCCACGTTAATTAATTATATCATTTGAATTACGTGCCAACATGATTTTAGATAAACCCTCCCTCCCCTATATAAGGGAAGCTTGGGGGAAGGTTTTGGGATTGCATTATCTAGCGGTGAAACGCTGGAAAAGAGACACATCACCCAACACATACAGGATTAAGCCCCTCCCAATGAAGAACACAGAGAACGTGATGAACTCCAACGGTGATATTCTTCTCCGACCTTCTTTGTTGGACCCCTTCGACGTGGGATGTGATCAGCTACAACAAATTGATGGACAAAATACCGCGATTTAAATGAACTATCACCCGTTAATCAAAAGGTAGAAGTTTTTATTTCATGAAGTTGTTATACTTTTTCTTATCCCATTCATCGGAAATAAAGGGTTTGTTTTTGGAATGATTTAACCAACTTTTTATCTCGTTGAGCCTTTTGATTCCCTCTAAACAAGGAGGATGCAGGCCAACATAACATGGCCCAACATCCTCTGTCGTTCTACTTTCTTGTGACACCCTACGACATGGAAAAGAAGCGACATCGACAAAGGTGGTATATGGGGTGACATCGACGAAGGTGGAGAAAACGGTTGTGCTACCTATGGCCTCCGTGAACTGAGTTGCCCTTGCGGCGCCCTGGTGTGGTACCCACGCACGGGGCCCCGCTCCCCTTCTGGTGTGCACCCGACGCCCAGCACCCCTGCCGGGGTGCTCCCGGAACCTCATGCCCCTGCAGGTGCTCTCCCAGCGCCCCACGCCCCTAACGGAGCGCACCCAGCGCCTCACACCCCTACCGACATGCTCCAAAAACCACGCGCCTCTACAGGCGTGCTTCCCGGAGCCCCGTGCCCTAGCTAGTGCGCTCCTCAGTGCCAAGCGCTCCCTTCCGGCCCGCTGCACGACTACCCTGCTCCTGAAGCGGCCTACCCAGTGTACCCGTGGGCTGCCCGGAGTCCAGCCGGCCCGCTCGTGCCCCGCGCGGACTACCAACTGGAATTCCAGCCACTGGCTTACTGAGCCACACCACGGCGCCCCCATGGTGTCGCTACCCAAAATGGCCCGATCGTACGGGCCAAGTTACTTATCCACCTATGTGGCGACTATTTGGTCGAACCGCACTCGCGGTCCACTAGGTTGGGCCCAGCGGACCAGGTCAATTCATAGCGAGCTGACCTACTCAATGGGTCGGGTCAGACCCAACAAGTCTGAAATGGTCGACCCAGACCGGGTCGGCCCAGACTGGGTTGGGCCGCGTTGGTACGACCTGGTCTGACTGGACAGGGGCCCATTACTGACTTTTTACCATCTTGGGCAATATCTTTGGCACCAGACGTCCATTTGACGAACCATCAGTGGCACTGGTTTTAATGGATCATAGTCGTCCCATTGAGTATACCCCACTAGTGTTTGGGGTATAGATGACTCACAATCAATTTGGTTCGTACACAAATCCAACTGGGCCCCCGAGACTAAAATGCTAATAACTCACCGAACGTGCGTCTGATTGACGTACCATATGTTGCGTTGAGACCCCGATGACATGGCGGTACATGGAGACAATTACATCTGAGACATCGTGACACATTGAGTATTGACCATTAGCTCGTGGAACAGATCCTCCTAGTGAAGAGAATACAAAGTGCTGAGACCTAGTAGCTGTAGACCTGACGATTGTTTGAATGATTAGATTCAGAGTAATTTGACTATCCCAGAGGAAAAAGCATTCGGTTTGGCGGTAGTCCCATGGCGGATGGAGCATCTAGTTTGATAGTAGACCTGCGGTGCTCGACAAGAGGATTACCTCAGACGGGTATTAGGGGGAGCGCCCAGTTTGGTGGCAAACTCACGGCAGACGGAGCACCCAGTTTGGCAGAAGCCCCACAATACTCGACGGTAGGAGTACATCAGCAGTTTAAGTATAGTGAGTAGTGCCTTGAAGTCGCGATATGGATGATGTACTTGATATAGGAGGAGTTCTCCAACAACGATGGTTTCGATAATGAAAATCCATGTTTGAGATGATTCAATGACCTTTGTTTTTTCCTCCTGATTGAGATGGGATATTCGATAACTTCGTTATATGTATGGGCATATACCTATGTAATGGTTATCTGTCAATTTCAAACTATGTGGTTTATCATTGTTGGATTTTGTGAGAACTTAAGGGTCTTGGGATCCCTACTGAGTATCGTTATACTCACCCCTGCACAGGCTATGCCCACACCTCATTGTGTTGGATGCAGACGATGAACAACACTAACTGAGGCGGAGTGTGTGAGGACTAGACGGTTCCCCGAGGTGGACCTCACGATGAGACGGTACCGGGAGGAGACATACAGACGTGGAGTGCTGAGGCATCTATCTGTACCTACTCTTCTGGTAGGATCCATGGTGGACAATCCATGGGTAACTAGAAACCTTCCAATTGTTTTTCATTTAGTTGTACATTTTTGTCTTTTACATGTACATTACTGTTGGGCTTCTATTTCGTGCCCCTTTTACATTATAACACATATTTTTTATTATATTTTTTACTTTGTTTTTGCATCCGCTTGTATTTTGGGTGTGTGTGATTATGTTTTATAAAGGAAATGCCTTCCCAGTTTTAGGAAATTACGCATTTGGTGATAGTCAACAACCCCTAGCCTATAGAATGCGGGCTTGGGGTAGTCACGATACAGGAACCAGGGGACGGGTTGTGACAATTGGTTTTAGAGGAGAAGGGCTCAGTAGGGGGCTTCAGACACCTCTACATGTAGGAGATTGTGCGGCTAAATGGTTGCCTTCTTATATTGTCTCCGACTGTGACACATGATTTACTTCCAGGCTATAGAATGGGTTGTAGGAGGCTTATGAGACACAACTTCGCTTGACCTCCAAATTCCATCCTCATATAGATGGGATGACTGAGAGGAGCATCCTGACCCTCAAGGACATGCTCTGTGGAAGCATCCTCAACTTTGATCGTAGCTTGGGGGACCACTAACCTTTGGTGGAGTTCACCTACTACAACAGATATCACTCCACCATCGGTATGGAACCTTTTGAGGCCTTGTATGGTCGACCTTGTAGATCACCACTATGCTGAACAGACCTAGGGGAGTCAGTAGGAGTGGGACCATAGATGGTAAGAGCTACCATAGAGAATATGCAGATCTTCCAGGAGCTGATGAAGACTGCACAGAGTAGAAAAAATTAATATGTGGATAGGAGTCGGAGGCCTCTGAAGTTCTAGGATGGCAACCATGTCTTTGTACAATTATCACCTCGACAAGGTCTACAGAGATTTGGTCGATGCAGCAAGTTGTCTCCACATTTCATCAGACCTTTCCAAGTCCTTAGTAGAGTAGGATAGGTGGCTTACCAATTATAACTTCTACCTTAGTTGCACCAGGAGAATGACGTCTTCCACGTATCCAAGCTGAGGAGATACGTGAATGAACCCTCCCACATCATCGACCAGAGCGAGCTGGACGTCGACGATTGGGAGGATTTTTAAAAGGTTATAGTGGAGAATGAGGATCTATAGGAGCATGTCCTTCATGGATAGTCGATATGTCTATTGCACGTTCGATGGCAGCATGAGAACCCCCAGGAGAGAATGTGGTGGAAGGAGGCCCAAATGCGTGCTCAGTATCCCCCACTTGTTTACCTAGTATTGAGTTGTGGTTTACGGGGACATAAAGTCCTGAGTTGGGGAGAATGTAAAGACCCAGAAATTATGTATAAATTATTTTCATAAATCCATGGGAATTTTACGAGTCTGCATTTTTTGATGGCACATTATTCCGAGGCCCGGTGTGCTCGGAATCAATTTCGGTTGTTTTTTCATGCTTAAATTAACGTGTAAAAGCAACTTTACTGAAAAAGTAGAATAAATCATAAACAGTTACTCAGATCAAAATTCTGAGGCTATTGTTATGCTTAGGAATGTGGGTTTACCCTAGGCGTGACTTTTGTTTAGTCAGCAAGGGCCTCTTGTTAAAAATCCCATAAATGGCACAAATGTAAATAAAATAATTAAATAAATATATTTTAATTTTAAAATGATTATATCTCGCAAACGGTAACTCGGATTAAAAATCTGAGACCACTTCTAAACTCTTGAGGGTAGGATTTCTTTATGAAGATACTAACATCGGGTGGTGAGGGCCACCATAGAATGTTATTTTTTGGCCTCAAATAAAATAAATATGTGAAAATTATTTTATTGTAAAATTTGTAAATTCTAAACATTAACTCGTAATGAAAATACAAGAGTTCCATTGAGTTTGTTTGGGTGTGGTTCGCCTAGGCAGAGCCTAAAATCGACCTGCGGGGGTCGACGACGGCATAGAATAATTTTCTGAACTTTTTTTCGGGTACGATCAATAAATGTGAGAATGACATTTGATAAATTTTGAACCATTGCTCAGAATTTAAATCCAAGGGCTCAAATGAACGCACAACGCCACTATTTTATTCAGAAGAATTTCACCTCGATGGCAGATGGTTGGGAATAAAAGTTAGTTTTTGGTTTTAAAAAAAATAAATTAAATGAATTATAGCCACACACTATTTTATTCCAGAAGCCATGTGAGTTTGGGTAGTTGGAACCTCCACATGGGAGTTGGTGGTGGGACTGCCACTCCCTAACCACCCATGAGAGGTTATGGTGGTGGGGCCCACCCAAACCCAATCTCCCATTTGAAGTTAAATGTTGTGGGGAACAGACAAGGCCACCGACCCCTATTAATGGGAGGAGACCATAACCTCTCCACTCCCCCTATTAAGGGTTCCACCACCACCGATTTTAATGACTGAATCCTCCTCGTTGAATTTTTGTATCCTCCCATAATTAATTGTGCCAACACGTGTGAATTAATTAAGGGGATCCTCATGACATCCTCCAAATTAATTGTGACACCCCTCGTGCAATTAATTTGGTGGAGATGGTTTAATTAATTATACCGTTTGAATTATGTGCCAATGTGATTTTAGACAATCCCTCCCTCTCCTATATAAAAGAAGCTCGGGGGATGGTTTTGGGATGTTTTAATCAAGAGGCGAAATGCTGGAAAAGAGACGCGTCACCCAACAGTCGGAGGATTACACCCCTCCCATCGAAGAATGCCATCAACGCGAAGAATTCCAGCGATGATCTTCTTCTCCGACCTTCTCCCTCATACCCCTTTGATGTGAGACGTGATCATATACCACGAATCGAAGACCAACCTACCCAAACGTCACTGAAAAATTGCCCGTTAATTAAAATGTATGGGTTTTTATTTCATGAAGCTATTGTACTTTTTCTTTTCCCCTTCATCGGATAGAAAGGGTTTGTTTCAGGCATGTTTTAACCAACTGCTTATCTCGTTGAGCCTTTTGATTTCCCCTATAAACACAGAGGATGTGGGCCAACTAAACATAGCTGGAAATCCTCTGTCGTTCTACATTCTTGTGATGCCCTATGACATGGAGAAGAAGTGACGATGACAAAGGCGGTACAGGCGGTGATGACGATGAAGGTGGAAAACAAAGGTCGTGCTACCCATGACCTCCATGAACTGTGCCTCCCTCCCAGTTCCCCAGTGCGCTACCCACACCCGGCACCCCGCGCCCCTGTCGGCGCGCTCACGGTGCCTCGCGCCCCTTCCAGCACGCACCCAGTGCCCTGCACCCCTTCCAGCGTGCTCCCGGCGCCCCGTGCCACTGCGCGCGCGTAACCGGCACCCTGCACCCCTATCGTCGCGCTCCCGGCACCCCATGCCCCTACCAGAGCACTGCCCGTCATCCTGCACCCCTTCTGGTGTGCTACCTGGTGCCCTGCGCCCCCTGCCGGCAAACTGCCCGCATACCCGGCTCCTGCCGCGGCCTGCCCGGTGTACCCGCAACCTACCCGTAGTCTCGCAGGCCCGCCTGCGCCACACATAGCCTCCCATCCACCAGACTTCTGTGCCGAACCGCGGCACCCCCACGGTGTATCTGGCCGAACCGGCCCGGTCTTCCGGGTGGAGTTACCAAGCTGCCTACGTGGCAACTATCGGGCCAAACCAACCTCGTGGTCCGTTGGGTCGGGCGCAGCGAACCGGATAAAAACATAGTAGGTTGACCAATCCAATGGGTCAGGTCAGACCCAAAATTCTAACTGGGTCACCCCAGACCGGGTTGGCCTTGACGGGGTTGGGCTGAGTTGGTCCGATCGGGTCGGACTGGACCCAGGGTAATTACTGACCCTTTAGCTTCTTGGGCCATATCTTTGGCACCATATGTCCGTTTGACGAACCGTCAGCGGAGCTGGTATTTTTGGACCATAGTCGTCCCTTTGAGTATACCCCACTGGTGTTTGCGGTATAGTTGAGTCACAGTCAGGTTGGTTCGTACATGAATCCAACTGGGCCCCTGGGACTAAAATTTTAATAACTCACAGACCGGTCATCCGATTGACACACCGTCTATTGCGTTGAGTCCCCGATGACGTGGAGGTACTTTTATATACATCCATATGAGACATCATGACACTTGGGGTATTTAACAGTAGCTCCTGGAGAGGATCCTCCTGGAGATGAGAAGATAGAGTGTGGAGACCAAGTAGCTATAGACCCGACGACTGCTTGACTGATTCAACTCGGAGTGCTTTGACTAGCCCAGTGGACGGAGCGCCCAGTTTGGCGACATTCCCAGGGTGGACAGAGCATTTGGTTTGGTATAAGACCTACGGAACACAATAGGAGGAGTACCACTGATGGATATTAGGGGGAGCACCCAGTTTGGAGGCATACCCAAACCGAACGGAGCACCAGGTTTGGCAGCAGACCCGTGATACTTGACAGGGGGAGTATCGCAATAGTCTAATGTTAGTGAGTAGTACCTCAGATTCGCGACAGGGACATTGTATTCGACATAGGAGGATTTCTCCAACAACCATATTTTCGGTAATGAAAATCCTGGTTTGAGCAGTGTCAATGACCTTGGTGTTTTTTCCTCATGATTGAGATGTGTTATTTGATAACTTAGGTATATGTATGAGCATATACGTAAGTAGTGGTTATCCGTTGATTTCATACTTTGTGGTTTATCTTTGTTGGATTTTGTGAGACATTAAGGGTCTCAGGGTCTCTAATGAGTATAATTATACTCACCCTTGCATGAGTTATTCCCGCACCTCGTTGTGTTGGATGCAGACGATGGACATCGCTGACAGAGGCAGAGTGTGCATGGACTGGACGGTGCCTGGAGGTGGACCTCACGACGAGATTGTACTCGGAGGAGACAGACGAAAGTGGAGTGCTAAAGAGGATATATGTACCAACCCTTCATGTAGTATCTTTGGTGGACGATCCATGGGCAGCTAGACACCATCTAGTTGTCTGTTTTTTAGTTGTACATGTTTTTCTTTTCCTTGTACATTACTATTGGGATTGTATTTCTAGCCCCTTTTACCTTCCATCAATTATTTTGTTATATAGTTTTTACATAGTGTTTTCTTCCACTTGTACTCTGGTTTTGTTTGTTTACGTTTTATAAAGGAAATGGCTTCCCATTTTTAGGGAATTACGCCTTTCAGGCTAGTCGTTAGTCCCTGACCTATTGAAGGTGGGCTTGTGGTAGTCAGGATATGGGCCCCAGGGGACATGGCATGACAATATGTATATAATTAATATATACTTTATTAACAATATACACAATATTATAGTGTTTATTTAACCATGATCAATGTGTTATGAGTAAAAATAAAAAACTATGAAATACATGAAAAAAGAAGCAGTTGTTGCACGAAATATATTTCTAATGGGGAAATTCTAATAAAATGGTAATAAAAACACCTAATAAATAATATAAGTTATTATATATATATTTATTCTTCTATAATGTTTTTTTAATAATATAATTATTATTACAGAGGACTTCTGATTGTGTGTGAAGGAAATTGATACTTAAGGTAAGGGTTTTTAGTCTCACATTCTACTTCTATCAGAAACATTCTATATACACTACCTATTTATTTTATATGTTATATATTATTACCAATAATATGAATTATGATATAACTTATGAATATTAATTGGATTTATGTATAAATTTTAGTAAATATATTCCATGGTGATTATGGTGTAAAATATACTAAAATGGTAAGAGTCGATAATATAAATATTCTTTCATTGATACATATGTACCATTATGCACATATCACCATTTTGATGTTTATTTAAAAAACATTTTTCATGTAACATCTTGAATTTTCTTATTATTATGATATTTTATGTCTAATTAATTTTCATTCATTCATGGGGTTTATTATCACAAATCTTCAAAGTGGTAAGGGTTTATGGTACAATATCTTAATTTATAAGGATTACTTCTATTTATTATTACAATGTGTATATTTAATGATATATAACTCAATAAAAAAGTCTATTTTACTCTCCTATTGTTAATTCATTTGTTTTATTTTCCACCATTTTTTCATTTTATGTATAGAAAATCTCACATTTTTTATAAAATAGACTTTATCCCTCTCATATATCGATAAATTTTTTTCTCCAAAATCATTTTTTATAAATACATTCAAAATTTATTTCAAAATTATATATATGATATATTGAAGATATTTTTACATATATTTTAATTTTTTAAAAAAATATTTTAAATATTATTCATGACGTTTTCTAAACAATGCATGATTGGATTTAAAAAAAATGTGAAATGAATCATTTTGTCAAAGTGTATGGGAATAAAATAATATCCTCAATAATCACCAATTTGTTTAAGAATATATTTAAATGTTTTAATGTATATTTTCAAAGAATCAAATTTTCAAATTATTTGTTTAATTTTATCATTAATTTTTTTATTCAAATTGTATTGGATTTTTTCCTAAAAATGTTTTCGAAGGCATAATTTATATGGTTTTAAGTTTATTTTAATATAATAATATTTCAAAAATGTTTTAGATTTTTATAAATTTTTTTTAATTTGTATAGTAAATTTTACTCCAGAAATGCTCCATTTTATCATTGAAAATCATTTTTCATATATGATGAAATCCTTTTATTTGACATAATCATAACTCAAGGTATTATATGATTAAAAATTATTTATTTTAGCATTATATGGTTTATTTTTATGATGAAAATATTTTTATGAAATTAATTTCTCTTTCTTGGGTTGCACAATGATAATATGTAATTGAAAACTGTTACAATTACAAGGGTAATGACATGATAAAATATTTATGAAACATATTTATCATATATAGGATGTACAATGATAAAATAGTAATGATAGATTCTTCTATTTCAATAAGGGGGAAATTTAATGACTCAAAATTTTCTAAATTTTGTAGACATTATTTGAGGAAATTAAGAGACTAGATGCTAAGACGACATGTGATTCCAATGCACACTATTCAAGGAACAATTCCTCGAAAAATGATATTTCTTTAATTGAACGCTCATGTATATTTCCTGAAAAATTGGAAATTATTTTAAATGGGTTCTCATATCATAAATAAAAAGGCAAAATTGATCATAAAATTGAGGCTTTATCCAAGATGCGACCTAGCATATGGGCAATGCATTTCATCAACAGAAAAAGTAACATAGTATGTAACTGTAAATAAAACATTTGAAATAAATTATTTTATTTTAAAATAATATTTACTCATGAATGATGAATCATGCAGGATATTCAAGACCACTGTTAAATTCATAATGTAGTGTTTTTATTTAGTTAATCCCTATCATCGGCCAATGTGGGTCAGTTGTGAAATATTGTTTTTTGAAATTATAATAAAGAAAAAACTATGAGAAAAATTTATTTTAACGTTATGTAAATTCATATATGATATTTATTTTAGATTAAGATATAGGTAAAGACCCATGTTTAGGAACATAACCTTGGAAATTCCTAGAGGAATTGGGGAGAATCCTTAGAGAATTATCATAGAAACAATGGTAAACTAAATGAAAAAAGATCATTACTAATGAATATCTAATGGAAATCAATCCTATACATTGACCAATCTATATCCAAGGTAGGGATTTAAATTTTTTATTTCTTTTAGCCACTATTTTTTTCAGGATGATTTAATTTCAATCAACATACCAATTGATTAATGTTTTGAGCATTGTTATAGGATGAGGTGCGTTTTAGTATCATTTCCAACAATATTACCAATACCTCTTACATAACCATTTTTACTTGTGGCCACATAATATTTTCATTGGGTGGGATTTCACTAGGACTGTTTACTTTCCATTACATTAACTATTGTAGTTTGGATGTATTATATATTGGTTTTCCTGAATTGTTTACTTAGTTCTTTTACATTTTATTTTTTTTGACTTACATATGTGTGAATATGTATAGGTACATTATAAAATGCCTATATTTTGTGGGATATGCGTACTGTGATCTATTCCTGATCCCATGGTCAATTGGTGGTAGGTTATGGGTAGTAATAATATGGGCCCCTCTAGGAAGAGTCGTGATAATAATTTCTTATGGGGAAATCTAAATATGGGGATTAATAAGTTGGTATAAGTTAATTTTTTTTCCAATTATTGAGAGACTCAAAATTACATATAGAAGGAATGGTGAATAGGTAAATGTGATGATGGACCCTAGTTAATAGTTATAGATTCAAGTAATATTATAAAAGTGTTTGTGTTTTTATAAGTCATGAATTTCTAAATAGTTAATGAATTTTATACGAAAGTTTTTACAGATCATAAAGAATATATTGAGTGAAAATATTGAAAAAATAATTTTATTTAATTGCAATATGATATTATAAAAATCACAACATTGCGAGGTGATAACCCTTAATATGTTCATTATGTTATCATAATGATGTTGGAATAATGATGTGATAGATATGAATAATTTAAAATGGATATTATTGATGAAAATTGAATGATTAATGATTTGTGGAAAAATTTGTTTATGTTTCTTTTGACAGAGTTTAAAAAATTATTTCTTTAATTTAATATATTCTATAATATATAGTTTTACTAAAGTTATAATGATAATAGTTTGTTTTCTTTATGTTTTTATGGTAATTCTAGTTATTACCATAATTAAAGAAAATAAATGATTAATGTATTCACATATTTGGTATGTGAAAATAATAGCTACTTCCTATTGTTGAGGAGATTATTGATAAGATAATTATTTGAATTTATTGTCTTTCGTCCTAAATTTTTCTATTTAAAATTTGGTTAGAAATGGAGGATCAATAAGTCTAATTATTCATGAAATGTAAAATCATAAATATTTGGTATTATTTGATAACATGATAACAAAACAATAATTTTGATAATATATGTTTGTAATAATATACATATATTTAGTTTCTTGATCTGATGGATCACTATTTCTTTATTCATAAAGTAATTTATATTCATTTTTTAATGTAATTGATGATTTTGAAATTAAGGAAATAGCAACATAATGATCTATTTTTCTATTATGAATGGGATGAAATCTATTAAATATTTAATCATGTGTAAATTACCCAACATTAATAAAAGGATATTTAAATAAAATGTTATACTCCAACAATCATCTATTACAATATGAATGACCACCTTAAATCATTAATGGTTTATAGTATTTTGGTTGTTTATTTTTACAAGATCATTCAAATTATTGTGATAAATTATCTAGGTCAATTTCCATAATTATTTGGAAAATATTTTTTTAATTCAATGTCCAAATCATCACATCATGTCTATGAAATTCTTTTTGGAAACCTGGTTTGTGTTATTTAAATTACATTCAAACATCACTTTCTCACTTTTCATGATAATATATGTTAAATATATTTATTATTTGGCTCTCCTAGAAATGTATTTAAATATTTTAACAAAATAATTAACAAATAAAATTCCAAATGTTGCTGTTTGATGTTATTTATGTTGGTTATAATTAAACAACCAAATATTTTTCTAAAATATTTTTTTTTTTAAAAATAATAATGTTGAAAATTTTCATTACAGTAAACAATGAATATAACCCACATTACAGGAATTACTATGATCTTATTTCATTACACATAATTAAAAATATAAACATGATATACTATTAAAATATCATATATTAATATGATGAAAGTCACCTATCCAATAGAATGGATGGTATGAATATGACAAAAGTAAATTTAAAAAAATATTTTTTAATCAAATATATATAATTAAATATTTTATAACCATTTATTTTTAAATATAAAAAAAATCCATCTGAAGATAACCAAAATATATTTTTGAAGTATTTGTTTTATGGGAACAAAATTTTTAACTCAATAAATAAGAATATAAATTATAGTGATTTATGTAAACGATATTTATTTATTATATATTAAATAAAATAGAAAAATCCATCTTATTATTTTAGACATGTTATTGGAATAAATTTTTTAAATATAGAAGATAGTTTTACTACCTTTTAATGGAAAAAATATGTTAAATATAATTTTGACACTTTTATAACTTATGAATGAGAAAATAAACTTAATTTTTTATATTTTCGTATCAAAATTTACAATGGGATAATTTTTTATATTTTTCTAAGATGTGTCATGTTTTGATATACATGGTAAAATATTGTATTTTAGTTAAAACTACATTTTTCATTTAAATAATTTTAATGATAATTTATTTTTAATTTTTTTATTACAAAAAAAGATAAATTATAAATATATTTATCCAAATATGGTTATTTAAACAATTTTTAAATTAATTTATATATATATTATTAATAAACATGTGAAAATTTTAACTTCAAAAACTCACTTTCTCTCTACGTCTGCAGGATCAGGTTTCAAATTTAATTTCTCACGTTTGTGAATTGAATTTGGAAAAATAGACATATGTGGTTGTAATAAGTATGAATGTTTTAATAAAATAAGTTCAACATTATTTTGTTACAAAAATATTACTAAAACTATTTCAATCTAATTAAAGCAATTAATATTAAATTAATCTTAATAAGGGACTAAATTTAATCATAATAGAAAAAATGAAACATATACATGTCCAATAGAAAATGCCTACCAGTAAATCTACTATATATGTTTTATTTGAATTTAATGAGTTATTGGGAAACATGATCATGATAATGCCTTATATGATATGTTATGTTTGGAAAAAATACAGAAAAGAACATTCATTTCCTTTAACATTTATAAAACCATGACATGTAGGGAGAAAATGTTTTAGGATATAAATATCATTTTGATTGAAATATGAGACAATTTTATCCTAATTATTTATCATAAATTTTATGATATAAATTAGTTACATTTATTTCATTATAAATTACAACACAATGATTGTTTAGATAATAATAATAAAATGACACTATAAATATTAAGTGTTAGTTAAATGGATTGAATTATTATTTATGATAATAATTTATATGAATATATAATTTTTTTAAAAAAAAATAGAACGTAATAAATAATAATCATAATATTTTTTGGATATTTTTTAATAAAAAATAATTTAATCTCATCAAAATTGACATTAATGTTATTTTAAAATAAATGATATTTTATTAAATATATTAATTTTAATAATAATATTATATTTTTACTACAGTTTTTTATTTGTCATTAAATATCAAATATGTTCTATTAATTTAAGAGTTTAACTTTTATAATTAATATATTTACCCATATATATTAAAAAAATGTTTGCAAATTTCAATTTAATTATGTGTTTTGGCCTGCAAAAAGAACTTGATTTGAAATTATATTCCACAACACAAGTGATTTATAATTTTTAAAATATATATAATATTTATATTTCAGTTATTCTATATTGTTTTGTAAATATAAATTTTATTTTTTTCCTTAATGATTAAATTAATTTGGATATATTCATATTTACTCTAATCAAAAAATGATAAAATTGGGAAAACATTGATGATATGGAACAGATTTATAAAAATGCACTTATATTTGTGTTGTTGAGGTTTTAATCTACAATAATTCCCCATTAACCCATTATTTTTTCATTTTTGGATCACATTAGGTAATGAAAACCTCCAAATAAGTTATACCTTTTTGTATTTATAAGAGTGTCACTCCCCTATACTATAAAAATGCACTCACCCTTAGAAATTCCACACACATCCCAAGCCACATTAGATCATAAATGATCTAACTGCATATCACTTAAAAATCCCACACATCAACCAAGTAGAATCCAATTGATTATAAATCCTTCCAATGAATCCCTTTGGTATAATTCAAAAGGTTTTTTCTAAATAAGAGGAATCATTTTTCGTCATGATATTATATTTAATTAACATTATCAATCATGTAAAATATTATTATTGAATTATTATATGAATAAATTAGTATAATAAATATATTAAGATGTTTTTATGCAACTTTTTCTATGTTTACTTATACACACATCAATCTAATGTGTAATAAACTTACTGCTTATGTGTGTGATGAACTACCTCCCCACAAAATGACATCATTCCTTTTATTCATTACCAACATTAATTGTTTTGAAATTTATTTGAGATTATTTTTATATAAAATTTATCTGATAATTACTATGTATTTATTCTTATAAAATTTTTATAACCCATAACATTCTACTGTCAATTTTCAGGAAATACAATAACAATGTTTTGTGATGTATGGACTATAGAATCCCCAAGGTGATGTGATTCATTAACTATATTCATGGAATGTATAAAAGAATTAATTTAACTACAAATAAGGGAACTAAATAAAATAAATATTACATTGAAAACATAATTATCATTCTATAAATATAATATATAATTTTATTTCTTATATTTTTTGAAGACTAAAAAGTGACAACATTGGTCATATTCTTATGGACCACTTCCTTATAGACAGAATGTGATTTATTTTACATCCCAATAAATATATATATATAATTATATAATATTTAATAAAAATTTAAATATTATAAAAGTATAATAATGTATTGATAAAATGTTGCATACCCTCTTTCCATATTATCATTAAAAATTGGTAAAGTTAATCATGTGTGAGTTTGACCTACCATCACTATGATTGTAACGTCAGTTAATTTTTTATCAAAATATTTACTTATTTGATTTAAAATTATAATTTATTATTAAATTTGAAAAAATGGTATTTTTACTTCTTTTTAGATGTTTATGTAAAGACCTCATTGACAATAGAGAGCCTATGGAGGTCAGTTTTGAGACATTATTTGAATACAATCCAAAAATCCAATATAAACATTATTGAATGAGTAGTTATATATATATATATATAATTTATAAGTAAAATTATTTTTATAAAAATATTGTAAATGAAAATGAAGAAATTAGATAATAAAATAAGATTTTTACTCAGTATTATAGAGAAAAAATCATTAAAAATCAGACATGATGTATGATATTTCGATATCAACGTTTACATATAAATGATAAATTTCATATTCACCACTTAGTTTTTTTATTCTTACTAAAATGTTTGGTATATTATATCATTAATTCCTTTGTGTTCTTATTATTGAAATTTATCTTTTAATTAAAATTTATCATGGGGTTTCCGTTTCAAATTGACCAATGAAGGAATGGACTGGTTACACATTTTTTTATGATTGTGTGGTTTGTTAAATAATTATCATATATTAATTTATAAGGTTTATATAATTCCTCTCTGAAATTTTATATCTTTAATGTGATTATAATCTTGATATTATTTTTTAAATATATTTATTCCATTTATGGGATTAGTGGTTCAAATTTTTGAAAGTGGTGTGGGGAAATTTTGGATTGTTTAAATATTGTTTTCCTCAAGAATATTTTAATGATATTATTATTATATTTCCATTAACTAACATAAAAATAACATGTAGTTAATTATCCATAATTGGGGATATTTTGTATTAATTTTATCCCACTAATTCCTTGGATGAATTATTTTTTAAAAAATACAATTATTTAAACCATTTCATTTCACAGTTTAATCATGAATCAATGATATTGTTGTTTAACCCATTTCATTTAAATGGGTTATTCAAGGTTCAATAATATTTATTTTTTAATAATTTTTTTAAGGGTTAAATCAGTTTCAATGATATTTTTAAAAAACCCCATTTTATTTCCATGGGATAATCATGTTTCAAATACATTTTTATTGAAACCATTTCATTTGTATTGGTTACTCATGCATTACAGAAATTTTTATAGAACCCATTAATTTTATATGGGACACTCAAGTTTCAATGAGATTGGTATTAAACCCATTTCATTTTCATAGGTTAATCATGTTTCGAAGAAATTGTTATTGGTCTATTTTCCTCTCCCTAGAATTGTTATGTTGGGAATATATTGTTATTAATCCAATTTTAATTCCATTGGGTAACTATTTTTGAAGATTTTTTGTGGTACATGTAGATTTTATGGGTGGTTATGATATAAAAAAAAATGGGTGGTCCCGCAATAGAAAAAGGATGGTTGGGTATGTGAAGTTCCTCAAATTCATTGGGTATAGAAGTTGGTAATTTTTATATTCCATTTGTAAGAGTGACATGTTTTGACATCATCTTCGAGGTTACTCCATTTTTAATTATGATAACATTAATGGTTTCCCATGGTACCTTTATGTGTTTATTTATTCTTTCTATATGTTTATAATGTTTATAATGATCGATATTTGTATTACATCACTCATGATTAATGATGTTGATGAAACATTTCTTTTTATGCTTCCATATTTGACAGTCTGGTTTTTGATAGGTATGAGATCATTTATTATTCACTCATATACATTTATTAATTCGTAAGTAACTTATAAATTCTTATGAATGTTGATGATATTTAAATTCTCATGATAATTTTTACCCTTACTGACCATTTGACATCACCATTATTATGATTTACTTTTCCAAAAATTATAATGAATAATGATTAATGGTTTATGTCTATAAAGGATATCATATTTATTATGTTGCTTTCCTATTGTGAAATAATAATTTATTTGATATATTGGAGGACTTTGTTATGAAATATGATTACAAAATGATATGAGAGATATATAAGTGTTTACCTAATTATCTATATCCCTTAACCAAAAGGATACTCTAGTAGGAAAGTGATCGATGTTATCTTTTAATGTTGTATAGTTTAGAGGGAATATTTTGGGTCATAATTATCGGCATAAAATATGAAAATTTAATGTTAGAATTATAGAATAGGATATGGCAATGCAAGTTCATTTTTTTATATACAAGATTTTTCCATGTAGGGTTCAAGGTGTATTAGTTACTCAGGAAGTACTATCATGTAATTTCTACACCCAATCCAAGTGATGTTAATTTAATATTATATTCTAAATATAAATAAATTATTTATTCCATATATAACATTAATTTTAAGGATGTTAACAATAGGTGATTCCACATGAATACTGGGATTATACATTATATACACACCAATACACTCCATAAAAAATAAATAAGATGTGTGACACAGAATTGATGCGAGGGTCCTATATATTCCATGGAGTGTACATGTAGTACATTGTGGGGTACACTATACTTTGATACACCACATCTGACCTAGAATCACATGAATAGCGATATTTAATTCATAGTGGATTCCCAATTCAGATTTTTATTAAAAATACATATATAGTATTCATAATATTCATTCTATGTGATATTACCCATTGTATAATTTATTTTGTCTAAAATATATTAGAATTCCAAAGGCATTGAGTTTTCATTACCAATACCATCATCTCTAATATCAGAAGCTCTACCTCCACCACCATCAGACACTAATAATCATCCCTAAAAAAATATTATATTGATTTATTAATAATAATAAATCAATTGAGAGTTGGAATAAGTGAAATAAAGGATGGTGGACTGACTAATATTTGTCCAAACTAAAAAACATATTTCTATTTATAAGAATTTATGAATAAATAAATAAATATATATATGTAAAAAAGGTTCATTATTCAAAACAAAACATTTCTGTGTGATAAAAAATGATAGAATTAATCATAATCATATTGTATCGAACTAAAATAATCATATATTATCATGAAGATTAATTAATGGTAAAATATCCCAATAAATTTTCATAGAGTAATTCCATAGTCATAATTGATTCATAATCAATAAATTAATCTCATTCTTAAATTAAATATGAAATATTGATAATTTTTATTATTGTTGTTAAATAATATTTTTTAAAAAATGAATTCATTTTCTATGAAAAATTCAAAATAATTAGACGATTCAAATGAATGTTATTAATTAATAATTTCCATTATTAATAATCTATAATGTTTTTAAAAATTCAATTTTAGTCAAAATATAGATAAATATATTATCACATACTAAATGTTCTTCTATGTAACAATTATTTGATAATTACTAAATGTTATTATCAAATTGAAAAATCAAGAATCTCTTAGGTATGATATTGAACTGGATGTGTTGTGATAATATTCATGAAATTCTACTCAATTTAATGAAAAGAAACACGGATGATACAACATTTATGTTTTATTATCATTTCCTAGTAAAAATTATCATATTAAATTTCCTCTGTTTATGTTCACACATGGCCTTCTATTTGTGTAGAGGTTATGAGAAATTTACCTAAAGTTTGAATTCGAATAGTTGATATATCACGGAAAATTCTTTTCATAAAAAACAATATATTTCCAAAGATATGAGATTATTATTAGTTCATGGCATGAGTCTTGTACATTGATGTATTAATGAAAATTTTGATTTTATATATTCCTGAAGCGATAGGGTAAGTTTGATTTGTCTTTGGTGATATACAAATAATTAGTATTTTTATAATGTATTTTCCCAGACCATAATAAAAGAATATTTTTTCTCATCTCATTGACTAGAATAGAACTTCGAATTTAAATATGAATCCACGATAAATTTTTAGGATTATTTAAAAATATAAAAAGGAAATATCAACCATATAGGTTGATGAAAATATTATGCATCTACCATGGTGAGATATCAACAAAAAGAGTTTATATTTGACTTCGTGTAATTGTATGGTTTTATTTTCACTATGAAATTAATGTTTTATTATATGGGTTCCTTTACCGGTTATTAGATACTATTAAAGGATGATAGGAAATCACATTTGATGCCACTGTGAAAAATACCCATTGAGTCACACACTTAGCGTATCCATTAAATTTTTTAAATACATTTTGTGTATAATAGTTTTAAAAAATAACATTCCTAAGACAAATAAATGATATTTAATAAATATTTAATAATAGAAAATACTAACACATTAATTATATATTTGTTGAATATTTACATAAATATTACACGAAAGTTCATGAATGTAATATTAATTTATGTAATTCATTTTTTAATACTTATTTATTATTTGATGAATGAAAAATTTTATGTAAGGTTGTTATGTTTAGTTATCTTCCAAATAACACAAATGATATAATAATTTTTTTTGGAAAAATATTAATTTTTCATTATTATTATATATAATGCATAAAACATGGGAACATTATAAGGATAATAATTTTAATAATATTTATATTTTACATGGGGTTCTGTAAGGTGTAATATATTTTAAAATTTTTTATTTGAAATTACTAATTCTCTCACCTATCAATATATATAACCTATTTCAAAATTTATAGTTGTTGTGGATTTTTGATAATCAATTAATTTTTTAAAATTTACCTCATCCCAAAACATTTATCTTTATGAAAATATATAGGGATTCCCTCATGAAAAAGATATTATTGAACTCTTCATACTCTCTCTTAAAACATAGACAGAATGGGATATAGTCATAATTTTATAAGTATAAAAATTATGATCAGCATGAATTATAGAATATTATTGTTTCCTATATAATTTAAATCAGAGACTCATCATTGATATTTTCAAGTCCAAGGGGACATGTGGATTACTATAATATATATATTCTTCCATGGATCCCTACCAATCGATGATGTAATATAATGAATTGCATTGAAATTATCAACACATATATTGATGAAAGATCTCCAAATAAAAGTTACAAATATTTATAAATTAGTTATAATATTTTTGGGAAACTGATCCTATATCTACTGTCCTCAGATTCATTCTTCAGTTTTTTTGGGTTTATTCATGACACATAATGTTTAATATATAAGTTACTATGGATTATTAATTAGACAAAAAGAAAACCCATTATTGGTTGTTGTCATGACCAACTTTTTTTCTCCAAAACAATCATGTTTGATCAAAAAAGTATAATTTTTGTTTATAATTATTAAATTAATTATTTAAAAATTCTATAATTAATTTTTATTTTGATCTTTAAATTTCTATTCTATAATATGAATGATGATATATCTTCTTGGTTCAATATCCAATATCATATAACAAATGAGTAATGCATGTAGTTTATATCTAGAGTTGGAACTCAGTTAGCGTGGTAACACAACATGTAACTTTCAAATATGTCATATAACTCCCATGATATGAAAATCACATGTTCATTATACAATTAGGAATTTAGAACATTTCAAATATAATTATGAAATATATACATTTCATGTAATAAATACATATGAGGATTGTAATTAATTAATGCATGTGCAGTATGTAGTTAAAACACATGTAGTTTAACATTAATACACATGAAGTGTGTAATTAATTAATAAAAATGAATTTAAAATTAAAAAAAAAATATTGTGTATAATTAAATAATACAATTGAATTGTATAATTAAAAAATATAGGTTGTTAATAAAATATTTAAAAAATTCTATATAATTAATTCACATCAAATGAATAATTAACTAATAGACACACATTGTTCAATTAATACTCACACATTCTAAAAAAAATTATTGTATACATGGTGAATAGTATCCTCCACATACAATTTTATATACATAGAATGAAAATTAACTTCCAAATTAATAAAATTGACTTTTATTCTATGTTTCATAATGGATAGTTTAAGTCCTCGTATATTTTTTTTAATAATATTAAATGATTAAATGAATTGTTTATTAATATTGAATCTACCCATGATATATGATTATCAATTCACTACATATACACTATGTGCATTAATAGTGGTAATCATTGCCTAAGTCAACTGGTTCCCATGAGTCCAATATTGAAATTAAATACCATGTAAATTATATAATACCCCATAAATAATACACATTATGTCAGTGAATTGAAGACAATAATGACTAAACACTACATATTCTATCATCAATGACTATAATGTTGTTTTTTTATTCGATTGATCATGGGATTAACCATCCAATATATATATTGGGTTTTTATTTAAATTAACAATATTTTAGGTGGGTTTATATATAATTAATTTTTAAATAAATGAAATATTATTTTATATATGTCATCCATCACACCATTTACTATTTATGATATGTGTGTATATAAATTCTTATATATTTCACATACTCGCGGTTACACTCACATATGTGTGTGTAAATAATATAATTGATGGTTATCAAAGTATATGAGGATGTATAGATAAAATATAATGGTGATAGAAACAATGAAGTTATTACATGTCTTTATAGAATTATGAATCTTAAGAAAATATAGGCTTAATTAGTTTTTCCCAGTAGGCGATTTATTTATTTATTAATAAATTAATAAATCAATCATTATATATCTTCCGATCAAGTCACATTATTTAATATATTTGATGATATTAAAAAATATCTATTTTGTGTGATTCTTGTTTATTTTATGTTGAATGTTAACACATAAACAATATATGATAAAAAATCAGGATATATATATTAAAAAATATATGTTGAAATATTTTTTCTTTTAAAGTGTTATTTATTATAAAAAATACATATAATAATAACAAGAAAAGTGTAGGATCGCAAAATAAATTTTTTAGTAATAAATTAAAATCATTGACCAAAAATTAAACAATAAATTTATTAGATTTGATGATTTTTGATGGAACCATATAACAATGTTTCGGTCAATTCATTCTTAGTACTTATACATTTATCAGCATGTTTGTTATGACCTTTTAGGGACGACCTGCACCTATTTACATCACGATAACTAAACCTTTCTAAACATGATGTATCATCATGGAATGTTTTTAAGAAATATTTCTATATATTGTTGTAATGGAAATTCAAATCCATATATGGAGGAGATAAATGTTATCCACTAAGAATCAAATATATCTAAATAGATCTCATTTATACACCATCCCCACACATTAGTTATGATAATGTATTTTCAATCAGTTTTCCTAGAATTTCCAAATGATTAGATATTCCATTCTCAATGGTGAGGGTTTGCAAGACATGATATACAAGTAGGAAACTAATAAGATAATTAAATTTATTTCTCTTAATTTATTTTATATAATCAAATATTTTACAAATGTTATTCCTTTATATTCTTAAATAAAATGATAATTTCATTTATATATCTTGTATATATAAATGATAAGGAAAATATTCTCTATAAAAATAGAATCATGGATTGGTAAAATCACTTGAACATTATACTAAAATATGAATAGAAGCATTATGTGATAGAAGAACATGGTCAATATCTACCTTATAAGTTGCTGAGTGGAGAGGATTTCATTCAGCATAAAATACTTTGATGACATATAAGATTTCATGTTATTGGTGTTATTCTAAATGACCAATGGAATCCAAAATTCCATGATAACACTATTCTATATAGATTAAACACGTATATCAATGATATATATTATGAGATAGATAGACAGGAAACATTTGAGATATCAATGGATCACATCACATTAAATAATTTAGGGGGTGTTCTAGCTTGACCACACATTATAAATATGATGAGGTTCATTTAGAATTTCGAGATTCTATGGTTTATGATACCAATGAATTTCCCATATTCCTCATAAATTTATAACTACCTCATATCCTATATGTTATTTTTGGGAATAAAATTTTAAAATCATTTGTATTATTTCAATATTTCATTGTAGTATACTTATTTAGGTTTTAATGGACATGAGTGAGATAAAACATCTATATATATGGTGTGAAAATTAATTGGAATGAAACAAATTATTAAATTAAACTCTATCTTTAATGTCATATTATTAATGCCCAACAACTGAATTATGGTCACAAAGAATGAAAAATAATAATAATAATATCTTGATCTCATTTAGAAAATGTAATAAATTGATAAAACATAATTAATTGTATTAAAACTATTTCTATAATTATATTTGAGAAAATAATTCGTCAATATTACTTATTAGGAATCAATAAAGTATATTTTTTCAAATATTTATTTTAAAAAAACTATATTAATACAAATTTCTAGAAATTTGTTGAATATTTAATGAATTTGAAGAAGGATTATTCCATGATCAGTAAAAATGATGTCTATAAGATAACAATTTCATAATATATTCATGTTAAACTATTGTTTTTATTGATTATTATCCAAAAATATCATCAGTACCTAATATTACACAATGTATCAATATTTCATATATTGAAATAATTTTTATGGTATTTCATATACAACATATTTTGTAGTATTTAATGAATTACATATATCCCAAATGAACATTTTAAAAAATGATATAGTTATAATTCCCAATTTAACTCATTATTTTAAGATAATTCATTATAAATTGAAATTTATAATAGTTCAAATTTCTATAACTATAATGGTCCTCTCCCCTCTTTTGAAATAATTTATTAGTTATACTGACAAATTAATTAGTTATAATTACTAGTTAACTATCATATTGTGTACAAAGAAACAGATATAAATAAATTTGTGACACAGATATAACACAACTTGTTCATCCAGACAAGACGAATAATTAAAAATTTGTTTATAATAGGTAATACTGTAAAATTCATGATATTTATTTAATATATTTTTTAAAAACTCATTGACAAAATGAATTCAAATTGTAACAAACCCATCTATAATACCACAGTGGTTTTTTTTACTTTATATAATTGGAAAATGATATAGAAAATTACTATTTGAAGGACATAATACATTATTAGTCATAGGGAATTAGATATATAGTTGAAATTAATAAGAAATTTTATACATAATATAATAAAATTTATTTATATGATAATTCCAATATTCCTCATAGTGTATCCCATCATAAGAATCAAAATATTGTTATTGGTTTCTTGTGGAAAATAAATGATAAAGAAGAGGTGATCTCACATAATTAGTAACTGTAAGTTTAAAGAGGAAACAATCATCAATAAATCATAAAAATCAACATGTTTTGGTAAATAACTAAAATATAATCCATTTTATCTATTAACTAAGGATTGTATGGTTGAAATAAATTATTATCAAAAAAAATCCATATAAATAAACACATTATCTTGAATCATACCATAGATAATGTTAATAATAAAATAATCAAATTGAAAACTTCGATATAAAAATGATAAAATTAATAATTTAATACATATGAACATGGCAAGTCATTTCACTATATAATTTAACTCTTTAGGATGAATCACATCTAATATGTAAAACTGATTTGTCTCATGATACCTACTAATTTAATTATTGGTTATCTATAAGTAATCCCAGCATGTCACATACTATGTCAAATAAATTTTGAATATTAAATTGGTGAAACATAATACAAAAAAAATTGAATAAATTCTATCCGAAAAAATTTTAATAATTACCCCAACAAAATTAACATGATTATCAACTATACACATTAATAATGTAAATGGTAATATATTTTTATATTCATGAATAAATGATCCTCAACCATACAAAAAATGAAAATGGATAATTTCAATACAACATATTCCCAGAGAATATTCATTAATATAAGAGTATTATGTCAATTTTAATAGAAATATCATAAAATTGTTATGAAGATAATTTCATTATGAAAATAATACTTTAACTGTAAAAATATAGTTTTTTAAAAAGGGGAACAATATATTTTGAATATAATTTTAATTGAAATTAAACATCTATTTAATGTAAAAATTATTAAAACATTTAGAATTCATGATTTAATAATTTGTGTTCATTTCATATGTGAAAAAATAATGATTAATTTATCATTTTATTTTTTAAAACCCAAAGCGTACTTATTTGGAAATCGATATAAAAAATAATTTAAAAAGACTAAAAATGTGATTAAAAATGAATTTGAAATATCATGTTGAAATGTTTACAATATTTGTTGATATTTTTTTAAGAAAACCTATTTGTAGATATATATTTTCATGAAAACATGTACTGAACTAATTTATATACCAAAGAGTATAATAATTATTTAATAATAAATCATGATCATTTATAGTATGAGTAATTACATTCAATTTATGATAAAAATAAATAATTTTCCCCAATGGGTTACATAACAAAAACAATCCTGAATAATGAAGACATTATGAAATAGAAAATTACCACTTTGGTAACAATTAATTCATAAGCCCCAAAAAATAATTAACAATAAAATTAAATTTTAAATAAAAATTTTATAAAGGTATTCATGATATAACTAATTGAATAACAGGAATATATAAACTCCAAAAAAGAAAATGTGTGGAATATGGAATAAGTTTCATAGACATAAATGTGAGAAGAGAAACCGTTGCATCCTAATAAAATTCATAAATATTATACTAGAAGAACTTTATAATAAATATTATTTTGTTATAAATATATTAAGTAACCATAATAATAAATTCAATACAATATAATATTTATTGAGAGTCATTTTCATCCATTTAATTATTTTATTCATTAAATCCCTCTTATGGGTTATAATATCTTCATTTTTTATGTACATTTTAGTTTAGTAATATTGGTTCTTTTAATTGGATAATAGAAAAATAAAATATATAATTATAAACAATATATTAATATAATGTATATAAAAAATATTTTTATTTATATTAAAATCTCAAAGATTATGATATATAATGGATTACAAATTTCCAGGAAAGTGTTTTTTATTCATAAGAATTTTTTTAAATATTTAATGATGGGTAGAATGAAGGGAAAATAATAATTAATTAATCATTTAAAAATAGTTATAAGCTATTTTATATATATATATATATAATATTTATCAAATGAATACTTTTTATTTTTAAATTTAATACATTCCATATATATTCTAAGTGAAAAATGAATGAAATTTCTTCTTGATGTGTTAGTTGGTCATACAGATCAGGGTAATTGTCATATCATCCACATAATAGAATGAAAGAATTTATATGTTTCATGATTAATCCATTATATTGAAAATGTCATAAATATAATTTAAATATTTTAAATCCATCATTTTATCCATTCTATAATTGTTGTGATGGATGAAAAATTACATATATTCCCTAGGTGAGACTCTTCAATACATGAAATGAATGATTTTGTTTCCAATTTTAAAGATGTGTATATGGATATAGTGTATCGTATTTAAATAATATCATATTATAATATTATTAATACTTTTATTTTTATATTATATATGATCATTAATATAATATAGATCTATATGAATAAGTAAAATTAAAACTCTTAGTAAAATCATTAACTTATTTTCAGAAACCATGCTGGGGTTAAATTAAATAATTTCTATATTTTGTTTCTAATGAAACCAAGTCCTCCTAAATATAGTTCCAGAAATATTGGAGGTGTTTTTATTTTTATTTGTGAATCCAAATAGATTTCTATGTACTAATATAGATGGATATTGGGAGGCCCATTATTAATGGGGGAGAGGACACACATAGAATTTTTTAAAAGTAAAAGTTGTGTCAACCTTTATATGGTTCCCAATCACACAAATATAAACAATTTATGAAAATTAGTTGTTAATAGGTCGATATATGTATATACAATTAGTGTCTTAAATATTTTTATATCATTTATACCCTTATTTTTTAGTTAAACCACCCTTGGAAACACCATTTTTTACCTTAATAGCGTCAATTAATTATAACTGACTTCACTATTCATTATAGAATAAATTTTATTTGATATAATTAGATAATATACATTATTATGATTCAAAATATTGAATCTATTTTCCCAAATTCAATAATAATAATATTTATTATTCAATTTAATATTAAACCACAATTGAGTGGAAATAACAGTCTTCCGATGTCAAATTTCTCATAAGTATGGAATGTTTTAAAATACAAATTGAATATTGAAATTTTAAAATGAAGAATATTTGTAAAATTTTAATATAATTTACATATGTCAACTCAATGATTATTTTAAAATATACCTTATCATTATAAAAAATTTAAATGAAATGTAAATTTTTAATAATATTTGTACTTATCACTATTAATCAAAAGAATTAATTTATTCATAATATTTTAAAAAAATACCCAAACATAATTTATAAATGTATATTTCAAATATAATGTAAATTTTTTGAATAAATATTTTATGTTTTTAAAAAATAAATTCTAAATTATTTGTTTAGATGATGACTAATCTCTCTTTATGTTAAGTATTGGTGTCTGAAAAACATTTCATTTTCCTTCAACTGGTTCTTGGGGAAACATTAATACATTTTTATAACAAAAAACTTTCATATTATATTTTTTACTACTCATATCATCCATACTCATTGCTATTTTAAATTTGTTTATTTATATAACAGTATTATAATTGATTCATATTTCTTATTTTTCCGTTATAGCATGATTTGAAAGCTATCAAAGATATTGAATTTATTAAAAAAATACATTTTAAATTATAATTTTGTTATATTATTTTATAACAATGGTATTATGTGTCATATATGCTATTAATTATGGTTTTTCTATATTAAAATATCATGGTGGTACATTCCATCCCCTTAAATATATTATGTCCTTCAAAATTAATATTTATCTCAATAATAAAGTATTTTATATTTGAAATTACCCATCTCAAAGTCCCACATCATGATAAGTGTTACAAAACATCTTATTGTCAAGATATATATGGATGTATGAATTTTATCTTGAATAATAACATAACTAAATTTATTAATTAATTAATATTAGTGGGAAGTAAATATAATTTTTTAAATGAAAAGTATTATTATTTTGAAATGATAGATTGAAAAAGAGATCATTTAGCATAAAAAATTAAAGGATCAATAAAAATTCAAAAAACAAAAAACCAAAATTCCAAAATTCCAAAATGACATAATGAACCATTTGATTCATCTAAAATTATGTTAATTTTATATTTTTTTTCAAGATAGTTGTCTAGGTGTTGGGAAATTCCTTTACCATCTATAATGACAACATAATAAAATATACTTACTTAATATAATTACATATCATTGGAACTATCTCATCATGTTATTTTCCATCAATAAATTCATAGTTTATTTTATACTCCAGGAAATGAATATAAAAATTTAATTTGTTTTCTCTAAAAACATTTAACAGACCATCAAATGAAATTTTATTCCTCATATCTCAAGTTCTATTAAATATCTAAAATTGAAAGGAGCAATAATAAAATATAAACTAAATTTTAACCAAATCAATTCTATGTAGAAAACATTAAGGCTTAACCAAAGTATTTCTACCCATGATATGTGACCAAAAATTTAAATCTAATTTCTTTACTAAATATTATATTATATTGAAAATATAATTTTTAACATAATGTCACAATAAAATTATGAAATTATATTGATCACCATAAATGGTAATGAAAACAAGAAATCTTCAAGAAAATAATATATTTGGATGTAAAGTATATTCCATAAATCGATACCTATAGTAAGCTCTATAAAAGATGACATAAACCATAAAAACTCTAACTGGTTACATGGTCACCAAAAATATCCCATCAAAATCTCATTATTATCTCAAAATCATGAAAATATTATGGGTCATATATATAACAATAATTTCATCTTGTGACTAAGTCACGTGTTGGGGTTATCAATATAATTCAATATATTCTCTCCATTCCTTTAACAAATATTACTCCATAACAATATTAATATATTTCATGTTTCATATAACCCAAATATCCTTGATAAAATTCACATATAACATGATTCCCGAATCCAATCACATTAACAATAATCATTTCTCATCTTATGTGATGATAACCTAATGTTGCCAATGTTCTATATGCTTATTTTGATTTATAATCCCTTTATGCCTCAGATTTCCTTAGTGTACTTCCCCAGTTCCATATAGTTTAAGCATTGGAAATTGAAAACATATTTCTTCCTATTGAAATTAATGAATCAATTCCATTTAAATACACACTTTAATCAATGCTCAATTCTATTCAAGGTTGTACTAGGTATTTTCCTTTCACATTTATCACATTTCGGGAAACCCATAATTACTTTCATCCCATTATCCATTTTTCAACTTCAATCATAGTATTTCATTATTTCACTTCAAATAAATAATAATTAGAGAATTATACCTCTCTTTTTATGGAACATGAAATTATAACCTCATGCGAGGAGAACGTTTGGGAGATATGTTTCATAATAAATTTTATCTTAATCTCATAAATTAAATGATCATCTTCCCCCATTAGATTAATTTAATTAATATTTTTCCAATTCATTCATCAATGTGCAATATCAAATTATTGGAAAACACTAGATTAAATCATAACATTATGTAAAATAATTTATATTTCCAATACTAATTAAACATAAAACATAAATTATATGTTTTATGAAATTATAATTTATATATATCAACATGTTTTATTGGGAATGTTTGTAAATCATAAAAATATTCTTGAAATACATGATAATTCATTGTTATGAAATTATGAACTATCATAAGAACATACCCCATGTGTTTCAAACATGGTGTATAGTTTGTACCATTTTGATTAATAAGGCTATAAACTAGTAAATAATATGATTACATTTTATAGTTATTACCATTATGGATATCTATATGAGAACCACAAGCACTTGTGAAATCCACACAATAGTTTATTTATAGGAAAAACACATATTATATATGTTACCAAAAAATTTGTAATTTATACTATAATTATACTCTATATAAATCATAGTGTTATGTTCAGTAATATATAATTTCCAAAATCTAGTTCCCACTGTATGTATTGAGTATCCCCTCACAATAATAGTAACGACACCAAATCCAGTAACAAAGAGTGGGTGCATAGATTATTACAATGGGATAATATATAAGGAATAACATTATGAATGAATGAATATTTTATTGGTCTTGATAAAGTAGATAAATACATAATATTTAAATTACAATTGAAAACATAAAAATTTATTGTTTTTTTATACCACCATTACTTTTCATAGTGATTCCTTTCATATCAATCAAAAAAATCCCTTGTATCGTAATGAAAATAGAACAAAATGGGGGATTTTAGATTCCTAGTTAGGGTAAGAATATTGTGGATGCTATCATGAATAAATTATCAATATAAATATGAAATTATAAAAAACTGAAACATAGTAATTTTAATCGATTAACTATGCATAATATGGAAAAAATAAATGTTTAGAAAATAAATCGATATAAATAATCACATAAGAGTGAAATGTATCCATTTATATTATAACTAACCGAATAATAATATGGAAATTTATTGTATCATAATATGGGAATCCATAATGATGGAAATCTAAAACTGATAATACCATTCACTAAATATCTGAAATCTATATGTATAAACGTTGTAATTTGTAATTGTAGTTTTTATTCGGTGACCTTTCGAGGCATCGAGGGGTTAATTTTCACATATACCCACCTATTACATTCTATAAAAATAGAATTTCTGATATAAATGGTGTTAAATATAATCAGCATAATATTTTTTAAATTAATAAAATAAAATATTAATACATATTCAAATAAAAACCGTTATGATAAACTATCGAGTGTAATATTTTGATTTGTATTAAAATTGTAAATTCTTGGAAAACAATATATCCTAAACCATACAATAAAAGAAAAATGAATATTTATTTAAATTATTTCAAAATTGACACTTAAGTAAAATAATGGGTTGATTACATTAATTAATAGAAATATCATAACAATTTCATTTAAAATTTTTTTGGGAAGATTAATTTTTCACATTAATGTTAATCTTTTTAGGAAATGGTTCCCAGTGTATTTTGAAAATAAATTTAATTGAATATAACATTTTATAACCTAAAGATAATTATTTAAGACAATGATACCTCATGATGTGATAATATTTTCTTTATGGCATATATGTTAAAATAATGATTCCATTCACAATTTAGATATATATAAAAAAGTATTTTTTAATAAAATTTCCTAAATATTCCATTTTATTGTATTTGGTAAAAATTTGAAATGGTTAAAAATTAATTTCAAATTCATTTAGAAAAAGGGTCTAAAATTTTTGGAAATATTTTTAGAAAACAATTATTTTCAGGAAAAATGGTTTTCGAACCAAAATTTAAATCATATTTTATTTACAAAAATAAATTTAACTTATCATTTTTAGTACCAAAGTGTGAAATAATTTTAATATAACCAAAAAAAATAATGAATATTTAGATTATAAGAATCTATATTCTGTTGAATATAAAATATCAAATAATTTCTCCTTAGAAAACATTACTAAAAAACAATCCATAATAAAGATTGATTGTGAAATAAATCATTTAAACATGGGTAACATCTAAATTTTAAGCCCCATAAAATAAATTATCCTCAAATTACACTTTAAAAAACATTAATATAAATTTATTCATTAGGTAAAATTTAGATATTGGTATTATATATACCACACAAATGAATAATTTCTTAATATGGTTTTTGTCCCATGAAAGAGAAAGTTATATGATAAATCCTATCCTATTGTTGGATATCTGTTATATTTATCCAAAACTAATGTATTATAAATATAGGTTTATTATAAATAACTTAATTAAAAAAAATATAAATTTCATATCAAATATGATTTAGTTATAGTCTTTTATCACCCATTTATTAATAATGATATGTTAAAATTAAAATCATTGATGATAATTGCTTCATTTTTCATGAATGTTTTTATTTGAAAATTTTTGTAATTTTATTCTAATCATGATTACATAATATAAAAAAATTATCAATTTCAAAAAAAATCATGTATAATCAAAATGTACTAAAATATAGTGACTTATTAATGTTGTAAATTGAAATTGGGTAACACCATTAATGGAGAGAGTATTTCGTATTATGCGAGAAAATTATTTCATTTTTTCAAATGGAATTAAAGGAAATTAAATGTTTATTCATATTCATATAATCATGAAAATTTCATATATTTCATCCAAATTATACAGATAAAACAAAAATTCAATCTGTTAACACATAAAAAGAAAAATATCACATCACTGTATATAGGTGGTAGTCATCACATATGCATGAATGAGGTTATTTTTCCCCCTGGATTTATTGTTAAGAAGTTAAATGGGTTATTATATATTTATTATTATTATTTTATTTTCCTTAGTATCATATAATTAAATTAATTTTAACCTAAATACATTTCATTCGAAGATAAAAATAAATAAATGACACTGCTCTACGGGATAATATTCTATTGTACACACGAATGACATTATCAAATCCCACAGGAAAATTAAGTAACATGGTATATGTTATATGGTAATTACAGAAGTATAATAATTTTATTAATATAAAATAAATATATAAATATATGATTATATTTATAAAATAAATGTGGTGATGGATAATCCATTATATCCGTTCAGGAGGAGGTAGTTTTTTATGCATTCGATTGATAGATTTATTTCCCATTTGATGGAAGTGGATATTGATAAATGTATTCCAATTAAAATAATGAAACATTATTAAATAGGTTATCTTTTTTATATAATATTATCATATTTGAATAATATTATAAGGATCTAGAATAATAATTAAAATGAAAAAATCATAGTTAAAAACCTAAAATCTTTTTCTAGGAAACCCCATTAGGTTTAACCTAATGATTATATATATTTGATTAATGATATAAAATATTCATATAAGTCAATTTTATGGATACAAAAAAGATATTTTTGTAGGTATTTTACAATAAAATGGTATTTTTAGTAGTGAATAAGGGATTATATGTGGTGGCCTTCTAGAAGTTGGGTAGATGACACATATGGAATTTTTGAAAACATAAAGTGACAACATTACATATTTCATGGAAAAATATTCCAAAATTGTTAATTACATAAAATTAGATGTGATATTTTTATTATATTTCAATAGAATGGCTTCGTTACAATATCATAGGTCATTTAGAACATTACATTCATACATTAAAACTCCCAATTAAAACCATTTTTACCTAAACTATTGTAATTATTATTAAAATTTAATGTCGTGGAAAATTATGTTGAACATGTAAACAACCAGATGTTCCATGTATTTTTTAAATTATATGTAATTATTAAGGGTCTTAAAAATTTATGGCATGTGATTCTAAGGTCTGGTGTGCCCGACATTATTTTTTTAATTTTTATAAAATACGTTCAGTAAATGCGTGAGTGGCTTTTTCTAACTTTTGAAAATGTGCTCAGATAAAAAGTCTTAGGGCACCATTTAATCTGTGACACCAAGATTCACATAAGAGAGTATTTTATTTGATAGTAGTAGGTCCAAAGAAGAATTTATGGTTTGTGACATTTAATAAAAATGAATTAAAATAATTTTATTATTTTATTTTCTTTCTTCTCCACTAATGGACACGTAGATTGTGCCACCCGCGATGCGTGAAGTCAATAAATGGCATGAAATCCAAACCTAAGTAATGACATCATTGGTGAATTTGGAATGTTCCTAATTAATGATCCCCCATTAATTCTCCACGACATTACTTACCATCCCTCTCTTCTATTTATTTGGAGCTTGGGTGCAACGAGATGAAACAACATCACCAAGAAGAAAAGAGTTGAAAGAGTACCAAGATGGATAACACTTGAAGGGAGAAGCCAATTCGGGTGAGCGGTGACATTCGATAACAAAATTTCTAAGATGAAATAGAAATTTTAGTAGTGATGGGGGCATAGTTTTATTGGGATGACGAACTGCGAGACTTCCTCAATTGTGAGAGCTCTCTAAAGATTTGAGGTAGGGGTGGTGTTGATGGTTTTTTTCCCCCAAATTCATTTCAAAATAATAAGAACGGATCAACTCATGAAGAAGTTGATCTATTTTTCTATATATATATATAAGCGATAGGGTGTGTATTATTGTTGTGATCAGGATTGAAATTATGGCATGAAATCCGAGTGAATACACTTTCCCATAACCCCCTAGATTTATCTCTTACGCGAATGGTGATGGTCGACATGAACAATGCCTGAGCCCCTCCACTTGTGAGTTGGCTGTCATCCCCAAATTTGATGATAGAGAAAATCTGAATAAGGGCCTACTGAAATGAAGAACATGATCCTAGGAGGTTGTGGGCGCATAAAAAGTGGGAATAGAGCCACATGTGCACGACCAAAAACCCTGCGAACACCCAGCTACCAACACCTGTGCTAGTGGCGGCCGACGGTAGCACGACAGTGGCACACAGCTGCGCCAACCACATGTAGACGATCGATGATTCCTTGACATACATGGATTCATTATAAGTATGAATATCATAGTGAGATCTGATATATGAGACAGACTCCCTCGGCTTCCAGTAGCTACACTACTCCTACTATCAGGATGGGTTTTCTGCGATACCCATTAGAGCACACTTATAATTTACTATTTTCAGTACTTTTTTGGGATTTGTATTCTCACCCACATACTTTAAGCTATGACCGTGCATATTATCCTCTATTTGGTATACTATATTTAATATTTTTTGTTGGTACATGGTTGGGTTCTTGTGTGCATACAGGAATCCGGGCATATGCCTCCTACTTGCAGGTTTACACTTTCGACACTAGTCGCTAGCCCCTAGCCTTCGAGAGGAAGGATTGGGGTAGTCACGACTCGGGCCCTGGAGTATGTGTCGTGACAAAGTGGTATCAAAGGAGGTCAGTTCTACCTAATTTACAAGGAGTATCTATTTTTTTAATGTAATTTTGTTAAGTGTTGCGAGTCCAACAGTTATGTTCGGGGATCCCAGCGTTGGTGTAGTGGCAGACGAATCCATACACTAGAACCTTGAGTCCTGCTTTTCGGATCAAGGCACGAAAATAATGGTTTCATTTTTTAAAGATTTCGAATGAAAGTTAGATCACCAGGTATAATTTTATAACTATGGAACATCATTATTTCCCTAAGGATTCCTACACAAGGACCACCATCCACGATCCGGATGCATGATGAAAACCCTCCCAGCAACGAGGCGTTTGTCCAGGGACTAGTGTTTGAGATTTCCCCACCAGGTAGTTCCCCTGTGCTACCACTAGCCAATGGTCAGCCCCTACAACCGGCGGTCCTATTATGGGATGTTCTTAGGCTCAGTTCCCTATATGAGTATTATAGGTAGATACCTCATATTTTATGGGGAGATACTGAACCTCAAGTCACTGAGTACTTGCTATTAGTAGGGAAATGGGTCTTCCGCTTATCGAGGTCATCACCATGGAAATCTCGGCAGCTAGTCTTCTTCAGTGATCAGATGGGAGAGGTTAGAGTGTGAACATCCAACTTCCCAAAGAGGTGACCCTCACTTGGGATGACTTCAATAGGCTTTTTGGGGATATATTTTCCCCGCAACATTGCACTCTATGATCATTCAAAAGCTACTTCACCTTCAAATAGTTTCTCAGAAGGGAGATCAGGTATTTAGCGTGGAACTTCATCATTCCCACTCAAGATGGGGTGCTGGAGCGATTCTTTCTTGTGAAGAGCTTCCTGATAGAGCATGCCCTGATAGATAGAGTAGCCAGCAGACCCCATGAAGTAGACTCTTTGGTAGGAAGCAGGCATCAAGTGCGTGGTCCCAGGCAGGCCATGTCATTCCGAGGGTGACCCTATTACTCTAAGCCTGCAGTATGAGGCTCCTAGTCTAGAGGGAGTTCTCAAGGAGCCATACAGTGCTCTACGTACGTCGCGTAGGGCCACATGTATCATTATGTCCTGAACTTCCATACCGATGATCAGTAGAAGGTCGAGGGACTATCGAGACAGAGGTAGAGATTCAATAAAGGAGGTCCATAGGCAGTAGGCATAAATGGCTAGATAACTGACCATAAAAATGCTGTGGGTGGAAATTCAAGGTTCTACCACCGCCACTTCCAGGAGGCCCATCCTGGACACATAGACTAGGTTGACATGGGGGACCTCAGCTCCAAGCAGCTGAGGCCTATGACCACTATTTTCTAGAGATTAATAGTGTTACGATCTGTGTCTACTCCTACTTCGTAGTAGTAATTATAGACACAGGTTCCAGTGACTCTTATTTCCATGACCCGCGTTCAGATCATGGATATTATTGTGGATCCATTATCTCAATCCTTACAACTAGAGACACCTATGAGAGAATATTTGAGGATTCCACCAAAGTGTTGGTAGTGTGATCATACTCTAGGAGGTGAGAGATTTAGATGGGATCTTCTAGTGGTGGCGTAGAGGCATTATGATGACATTTTGAAATGGACTGGTTGTCCATAGTCCATGCATTGATTGACTATATTAGGTGCAATGTGCAGCGTGCCAACATACATGGGATTGGTTTTTTCCTTCATCTGTTATAAGGGATCCTTTGTAGCACAGGACGAACGTACCCATATGTGGGAAAAGCTAATCATGCATCAGTTGCATAGACTTACCCTCAGGGAATTTTATGTTGAGTTTCTGTGCTATCATGTTGTGGTGGACCAGTATACCAATGTTTTTAAGGATGAGGTTTCGGGATTACTGCCACACAAATACATAGACATTTAAATTGACATGTACCCCAGGATGGTAGAGATATTTACACAAGAATATTGGATCTCTCCTATGGATATTCATGAGAAACATGTACAGTTAGAGGACTTTTAGGGGAAGGGGTTTATAAGACAAATGTTTCTCTATGGGAAGACCTTATTTTTTTCGCCAATAAGGCAGACTGGTGTTTGAGTCACTATGTGAACTATCGGATCCTGAAAGAGGTGACTGTGAATAAAAAGTTCCCACTTATGAGGATTGATGATATTATTGACCAACTAAAAGGAGGACATTGGTTTCTGAAGATAAAACCCAAATCAGGATATCATCGGTTGAGAGTACAATTTGAGGATGTGCATAAGATGACATTTACATGTCGGAATATCCACTGTGAGTTTTTGGTTTTTCCATTCATCATGACCAATGCCCTAGTAGTGTTCAGGGGACTCACGAAGAGGATCTTCTAGCCATACCTTGATCGCATTTTGGTAGTCTTAATCGACGTGATTCAGATATACTCAACAATAAAGGAGGATCACTCCTATCATCTCCAGATATTTTTGGATACGCCCTGAGAGAACCAGATTTATTGTATGCTCTCGAAGTTCTAGTTCTGGATACAAGAGGTCCAAATTCTGAGACACATTATCTCTGAGGGTGGGGTTATAGTGGATCCTGTGATGATAGAGGTAGTTCATTCTTGTGATCAACCCAGGAGTGTGGCCATGTTGTGGAGTTTCTTGGGATTGGATGGATACTACCAGAGATTCATTCCTGACTTTTCAAGAGTTGTGGAACCCTTTTCAGTGTTAATGAAGAAGGGGAATCCCTTCAAATGGATGTATATATTACAGTAGAGTTTTCATAAGATGAGGTGGAGACTGATGAGAGGTCCCATCTTGAGGCTACCTGAAGATGGTGATTGGTATGTAGTCTACTACGACACATCAGAGACCAGACTAGGGTGCACCATATTATAGGATCATATAGTGATAACTTAAGGATCATGGGAGCTTATAATTCATTATATAAACTATTCTACGCTGACCTAGAGTTAATAGAAGTGATATTCTACTTGATCTTGTGGCGACATTACAAGATTGGTGAAAATTATATATTCTAATATGATTACAAGAGTCTTACGTATATCTTCTCTCAGAAGGAACTAAACCTAAGACAATGAAGTTTTCTGGATATTCTCTTCGACTAAGACATTGAGATTGTATGTACTCCTGGGAAGGGGAATGTGGTAGCAGATGAACTCAGTAGGATGTCTGGCCTACAGTTGCCGAGTGAGGCAACAGAGCAGCAAGACAAGATGCTACTATCCTTCATGGATAAAGAAATAGAAGCACATCTGTAGACATTGATTTTCACTCCACCACTCTTTCAGCGAGTCAAGGAGGAAAATTTGGGGGACATTGACTGTGAGGCTCGACATGACCAGATATCCTTAGGTTAAGAACCTGATGGATTTTACGACGGTGGAGATCACGTCATCCTCTTCATAGGATGTACCATGGTCCTGGTAGCACCATGGGAGGAGGTGTTGACTGATTTACATATTTCCCATCTAGAGGTGCATCCTTCTGTGCCAAAGATGTACTAAGACCACCGGCGTCATCACTGGTGGATAGTTATGAATAAACTGGTGGCATATATTTTTTCTCAGTGTCTGACTTGTCAGCAAATGAAGTCCGAGCTCTGGGTTCTAGAAGGCATTTCTAATCCACTAGAGGTTGCAGAGAGAAAGTGGGATGGTGATCCCAATGGACACTGTGACATGGATTCCACATACGTCTAGGGTACATGATTCTATTTTTGTGATTTTTAACCAGATCAGGATGGCATCCCACTTCCTACCCATCTGAGAGAATTGATCAGTAGAGGGTGTTAAATTCATCTATGTACAAGAGATTGTGCGACTCCATGTGGTTACATCCACGAACATCTCTAACCAAAACAGATGTTTTACATCCCAGTTGTGGAAGTTATTACAGGTGGCATTCAAGACTCAGCTAAGTTTGAGCACCGCATTTCATCTTCGGAAGAATGGTCAAACCGAGCGGACCATTTAGACACCGAAGGACATGCTCCATGCATACTTCCAAGATTTTGGCCACAGTTGGGAGGATCACTTAACCTTGGTAGAGTTTATTTACAATAAAAGTTACTACTAGACCATTGTTATGGCACCATTATAGGCCCTATTCAATCCACCCTGATGATCACATATATGACAAACACACCTAGGGGAGTCATTACATATGGATCCAGAGTTGGTACGTGATACCACTTAGAAGATGTAGATCATCTAGGAGCATATGAAGAATGAGCAGAGTAGGAAAATGTATTATTCTGACAGGAAAAGAAGACATTTTGAGTTCCATGAGGGGGACAACGTATTCTTGAGAGTCTCCCCTCGACATGGTATACATAGATTTGGCCGAGGATGCAAGTAATCACTGAGGTTTATCAGAACTTTTCTAAAACATCGAAAGATAGGTGAGGTGGTTCACTACTTGGATCATCCACCGAAGATGGAGAGAGTGCACGCCGTCTTCCAAGTATACTAGCTAAGGAGATACATGCATGACCCATCACAAATTATCGACCATAGAGAGCTGAACTTTGATGATGGGGTGACGCTTACTAAGGTTCTAGTAGAGATTATGGATCGAGAGGAGCAGGTCCTTTATGGGCAGTTGATACCTCCGGTGCATGTTTTCTGGCCACACAAGAACCTCAATGAGAGAACATGGGAGTGATAGGATTTTAATCATGCTCATTATCCCCATTTGTTTCCATAGACTATATTGTGGCATTCAGTGATGAAAATCCCTAAGGTGGGGATAATGTAAATACTCGAGTTTTCCATGAAATTTCTTTAATTTTTTAGGAATTATTATGAGTTTAGGAAGATTGAAGGCTTGGAATATAAGATCTGATGTTCCAGAAATTAATTTCTGAACTTTTTTTAGGTATATTTAGTAAATGCGTGAGTGGCATTTTCTAACTTTTTTACCGTTAATCGGATTAAAAATATAAGTGCACTGTTGAATCTGCAGTGTTAGGATTCATCTATGGGAGACATTTCTTTGACCATAGTAGGTCATGAGAATTATTTTAGTTATGTGGAATTAAAAAGAAAAGATATGAAATAATTTTATAATTTTAATTTCGTTCTTCTAATCCAACAGGCATGCGGAGTGTCAGACCCGTGATGGGTCATTCCAACAAATGGATTGACTTGCTATTCCTAAGTAACGATGTCGTTGGGGAATAAGAAAGGTTCCTAATTAATGATCCCCCTATTAATCCCTATGTCATTACGTAGCCTCCGCTTATTCTATTTATGAGGAACTAGGGGGGAGTTTGCATGAATTCACTATGGAACAAAGTTCTAAAGGAGTACCGAGATGAAAAACTCATTAAGTGAGAAGCCTATTATGGACAACGGTGACTTGCGACAATGAAACATCAAACTAGAGGTTGACGTTCAAGCGTCAATGGGGGAGGAATGTTGTGTGGATTATGAACATGGAGACTTCCTCAATTGTGATTTCTCCCCAACAATTCGAGGTAGGAGTGCTTTTGATTGTTTTTTTTCCTCACAAATTATTTCAAAACAATAAGAATGGATCAACTCATGAATAAGTTGATCTGGTATTCAATATATATATATATATATATATATATATATATATATATATATGCGGGAGGGTGTATATTATTGTTGGTATAAGTATTGAAATTAATGAATGAAATTCGGTTTTAACAACCTTTCCTCAATGCCCTTGGATTTATCCCTAACACAGAGGGCACGAGCTGCCACGAAAAATGATGGAGCCCCTCTGCTTGTGCATTGATTGTGATCTCCCAACTTGAAGATGGATACATGCCGAATCCGGACCTATCATAATGAATACCATGATCCCAGGAGGCCTCTAGAGTAGACAAAATTGGAAACGGGCCTCCAGTACGCGATCGGGGGCATGGAGAACACCCTACTGCCAGTATAGGTGCTGGCAGCGGTGCATGGAAGTGCGACAATACACGCAGTGGCACAAGATATGTGCCTGGAGGAAGAAATGGCGGTTTCCCTAGGCGTCATTAGAACCAGGACACACCCCCGATGGCATACCCATGGGGTAGCAGGGTGGTGACCTACTTCAGCCGCTACAAGAGCAGGGGTAGTGAGTTCGACCAGCAGTTGGAGGATGGGCCACATGCTAGTTGTGTGCCTTGTGGAGAAGATGTGGCCCGTCGGCTGTAGTATAGAGTGCCCCGTGACGTGACATGGTTTCATGTTTTGTTTACCCTCATAGATTGACTTTCTATCATGACACTATGCCACAACAGCCCTATCTAGACACCCCACATCCTAGTGATGTTGTCATCCACCACCGCTAGGCAACTGGCACCACCGGGCTAGCCCAGCTGGCCGAACTATGCCCCAACGGGACGACCTGCCACCAAGTGGGCTGACCCAAAGCCCAAAAATTTTTATTCAGGCCTAGTGGTCCAAGTTGACTCATGTGGGGTCTGGTTGGCCCATATCAATACATGTTTTCACATGATGAACCGGGTCGGGCCAGTCTAACCGAGGTGGAATGGACCCATACCCTATACCGACCAGTTGTATAAAATAGCCCCTAACTTCTAAATCAAAAAACCATATGTCAAATCGTCTGCCTCATCATGATCGTTAAGAAAAATAATTCCTTTTGAAATACTCCACATGAGTTTTGGAGGGTGTTTTATTACGACCAGGTGGGATCACACACGAATCCAACTGGGCCCTTAGTACTAAAACGTCTATATCATGCCAAAATGTGCATCTGATTGTCGAGTCGTTCGTGGAATTGGGACTCTCTTGAGGAGCTGAATCATATGTCATACATTTCGGTGACATTAATGGATATAATAAGGGAGTGAGTGGCTTGAGGGGAGGTAATCCCATATCGACTATTTACAGAACCTAGTGGATAGATGGGACCTAATGACTATTGACCTTAGACTCCTTACGACTCAACGACTGTCCCAATGTGAAGAGGGTCTATATGACCCAGCAGGCCCATGGTGGGATGTGGTTCTGTGTGACCCAGCATACACATAGTCCCATTAGGGATTTGTACCTCAGTCCGAACATGGTGGGAAGTGGCTCTATGTGACCTAGCAGGCCCACTGTGGGAAGTGGCTCTGTGTGACCCAGCATGCCCATGGTACCCATCAGGGATGAGTATTATAGTATTTCATGGTTAGTGGAAAGCAGCTCTATGTGACCCAACATGCCCACATCTAGAAGTGGATTGGTGTGAACCATTATTCCCATGGTGCCCATCATTAGTGGGTACCACAATAGTCAATGATTAGTGTGAGGTGGCTCTATGTGACCCGAAAGGCCCACGATGCTCTCCAGAGGTGCAGTCCTACAGAAGCCGAGGAGTTTGACAATGTTATGACCCTACAAACTTTGATCTAATGTGATTCTTGGTGTGATATGAATTCTGTGGTGTGATTTTTGTCTTTGTTCTATACTTTTACGTTATTGTGTGGCCTTTTTGTGCTGTTTTGGAGGACCCTACTGAGTTTAGTGTTACACACCCCTCCAGGGCCTTGCCTATATGTGTGTCTTGTCCCGTTTAGATGATCGATGATTCAACGAATGACTTGGTGTCATTAGACCAGGTAGAAAGCATTGGGATCCAATAGCCGAGACATACTCCCTTAGCTTCATGAAGCTACATTACTCCTACAATAAGGTGGGATTTTTTGTGGATGGCCATTATAACACTCTTGTACATTACTGTTTTCAGTACATTCTTTTGGGGTTTATATTCTGGCCCACTTACATTCAGCTTTGACCATACATAGTTTCCTCTCAATTTTATATTATGTATTATCCATTGAGTTGGTACATAGTTGGGTTCACGTGCATGTACAGGTATCCAGGAAAATTCCTCCCACTTGCAGGTTTATGACTTCGACGCTAGTCGCCAGCCCCTAGCCTTGAGGAGGAGGGCTTGGGGTTGTCACGATCTGGGACCCGAGGGACAGAGCCTGACAGAACATATTAAATAATATTTATTATTCTGATTCTAGATAATGAATCCATATTCCAAAACATAATTTATAGAAGTGGTATTATTTGATTTAAAATCAAACTACATATGGTATAATAGATTGATTTTCCCAAGGGAAATGTTTCATTATAATGGAATGTTTTAATTTCAAAATTAAAAATTAAATTAATTTCCTTTGACTAAATTGGTAAAATTTTAATTTACAAAAGGTAGTTTTACATTAGAATAAAATTATAAGAAAATATAATATTTTAATTAAATTCAATGATATTAAAATTTTGAAAGAAATTAATATTTGACACTTTTATTCAAAAAATTATTTAAAAATTATCGAAAAATGAAGAAAATATAGTTTTGAAATGACTGTTTCAGAACATAATTTTATTTGATCAAATAATTTTAATAAATATGGAAAAAACTAATTTTAAATTCTATGCGCAAATCATCACAAAAAATTTCTTAAAGAAATATGGGTTTTTAGAAAACATTTATTTTCAGTTTCAAATTGTTCTTATTTTAATTATAATAAACACATAACAATTATATTTATTTTATACTTGTGTAATCCATACAATATTAAAAATTTTGTCATCATTATTTATACTCTTCATCTTAATGGCTATGTTATAATTTATAAGTTTAAATAATAATATTTTGATAGATTGTTGTGTTTTGTTTCAATATCAATGTTGCATGAATAGAAAAATACTGAAGAGATATATTTTATTTTAAATATTAATATATTCTTAATTCTAAGGGTTTTATATTTTCATATATTATTTCTGTTTTATGAAATATAAATTATCCAATGTAGAGTTCATTTTTAAAATCTCTTGGATTTATGCACATGGTAAAGGATATATGATCATCTAGGAATTATTTTGTGATTATATAATAACATTGTCTTCATTGATCATTATACTGAGGGGTTATGGTAAAACTAAAATCACAATTATTAATTCCAATTTTTATTAATGTAAGTAAAATAAAAATTTTAAAATATATTATATTTACTATAAATTGTTCGTAATTTCTTCAAACACATGTTTCACAAGTTAAAAAACATAAAATTATATTGTGATAATTATATCGACTATTTGATATCATTTTAATTAAATAATGGTCCATTTTGAATATATTAAAGTTATTTAATGGGGAAGAAGTTTTTAAAATATTACTTCAAATATAAACAAACATCAATGAAACAATATGTGAATAATTTATATTTATCTTATAACTAGTAATATATTAACATCCCTTTTCCATAAAAGTGTTATATTTTAATAAGTGGTAACACATATCTAAAAAAGGTAGTGGGAGAAAGGAAAAATTCCAAGAATTTGGATTTTATTATTATGAATATATAATAATGTAAAATTATAATGTAATATTATTAGTAGAAATTATTATTCAAGAGACACATACATAAAGGATATAAATGTTTAAAAAACATCTTTTAGAATTTTCCTTAAAGAGACTATGTTATTATTACGAGTAATGTTTTTAATGATAAAGATATTTTGATAAAATATTGAATTAAAATGGGTCATTATTTTTATATAATGTATTATATATAATTAAATTTATGGATTTGATATTGAGTTAAAAAAAATCTAGTGTTGACGAAAATTCAATCAAAAAACAAGACAAGGATGGTGAATACTGTAAGAATTAATCATGGATGAATATTGCATGAAATGAAAAGACGATATAAAATTCCTATAAAAACCATTATACTCACAAAATTAAATAAAATACTAATAATTGGTTGTTAAGAAACATATGATGGTCTGATATTGTCCAGACCCAGTGCATCACCACTCATAATAATATTAAAATAGATTGGTGTGTATTCATTTATATATAATATAACCAGGCATTTCATGAAGATATGTTTTACAGAAAGGATTTCAGCATCAAATTTCACCTCCATCCTTGTTCGACTGCCCAATTTTCTATTTCTAATGAGTTATTTACACTACCTTATAAAATGGATCATATACTATTTGATATTTTTTGCTTCCTGGATTTTGTTAAACCAGATCATATAGACTGACTGAATATCCATAATATATAGTTTTTTAACGTTTTCAAAATAAAGAACCATATTGGAGTTCTCTTTCCTCTATTTCAATTTCATTTTGGGGTATGTAAAAAGCATCATATCCAAATATCACTGACCCTATGGTGTCACAAACATGACATCATCTTTTCATAGGTCCCACAATACAGGACCTTATCATATTTTGTTTATAACTTGTCCTTGAAGGCATGCATTTAATATAAATCCATTTAGAAATAATTTATTTAGTGTTATAACCTCGTGATATAATTCATCTATCATCAACTAATACTTCTCCACCATGTAGTAAAGAACTAAGCTCCGTGACCAGTTATAGTACCCAAATTGTTAAAAGTTGGTATAGAGAAAAATTTAATTGTAGAAATTTCTTTATACAATCCCATTTCACCAAGAAGTCCACAATATGAAATATTCAGTTGATTATTACCTGAATCACATGAATCTTGAACCCCTAAATGATTATAAAGAGAAACATCTGCACATTACCAACCTACAGATGAATTCCCAGCCTATATCAAACCAACTCCAATAGAAGGCGTTGTAATGATCATTATTTTTATTAGTGGAAATTAATGTTTTATTGTTGGGTAATATATTATAAAACACCTAAATCACATGTATAACCCAATAAAAATAGTATAATCATAAATTAGGAATTAAATAAATAATATTTAATGAAATTATGGAAACCATGCCAATGGAATTGTAAAATGGCTATTGGAATAGTAATATGACCATTAAGAATATTAATATGATCAATAGAATATTATCCTCACTTATTAATTTTTAAATAATTTTTTTTTTATAAATGAAAATATAACATTTTTAAATCATGGATTTGTTAAATAAATGATTTTTATATTATAAATTAAGAATTACAATTTTTTTAAAAGTATATATTTATTTTCAATTTTATAGTTATTATTATGATTTTAATGAAAGTTTACTATAATAAAATATATTCATAAATTAATATCTCTAGGTCTTTGTATTATAAGATAATTTTATGATCACTTAATTACTTTTTTAAAGTGTCATAAAATCTGTTATAATATAAAATTTAATTATTTTCTAATAAATGATGATTACAAATATTAATTTCAAATATTTGGAAAATTATTTTTATTAAATGGAGTGAAATTTTTAAATCTACGTGTTTAAAAATGGTTGGGGTTGATTTTTGGTATTTTTATAAATAGTTACAATTTTAGTGAATAGTAAAATATGATAATTTACATTATTTAAAAAAAACATGAATAATTTATTCATGGAGGATGTATAGATAAGGTTAGATCCTATTGGTGTGAAAATTCATAAAATATTTATTATTATTATTTATATGAATCCACTATTTTTATAATCCATAGAAGAAATATTAACTGGATGAATAAAATTATAAATAACACCCCTCTCCTCGCACTATAAATACCACACCTCATCATATCATCTGCCCACAAATTCTATGCATTATAGTTTTATTATATTCATACCAATTCCACATCAATCCATTCTATCCATTATCTCATCTTCCTAACCTTAGAAATTTTCTATCTCTATGTTACTTAAGGAGGTTCTCTAGGAGCCGACACTCATGAGGTAAAACCCTCCATCTTTCTATTTTTGTTTTTCTCAATTCTTATTCTTCCCTAACCTACTCAATACACGGTATTATGATAACTCCAGTATCATATATAAATAAAATTATTTTATTATTTTTGTTTAATTTCCACTATTAAATGTATTCTCTTCTTATTCTATTATAGAAATGCACACAATGTCCCTAAGGTGTTGATACACCACCTTCGTGGATGATGAGTATTCCTATGTTCATTTCATCCTTAAAGGCTAGTAAAAAATTTATTATAGATAAAATATATGATAATATTTATATTAAAAAATATTTAATGTTTTGGAACCATTATATAATCATTTTTTTTAAATAAATCACTATTAATTCAATATGGATGAAAAATAATCATAATAAATTAATATGTTTCATTAATGTTCTATATAATAAATCCTCCTCATTTATAAAAAAGAATATTATTAACTATAACATTAAAAAGTTAAAATAAATACCATAACCTTTTATTTCTGGAGTTTCTATCCAATTTTACAATAACATTATAAATTTTATTGAATGGTTCCAACCATGAAATAGTGAAATAAACACTCCCAAAATGATGGGATTAAACACACCAAGTCCACTAAGTGTCCATAAATTATCCTAATAAAATAACAATAAATTAATCACACATATAATAAGTTATAAATTAATTAATAAATTGATTTTGGTTTATTTTCTGGGAAATTAATTACACGTAGATTACACATTCAAAGATACATCTATAGATTATTTTTGAACGATAATTTTTTCCATTGGGATATTATTTCTCCCTATTTAGCCCAATGTAATTTATAATTATTATTATAAACTACTAAATTATCATTTTATTCTAAAATTATATGTAACTATATATATTATTATTTATTTTTTGGGGGAAATATATATTTTATAAGGATCCATATTTAATTCCTCTTGATAAGATAACCCTAATAATGTGAACATCCATGTTTTATACCCATTTTCAAGTACAATATATATTATATTTTAATCCAAATATATTTTACTAAATTAAATATTTGTATCATGAATAACTATGGTAGTTCATTTCTATTTTTATGGATAAAATTACATAGTTTTATGCCTTAAATACCATTTTATATTTTCCATCAAATAACATAAAAATGGATCCATTCTAATGATTCTTGAATATTTTTTTGGAATGCATATACATTAACATGATTAGATAGTTGTACCCAGGTATCTATCCAATGCACTGTTTAGTTTTTAGTCTCCTGAAATTCCATGCTATGATAGAAAGTGGATTTGATTCTATTATGAGACATTACCCACATTATGATATAGTATATGAAGTTATACTTGACTCATGTTTAAGTAATGATACATGTCTATACCACATTCCTATTTTTCCATTATAATATAATCCCATGTTCGATAATTTATATATCAATACGATTATAAATGTTCCATTCCTTTTCATTCCATCATTTTATTCCTTCTAAACCAAGTTATATACTTTGATTAATTGTATATTCCATTAAAGGGTTTTTAGCTCATCCCTTTGTTCATGTATATCTAATATTATATTTTGAAAATGTTTCATGTCAATGGATTTTTCGACATTTTTATAGATGATTAATATCAATATGTTTTATTCTAGTAACATGATTTCATTTTTTTCGATATCCATTACATACACTGGACAATATGATAATTCTTTTTTATTTTATGGATAGTTATGAATATTATAATTTAATAATATGTGTAAAAGTATAGGGTTGTTAAATGTTGTATCAAAGATCTGTCTAGTTATTTTTGGAGATTATGAGTTGAAAACAATATTAAGAACACCATGTGAAATTCTATCATAGTAGATAATATAGATTGAATAGTTGGGAATCCAAACATAGGATATACCTTCTATTTAATGGCTTAACCTTATATGTTCGATGATTACTTTTTATATTATTATTAGTTATGTATTCAAGAAACCTAATTGTAATTTTGTTAGTTATTGTCCATAAATAGGAAAACCCATGCCAATAGTAAATGTGATAGACAATTTGAATATTTCCCTAATGAAATTCCATCTATAATGGAAATGGTTGGTAATTATAATATAGATGTACTAGCTCAATTAATCCAATTTGTGAATAATACCATGATTTTTATAGAACTCCATCCTTCTCTAAATAATGATCATGTTTTTTTCAAGTCCTTCATGTGAAAAATGACACATATCATTAGTTTAGCTTCTGCTCCCCTTTTGCAGAATAAAGGATTAGCTAGATTGAGAATATATTCATTGACCCTACTTAATATGAATTAGATATAGTTGTAATAGCACTCTATAATTTTGATGTGGAAACTGATTAGTGGTGGGAACTAATAAGAAAATATGTGTAGTAAATTAATTCAATGGAATTGTATGGTTTCTTGAAAATAATGATGAATACATATTTTTCCTAAAATCACCATAATATGGAAATGATGTACATTGAACTGAATCCAACGGAATATTAGTCTATTGGGGTTTTTTAAATAACATTACAAGGAAAGCATGTGACACCTATTTATTTATCATGAACACTAAAATTATGGTAGATATCTTCTATATATGACTAAATCAAAGTCTATAAAAACTTTTGGACATTCGAGACATTAACATTTATTTGGAGACTATTCAATTTTCCCTTAATGTTTAAACGGAGGTCAAAGACTCTCAGTTGTCTCGTGGGACCCATTATAAAAACAAGAAAAATGCATTTTAGTATATGAGGATCAAAAAATAAATCCTATGATTAATACAAATCTAAATACCCCCGGTCACAAAATAGTAGTAAGAAACATATTGGGAACTTATAAAAGTGATCCAAGAGATTCTTCAAATGTTGACTATATGTGTATGATGTTAATAACTACCAATGGTATATAAATAAACAATAAAATATATAATAATAATGGAAGGATAAAATAAAAAATTAGGATGTATTGTATTGTTTCAACTATAAGGAACAAGTGCATTAGGGGAGGCAATTCCCTAGGCTAAGGGGTTTCATAGGAAATCAACTAAAATAGCCTCTAACTAGAAAATGAAGGTCATATTACATCATTACTTCTATAGTTTAGACTAATAATGATGAAGGTAATGGAACGATGGTTATTTATTCATGAATATTATTGGTACTATTTGATTCTGGTTCTATGAAATATTATATATTAGGAATGTTTTGTATAACTTTTTAAAAACCACCAAATAATATGGAGGATGAGTAATCTATATGATCATAAAAAGAGAGAATTATTGAACCAAAGCATAAAATCGCTACCATTATTTTTTTGTACCAAACCCCCCCAAAAAATCATGTCTTACTTATTTGGGTGTATTTTAATGCTAAAATGGGCATGGATTTTATATCATTATAAAGACAACATCAATTGTCAATAACATGGTCATCACATTTCACATCTATAAGAATGGTTCCAAAATGATTCTTTTCTAAGATAATGTGGTTTTGGGTCTAAAATAATTCAACCAATAAGTTTTAGACAGTTTTTGGTCACAATATTAACAGTATCATTTATATTTAATTATTTGTTATATAGTTTAACATTTACTGTGTGTACATGAATTAATATAATAAATGGTTGATAAACATTCTATAAATAGACACGATAACACCAAGTGATTAATTATTGATATATATAACCTTATCTTCGTCCTTTTTCTAAACCATTTATTTTTAGGAATATTATATAAATTAACAAAAAAGTATTAGAATTAAAAACTCATTTATTTCAATTTTGACACTATTTGGTAGTTTGTTTTTTTGAAAGTCATAACAACATTTTCACGTAGAAAAACATTTTATTTAATCATCCCTAACTTGAAATATTAACTAGAAAATTAGTTTAATTAATCAAAAGTCTCAATTTATGTTTATTTGGATATTTATAATATCAATTATTTTAATCATTCATTAATAAGGAAATTGTTGCATCATCATTTTGACAAAAATAAATTTAATTTTCTAATGTCTAAAAATTATAAATAAAATACCATTATGTAAGAAATATTTTTATCTTTTTATTTTATATTTATAGTCATATTAATCATATGATTAACCATATATTAAAAATGGTTAATCATTAATCATTGAATTTAACACTTTTAATTATTCTTTAAATAAAATAATAATAATTGTCCCAAACTTATACAAGTGACCGCACAGGATCATATTGTCTTCCTAATATTGATTTGGGTGGAAATAATCTTTTCCAAGAGAATTAAGACATGTTTTAGGGTAATTATATTATCATTTTTATTATCAATTACCATATTTACTATTAACAGTGCTAAATAAAATTCAAAAGTTTCCATTCATAAAAAATTGTTTTGATTCTATTGAACCACATTTTAAATAATATTGTCATCTGTGTCTCTTATATTTATTAATTTCAATTCAAATAAGCGGTAAACATATATTTTATGCATAGTTGCTAATGTGCCTAAGAAGGTAGGTAAAAGATGTTAAAAAGTTCAATAAAGTTTTATATATGAAATTTTATTATAAAATGAATCCAATGAATTACATTTAACATATATAGGTATTATGTAGTTATTTTGACCTCAAAAAAATGTAAATAAAATATTAATTATTTAAATAAAAATTTAGTTTTATACAAAGACACACCATTTCAATACTCACATAAAAATTGAATGTTTTCCGAAAAATATCACAAATTAACACTAAGAATATATTAATATTATGAATCCAAAAATGAAGAACATTTTAAAAAATAAATTTTTTAATATTTTCTAAATTATGTATTAGTATTAATAACGGCTAGTTTGATTGGTCGTGGGGTGTTAGAACTCAAAGTTGCGTATATCACAAGCTATTGTATTATTCAAAGAGAAACGTATCATGGAAGCATGGGGTGTTTATTTATCCCTAATTTCAAATAATTTCATCCTAGAAATTTCTTAAATAATACAACATAAAATGAATTGGGTGGTTCTTCATCATATATTCCTCAGGTTCCCACATTTCCTCTTCAATCTTATGGTTTCTTCTTAAAACTATTACCAAATGAGTCATCCGGTTTCTCAAAACTTGTTTTCTAGCATCACGAATCATGGCAATCTCTTCACAATAAGACATATCATGTTCCATTACTATTTCTTCATAGGTGAGTACATGAATTGAGTCAGACATATATTATCTCAAGAGTGATATGTGGAACACTTCATGAATATTAGAGAGAGTAGGCATCATTTACAAATGATATGACACAACTACAATTAATTCAATAATTTTGAAAGGTTCTATGTACTGGGGACTTAATTTTCCAATTATATCAAATATTATAAAAGCCTTCCATGGAGATACGTTAATGAAAACATGATATCCAACTTGAAATTCATATTTTTTATTTCAGTTATCGGTATAGCTCTTTTGCATACTTTGAGATGCTTTGATGTGGGCTTGGATAACCTTCACCTATTTCATTTTTTCCTTCTCATGTTCTGGGCCTATGAGTTTTTTTCACTAACATTATCCTGACAAGTTTGTGTGGGACATCTATTTTCATATAACACTTCATATAGTGCCACCTGAAAAATTGAATGGAAGTTACTGTTATAGGAAAATTCTACTAGAGGTAAATATTGATGCCAAATATCGTTAATGACAAGTGAGAGAGATCTCAATGTGACTTCTAATGTTTGAATAGTTTGTTGTAATTGTTCATCAGATTGAGGGTGATAGGCAGTGCTCAAATAAAGTTCAGTATCCAAGGCCTTCTAAATTTGTTTTCAGAATCATGATGTAAAATGGGAATCACGATCAATGAAAATTGATAGAAGTACTCCATGAAATTTTACAACATAATTAATATATAGTATCGATTAATGTTTAAGTGGTATATGTTCTCTTATAGCATGAAAATATGCAGACTTGGTAAGAGTATCAATAATGATCCATATTGCATCATTCCTTCTAGAAGTCTTTATTATCTCTATGACAATTTTCATTGTGATATCATCCCATTTACACATAGGTATGTCTCTTTGGTTTTATGACTCATCTAAGATGTTTTCTTCCATCCTTCATCTATTGAAAAACCATACATCTTGACACATAATTTGAAATCTCCGTCTTCTGGTTGTCCCACCAAATTTTTTCCTTTAAACTTATATACATCATAGTACTACCAGGGTGTATAATGAAATCATAGCGATGATCATCATCCAATAATTCAATTTTTAGATTAGGTATGTCAGGAACACAAAGTCCCATCTCAAATTTCGAAATTTCATCTTCATATACAAAATCAATCAATTTATTATCACTCACAGCATTAATTTATTTTTGAAATACCTCATCATTAGTCTGAGTTCTTTTTACCCTTTCTAGTATAGTTGGCTTGGTATCTATTTTAAAAATTATTGATGTTTCACCATACATTATTATTCCCATATATATTTTTACTAGATCAATGAACATAAGATCCCTTTCAACTCCCTTATAGTTCAAAAATCCACGATTATTTCAGCTCAATCAATCTACTACCATATTTTCATTCCTCAGTTGGTAGTGTATAGTGAAATTATAATCTTATAGTAATTCAAAACATCTTCATTACCTCATGTTGAGTTCATTATCTAGAAAATATACTTCAAACTCTTATCATTAGTACATATGTCAAATTTTTCACCGTAGATATAGTGTCTCCATATCTTCAAAGAAAATATAATAATTTCTAAGTCAAGATCAAGAGTGGGATAGTTTTGTTCATGAATTTTGTGCAGTCATGATGCATGGGCCATAACTTTATCATTCTGCATATGAACACAACTATGTACTTTCATTAAATCATCACTTTAAATAACAAAACCAACATTCCCTAAAGTTAGAGTCAAGATAGTATCATTGACTAATCTTCTCTTTAGTTCTTCAAAAAATTCATCACACACTTTTTTCCTGACAAATTTAACTCCTTTATGTTTGATCTTGGTTAATGGGATTTCCTATCATGAAAAAGTCTAGATGAAATTCCTATAATAACATAAAAATACTAGTAAAACTGTGTACATTAGTTATACTTGTTGGTGATGTCCATTCATGGATAGATCTTCTCTTAGAAGGATCAACAGAGATTATATCCTTAGAGTCAATATGCCCATAAAAAGAAATTTCTTAAGAATTGAATTCACACTTTATAAACATCCCATATAATTCATTTCTTATGAAGGTTTCCTGAATAGTGCAGATGTGATTTTCAAGATCGTTGTTTCTTTTTTAGTATACAGAGTTATAATCAATATATACCACTACAATGCCATCACGATATTACATGAAAACCCTATTCTTTAGATCCATGATGATATAGGGTGAATTAATCAGTCCAAAAGGCATTATTGTAAACTCGTATTTCCCATAACTGGTATGAAATTAAATCTTCCAAATTACTTCTTTCATCACACACAACAAATGGTATCTAGATCGAAGGTCAATATTTGAAAAATATTGATCTCCATGATTTCGGTTGAACAAATAATCAATGCATGGTAGGGGATACTATTTATTTACAAATAAAACATTGATCTGCTTATAGTCATTGTAGAACCTCAATGATCTATCATTCAACTTATCAAAAAGAACATTAGATCCCCATGGGGAAACACTTGGGAGAATAAATCCTTTATTACTCATTTCCTCTTGTTTCTTATTTAGTTCTACTAATTTCAATGTGTCCATTCAGTAAGGGTTCTTCGATATGGGCTTTGAACTAGGAAATAAGTCAATGGAAATCTCAATTATATATTCTATAGGATGTCCTAGTAAATCCTATGGAAACACGTCAAAATATTATTGCACAATAGGTACATATTATATTTGAACATTTTTTTCCTCACCCATAGTTATTTCATTATCTTCCCTAAAATAATTTAATTTAGTCGAGCTACTGGGGGTGGATCTAGATAAGAATCAGGTGGTGACATTTTGGATCTAAAGAAAGGGTACATCCTGTAATAATAGAAAATTGTAACCTCATTCTTCTTATAATAATTTTTTGCATCATTTTATGAAATCCAATCCATACAATGTATTATATCAAATTCAATCATTGGTATGATGATTCGATCAGCACATAAAGCACATTTATATTCCCGAATAAAAACTGATTAACAAAAACATTGTGGCAATGATACTTCCTTTAGGAGACGTGACTAAAAACTCCATTGTCAAATAAAATTGAAAATATATAATTTTCATAGAAAATTGTGAAGATTTGAAACAATGAGATGATCCAAAATAAAATAATACTTTGGCTAAACATGAGGAAACCATTAAATTACCTACCACCACGTTATTCATAGCTTCAACCACTGTAGTAGTGATCACATAATCTTGGACAGACCGCCTTATCCTTTTCTTAGGTATGTTTCATTGGTGTTTAGGACTTTCATTTTTCTACTACCCCATTTACCTAAAATTATAGAATTCAACAATGACAGCCCCATTCATTCCCTGGAAATCATGAGTTCGGTGGTATTTTCACCACACAAATAAAAGACTCACATTCCCTTTATGAAAGTACTGGGGTGTTTCTTCTAATATTTAACATTTTTGGAAATTCAAATTTTCCCTTCTTGGAATTATTTCCATTTTCATAGTGTTCAACGTATCACATCTTCCCTTTCATTTCTTTAAAGATAGAAGACATGGACAATTCTTTTTCTATCTTGATAGCACTTGAGACATTATCTTCATACGACGAGAAGGATTTTGAGACAAATTATTGATGGAGAAATGGTATTAACCCAAAAAAGACTCAAAAAATATTACTCCTTCAGTTATGTATACAATTTGATTCATTCCTTACTAACCATGTACAATTAAACTCATACATTGTGATATTTTCATCCTCCTTCTACCTCAGACTCAGAAATTGTCTTAACATATCCGCTCGATGGTCAAAAAGAATGTATTTTTCATAGAAAATATCTTTAAATGCACTCTATTACATATTTGATACATCTTCCTCCTCCTTTGTGTTTTGAATTAATGACCACCACTGATCTACATCACCCATGAGATGATAAACTGCCATGAAAACTTTTGCACATTCACTACTCCCCAAAGCATGGAATGCTTTACCTATGGAACTTATCTATTTCTAAGCTACAAATGGATTTGTAGTCCAACTGAATGTTGGTGATTGTTGCCTCAGGAAGTGGTCAAACATTGATCCTCCGTGTTGTGGATCAGGGTGCTTTATATGGGTAAGGTTATTATTCATAACCACAAGGAGTTTTCCCAGTATTGTGTTAAGATAATCAGCCATAGTTGCTTCACGAGAACCAGTATAATTATCTAGAGTATGAGGTAAATTCCTATATGGATTAAATGTGTTGATAACGTTTCCATTCCTTCCACAAGGATCCTTTTATAGACAATGGCATACACCAGATTAGTTTATGAATCATAATAGATAATTCTCAAACATGTAAAACACTTAAAATAAATTGAACAGTTTATGTATATAATCCATAAACATGAATATGATTTCCTTGAGGAGGTATATAATCATACATCCATTATAATGGGTTTTAAAGAAAATGTGAGTTATCTTATGCATATCCCTCGGGAGTGTCGTAACCAATAGTGCAACAAGATTCATTGTCCTGTTCCAGGATACCCCTAGTCAATCCCCAAACTCCATGTAAGAGATTTACTTCATGGCACATCTATGAAATATCCACCTCTACCTGATCATATCCATATAAGGATGTATTTCTTTTGAAATACACAAAATCAATACATTACAAATATTCTAGGATGTTATTTTATACTAATCCTCAAAAATTATCTTCGGTAAATATTCTATAATCAGTGTTTTTCTAAATCTACCTTCCATGGTTTGTACTAAACATATTCTAATACCAGGTGTAATGCCCTGACCCTATATACCTAGATTCAGTGCATTATTACATAAAAATTTAATGATACAGGGAATCATGTCCCAAATGACCGACCAGTTTAGTAGCCTTGGAAGTAATACATACATAACATAGTTTTAAATTACATTATGAAATAAAAAAACTAAAACATTCTATCCCCATTGACACACACTATCCCCTATCCTATTACTGCAGGTTAATTTTAATATACTATTTTGTATCATGGAAAAAATAAAACATAAGAAAGGGGTGATCTCAGATGATTAGTGAGGATATCAATTTAGCCAAAACTATCATAAATAAGAATAAACATTTAAGGAAATGTATAATACTAAACCACAAGCCTTTTAAACATAAACTTCAACATAATATAGAGATGATAAATAACATAAATGAATATACTTATTCATTATGATATTCTACAAGATGAATACTAAAATGTAATATCTAAATTGAATTTCATAATGATGGAATTAGTATTTTCAGACATCATAACCACATAGTCCTGGAATCATGCCTAGACTACATATAAGATTTTTTCAAGGTATAATGAAAGGACCCTAGATTGTCTCATGTGACCGAATAATGCATTGAGGAGCTATAAAGGGCTCCACTCGTAACTTACTATGTCAATTTCAATTCCTCGTATGAAAAGGATGAAACATTAGATAAAAATTCATATTAAAAATAGAATTCAAAATTTCAATACATTTTCTATAAACCATGAAAGTTTTAAAAATATCACAAATCCTTCAATACAATATGGAAGATCATATCATAATAAACCATCTTCAAGAAAGTGTTAAATTCATAAATTTCTTTGACATCGATAAAGAAAAACTGTTTGAGGAAAATATATCTTACTATATTTAAATCATTTAAAAGTAACATAATTATTAATGAAACATTTATTTTTAAAATATTCTTATAGAATTTTACAGTTATCTTAAAATTTGTTATAATGGAGAAAAATTGGTGCACCCTCTATATAAGTTAAAAATAATTCATTCCCAAATTCGTCAAAAAGATCATAAAGTACCTTGTTTGGAAAACAACAGAATGATTCCTTTCAAAATATTTTATAAATATTAAAACAAGGGTATAAATTACATTAACCCATATTATAGGAAATAGTAAAAATGATTTGAAATAAATTTTTATTAAACATGGATGTGGATGATAAAGAAGTCCCAGAAGATACTAATGTATAAGCAACCTCAGATAATAAAGAGATTTTTGAATTAATGATTACCTTGTAAATTTACTTTATCGAGGGTATGCTAACATCCTTTATAATAGTTTAATCATTTTTACTAAATTATAAAGGAACCACATACATTAATAATATGTCATATATGATCTTCTAATATTTCATTGTCAATAATATTTTTGTAGTATCATTGGTCCGGGTGATAAGCGATTCATTTTCCTTTATATGCATGGATACATAAGCCATATTTGTTTTGTATTAAATGTATTTTATTCATATACATAATGATATTATGTTTTTAAACACTATTTTTATTTATAAAATTAAAAATATTAATTAATGGTTATGATGGGGAATAAATTTCATCACGTTCATGCAAATAGTAATTCGTACATACGCACAAGCGACATTATCATCCTATTGATGGTGAAACACTATGTAATATGATGATATATAATATATAAATAATAATTAACAAGTTATATTAATAATTTAATCTAATATACTTATTATTATACCCATCTAAATATTGAATTGTTTGAATAACACACTACACCGCGACGTGGAGACAGTAAGTCATACGCATGCACGTATGGTGAATTTTCATTCATAGGATGGATACAATAATGAATATGGTAGTACCATATTTATAATAAAATAATAGTATGTATAAGGTACTTTAGTTATTATTTTTATAAGAATACCACAAAGAAAGAAGAAGTAGGTGATGAAAAGAACATTGAAAGAGGTGGTGAATTTCTTACTTCTTCTTTGGGTGTTTCATTTTGAGATGTTGAAAAGGGCTCTTTAGGGTGGCTTTCTGATCAATGTAAGGAATCTATGTATATGTGAGGGTATTTGTGAGGATGTATGTGTAGGGGGTGGTCGATCCATATGTATTTGGATGTGTGATTTTGAGAGAAGGTGAAGTACCCATTTATAAGAGAGGAGATGGTCACATTAGGAAAAGCGTGAATTATTATTCTATAATACAATAATATTCAGTTTATAATGGCTCCAAATGGATTTATTTAGAAGATAAGGATGTTATAGATCGAATACAATTCATCCAATTGGTTTTACACAAGTTTAGGTACCCATATTAACCTTGTCATTCAGATTTAAATCATTGTTAAATAGTTAATCTTTTACCATGTATTCCTTTATTATTACAATAAATGGTTATTAAAAAAACAATAAAAAGAAAAAAGGGCCCCAAGTGGTTAATAATTTTTATATATAACCTTATCTATTTCCTTTGTCCAATAAATATATTTTTAGGAATTTTATATCAATTAATAATATAGTGTTTGTTTAAGAAACTCATTTATGTCAATTTTGTCACTATTTGGTTGTTTTATGTGAAAGTCATAACAACATTATCAATTCTAAATGAATTTTCTTATAAAATCATAACATGTCATACTAACCTAGTAAATTATTTTATGTAATTATAAGTATCAATTTACAATTATTCGGATTTTCATATTATCGATTATTTTAATCATTCATTAATAAGGTAATTATTGCATCATCATTGTGTCATAAATAAATAAATTTAATTAATGTATAAAAATTATAAATAAAAAACCATTATGTAGGAAATATTTTTATATTTTTAATGAATATTTATAGACTTATTTATCTAATGTTTAACCCTATATTAAAAATGTATTAGTTATTAAACATTGAATTTAACAATTTTAACTCTTCATTAAATAAAATAATGATAAATTTCCTAATCTAATCCAAGTCGGACCAAAGGATAATATTTGATTCCTAAGTATTATTTTTTAGATATAAACTTATCCAATATAATTAGGACATGTGTTAGGGTAATTATAATATCATTTTTACCTTTAATTAACAAATATAATTTTAACCGTGGTAAATAAAATTCAAATGGTACAATTCACCAAAAATTATTTTAATCCTATTGAACCAAATTTTACATACTGATGTCAACCATTTTTCTTGGATTTTTGAAGATAAATTCATAGAAGTGGTAATATTATGTTTTATACAAATTTGTTAATGTGCGTAGAAGGTGGGTGAAAGACGTTAAAATGTTCAATAAACTGTTATATATCATATATTGTTATAAAATGACTATAAAGAATTAAATTGAACATATATAGGTATTATTTAAGTATTTTGATATAAAATAAATTTAAAAAAAATTATTATTTAATTAAAATGTCAGTTTCAAACAAAAACGATGTGTTTTCACTATTCACTAAAATTTGAATGTCTTCAAAAAATACCAAAAATCCACGTCTAAATAAATATTTTATTATGAATAAAAAATTAATTCCATTTTGAAAAATAAATGTTATAGAATTTCAAAATTTTGTGATTACTATTCATAACGTTTTGTTTGATTGGACGTGGTGTGTTAGAACTCGATGTTGCATACATCAAAAGCTACTGTATTATTCAAAGTGAAGCATATTGTGGAATCTTGGGGTGTTAAAAGTTTTTTTTCTTATGATGAAGAATATATATATATATATATATAATTACTGAGTAAAATAATAGAATTCTTCATTAATTCATTTCCATGGTGAGGGACTATACTAATGTTTTCCCCGAAAAATTGTACTTTCTTCCTCCAAACTAAGTCTTTGTGTTCTAAAATTAACATATTCATAGATATATTCCTATATAAATGAATCCTTATATAATTAAAAACATTTAATATAATGAACTAAAGATTTAGTTAAAATATAATATGGAAAAGGGTTTCGTACAAGCCAAATCTTTACCATGGGGTGTTCTAGTACTCTTCATCAAGAAAAAAATGGATCATTGTGCATGTCCCTTGATAATTGTGAACACATTAAAATAAAAATAAATAACATGTATCCACTTCCAAGGATAGGTAAATTGTTCAATCTACTATGTGCGGAAATGTATTTCCCTATTATGGACATTCATATGAGATATCACAAATAAATGGTGAAGAAGGAAGAGATTCAATATATAGTCATTCCAACACATTGTGGACACTATGAGTTCTTAGTGAATACATTATTTTTATGTAGTTCTACTAAAACACAAATGTGATTCAGTAATATAGTATTTATAGACTACAATGAAAAATTTAGTGATTTATTTTTTGATGATATTCTGATATACATCAAGAGAAAGTTGGATCGTGAAGAGTATTGTTATACAGTTACAAAGACCACGAGATGGGATAAAATGAATAAATTTGGATGACTCCTTCTTCTCTATCATCTGTGACCATAAAACTACCAAAACAACAATTTAATTACTCTGAAAAATATATTACCAATTCCCATCATAAAGTACAACATAGATAAAAAATAATATTCTCCCATAAAAATCATTGTCTTAATATCCATGACATCCTGGTAGGTCAATTCCAAGTCCCAATACACATCAAATGAAACATATTTACATTTCTACAAATAAATACATATCATAATGACTAGTTATTATCTAACTGAATGATTAATGAACAAAAATTGTGGATTTAACCCTTATAAATAATATTATCATTAGAAAAATATAGTGTCATATTTTTATCAAAGATACAATTTATGAATTGTTAGAATACTCATTCCTAAGATAAATATATATTTATTTATTAAATATTAAATATCATATATATTCTTTCAGTTATAATGTGAAACTAATTTTAATCATATGTGTATACTCTACATTTGGAGTTCATTTAATCAATTAATAATCATTATTCAAGATAAACGATTGGATAAATTTTCCATTTTACCATTATTGATGTACTCTACCATCAATACTCAAATATGAAGTGAATATATTCTAAAAAAATTTGGGTCACTAGACACAACACACCTTTATGATTTATTATCATTGAGATCAATATAACTTGATCTATTACATAAGGATGCATATAGAACGTGCTCAGGTGGAACAAATTTATAGCCTACTACAAATACTATTTACATCTCGATGTATAGGCCCTGTGAAAAAATTAAACTTAAGTACTATATGAGAAATCGTATACATCCACATAGGGAAAAAACGACATAATAATATTCCTATAAATATATCTAAATGGTGGTATGATTCGATTAAAAAAAATCCTACTATGATTCCACATAGAATAACATTCCGCAAATAGTTCAACTATCCACATTGAAGAACATAAAAACCATAAACCATGAATGTCAGACGTAAGACATCCCGTTATCAAAGGAATAATCTATGAGATTGTCACACTCCCAACAATTATTAAGAATAAAAAATATTCTATAGGCAATAAAATTTTTCCAAAAAATTTCATATATGATCACAACCACTTTTGGAGAAATCCAAATGTGGTTATAGGCGTTCTAAATGAATGTGACCGATGAGAACATTGTGAACTAAATTCATCCACATAAAACTCCCATGAAACAAAAATACATATTTTATATTACCAATTATTCAACAATTTGTTTCGGTGACCTGTAAAGACCCGTCACATATCATTGACTATGGGGAGTAGGACGTTGATGGTGGGGTGACTATTACGGAGGTCCCAGTGGTGATCGAGGATCCACAGGAGCGGGTCCTATTTGGACGGTAGATTCCTCTTGTGCACATGATATGGCAGCACGGGAACCTCCAGGAGAGCACTTGGGATCTGGTGGCTCAGATGCGTGCTCAGTACCCACTTTTGTTTCCCTAGTTTATGATGTATCTTTATGGGGACGTAAAGCCCTGAGGTGGGAGTGATGTAAAGACCCGTAAAATTCAAGGAAATTTTTTTTCTTAATTTTCTTTAGAATTTTACAAGAACGCAGTTTCTGACGGCACCTGATTCTGAGGCCCGGTGTATCCGGAATCATTTTCCAATGTTTGGCTCGGGTACGTTCAGCAAACAAATGAGCGGATTTTTCTATCTTTTTAACCGGTGATCAGAATCAAATTCTAAGGGCACCGATGGAATCGCAATGCCGATATTTTCTTAGAAACGCTATTTCCGGAGTTGCGTTTTCTCGGGTGTGGTTTTTAATTTATGGGGTTAAGTTAAGAAATAAAATAAAGTGGTGCGACAACTTTATTTTATTTCACATAAGCCACATAAAGCCACTTAAGATATGTTTATGCGGATAGGGTGAAACCCAAAATATCATACCAACTTGGTAGGATATTTGTGAGGTGGGGCCCGCACAAGACCCACCATTTCTTTCCCCCTAAGTAACGCACCCGTGAATACTCCTCTTTAATGAAAGTCAACTGGTGCGTTTTCTAAACTCTTAACGCTCCTATTAATTGGATAGTTAAGACATTACCATTAATTCACCGAATTAATGGTTCGTTGCTTAACTTGTTTTTCAAATTGTTGGCATGTAAATGAAATAAGACCAACGCATGTCTTTCTTGAGGATTTCTCGTTGAGAGGATTCGGAGAACACTCTAAGGCTTGAGATCTTTATCCTCCTTCGCGAAGAACGCGAAGAATGTGAAGAATGCAAAGAACACCGAACCCTCGGAGATCGAAGAAGCAACGCCGTGTTCCGCGACGCCGACGATTCTCCTTCCGCGATGCTTCTTCCACGACGTTTCTTCCCTGCATCAATCTCCGACCATCAACTGCTTGAGGGAGGGGATTACGGTTCTCTATTTCTTTGTGGATTTTATCCTCAACATGGGTTTAAGCGTGCAAGTAAATCAATGTGTTTTCTGTAACCCTCAGAGATAGTTGACGCAACGCCGTGTACCACGATGACGTGACACCCCCTTCCGCGACGGGATGATCCTCTTCTTCCGCGATGGTCAATCCCGTGAGGAACTCATGTCTGACGACAACGACGAGGTAGGGGTTGATTCATTTAAAATCTTTGTGATTTATACCCGCGGCGTATGATTATTAAAAATTGTTGGGAGACTTTTAAAACCGCTAACGCAGTTGGTGCGGACAAACGAACAAGTCCGACCCCACCGCCCCTTTCGTTCTTGGTGTGCAAAACGACGGACGTCGACAAAATCAACCGCACGGGTGATGTAAGGTCCTCGCAATGAAGGACAGATCCCGAGAGGGCTTTTGGAGAATATGGAAAGGATTTATGGCCACCGGAACTCGTCAGGTGGTCTGCGGAACGACCCGCCGGCGAGCCACGCCAGCACGGCGGCGCCAACGGCAGAAGGCGGCGGCTCCCGGTGCGCCGCCGTGGAGAACCGCCACAGCTGAAGCCGCGGTGGAAGCAACGTGGTCACACGAATGCGTGGGACAAGAGGAGCATGAGACGCGGTGGCCCAGCCACGTCTGCTGGAAAGGGCGGCACCACACGGGGCCACGGTTCCTTCACACGGGGGCAGCGTGCCCCCCCCCCCCCCCCGCACCGCTCGGCCATGACTGGCCGAGCGGACCGCCTGGCGAACGGGCCGCGCCCGTGCCGGCCGGGCCGGGTCGCACCCAGGCCGGGCTGTCCCGACTGGGTCAGACCCGGACCTGGGTCCGGTCGACCCAGTTCGGGCCGACCCAGTGGGTGTTGGGCCGGGTCGGTCCGGGCCCAGACCCCCCATTTTCGGACCTTTTCGGTCTTTTCCCATATCTTGGGCTACGAGCTTCCGATCGACGTACCGTCAGCGTCGATGCGATCCTTGGACCAGGACGGTCGTTTTTACATATCACATTCAAGGTTTAAGAGTACTTTGTGTTTGGTTGGGTTGGTTCTTACATGAAACCAACCGGGCCCTCGAAGGGGAAACGCTCATATCTTGGACTCCAGACGTCCAATTTACATGTCTTCGACTTTATTGGATTCCTCTATGTAAGATAGATATTTGGGCTTACTCCACCCGAGGATTGGATGCAGGTGGATTACGATCGGGTTGGTTTTGCCTTAAAAACCATCTGGGCCCCTGGGACAAAAAAGCCAATAACTCTCAGACCGGGCGTCCGATTGACGTGCTGTCTGCGACGTTGAGTTCCTGTTGACGATACAGAACTTTTGGATACATCAAATCTATACTATGTGTCAGTTGATATATCAGCCACTCGGCTTGTGGAACGGAACCTCCTGAACGAGCTTGCTGTGTTCGGGAACCCTAGAGCTGGCTGCGACTGCGACTTCGACAGCGACGTCTACAGCACTCAGCGATCCTACGTGGATCAGTGCTACAGATCCAGTTTGGATCCGATCCTGTGTGGGTCAGCGCTCAGCGGTCCTGTGTGGGCCAACGCCTACAGATCCTGTGTTGGTCCGATCCTGTGTGGGTCTTTGTAGGGGTTAGTTACCTATTGATCATGTGTGGGTCAGATCCTTTGTGGGTCATTGTGGCGGTTAGTTACCTATCGATCCTGTGTGGGTCAGATCCTTTGTGGGTCATTGCGGGGGTTAGTTAACTATCGATCCTGTGTGGGTCAGATCCTTTGTAGGTCATTTCAAGTGTTATTACCTATCGATCCATTATGTATCTGACGGCTGAGATGAATCAGTAGATATATCTAATCAACTCTATCGTCATACGAATAAGTATACCTGTGTTATCTAAATCATGTTTTTCTTTCCTATGTGGATTGTGTTGAGCTATCCTGTGTGGATTTATGTTTTTCTTTCCTTTGTAGAATGGGTTGTACTTGGGCACAAATGTTGGAGCCTAACGAGAATAGATGACTTAGGTATATGTATGGGAATATACCTAAGCAGTGTTGGATGTTACATCGTGATTGTATCTTTCCTTTGTGGATTATCCATTGTGGATTCTGGGGGACCTTCGGGGGTCTCGGGGTCCTTATTGAGTAGCTTATACTCACCCCTGCATGGGCTATGCCCGCACTATGTTTTGTTGGTTTCAGACGACGAAGAGCGCTGATCGTGGTTGAGGCTTGCGGAGTAGGACGGTACATGGAGGTGGACCACTGGGCGGGACGTAATCGGAGAGGACGGTTGGACCCGGGGAGTTGTGGAGGGTATCTGTACTCACCCATCAGGTGGGACTTCCAGGGGAAAGCTAGACATTTCAGATTTACTTTTTAGTTGTTTTTTTTCCTTCCAGTTGTACTTTACTTTCAGTTTGGGTTTGTATACTGGTCCACTTACTTTTCCGCACTTACTGTTGTACTCAGTTTTTACATAGTTTTTACTTCTACTGCTTTCTTGCTCTGTGCTGTTTGTTTACTTAACAAAGGCAATGCCTTCCCTTTTAACCAGGATTTATGCCTTGGTGCTAGTCGCCAGCCCCTGGCCTATGGAAGGTGGGCTTGGGGTAGTCACGGAATGGGCCCTTAGGACGGGTCGTGACAAATTGGTATCAGAGGAGTTCGGTTCTACTATAGTACTTGGGACCCTGATCACTTTTTCGATGTGAAGAAATAGTGTTATGTGTATTGGGTGTGGTTATCAGTCCCGGGAGTCCAGTGTTGGTGCGACGGTCGACGAATCCGTACACCAGGACCCTGACATCTGATTTCCAACTTAATGTATGAAAACATAGATTGAATTTGTGTTTCAAGTTTTCTTTATGATTACTTTGTGTCAGCTCACCAAGTATACTTTTCTAACCGTGGCACACCTGTTTCTTTTTAGGATGGACCCACGACAGCAGCCAGCTAGGGTTCTGAGAGTTCAGCATGACGATAGCTCGTTGAGCGACGAGGCCTTGGTACAGGGCCCTTTGACAGCTAAGGCACCGGTGGTACCTTTACCCGCCGAGCCACCAATGCTTCCAGCCCCAGCCGCTGACGATGCACGTCGCCTTAGTGAACTGCATGAGTTCTAGCGCCAGCGACCGCCCTAGTTCCGTGGGGAGATGGACCCCCAGGTAGCCGAGGATTGGTTGGAGGCAGTGGTTCCAGTTTTCCGGTTAGTGAGGACACCAGCTGACCTCATGGTGATCCTCGTAGAGAGCCTAATGCACGCGGTAGTGGGCCAATGGTGGAGCTTTATACTCCAGGTACACGATGATGTATCTCTCCCTTGGACAACCTTTGAGAGCCTCTTCCGCTCAGAGTTCATCCCAGCCACCCTCCATGCGGTGCGCATCCAGGAGCTTCTTCAGCTGCGGCAGGGCAGCTTGACAGTCGACCAGTACTCTGCGAGATTTACCGATCCCTCTCGTAACTCGACAGACATGGTACGGGACCCATTCTTCGGGGCTCGAACCTTTGAGCATGGATTGAGACACGAGATCAGGGCATCACTAATCTCCCTTATCATTCTGACTCAGGAAGGAGTACTAGAGAGAGACCTTTTGATCGATATCTATCTTGCTGAACCTTCTTCATTTGCGAGACCTACCGTGAGGCGGCACGTAGCAGAGTCGTCTGCAGCAGGCAGTCGACAGATGACTCATGGGTCCGGGCAGACCAGACCCTCACGCAGAAGACCTCAGGACAATGTCTCAGCAGTGTGGGTCACACAGCGCAGATCCAGTCTTTCGAGAGCCAGACAGTGCTACACATGCCGTGGGCAGGGCCACATGGCTCGTGACTACCCGACCCACCATGCCGAGAAGCAGCAGACGGTTGAGGGGCCACGTAGGCAGAGGCAGAGGGTCGATCGTGGCGGTCCACAGGGGGCATGCGGTTGAGGCAGAGGATCTGGCCAAGTAGCAGGTGGTGGGAGACGCTTTGAGGCTCTACCACCACCACCACCAGGAGGTCCAACCTGGCCACATGGAGCTGGCGGAGAGAGACATGCACAACTCCAGGCAGCGGAGGGCTATGGCCACAGTGCACCCGAGATGATTCGAGGTACTATCTATGTCTATTCCACCCTTGCTGTAGTTATTATAGTCACAAGAGAGGGTCACTCTTTTATAGTCACTGCCCTTGTTCAGATCTCGGAGATTCCGACAGAGCCGTTGGCTCGATCCTTACGGCTAGAGACTCCTACGGGAGAAGACTCCACGATAACGCACTGGTACCGGCAGTGTGAGCTTACTATAGGGGGCGAGAGCTTCGGCTGGGATCTTCTTGTAGCGGCTTCGAGGCCTTACGACGTCATCTCGGACATGGATTGGTTCTCTACAGTCCATGCACAGATTGACTGTATTAGGCGCAAGGTGCGATGTGTACGCACCGACGGGAGCAGGTTCACCTTCACCGGAGAGAAAGGAGCCTTCGCAGCACAGGATGGACTTCCGCAGAGGAGAGGACAACCCATCACTCATCAGTTGGCTAACCTTATCCTAGGAGCAGTTGACGTGCGAAGTTCTAGTTTTCCTACAGTTGTGGATCAGTATGAGGACGTTTTCCCTGACGATGTTACAGGACTACCTCCTCGCAAAGTGGTAGACTTTTATATTGATCTGTACCCCGAGAAAGCCCCGATATCCCCTCCAGCATATCGGATGGCCCCCGCTGAGCTTCGAGAGCTATAGGTATAGTTGGAGTACTTACAGGGAAAAGGTTTCATCCGACCCAGTGTTTCAACCTGGGCTTCCCCGATATTGTTCGCCGAGAAGGCGGATGGGAGCTTGCGACTTTGTGTCGACTATCATCGCCTTAACCAGGTGATAGTGAGGAACAAGTATCTGCTACCGAGGATTGATGACATCTTTGATCAGCTCAAGGGAGCACGGTGGTTCGCAAAGATAGACCTCAGGTCAGGCTATCATCAGCTCAGAGTTTGGGACGAGGACCTGCAGAAGACGGATTTCATATGTCGGTATGGCCACTATGAGTTCATGGTTATGCCATTCGGCATAACCAATTCTCCAGCTGTGTTCATGGGACTCATTAACATGATCATTCAGCCATACCTTGATCGATTTGTCGTGGTCTTCATCGAAGAAAATTAGATATACTCGAAGACTGAGGAGGAGCACACCTACCACTTGTGTGTTGTACTGGACACACTCCGAGAGCACCAGATTTATGGAATTCTCTCAAAGTGTTAGTTCTATATACGTGAGGTCCACTTCTTGGGACATGTCAACTCTGAGGAGGGAGTTGTGCTGGATCCTATGAAGATCGAGGTAGTGCTAGCTTGGGAGCCACCTAGAAGCGTGATGGAGGTGTAGAGTTTCTTGGGACTAGATGGACACTACCAGAGATTTCTGCCAGACTTCTCCAGAGTTGTGGCACCACTATCAGCTTTGACGAAGAAGGGGAAACCCTTTGTGTGGTCAGGAAGATGTCAGCAGAGCTTCTAAGAGCTGAGACAGAGATTGACCATCACACCTATCTTGAGGTTTCTGGATGAGGGAGTTGGGTACGTAGTCTACTGTGATACATCAGGGACCAGACTCGGATGTGTCCTGATGCAGGAGCGAGCATTGATTGCCTATGGATCACCTCAGTTAAGGACACCTGATCAGAACTATGCTACCCATGACCGGGAGTTAGCAGCAGTGGTCTTCGCTCTAAAGACATGGCGAAACTATCTGATGGGCGAGCGCTTTATAGTATTTTATAACCATCAGAGTCACAGGTACATATTCTATCAGAAGGAACTGAACCTGAGATAGCGGTGATGGCTCGAGTTCCTCCAGTACTATTACTTTGTGATAGTCTATACTCCTAGGAAGGGGAACGTGGTAGCCGATGCTCTCAGCAGGAGGACGGGAATTCAGCTACTTGAGGAGGTGATAGAGTAGCTTGTCGCCTTGCAGATATCCTTCGTGGATAGGGATGGAGCATCTTTCCTTCAGTCTCTCACAATCACCCCTCCACTACTGCAGCAGGTCAGTGAGACACAACGTGGGGACGCTGACTGTGAGACGCGGCGTGCACAGATATCCTTCGGTCAGGCACCTGATGGTTTTTCCCTTGGAGCAGAGCACGACGTCCTTTTCAGAGGACGTACCTTGGTACCGGTTGCTTTACAAGAGGAGGTACTAAGAGAGTTTCACAGTTCTCCTTTGGCTGTACATCCTGGAGTGGTGATGATGTACCAGGATCTCTGACGACAGCACTGGTGGCCGGGCATGAAGAAGGTTGTGGAGGAGTTTGTTTCGTGATGCCTCACCTGCCAGCAGGTGAAGACAAAGCATCCGGTGCCAACATGATTGGTACAGCCCTTGGAGGTCCCATAGTGGATGTGAGACGGGATATCTAGGGACTTCGTGACTGGACTTCCATGCACTTCTAGAGGTCCTGACTCCATTTGGGTGATTGTCGACCGACTCACCAAGTCAGCTCACTTCATGCCCATCAGAGATTAGGGCTCGGTGGAGAGCTTTGAATGTCTCTACATTTCGGAGATTGTACGGCTTCATGGTGTTCCATCATCTATCGTCTCTGATAGATATGCTCTCTTTACTTCCAGGCTTTGGAAGGGGTTGCAGGAGGCATTCGGGACGTAGCTACGTCTGAACACTACCTTTCACCCTCAAACGGATGGTCAGATGGAGAGGACCATTCAGAATCTCGAGGACATGCTCCACACATGTGTTCTAATCTTTGGTCGCTTCTGGGAGGACCACCTACCCTTGGTTGAGTTTTCATACAACAATAGCTACCACTCCACCATCGGGATGGCACCATACGAGGCGTTGTACGGCCAACCTTGCAGATCTCCTTTGTGCTGGACATACCCTGGGGAGTCAGCACTTGTGGGACCAGAGATGGTCCAGGCCAGGACAGAAAAGGTCTCGGTCATCCAGGAGCAGATGAGGATAGCTCAGAGCTGACAGTAGTCTTATGCTGACAGAAGGCGGAGGCCACTAGAGTTCGAGGATGGCGACCACGTCTTCTTGCGTGTCTCACCTCGACGTGGATTACGGAGATTTGGCGGAGGAAGCAAGTTGTCTCCATGCTTAATCGGACCATTCTAGGTCCTCACCAAAATTGGTGAGGTGGATTATAGATTGGCTCTACCACCTCTGTTGCACTGGGTGCACAACGTCTTCCACGTATCTCAGCCGCGAAGATACGTGCACGACCTGTCGCATATCATTGACCGTGGGGAGCTGGACGTTGATGATGGGGAGACTTTTACAGAGGTCCCAGTAGAGATCGAGGATCGACAAGAGATGGTCCTATGTGGATGTTTGATTCCTCTTGTGCAAATCAGATGGAAGCAAGGGAACCTCCGAGAGAGCACTTGGGAGCGGGAGGCTCAGATGCATGCTCAATACCCACTTTTGTTTCCATAGTTTATGATGTATCATTACGGGGACGTAAATCCCTGAAGTGGTAGTGATGTAATGACCCGTAAATTTCAAGGGAATTTTTTTTCATAATTTTCTTTGGAATTTTACAAGAAATCAGTTTCTGACAGCACCTGATTCTGAGGCCTGGTCTTCCCAGAATCATTTTTCGAAGCATGGCTCGGGTATGTTCACTGAACGAACGTGCTGGTTTTTCTAACGTTTGAACCGGTGCTCGGAATCGAATTCTGAGGGCACCGATGGAATCACAGTGCTGGTATTTGCTTAGAAATGCCATTTCCGATGTAGGGTTTTCTCGGGTGTGGTTTTTAATTTTTTGGGATAAGTTAAGAAATAAAATAAAGTGGTTTGACAACTTTATTTTATTTCACTTAAGCCACATAGAGCCACTTAAGCTATGTTGAAGCGGATAGGGTGAAACCCAAAATATTTAACCCTCTTGGAAGGATATTTGTGAGGTGTGTGTCGCACGAGCCCCACCGTTTCTTTCCCCATAACTAATGCACCCGCGAAAACCCCTCTTTAATGAAAGTAAACTGGTGAGTTTTATAAACTCTTAACGCTCCTATTAATTGGACAGTTAAGATGTTACCATTAATTCACCGAATTAATGGTTAATTTCTAAACTTTTTTTTCAAATTGTTGACTTGTTAATGAAATAAGACCAACACATGTCTTTCTTGATGATTTCTCATTGAGAGGATTTGGAGAAGACTCTAAGGCTTGAGATCTTCATCCTACTTCGCGAAGAACGCTAAGAACGCAAAGAACGTGAAGAACTCGAAGAGCGCAGAACCCTTGGAGATTGACGACGTGACATCGTGTTCCACGATGCCGATTATTCTCCTTCCGCGACGCTTCTTCCGTGACGTTTCTTCCACGCAACAATCTCCAACCATCAACTGCTTGAGGTAGGGGATTACGGTTCTCTATTTCTTTGTGGATTTTGTCCTCAACATGGGTTTAAGTGTGCAATTAAATCTGTGTGTTTTCTTTAACCCTTGGATATCGTCGATAGGACGCTGTGTACCACAACGATGTGACGCCCCCTTCCGCGACGCGACAATCCTCTTCTTCCGCGACAGTCAATCCCGCAAAGAACTCACGTCTGATGACAACGACGGGGTAGGGGTTGATTAATTTAAAATATTTGTGAATTATACCCATGACTTATGATTATTAAAAAAATTTGGGAGACTTTTAAAACCGCTAATTCGGTGGGTGCGGACTAACGAACAAGTCCGATCCCACCGCCCCTTTCATTCTTTGTGTGCGAAACGGTGGACATCGACAAAATCAACCGCACTGGTGATGTAAGGTCCTCGCAGTGAAAGAAGGACCTCGAGAGGGCTTTTGGCGAAGTCAAAAAGGATTTTTGACCACTGGAACTTGTCAGGTGGTCCGCGGAGTGACCCGCCGGTGCGCCACACCGGCACGGAGACGCCGGCTGGGGATGGCGGCGGCGCCCGGCGCGCCGCCATGGAGAACCGCCGCGGTTGAAGCCGCGGCGGTAGCAGTGCGGTACCGCGACCATGCTGGACTGGAGGAGCACGGGACAAGGTGACCCGGCCACATCCACTGGTAAGGGCGGCCCCATGCGGGGATTCGGTTCTTTCACGTGGGGGCAGCCCCCCCCCACCCCCGCACAGCTCAGCCATGACCGGCAAAGCCGACGACCTGGCGACCGGGCCGCGAGCGCGCCGGTCGGGCCGGGTCGCGCCCAGGCTGGCCCTGGCCATCCAGGTCAGGCAGGGCTACGCCGGCCGGGTTGGACCCGGACTCGGTTTGGGTCGACCTGTTTCGGGCCGTCCCATGGGGGGTTGGGCCGGGTCGGTCAGAGCCCAGACCCCCCCGTTTTCAGACCTTTTCGGTCTTTTGCCCGTATCTTGGGCTACGGGCTTCTGATCGATGTACCGTCAGCGGCGATGCGATCCTTGGACCGAGACAGTGGTTTTGACATATCGCAATCAAGATTTCGGAGTACTTTGGGTTTGGTCGGGTTGGTTCATACACAAAACAAACCGGGCCCTCGGAGCGGAAACACTCATATCTTGGACTCTGGACGTCCAATTGACCTTCCGTAGAATTTATTGGATTCATATAAGTGAGATGGGTATTTGGGCTTTCTCTGGCCGAGGTTTGGGCATAGGTGGAGTACGGTCGGGTTGGTTTTGCCTTAAAAACCAACTGGGCCCTTATGATGAAATGGCCAATAACTCTCAGACCGGGCATCCAATTGATGCGCCGTCTGCGACGTTGAGTTCCTGTTGAAAATACAGAACTTTTGGATACATCAACTCTGTACTATGTGTCAGTTGATGTATCAGCCTCTCGGCTCATGGAGAAGACCCTCCCGAATGATCTTGTTGTGTGCGGGAACCCTAGAGCTGGCTGCGACTGCGACTTCGACGACGACGAATACAGCACTCAGCGATCCTACATGGATCAGTGCTACAGATCCTATGTGGATCCAATCCTGTGTGGGTCAGCGCTCAGCAGTCCTATGTGGGCCAGCACCTACAGATCTTGTGTCGGTCGGAACCTGCGTGGGTCTTTGCGGGGGTTAGTTACCTATCGATCATGTGTGGGTCAGATCCTTTGTGGGTCATTGCGGGGGTTAGTTATCTATCGATCCTGTGTGGGTCATTGTGGGGGTTAGTTACCTATCTGTCCTGTGTGGGTCAGATCCTTTGTGGGTCATTGCGGGGGTTAGTACCTATCGATTCTTTTTGGGTCTGATGGCTGATATGAATCAGTAGATATATATGATCATCTATATCGTCATACGAAGAAGTATACCTATGTGAGCTGAATCTTTTTTTTCTTTTCTATGTGGATTGTGTTGAGCTATCCTGTGTGGATTTACGTTTTTCTTTCTTGTGTGGACTGGGTTGTACATGTGCTCAGATGTTGGATATGAATGAGAATAGATGACTTGGGTATATGTATGGGAATATACCTAAGAAGTGTCGAATGTTACTTCATGATTGTATCTTTTCTTTGTGGATTATCCTTTTTGGATTCTGGGAGACCATCGGGGGTCTCGGGGTCCCTACTGAGTAGCTTATAATCTCCCCTGCATGGGCTATGCCTGTACAATGTTGTGTTGGATTCAGATGATGGACAACACTGATCGTGGTTACGGCTTGCGGGGAAGGACGGTACCTGGAGGTGGACCATTGGGCGGGACGTACCCGGAGTGGATGGTTGGACCTAGGGAGATGTGGAGGCTATATATACTCACCCATCAGGTGGGACTTCCAGTGGATAGCCCGATGTTGTGGCTTTACTTTTTAGTTCCTGTTTTTTCTTCTAGTTGTACATTACATTCAGTTTGGGTTTGTATACAGGACCACTTACTTTTGTGCACTTACTGTTGTACTCAGTTTTTACATAGTGTTTACTTCTACTGCTTGCTTGCTATGTGGTGTTTGTTTACATTACAAAGGCAATGCCTTCCCTTTTTACCAGGATTTATGACTTGGTGCTAGTCGCCAAACCCTGGCCTAGGGAAGGTGGGCTTGGGATAGTCACGGCACGGGCCCCGAGGACGGGTTGTGACAGGACCCATGTTATTTCGACAAACTTATACAATTAGATCCATTACCCAGGAAAATACATTGTAATATAATGAAAAAAACCCATATCACTCAGAGAGTTGTCATTATAAATATAAAATGAAATACTCTAAAAAATACTACAATACATACATTAATAATTTTATATACCCACTAGGTAACCCTATTTTAAAATATACATCACAATTCCCTAGGTGAAATATAATGAATAGAACTATACAAATATGGAACAAGAAAACATACTCTCCAACACAACTATAATATTCTATGTGAACTATTTTTAATAACTCAATTTCAAATGATCCAAGAATTATGACCACAATATCATAAATTCCATATACACTGAGGTGTGAGGGCCATAATTAGTATATTCAGACACTCTATGTATCCCTATAGTCCTTCTCCAACTTGATTTCATACTCAAATTTAACCTACATCTAATTACCAAATAACTATACTGAGAATAAAAATTTAAAATCTCACTCTTATATAATACCTACCAAAAATTTTTTATAATGGGATCTCAATGTAAGAATACTACTACACAATTTTCATTAATATCACACATGAAATGTTTGATATATCAAGAATTGTCTTTTTTCAACATCATTTCAATTCATGATGTTGGTCAAAACAACATAAATTGTATACGATGATTTCTGTCTATTTTAATTCAATGGGAGGATTTAATATAAATTACCATAAAAAATATGTGGGTTGTATAATGAATTAATGGAACTTATTATACCCAACAACATCATTAGAAAATTTTTTTATATTGGTTGAATGATTCTTGTATGCTATAAATATAACCAGGCAAATGATATTACAAAATAGACCTAATATCAATGTCAATAAAACATTGAATAATGTGGTCACACTAAGCCTAATGAACTCATACATTATTATTTAAAAGAATTAAAAATCATATTCCATTATTCAGGTCATCTGATAAATTATATGATATATCGACACTAACCGATTATTATATTTCAATAAAGGAAAACCTTGATTGAATAAACTCTGTGATTATTCATTCCAATCAAGAATCATAAATTATCATGTCCATATATAGTTTAAAAATAAAATTTATCACCATCTATTTTTTTAATCCTATAATGGACCATCAATATTTATGGGATACTCACACATTCAATCATTTCATATTATGAATTATTACCAAATATATGATTCCATTTTAAAAATGACCTATTTTATATTCCCATTAAAATACCCAATTCTCGAAAAATTTAAAAAAAAGATGGAAATAACTATCAATGATGATAATTTTAATTTTTATCATAGTAGAAGATATAATTAAAAAATAAATTATCAATGGATTCTTCCCACATGATGTTATCCATCACATGAAACCCCCTAAAACATGTATATAGGCACTAATAACTTATTATATCATCCTTATGGTGGTGAAGAGTATTTTCAGATTTAATTTCTATCTTTATATTCTTATGAATCAGAAACTATTCTACATAAGATTCCACTATTAATGATAAATATTTCTATATTTTTCTAGTATCCAATCACAAATATGTATTTATCATTTATTCGTATCCATGACACCACTTTATGAGCTTACAAAGTAATAGTTAACCTATTCAAATCCAATTATAATGTTGATCAAAAACATTAATACTCATTTATAACTCTAGGACTATTAATTATATAATTAATTGATGAATTTATCCCCAATATAAATAACACTTACAATAAAATTCCATAATAAATTTTTTAATTCAAAATGGACCCATCCCATATCATTTCAAATTTGTACGCCATTGTAATGACAAAAACTTTGCCACAACCATGAAATGAAAAATGTGTGTCTAAATCATTTTATAAAAATAGTAATCCAACTCAGTCATGTAATATAACATGAATAGAAAAGGAAAAATCTCTAATATTAGTATTGTAGATTAATAATGTGATCAGATAAAAAAAGAAATGATTTGATGTGATATGATGGAAAAATTAAATGAATGAATAATTATACAATCAGTGGGCGTCAAAACCATAGTGGAAGCCAAAATATTAAACACTAATAAATCAACATACATTTCATGATTGGGGTATCTAAGTAATATAATGGGTGATTATTCAAGGGATTATTCGTGGAGCATTATTTCTATCAGTACCCCTCCTAGTTTCAGTTGTATATGCCTAAATGGTTAAACGTAGGATATTTTATCCAGTGGTCCTATGTTAACATTAGACTATGAATATGATATGTGATAATAAAATAATAATTTATATAAAAATAATTCTCATATTATTAATTTGGAATCATTGAATATTTATATATTTAAAAAAAGTTATATGATTATGGAATCACCAGCAATTGGTGATTATCAAGGACAATATACCATATGAATTGGATTTATATTTTTATCACAGACATAATATTATAAGATTATGTTTTTATTCAAATAATATATCCATGGATATAATATATTAATGCATTTACTCTTTATTACATCATTTTAATTTTAATGCTTCACTCAAAAGAGAATCATAGTGGTCAACTTTCCTTAGTGAAATGAGTTCTCTCTCAATTATTGTATTTACTATCTCAAGAGATATCAATAATTACCCAATGAATTAGAAGGATATATAATTCTTGTCCCCCATCACATAATTAAATCCATTAATATGGGTTGGAAAATATTATAAAATATTCACTAAATATTGATAATAGATTACTATAAAGATAATTTTTATCATATACATTCCATAAATTTATCAAATTATCACCTATGAAATGAAATAGATTTCATAAGCATTCCAACCGTTTATCACATAAAAAATGGAATGGACATAGGTTTCATAATGATTTATTCCGAACATAATTAACTGAAGGAAAGGAAATTAGTTTCATTGAATAATAATAAATAGTAATAATTACAATTAATATAATGAAATAATAAATATGGAATTATAAAAATACATCCCCAATGAATCATTACATTCTAAAATGTTTTTATGAAGATAAAAATTAAATTTTAGAGAAAATTTTATAATCTCCTTTAAAATATGGAAAATGAAATTTATATTTTGGTATTAGTAAAAAAAATTCCATGAATATCTAGAAATATATTTTCATTAAAAATAACAATTTAAACTAATATAGGAAGCTTCATATCAAATAAAAATCATTAATCTTTAACAGTTTGTTAAAACCTATAACGTTAAAATAAATTATTCATTTTGTGCCTTTGTAAAAAGTAAAATATAGATTTTTTGATTTATTTAATACTCTAATTAAAAATTATTTAAAATTAACCGATTAGTAGTTCAAATTACCAAATTAAAACCTTTTATGTATCAACAAAAACATGAATAAAATAGTCTTCATGGGTATTGGAAATCAATGTGAATGTTCACCATAAAATGTTGATATAAAATAAATTATTAATTAGAAATATTATCTCTATAATTTTATGTCATGAACCGCCTTCACTAGGATGAGAGAAGGTTCAACTAACTATCAGAACCATCCTACTTCATGTTGAATGATATACAATGCCTCCCCCCCCAGAGTCCTGCCTCCAATAGAACCCAAAGTTGCAACTACCGCCAATGGTATGTAATTTCACATAAAAATCATAAGAATTATATTTTTAATATAATAGGATTAGGATATAAGATGATATATCCAAAAAATCTCCAAAAAATTAAAGAAAAATTATAGGAAAAATTCACTCACATAATCATGTTCAAAATAAACTAATATATGGTAATAGAAAACTCTGATGAAATGTACCAAATGAAATAAAATTTATAACAACTCTTGAATCTCGAGTTAATAATGTCTAGATCAGTCCTCATGGGAAACTGAAAGCAATTTAATATACACAGAGTGAGTATATAGCTATACTGATTAGGGAAAACCAAAAGCTCTAATACACAATTTGGGAGGCATTCTAATGCACTGTGAGAAATAGAGATAACCAAATAACCAAGTAAGGAAACAATGCACTCGGCCTCACCATGTGAAAATACAAAAATAAGACGTGTTAGGAAATGTAATAGTAATAGAACAACGATATTTGGGTAACTAACACCTCATTCAAACTTTTAATTTATGACAGTCTAGGTGTCAAAACACACCCACAATTCTCAATCCACTCCCAATGCATCCCCAATAAGAACCTTATGGGCCATCACCATGCATCCTGCTCGCACACACCTTGGCTGCAACAACAACACATAACCACGCCCTAAAAAACCTAATCCACCACAACCATCTACATTCACAAAAAAACCTGGGCCAGAACAACCACTTTCATGCCCGAAGACACTTGGGCCTCAACCAGAAAACACTTGGGAAACTAAAATTGTCGCACTCACTTGGGAAAAACAACACAACACACCCTTACCAAATATTATGGGACCATAATACACCTTATGTCATCACAGTATACCCAATGAGTCTTGTGATACCTAGGAGAGGGATCATAAATGAGATAATAACTATCCACTTATATGAATGAAGGAAAAAACACCCTCCCCCATGAAATGGGGGTGTTCATCATGGAATGATCAACATGGGAGGGGAGAGAATAAGAAACACAAGAAATAGATTTATACATATAATTAAATAAAAACTCATCCCATCCTAATCATTCCAAAATAGACAACTGGACATACACAACCATGTAACAACAACACTCATTACTTTCCCTTTATGCACGAACAAGCAATAACCACAACTTGAGAACAACCCTTTTTAGGAAAAAAAATCCCCTAGTGTTTCCATTCCTGGTATCAAGTTACAGTGATCACCTTTAAATATTCCATTAAAACTGGGAAACAAATAGGTATATCAAGAAACCAGGACTATAATGGAATGAAAATATCCAAGCATCAATTTAAGCATTCACAAACAATTCACTTGTAAAGGCACAACATCAAACGGGACTAGTGGGAGCCCTTGATGATCTGTAACTACACAAAACCCCCACATACATCCCAACATAACCAGAAATCCACATCAAAAAATTGAACAACATGAGATCCCATCCCCATTCACATAAAACCAAAATAATCAACAAGAACAACCTTGTGTATTAGGAGAACAATTAAAGAGAGTTTTCAGAATATTAACACAATATTCATTGGGTTCCTTCATTCTGTTTGGTTAATATGGTTGATAGCAGAAGGATTATTATTCATTGAGAATCTATAATTCAAAAAAAATTATGAATAACTAGTTTATATGTTACAACCAATAAATTTAAAGTTTATCCAAAAAATATAGGATCATTAGAGAGAGAAAAAGGACCACCAATGACCACTATTTTAAGTGGGCATAATATTTTACAATTCAGAACATAAAAATGAAGATAAAATAAATTCAACAATATCATAACTCACACACCATTATTATTTTATAGTATTTTTATTATCTTCATCATGGTTTGGATTCATCCACATTTTGAGGAAAAAATTATCATACCCGCCCCTCATGATACATAGTATATAGAGACAATATAAAAAACCTACCATGATTATCATGGATTTATGTTTTTATCATATCATCATGAACTGATGATGTTAGACTTGTAATGGATGAACTCTGAGGACTATAAGGATGAGTGGGAAGGGATCTAGAATTTCCACATGATTAGTCTCAGAAGGATGTCTTGAGTCTCTCTAAGATATACAGGAATAAGAATGAAAGAAATCCTATCAACTTCAAAAAAGTACAAATCCTAAAATTTGGTAGACGATTTTAATTTATTAAAATTTCATATCATGGATCAGCCGTGCCGTTTGGTGATTTTACTCATTGGGATTAATTGTGATTTATAAATTCTCCTCAGAAATGGTGGAGATAATGACTCTTAGTTTATATATTTTCTTCAAATGGAACAGAATGTGTATCATGGGAAAAACTGTAAAACACAAAAAAGGTGTGACATCGTGGAAGAAGGCCACACATGTTAGTAACTCAAAGTTATCCCATCAATTGGTTGTTTAAAAATTATTTTACTAGCATTAAATATATTTTAAAGGTGTATTAAAACCCTTTTAGGTAACAAAAAATATATGTTTTTTGTGAAAAAAATTGAATGCCTTAAAAAAATACGGAAGGAAACATTGTTTGTTGAGTCACTGTCTCCCTGAGACCGTCACCCAAGAATCATTGCCCTGGATTATTAACCCAGACACAGTTGTTGTGGAACAATCCCCTGGCACCATCTCCCTGACATCGATGTCGATTGGTACTATGGATTACATGTCAGTGCCACCGACGCCCATCAGTTAAATCAATGATCATTGGTGCAAACGATGATCATCAGTCCCACCAATGTTGATCGATTCATATGACGCCCATCAGTGCCATAGTTTGTTTAATCCTAAAATATTGAAAACTATTTATTGTGTCACCAATGGTCCTTAGGACACCCCAAACACCATAACTTAACAATGTAATGGACTAAGAATGTCTAGGATATTACATCAGATACCTCTCCAACTATTCTCACCCCTGGGAATTCAAGAATAAACCAGAAGAAAATGGGGGGTGGGTCCAAAAAACCACCTCACAAGATACCTCTGATGGAAAAACCACCCTAGAGTTATTTGAAAGCCGAATCAATCCTCGATATAAACGAACATCTCTCGCTCAACAATCTCTCTAACAAAAATGGATATACTACTACTCTTCCACCCCTGAGATATCACACATCTATATAATGGACACATCATCAATATATATGGGTTAGGGAGTCCCTTCCTCCATGTCAAGATACATTCAACTTTAAGAGGAACTGACTCACCTGCACAGGTTTAATTGCATATTCCTTAATGTGTCTTGATTAGGGATTAGGTCATCCCCTCCCAAATATGATGACTTTTACATAGATTCTATGAGATTGGAAAACATCCCATATTACATTTAACAAGTTCAAGCACTAACTCACAGTCATGTACAAAACAAACCCAAAACAATAATCAAAAAATCTTCGTGTACATGGCATGCATATGGGCCTCTTGTTCCCATGTAATCTCATTGAAGACACCATTCCTCCACAAAACATGAACCAATAGAATGTTTCATTTATGATGCACCTTCTCTTCAAGATCCTTAGTCCCCACTAATTTATCCATGAATGGAGTATCGTCCTCGATATCCATCTCTCCCCAGTCGAGGACGTTCTAGTCATCATGTAGATGCCAACGGAGCTGAGGCACATGGAAGACATTATGGAACCTCTATATTGGCAGTTTCTGAACCAGCTGAATATCCACTTTTCCGACACAACACAACATCTTGAAGGGCCCAACAAACAAGGGAAAAAGCTTAATCCCCCTTCTGTACCTCAGATTCCCACACTGAGAGGAGACTATTATGAACACATGGTCCCCAACCGAGATCTTAAAATGTCTCCAATGATCATCATACAACTTTTGATTGTATTGAGACACCTTAATCCCAAGATGCCAAAGTTAAACCTTCTTTTTTGTTCCCTGTAATACATCTAGGTGAATAAAATATTCTTTCCCAACCTCTATCCAATACAAGGGTGAATGAAACATCCTTCCACAAAAGGTTTCAAACAGAGTCAAGCCAATAGTAGAGTGATAGAGATTGCTGTAGGAAAACTCATTGAGTGGAAAATTTTATACCGACAAACCACATAAGTCCAAAACACAAGCTCACAACATCTCATCCAAGATCTAGATGGTCATCTCTATCTGCCCATCGGTCTGGGGGTAGAAATCTGTGATAAGGCATAGCTAGGTGCCAAAGTAATTATATAATCCCTTCGAGACAATGGAGGTGAACCATGCATCCTCATATCAGTCTATGGACCTTTAAATCCTATGAATCCACACATCCTCATCCATGTAAATCATTGTTATGGAATCTAATGCACTCGACTACTTGATTTCGTGGAAGTGAATAGATTTTATCAAATGGTATACCACCATCGAGATAACAATGAAACCTCCTTGATCCCTGGGTAGTTTGGTGAAAAAATCCCTCAACATGTCATTCCACATCCACTCCAGGACATCTAAAGGCTACAATATACCGCCCAAAACATGGTTCTCATTCTTCACCTTCAGGAACATAAGGCAATTTTACACAATCTCCGCCACTACCCATTTCCCTCCGGGCCACCAAAACTGAACCCTCAGTCCCCGGTCCATCTTTTAAACTCATGGGACTGATGCCAGCGGTGTTTTATGGAACACAATGAGAACACTATTGTGTATTTCATCCAAGGAAAAAAGATTTCGCCAAAATAGGATCTGAGTCTGACCGTCTTCCGACCATCCTTTTGGAGCATCACCCTGGATAACATGATAACTCGTCACTTCTGCATCTATGCCCCCACTAGAGTCTCATCAACATTTCATAATAAGAGAGACCACCATCATCTATAATATACATCCTCTAACATCCTCAACTATCATGATCAGATGTTAAGCATCCAACTCATCCACTAATTTATATGAATCCAGTTACTCCCAATGAAAATCCTTATACCAATTCTTGATTAAGGCGTCCACCACCATGTTAACCTTTCCTATAGTGTAGGAGATCGCGATGTTGTAGTCTTGTTGCATATCCATCATCCTTTACTCCCACATGTTGAGGTCTCGATGGGGTAAGACATACCTCATGATCTTATGTTATGTGAAGACCGCGAAGCATTCCCTAATGATGTAAATACCCCACAAAGACATCATGAAAAAAAACCATTGAAATATCCAGATATGGGGTTCTATAGTTATGTTCATGAGGACTTAAATACTAATACCCTTAAAATATCACTCCTTTCTACTACATCATCACACACCCAAAACTGAGAATGAAAGCATCACAGAACACTTCAAATGCTACCCCTTCCTATGGAAACCTTAGTACCGAGGAATTGAATAGTTTCCCCATTTGATAATTGAAGGTTTCCTGGAATTTATCACTCCAAATGAAATTATATTACTTCATGGTCAAGGATGTCAAAGGCAATTCAACTCAAGAGCAGACAAGAACAAACCTTCGGTATAACATGCTAGACTGATGAAACTATAAACCTCTTCCTTGTTCATGGGTGCTTCCAAAGAAAAAAAACCGCTACAACTTTTGACATGTCCAACGCTATTCCCTACCGGGACACCAATTGTCCGAGGAAGTGCATGTCTCGTGACCATAACATGCACATGTAAAAAATTCCACAAATCTTGTGTCACAGAACATCCAAAACAATCCAATTTTGATCAGCATGATCCTCCACTAATCATGAGTAATTTAGCATGACATAAATACAAATGAATAAAAACCAATCTTGAATTTCATGGAAAACAGAGTTCACGATACCCATGAAATTGGTTGGAGCATTTTCAATGTCGAAATAAATTACAATGTACTCAAAGTTCCCATATCTACATCTAAAAGCAGTATTCGAGAACTCCCCCTCTTTCACCCTCAACTGGTGATTTCCATAGAGTAGGTTAATTGTTGAAAACCAACCTACTCCCTTCATATGGTCAAAAAGGTCTTCGACCCTTGGGAAGGGCTTAAAATTATTGTCTGTTACCTGATTCATCTATTGGTAGTCTATACATAACCCGATGCCACTCTCTACCTTCTTCGTGGGCATGACTGGAGCGCCCCATGGTGATGTGCTCGATCAGATACAACCCTTCTTCATTAGGCCATCAACCTTGATCTGAAACTCTTGAAACTCTTAAGGAACTAGTTGAGGGTGAAAGTGTGTGACATATCAAAGATTTCTTTTAGATGCAGATAAGGGAACATTGAGTTCATCATCATTTTTATTTGGCATTACATATGCACCAACACGTTCATGGGTCTCATGAACTCTGTTTTTTGTGAATATCAATACTTGTTTATAGTAGTTTTTATTTATGACATCCCGAACTACTCAAGATTAGTGGAGGATCACGTTGATCATTATATGATAGTTTTGGATGTCCTCCAACACAACCAGGTCTATGGGATGTTTTCTATGTACATTTTGTGGACACGAGACATGCACTTCCTCATACACATGGTGTGCCAATAGGGAATAATGGTGGATCCATCAAATGTTGTAGATGTTTTTACTTTTGCAGCACCCATGAATGTAGAAGAGGTTCATTGTTTCCTCATTCTAGCAGTTTACTACAGGAGGATCATTCTTGTCTTCTCTCGGTTGAGGGAATGGAGTAATAACGTACTATAGGGATGGTTGGAGTCCCTCCTCTAAGTTCCTTGCATGTGATTACTTGTCCGAGAAGAGGGAAAGAGTGAACCGAAGGTGTAACATCCTAGGTAAATAAAAAATACAACATTTTCATATTTATTAATATTTGTAAATTATTTGTTAATTTATCTTTAAATGTTATTCTATGTATGATGGCATACCCGACACACAACAGTGTGTTTTTTAAAATCATACGTTGCACATAATGTTGATTCGTACTGAAAAATAATAATATTATATTGTTATATTAAATGGTAGTTAATTACTATCCATTTTATTGGCTAGAATGGATATAAAAAACTAAAATAAGAATATACATGTTTTTACATTTAACCAATAAAATTTAGAGGATAAAAATGTGAATCAATATAATTTACATTAAAAGGTTGTTTTAGAGCCGTTTAACGGAGACCCCTATTTAAATCTAGTCTTGGTAACTTTTATAAGATATTTTTGAAAAAATAAATTTCTTATTTAGAATCAGGACATGAAAATTGAAATTGGGTAAAATTTTTGTATTTTTTTGATAAAATTCAATTTATGATGAATAGTGGAAAATACTGTTTTTCAATTAAAAACAGCCTTTTAATATAATTTTTTTATATTGTTATATTATCCTTTTAATTTTTTTAATGTATAATTAGATTTTTTTAACTTTTAATCCAATGTTTATCATTGTAATTAATTTCACTTTAAAATTGGGCATAGATAGTGTCAATCTTCTGATAGTTAATATATCTTAAAAAACACGCTTTTTTGTTTTGACAGCGAGAATTAATTTTAAATTAATTAATCCAAATTATATGTTTTAAATTTAAAAAAGTTGAAAAAATTTGTAATTCTATATATCAAATTTAGCTTAGGCTGAATTTTTGGTTGTATTCTGAAAAACATCAATTTTCGATGAATAGTGAAACCACCAAGTAGTAGTTAAAAACTGACCTTTTCATTTAATTGTAATATAACCAATTATGTGATTTGAATTTTGAAAATCCAACATAAATGGTTGTTATTTTTATGTAATATGTTGTTTAATAATCTGAAAATAATTTATTGTGAATAATAACTTTTGACTTTTATTTACCGTGGTTATAGGTAAGCAATAAAATATAAGGTAAAAGGAATATCATAATAACAAAAAATTATCTCAAAAGCATGTCTGAAACTTATTTTATGAGTCATGGCCGACCATGGGAATCCTTGAGATGATTTTGGGACCCCATGGATCCACTTAAGAGTTATAATGGAACTTTATTTTAATTAGCTTAAATTAAGGACAAAAAATACCTTAAAAAATATTTTCATGTAAATTAATTTTTACATAGGGTTATATAAGTAATATTTTTGACAATAAATTTTTTTTAGAATGAATAAAATATTTCCTACCTCGTTTTATTTTTTTATAATTTTTAGAGATAAAAAAAATAAATTATTTATGACACAATAATGATGAAATGTTTACATTATCAATAAAATATTTATATAAATAAGTTAATAAAGAGTAAAATAATGTCCAAACCTATGAAATTATTATTGGTTGATTTTATTTCATCATGATACATCTTATCTTCTACTGTAATATGCGTTGGACCATTAGAAACCGAAAATCATTATATAAAAAAATTATAGTTTCAAACTTTCTTAAAGATCCCCTCCTCCCCTTTATAAAATCCCTCAGTTATAACCCATTCTTCATACCTCTCAAGACCCTATCCTCATCCTAAACTTACCCAAATATGCTCTCATGATCCCTCTCATTGGCCTAGAATCATTACCTTAGGAAGAAGGAACTTCAGGTAAGTGTTTTGGTTCAATCCAAAGTGTGATACACAATTTATAGGTAACGTCTTCTATTAAGACCCTTTGTTTTATTTTACATATCAAACCCAATACAATCTTTTTATTACATTATTTAATTATAAAACCAGTATAATAAATATAATATGTTGTTTTGGAGATGGATTCTAACTACACTTACAGACACCTCAATATAATTGGTAAAAAAACATATTGTTTCTCTTGATGGAAAACTAACTCCTCACGAAACAATGACTATTCAATTATCTCTTACTACCTATCATGGTATACATTACGATGGAACATTATTTATATATGATATATATTATTTTTATGTTTTCTTTATGGTTCTATAATTTTCATTTATAGCATACCTTTCTAGTTACCATTATGGGTAAATGTGGTAATTTCATTTGAGGAAGTGGAGACTACCTCCCCTCAACGTGATATAACCCATAAATGAAATACGTGGGACGAATATAGGATGTAGTTAATAAAATTATATATTATATAATAATTTAATTATAATATACCTATCTATCATTATTTTTTTATTCTATTAAATTCAAATAGAATTTAAAGTAGAGTTCATGCGTACGTTCGGATTACAATCTCCATGAATAGTGAATTTTAATTCTTAACTCTAAATTTTATGCACTATAATAAATAAATATATATACTAAATATATAAGACATATATGATATATAAATGATTAATATAATTCTGGAGGAAATGAAATTCTGACCCCATTGACAACTTGTAAATATAAGAAGTTCATTTTTGACTCAAGTGCCAAATATTGACAAAATGACCGTTATTAAATTAAATGATAAAATAATGTTTATAAAATAAGAATAAGTGATATAAAAGTAATAATAAACTTGAAAAAGGTTATTAATCATATATAAATTAAATTAAGTTTATTATACATGAAAATAATGGAATAAACAAGTCATGTCGGACACGAGGTAAGTGGTTTCTTATCCCACATTTAATTCTATGTGATTTCCATTCTTCAACACATTTGATATATATTATCATGATTATCTTTATATTCATGGTATTATGTGATTTATTTGTTGGTCAATAACTTTTGGTCATACGACTCAATTGATTACAACGTGGTAAGGGGTTTTAATCCTACTTCGTACTCACGTGTGATTCATGCTATATTTACTACAATTTCATTTTGTGTGGTGTATTTACTGCCAATGATTGTATTATATATGTTATATACTTTAATTTATGTGTAAATACATCTTCATTTTTTGAACCTTCTTTCATGGGGTGTCTATTTCATATGTTACCAAATCGGCAAGGGAACCTTTCAAACAACTCTTTTTAAAAGAATTATTTTTGTTATGTCTTTTAAATTACATCTTTTTTTGTTGGGATATGTTCTTCTATATCCTTATTCATGTAAATTTTATGTCCATGTGATGATATACCTTTTTCTCTCTCATAAATTAATTTACATAATTTAAAGTGACATCGTTAGGCTATCAAATTTCTATAAGGGAACTTCTTAACCCAGTTCCAATTCTTTGGGTTAAGCATATAATTCTTGATTATGTGGTACTATGAATTTGTGTGAATTTCCTTTGATTATTTTAGAATTTATATCTAATTATATTCAGTTTATTATTATTTTTCCCACATATTTATGTAATTGATTTATAATTAATCCAAGGATACATTATTTATAAGGGATTTCATCTCAATTTACATTCTCTTGAGACATTATTGTTGTTATTCATTAATTCAATTTTATATAATTTATTTACTATCCTTTGGAATATTATATCATCAATACCTTTACACACCTGATATTATAATGTATTGATGAAATGTTATTTCTTAAATATTTATATTCAATCATCTCTCATTTGGTTACGTACTCTTAACTAAAATACTATTTTAAAGATTCATTCTTCTAAATCATTATTGTAACACCCCAATCTTCCACGGTATGCTTCCCATTGAATAAAACATTAGCATGTGTTGTACGCAACTTCGAGTTCTAACACCGCCCACAACAAATCAAACTAGCCGTTATGAATAGTAATACCCACTTTTTGAAATTTTAGAAATTTTATCTTTCAAAACGGACTTCAATTTTGGATTTGGAATATTGAAATCAGCATAGGCGGAATTTTTGTATTTTTCTAAAAACATTGAATTTTTGATGAATAGTGAAAACACTAAGTTATTGGTTAAAACCAACATATTATTTAAATAATTATTTATTTTATATAAATTTATTTTCCATCAAAATAGATATGTAATACCTATATAAGTACAATATAATTCATTGGAGTCACTTTATATTAATTTTAGACATATAAAAATTTTATTAAACTTTTCACAGTCTTTTACCCATCTCCTAGGAGAAATTGGAAATTCACATAAAACATAATTTTACCAATTCTGTGAGTTGAATTATGAAAATCCTAAAGACACAGTTAATATCAAGGAGAAAAATTGGGTTCAATAAGATAAAAATACTTTTTGGTGAATATTAAAATTTTAATTTTATTAACCGTGGTTAAAAGTAGATAGGGTAATCAAGTGTAAAAATGATATTAATATTACCCTAACACATGTCTTAATTTTATTGGACAAGTTTATCTCAACCAAAAATAATCTTAGGAATAATATATTATCATTTAGGTCCACTTGGATTAGATTAGGACATTTATTATTATTTAATTCAAAGAACGTTAAAAGAGTTAAAATCAATGTTTAATGACTATATATTTTTTATTATAGTGTTATACATAAGATAAATTCAATTTTAAATATTCAATAGAAAGATAAAAATATTTCCTACGTAATGGTATTTTATTTATAATTTTTAGGCATTAAATAATTAAATTTATGTATGCAACAATGGTGATGCAGTAATTACATAATTAATAAAATATTAAAATAATTGTTATTATAAATATCCATATAAATGTAATTTGAGACTTTTTATGAATTAAAATAATTTAATATGTTAATAAGAAATTTTATAATTTATGTAATTCTGTTTTCTCAAAGTAATCATGCTGTTATGATTTTCACAAAAATCGAATACCAAATAGTGTAAAAATTGATATAAAAGTGTTTTAAAAAGAAATATTATATTAATAATTGATATTCAATTCATAAAAATATAAGGCTAGGACAAAGTACTAATTTAATGATAGATGTATAATTAATGGACCACTTGGTGGGTCTCATGGATGTATATATTAGGTTTATTAACAATCTAATATAAAAATACAAAGAGACATGGTAAATGTCAAAAAATTTAACTAAGAGTTAAATATAAAATATAAGGTAACTATAGTGACCCAAACCTATCTAAAATCTATTGGTTGAGTGTTTTTCGACCCATCCCCACATTAGACTTTGAATAATCCACTTTGTATCCATTAGAAACCTAATATAAATTTATTATAAAATATTTCTTTATGTTTTTTCTAAAGAGCCCCTCCTCCCCCTTATAAAATGACACCAATTCTAACCAATTCTTCAATCCTTCAAAGCCTTTTTGTTCGGCCAAAAACTATGCAATTATTCTCTCAACTTCCCTTAGTTCAACCTAGAGGCATTATATTGATCATAAATCCAACCTAATGAGGTCTTCTGATCAAATCAAAATGAAGAACCCGAAGAAGAGGTAATGTTTTCACCACCATCTTTCATATTCCTTTCATCTCCAACTTCTTCTTTATTTGTTATTTCCTTTATAAAATAATAACTCCAGTATCTTATATAAACTGTGATGTTATTATAAATATGGTACAACCACATTCCGTGTTTTATCCATCCTTTGAATGACATGTCACCATATGTGTGTACGTACGGCCTACCATCTCCAAGTCGTGGTATAATTGTTATTCAATGCATTATTATTTTTATGGGTATAATAATGATGTTTAATTCATGCAAATAATAACTATAACATGATAATGATTCTGTATATATGATATACCATCCAATTATATATTATTTTAACATCAAAATAATGATATTGTCACATATGCGTACGTACAGATTACCGTCTCCACGAACGTGATGAGATTAATTCCCCATCGTATCTATTCAAGAATAAGTTTTATTTGATGATTAAAAATAATGTTTGAGGACTTGATATCATTCAAGGTATGAATAAGATACAACCTATCCATAAAAAACTTTACTTATGTAATATAATGTTTAAAACAAAACAGTTATGTTAACACCCGAAACGACGATAATATTAATTTATTATTAACAAAGAAATGTTAAAAAGATAATATATGATATTATATTAATGTATATGATTCTTGTATAATTTAATAACAATTATTTCACAATTATACAGGAGGTTAACCTACCCTCAACCAAGGAAAAGTACAAGGTAAGGGTTTATTTCACAATCTCTTCATTATCTGAGGTTGTTTATACGTAATTATCTACTGGGACCTCTTTATCATCCACATCCATGTTTCATAAATGTGTATTTAAAAACATTCTTACTATTCTACAGAATATGTGTTAAATTCATTTAATTTTTTTTTGACTTTTTATAAGATGTTTATAATGGAATCTTTCCGTCGTTTTCAGAACAAGGTCCTTTTTAACCTTTTCGTCATAATTAAGGCAATAATGTATTTTTTTTAACTTATATGATGGGTGTGGATATTTTCTTCCATTATAAAATCATCTAAGAATCCCTTACAAGATTATAAGAATATTTTTAAATTAAATGTTTTATTTTATAATTATGTAACTTCTAAATGATTTTAAAAAAAGAAAGATATTTATCTCAAATAGTTTTGATTTCATCTATATCAACATCCTTTGATGGATTTTAAGATTATCTGAAGTTGAATTATTATGATACAAAACTTCCATATATTATTTAAGGTTTTGTGATATGTTTAACTGTTGATGTGTTATTTTGATACCATTCATGGTTTACAGAGAAAGTATTGACATTTCATATGCTAGTTTTAATACGAATGTTTATGTTATGTTTAAACATTTTCAAACGAGGAATGCATTGGACTTTATAATATATGGGTGGAGCCCTCTATAGATCCTTAATGCATCGATATGCCTCATGAGATAAACTAGTGTCTTGGAATGAGGCCTTGACAAAATCTTATTTGTAGTCTTGGAATGAGGCCTTGGCTACATGGTTAAGATAGTATGCCATTATGCATTACATCATTATGAAACTAGTTATTGATATTGCATGTGACTATTCAACTTGTATAATATCCATGTGAATATGTAAATGGAATTATTTCATTTTAATTCTACCATATTATGTTGAAGTTCATGTTTAAAAGGATTTTGTTTTCGTTATACATTGACTTAAATTTTTATGGTTATTTATGAAAGATTTTCTATATTGTTATCCTTACTCAGGATTTGAGCTCACCCCTTTCTATGTTCTATTTTTCTCAGGATGTGAAGAAGTATTTTATGAATGGCCTGTAGGGAGAGTATAACGGGATATGAGTGTGGAGAAAATATGTTGTTATAGTTTTCACTTTATGATGTAATGTAAACATTATGAATTTATCTAGTGATTCCAAGGCTACTAAACTTATCGTTCTTTCGAGACTTGATATTTTGCGATCATGCCAACATTATGTAATAATACACCGACTCTGGGTAGCTGGGTTCGGGGTGTTACAATTGGAATTAGAGGATGTTAAGTACAATCCTTGGAAGCTAGATTCATATAAACTCTGATTAGAGCACGTAGACCTAATATGGACTTTGAGGATTAATATAGAATAACTTCCTATAATTTGGTATTGTAGAGATTTTGTGAGTTTTCTGAGAAATACATCCATGTCTTGATATGAGCAGGTAGAGGCGGCACTGGCCCAAATGTACCTAGGGGTTAAACCCGAAAACACCGCTTTGAGCTGGACTCGAACGGGAACAGGTGCACGACAACGGGCCTTGCTGCACTCTTGGTTAGGACACTCCCGAGGGATATTCATAGGATAATTCTGATTTTCATTACAAAACATTATGAAGGGTTTATGAGTATATACTTCCAAAAAACATTTCTTTATGATTATGTATTATATCCATAAATAGTTCAATTAATATAAAGTGTTTTACAAGTAGGGAATTATGTATTTTAATTCATAATCTAATCTAGTTTATGACATTGTTTAGAAATGGGTCCTAGTGGAAGGAATGGAAACGGTATCAATGCATTCACTCCATGTAGGGATTTCCCTCCTACTCAAGATAATTATAGTGGATCTGGTGATACAACTGGTGATTATCATCTTATCACCATACTGGGACAACTCACTCAGGTTATGAATAATAACATTACCCATATGGAGCACCCTGATCCGCAACATGGAGGATCAATGTTATATCATTTCATGAGGAAAAAACCAAGAAAATATGATGGGAGTAAAAATAAATTAGTAGGTGAGAAATTGATAAGTTCCCTAGAGAAAATATTTTAGGCATTGGGGAGTAGTGAAAGAGAAAAATGTTCTCATGGTAGTTTATCGCCTCACTGGAGATGAAAATCAATGGTGGTCATTGATACAAACAAAAAGGAAGATGATGAAGTATCAAATATGGAATGGAGGGAGTTGGAAGATCTTTTCTTAGAAAAATACTTTCCTCGTGACCATCGAGCAGATATGAAAAGGAAATTTTTGAGTCTGAGACAAAAGGAGGACGATAATGTCGCAAGGTGTGAGGATAAAATTACAAGGATAGCGAGGCATGCATTTGATTATATACATAACCCAATAAGTAAGATTGAACATTTCTTTGAGGGATTAAAACCATTTCTCTGTCGAGCATTAGTCTCACAATCTTTCTCGTCGTACGAAGATATTATTTCATGTGCTATCAAGACAGAAAAATAATTCTCTAAGACTTACGAATTTAAGGAAAAGAAAGAGAAGAAGGGATCTATTTATCACTCTGGTAATGGAAATAAGGAGATGAAGGGAAAATTTGAATATGCATCCTGCAGTAAATGTGGGAAGAAACACCACGATACTAGCTTGAAAGGAATGGGAGTCTGTTACATGTGTGGTGAAAAAGGCCACCAAGCATGTGATTGAATGGGAAAGAAAGAATCTACTGAGGTTCAATTATACAACTTCATGGAAATGGGACATTATGAAAATGAATGTCCTAAGATTCAGGAAAAATTACCTCAGAAAAGGACAAGGTATCAAGGCCATGCTTATGCTATCACTACTACTGAGGGAAAGCTCCGAAAGATGTGGTGGCAGGTAATTTAATGGTTTCCTCAAGTTTAGAAAATGCTTTATTCGATCATGGATCATCGCATTGTTTCATATATTCGCAATATTCTATGAAAATTACATATTTCATATTTGATTTAACGAGGGGGTTGTTAGTCAAAACCCCTAAAGGAAGTAGCATTGGTACAATGTTCTGTGAATCAGTCCCCATTAGAGAATATAAATGTTCTTTATCTACTGATCAAATTGTCATACCCATGATTGAATTTGATATAATCCTTGGTATGGATTGGATTTCAGACCATTATGCAATGATTTATTCTAAGACGAAGGGGGTTACTATTTATTATGAGGATGATAATGAAGACCTTATCTTTAGATCAGAATCATCACCACCTGATTCTTATTTAGATCCACCCCCAGTAGCTCAAATAAATTCAATTATTGGGAAGGTAGAGAATGAAATAAATGTGGGTGAGGAAAATAATGTTCAAATGGAGAATGTACCTATTGTGATATAATATGTTGATGTGTTTCCAGAAGAATTTCCTGGTCTTCCTCCAGAACGAGAAATTGAGTTTTCCATTGATTTAATTCCTGGTTCAAGGCCCATATCAAAGACCCCATATTTAATGGCCACTGTAGAATTAGTTGAACTAAAGAAACAACTAGAGTAATTGAGTAATAAAGGATTTATTCACCGTAGTGTTTCTTCGTGGGGAGAACCTGCCCTTTTGGTTAAGAATAAAGATGGATCTATGAGGTTATGTATCGACTACATGGAAATCAATGATATAAAAATAAAGAACAAGTATCCCCTACCTCGCATTGATAATTTATTTGGCCAACTACATGGAGATAAATACTTTTCAAATATTGACATTTGATTTGGATACCATCAGTTGTGTGTGAATAAGGAAGAAATTTTGAATACAAACATCTGAACTGGGTACATGCATTACGAGTTTACAGGAAGGCCTTTGGGGCTGACTAATGCATCCTCTGTTTTCATGGATATAATGAACAGATTTTTCAAGAAATATCTCAATGAATTTGTAGTGTTATTTATTGATGATATCTTGGTATATTCCAAAATCTATGAATACCATGATAATCACTTATGCATTATCCGGAAGTCTCTTAGATGAAATGAATTATATGGGAAGTTTAGCAAGTGTGAATTCTATCTTCAAGAGATCTCTTTTCTTGGCCACATTATCTCTAAGGATGGAATATCTGTTGATCCTTCTAAGACCAAGGAAATACATGAATGTCCATACCTAATGATTATAACTGAGGTACACAGTTTTATTCGTCCAGCAGGTTATTATCGGCGTTTCATCCATAATTTTGCCTGATTGGATATCCCATTAACGAAGCTCACACGTAAAGGGGTTAAATTTTGTTGGAAAAAAGAGTTTGAAAAATATTTTGAAGAACTGAAGAGAATATTAGTCAATGCTCTTATATTGATTATACCATCATGTAATTATGGTTTAGTTATTTATAGTGATGCATTGAATAAATTAGTTGGTTTTGTCCGTAAGAAGAATGATAAATTTATTTCCTATGCATCACGATAACTAAAAATTCATGAGACGAAATATACTACTCATGATCTTGAGTTAGCTTCTGTAATCATTGATTTGAAGATACAAATACATTATATATATGGTGAGAAATGTGAGATTTATACAAATCACAAGAGTTTGACGTATATTTTCTCACATAAAGAACTCAACATGAGGCAAAGGTGATGACTTTAACGACTCAAGTATTATGCTTGCACGATACACTACAACCCGGGGAAGGTAAATAAGGTGTAAAATGATTTGATCCAAAAAGATCATGGAGTTTTGAACATGATTTGATTTGGAAGGGATCATATTTTCATTGATCTAGTGAAGATGGATATGGGAATTACCATGGAATGTGAAACATCGATACTTTTTCAAATGGTTGCTAAACCATATTTACTAGAAAGGATTAAGAGTTCTCAAACCGGCGATGAAGAGTTTCAAAAGAAGATTAAAGCTGTGAATGATGGGAGATTGATTGAACTTGGTTTTAAAGATGGAATTTTGAAATTTGGGAAGATACTTTGTGTTCCCAATATAGCTAATATTAAAAGGGAATTATTGAACGATGCTCATAGTTCCAATTTCTCTATACACCCTAGGAGAACCAAAATGTATATAGATTTAAAATAATATTTTCAGTGGGACAACATGAAGATGGAGATTGCTGATTTTGTGTCCAGATTTATGTTTTGTCAACAAGTGAAAGTTGGAAGGCAACAACCTGGAGGAGTCATGCAACCTCTTCCTATAACTGAGTGGAGATGTGATAATATCACAATGGAATTTTTCATGGGACTACAAAAAACTCCTAGAAGGAATGATGCAATATGGGTCATTGTTGATTGTCTTACCAATTCATCAAATTTTTTTCTATAAAGGAAGATTTACCACTTGAACGTCTAGCAAGACTATATATTAATGAAGTTGTGAGACTTCATGGAGTAACCCTATCAATTGTTTCAGACCATGATCCCTGTTTTACATCAAGATTCTGGAAGAGTCTTCAGATGGGCTTGGATACTGAACCTCATTTGAGCACTGCCTACCACCCTCAAACAGATGGACAATCAGAATGGACTATTCAAACCATAGAATACTTGTTGAGATCTTTATCACTTGACTTTCAGGGTATGTGTGATCAATATTTACCTCTGGTGGAATTTTCCTATAACAATAGCTTCCATTCATGTTTTCGGATCGCACAATATGAAGCGTTATACGGAAAGAGATGTCACACACCAACCTTCTGAGATAACGTTGGTGGAAGAAAACATGTAGGCCTAGAACTGGTGGAGGAAACAATGGAAAAGGTAAAGGTAATCCAAAACCACATCAAATTAGCTCAATGTATTCAGAAGTTCTATGCTGATAACCGAAGGAAGGATTTGGAATTCTCGGTAGGAGATCATGTTTTCTTGAAGGTATCTCCATGTAAAGGAGTTATATGTTTCGGAAGGAAAGGTAAAATGAGTCCCAAGTACATCGGACCATTAAAAATTCTAGAATGAATTGGAGTTGTAGCTTAACTTTTTGAAATTCCACGAAGTCTCTCCAAAGATCATGATGTGTTCCACATATCACTGTTGAGAAAATACATGCATGAACCAACACATGTACTCACTTATGAGGAATTAGAACTGGAACTCGATTTTTCATTTTGCAAAGCGCCCGTCAGGATTTTTGATATAAGAGAACAAGTGCTGAGAAACCTGATGACTCGTCTGGTAAAAGAACTATGGAGAAACCATAAGATGGAAGAGGCAACGTGGGAACCCAAGGAACATAGGATGAAGAACCACCCAAGTATGTTCATGCTGTAGTATTATAGAAATTTCTAGGATGAAATTATTTGAAGGAGGGGAGAATGTAGCACCCCAAACATCCATGGTACGCTTCCCCACGAATAATAATATAGCATGTGTTGTATGAAACTTCAAGTTCTAACACACACCACAACCAATAAAACTAGCCGTTATGAATAGTATAACCACTTTTTGAAATTTTTGAAATTTTATTTTTCAAAATGTACCACATTTTTGGATTCGGAATATCAAAATTAACATAGGGTGAATTTTTGGTATTTTTCAGAAAACATTCAATTTTTGATGAATAGTGAAAAACAATGAGTTATTGGTTAGAACCAACTTTTTATTTAAATAATTATTTATTTTATATAAATTTATTTTAGGTCAAAATAGATATGTACTACCTATATGAGTTCAAAATAATCCATTGGAGTCAGTTTATAAGAATTTTAGACATATAAAAATTTTATTAAACTTTTGACCGTCTTTTACCCATTTCCTTGGAGAATTTGGAAATTCACATAAAACATAATCTTACCACTTCTGTGAGTGTAATTTCAAAAATCTGAGAGACATGATTAATATCATGGAGTAAAATTTAGTTCAATAAGGTAAAAATAATTTTTTTTTGAATAATAACTTTTTACTTTTATTTACCATAATTAAAAGTAAATAGGGTAATCAAGGGTAAAAATGATATTAATATTACCCTAACACATGTCCTAATTCTATTGGAAAAGTTTATATCGACCAAAAATAACCTTAGGATTAAAATATTATCATTTAGGTCCACTTTGATTATATTTGGACATTTATTATTATTTAATTCAAAGAAAAGTTAAAATAGTTAAAATCAAAGTTTAATTACTAAAACATTTTAATTATAGGGTTATACATAAGATAAAATCGATTATAAATATTAATTAGAAAGATAAAAATATTTTATACATAATGGTATTTTATTTATAATTTTTAGACATTATATAATCTAATTTATTTATGACACAATGCTGATGCAGTAATTACCTATTTAATAAAATATTAAAATAATTGATAATATAAATATCCAAATAAATGTAATATGAGACTTTTAATAAATTAAACTAATTTTATAGGATAATATGACATGTTAGTATTGATTTAATGTTTTATTTTAGAAGTTATCATGCAATTATGATTTTCAAAAAAATCAAATACCAAATAGTGTGAAAATTGACATAAAAGAGTTTAAAAAAATATTATACTATTTATTGATAATCTATTCCTAAAAAACTATGGTTACTCAAACATACTTATATAATGATAGTTTTATCATTAATGGACCACTTGGGGGTCTCATGGATGTATATAGTATGTTTATTAACTATATGATAAAAAAAATACAAAGAGGCATGGTAAATTTCAAACTATTTAACTAAGAGTTAAATCTAAAAGATAAGGTTACTATAGTGACCCAAACCCTTATAAAATATGTTGGTTGAGTGTTTTGAGACACCTCCCCACCTTATACTTTGATTAAACCACTTTTTATTCATTATAAACCGAATATGAATTTATTATAAAATAATACATTAAGATTTTCCTAAAGAGCCCCTCCTCCCTCTTATAAAAGGACACCACTTCTATCCAATACTTCACACCATAAAATCCTTTTGGTTCGGAAAAACCCTACCCAATTACTCTACAACCATTCCTAAAATTATCCTAGAGGCCTTAGTTTGATCAAAAAGCCATCCGATGGATCCCTTTTGATCAAATCAAAAGGAAGAACCCGAAAAAGAGGTAATGTTTTCACCACCCTCTTTCAAGTTCCTTTCTTCTTCAACATCATATTTCATTATTATCTCCATTATAAAATAATAAATCCAGTATCTTCTATATACATTTATTTTATTATAAATATTTTACAATCATATTCAGTATTATATCCATCCTTTGAATGACATGTCACCATACATGCATATGTACGGCCCACCGTCTCCACGTCATGGTGTAATTGTTATTCATTAAATTATTATTTGGATGGGTAAAATAATGATGTGTAATTTCATTATATAATAAATATAACATGATAATTATTCTATATATATGATATAACATCCAATTATATATTATTTTAATATCAAAATAATGATAGTGTCGCTCGTGCGTACGTACGGATTACCGTCTCCACAAACGCGATGAGATTCATTCCCCATCGTATCCATTCAGGAATAAATTTTATTTGATGATTAAAAATAATTTTTAAAGACATAATATCATTCTGGATATGAATAATATACAACCTATCCATAAAAAACACGGCTTATGTAACAAAACTTATAAAAGATAACGAGTAAGTTAACACACGAAACGACGATAATACTATGATATTATTAACAAATAAATGATAAAAAGATCATATATGATATCATATTAATGTATATGATTATTATATAATTTAATAAAAATTATTTCACCATTATACATGATTTTAACCTACCCTCAACCAAGGAAATGTACAATTTAAGGTTTTATTTCACAATCTCTTCATTATCTGAGGATGTTTATATGTAATTATCTACTGGTACCTCTTTATCATCCACATCCAGGTTTCTTAAAAGTGTTTGTCAAAAAATTATTACTATTTTAAAGAATATAGGTTAATTTCATTTATATCCTTGTTTGACTTTTTTGATGATGTTTATAAAGGAATATTTCCATTATTTTCTAAACAAGGTCCATTTTAACCTTTTTGACAGAAATAAGGTAAGAATGTCTTTTATTAACATATACGGTAGGTGTGGCAATTTTCTGCCATTATAAAATCATCGAAGGTTCCCTTACAAGCTTATAAGAATATTTTGAATTTAAAATTTTTATTTTATAATTATGTTACTTTTAAATGTTTTAAAAAATAGAGATATTTATCTGTAATAGTTTTGATTTCATCTATGTTAACATACATTGATGTATTCTGTGCTTATTTGAAGTAGAATTGTTATGATAAAAAAATTCCATATAGTATTGAAGGTTTCGTGATATGTTTGACTATGGATGTGTTATTTTTATACCATTCATTATTTCGGGAGAATGTATTGACATTTCATATTCTATTTATAATATGAATGTTTTTGTTATGTTTAAACCAGTTCATATGAGGAATACATTGAACTTATTAAGTGACGGGTGTAGCCCGCTATAGCACCTCGATATATCGATAGGTCTCTTGAGACAAACTATTGTCTTGGAACGAGGCCTTGACAAAATCATATTTGTAGTCTTGGCACGAGGCCTTGCCTACTTGGTTATTATAGTCTTGAATTATGCATTCCATCATTATAGAAGTGGTTATTGATATTTCATGTGATTATTGGATTAGTAGAATATCCATGTTAATAAGTAAATTGAATTATTTCATTATATTTCTGCTATATTATGCTGATGTTCATGTTTAAAATGATTTTGTTTTATTTACTCATTTCTTTAAATGTTTATGCTTATTTATAAAAGTTTCCGCTATATTATTATTCTTACTGGGCGTTTGAGCTCACCCTTTCTATGTTTATTTTTCCCAGGATGTGAAGAAGTATTTTATGAATGACCAGCAGGGATAGTATAAGGGGATATGAGTGTGGAGACAAGATGTTGTTGTAGTTTTCAATTTATGATGTAATGTAAACTTTATGAATCTATCTAGTGTTTCCAGGGATACTAAACTAATCAGTCTTTCGAGATTTGATCTTTTGTGATCATGCCAATGTTATGTAATAATGCACTGACTCTGGTAACTAGGATCGGGGAGTTACAATTATCATTAATGTACATGTTTTAAAAATGTTTTTAAGGATTTAGTTATATGGAATTTAATGTTTTCAAATGGTAAATTTTTTAAAAGTTTCAGTGTGGTATGAAACACTTTGATTCAATATTCTCTTTATTAAATGGTTTTGAAAATTGTTTGAAAGAGAATTAATTATGTATATATCATGAAATGATATGATTTGATTTCAATGTGTAAATATTATATTTCCTTTATGTTTTTTATGTTTTTTAAATATGTTATGTTTCTTGGGAATTTTTTACATGTACGGGTGGTTCCATGATAAACCAATGGAGGGGGGAGATTGAGATAGATCACCAATGAATTGGGTAATGTGACGGAGGTAAAAAATAATGGTTCTCCTAAGAGATGTAGGGAATATACTATTATGGGTATTCCAAAATTAACAGCCTGTGTAGCTGTGATAGCTAAAATGTAAGCATTTTATTTATTCCATAAGTTATCTTTATTATTTATGATTTCTATGTGTTATTAAAAAATATTATTATTTTATACGGTATTATATGATTGAAATGTATGGTTTTGTTGTTTTGTGTTTATTGATGTGATAATATTTTAATTCTAAATTTTATATCCCTTACTGATATTTTTATGCTCATCCCATGCTTTTCAAATTTTTTCCATGGTAATTAATGATGAATAAGGGTCAAATATGATATCAAGGAAAAAAATGATGTCTAAAATAAGGAACTAGACATGTTTAATTTTTATTTTATGAAACAATTGGATACTGAGTGGTAGTGTATAATTATAATTTTCCAGCTGATATATAATATTTATGGCATAATTGTATAAAATTATAAACCTGAATAGATCCATAGTGTGAATTAATAATTTAATTCAATATTATGTAATTTTTATGGTCGGGTCCTTATAGTTGTTATCAGAGGTCGGTTTAGATAACTTTATAGGTTATGGTGTTCTTTAAGAATAAGTGACATAACCATAATGATTATGATTTTAGAAAGATTATAGTTAATTTAGATATAGTGAATGAGTTTAAGATTAGATGAATAAGTATATCTTACTATTTACCCTCCTCATAATATATTATATGAAAATTTTGTAGATATACTCACACTGAACTTTTTGGTTTTAGTAAATTGCTAGATCTAGTAGGCATGAAATCAACAGTCGATGTGGAGAAAACTATGATGGTTTTCTAAATGAAAAAAGGACAGAAATGAAAGAATCAATGAGAACTCTTGTTGTTACTCTCAGAAAACTATTTGAAGTCATGATTGACCACCTAAACCTTAGTGATTTTTACAAGGAATCATATATGCGAGAAACAAATCCCCATTGATGTTTAGGTAATAATCATAAAGGTACGTATATTCAATAACCTATGTGTTAAGGATGTGGAAAGAAACACATAGGAATATGTTTCAATGGAACGGGAAGATGTTATAGATGTGGAAGTGAAGGTTATAAACCATGAACCTGCAATGGAAAATGGAACCATATATTTTACTATAGGAATGGGAAATAAGTTATTTCTTGAGGGATCAATTGAATTATTTAAATGTGGTGTGAATGGGAATTATACAAACATAATTCCATTGTAGTTATTTTGAGAATGGGATCATGATAATCATACAAATATATTTTTACCAATACCTAATGACATTCCAATTGGGGATGAAGAAACTGAAAATTACATATGAAAGTTATGGTCTATTTCAAAACTGATGTTTTGAAATTATTGAATCATAGGATATGAATCTGGATTTTGTATGTATGAATTATTTATTTCAGAATATATTTGAAAGGAATTGTTATTGGATCACGAAGAATGAGTATTGATTAAGGATTAATCATATAAGTGATTCATGTGTTATGGTACATTTTAAGATGTTGAAATTCTTAAAAGCATTAAGGATCTTTTGATGGTGGGATTACATTAGATGAATTTTTATAGTATGTGTAACCCTGATGTCTGATATATGATAATTTTTTTCAATGAATAATTATCTTTTCTTTTGTGGATATAGTAATAAAGAAATGTTTGGGTTTATATGATCCTTGAATTTGAGGATATTACAAGTTAATACATTTTGGGATGTAAAATGAATTTTATTAGATAACCTTTGTGGTTAAAATATTTTATGATTATTTTTGATGAATTTATCTCATTTTGTGAATGTAATAAAATTATGTAGTTTTTGGAAAAGGAAAACACATAGACCGTGTGACAACCCGTCGCGTCAGAAAAAGCTACGGGAATCGAACCCACAACCAAAGTGCTATTGGGATTTATAACCTACCACTGGAATACGTGAAGTCCCTGGATAGTATGAATAATTCCATTTAGTTAGATTTTTTATGAGTCATGAATAAGTTTATTTTTAGTTATAAATTTTAATGATTAACCTATCATGGAAAATATGTGACTAGGTTAATTACATATCAATATGAGATTTTAAGAATAACTGATGTTTTTTGATGATAAATGTTGAGATTTATCTTGGATGACTATGTGATTAAATCCTTCTGAGATTTTGGTTTCAATCTTCTTTTGATTACATTGATGATTTTTATGGAAAATATTTTATTAAATAATCTTTGTTGAAATTTGGGTATTTTTTGACAAATTTTCTAGATAAAGAGTAGTTTTTCTTTTTGTAAAAGATTATCCTTTTTGGGGATTATCAGATCTTCTACTAACCATTTTTGTTTTGGTTAATTCCTAAAGACATGGGAAAAATATAGTTCATATTTTATTGACTAATCAATTCTCATGAAGTTGAATATAGTACTTTCTATGTGAACATGTCATCTTGAATACACATCATTTGAAAAACTAATTAGTATGTGGTAGGAATTTAGTAAAGGATGAAAGTCTACCTGAATAGTAAGTGTGTTTCCTTATGTTTTTAGTTATGTTCGTAAATAAATTCTCAAATTTATGAAAATTAACATAAAATGAAAATGTTTTCAGTTAACTTTTCCTACTGGGGAATCAAAGACAGTTTAACCCATCACAAGTTCATGATTTTCTTATGGTCAACCATTTACTAATCATATTTTGTATCACTATCCATCAGATCTTGATGGTTTTCTTTCTCCTCAAAATCCATGTTTTCCGGGATTCTTGGTATCTTTTTGTCTTGGGTGACCTTTTTACTTCCCTTCATTTTTTTAAAAGTGATTGATTTATTGACTCTTTTTATAATGGGGGACTTTCAATGAAGTTTCCAAGACCAATTTATAAATTTCGAGGACACAATTCAAAAAAGAATGGAAGGATGTCACATACTAGATAAAAAAAGAATATGAAATTTCAATATTTATTAATATTTTTAAATTAAAAATTATATTTATTTTAATGGGGGCGCTATGTTTGATGGAATTCCCAATACAAAACAATGTGTTTCTTTGAAATCAAACGTTGTACACAATGTGGAGTTGTACTAAAAATAATATAATAATATTATTATTTTAAATGTTAGTTAATTACTAGCCATTTTATTATCAAGAATAGAAAAAACTAACTATAATATTAATAAACATGTTTTTACATTTACCCAAAAAAAAGATAGAGTCTTAAAATGTGAATGAATCTGATTTACTTTAAAAGGATTATTTAACACCTTTTAATGGAGACCACTATTTAAATCTATTATTGGTCACTTTTATATGTTATTTTTTTTAAAATAAAATTCTTCTTTAGAGTGAAGACATCCAAATTATCTTTGGGAACAATTTAGGAATTTTTCTTGAAAGATTTAATTTTTTATGAATAGTGGAAAATATTGTATTTTAATTCAAAACTGCCATTTAGACTAATTTATTTATATGGATAGATTATAATTTAAATTGGTTTTAAAGTTTAATTAGATTATATTTTTATCTTTTAATCTAATTTTGGACATTATAATTCATTTCACTTTGAAATTCTTCATAAACACGAGTCAATCTATTGATAGTTAATATATCTCAAAAAACAAGCTTTTTATTTTGACATGGGAAATTTATTTTATATTAATAAATCCAACTTCTATGTTTTTAATTTAGAAAAATAGACATAATTTTTGAATTTGGAATATCAAAAATAGATTATTCTGAACTTTTGGTTGTTTTCGAAAAAACATCAATTTTTGATGAATAGTGAAACCACTAAGATGTAGTTAAAAACTGAATTTTTCTTTTAAATGAAATATATCCGAATCTATGAATTGTATTTTGAAAATATGAAAAACATGGTTGTAATTAATAATTAAAATTTGGTTCAACAAGACTAAAATAATTTTGGGTTTATAGTAACTATTGACTTTAATTTATCGTAGTTAAAGGTAAATATGGTAATTCAAGATAAAAAGAATATCATAATAATAAAAATTTATTTAAACACATTTTATAACCATATTTGATAGTAATTGACGACCATGGGAATATTTGAGTCGATTTTGGGACACCATGGAGCCACATAAAAGTGATAATGTCACATTATGTTAATTAATATAAAGTAAAGGCAAAAATGACATAAAAAAATATCTTTTTGTAAATAAATTTATACATTGGGTTATAAAAGATATATTTTCAACTATAAATATTATTTTAAATGATAACAATATTTCCTACATCATGGAAATTTTATTTATAATTTTTAGGCATCAAATAAATAACATTATATATGACACAATAATGATGCAGTGTTTGCCTCATTATTAAAGGATGTAAATAAATAAGACTATAATGATTAAAATAATGTTAAAAAAATATTCAATTCTTATTTGATGATTTAATTCCAACCATGAGTATTCTTATATTTGACTTTAATATGTTTGGGATCATTTGAAACCGAAAATAATTATATAATAAAATAATAGTTTAACAATTTCCTAAAGAGCCCCTCCTACATCTTATAAAAAGCCCTCACTTCTAACCCATTCTTCACACATATCAAACACCATGGATCATCCAAACCCTACCCAAAAAATCTCTCATGATCCATTTCTTCCTCTTAGAATCCATACCTTATGCAGAAGGCACTTCATGTAATCATTTTTCTTCAAGCCAAAGGGAGATACCAAATTTAATGGTAAGGCCTTCTCTTAAGTCTTTGTGTATTATATTACATCTCCAACCCCCTAAACTCTTTTTATTCCTTTTTTTATTAAAAAAACAGTACCTAAAATATAATAGGTTTTTTATGAGAAGGATTCTTACTACACTTACAGACACCTAGATCTAAAGGATAATCAACATACTATTTCTGTGGAAGGCAAACTAACACCTCACGAAACGATGATTGTTCAATTATCTCCTAACACCTCTTGTGGTGGCCATTATGATGGAACTATATTTATATATTTTATCTATAATATTTATGTTTTCATTATTATATTTTATTTATCATTTTTATCATACCTTTATGGTTTCCATTCTGGGTAAATATGATAATTTCATTTGAGGAAGTGCAGACTACTGGCCCCTCCATGTGATATGACTCGTTGATGCCATATGTGAGAAGAATAAAGGATAAAGTTAATGAAATTTTATATAATATAATACATGAATTATAATATACCTATTTATTGTTATTCTTTCATTACATTAAATATGAAATAGAATGGAACGTAGCGTTCATGTGTACGTACGACTTACTAACTCTATGAACGGTGCATTTTATTTCTTACCTCTAAATGTTATGCACTATTATAAATACACATATACTGGATATATATGATATATATGATATATAAATCATTAATATAATTTGGTAGAAATTATAATTTTGATCACATTGACACTTGGTAAATATAAGAAGTTCATTTTTGACCCATGTACCAAATATCAACAAAATGACCGTTATTAATACAAATGATTAAAAAATGTTTATGACATGGTAATAAGTGATAGAAAATGAATAAAAAACGTGAAAATGTTATTAATCATGTATAAATTAACATATGTTTATTATTCTGGAATAACAAGGAAGAAACAAGTCAAGTCATACAGGAGGTAAGGGGTTTCTTATCTCACTTTTAATTCCATGAGATTTCCATTATTCGACACTTATTTGTTGCATGTGGGGTACTGTGTTCTTCCATTTGATATATATTATCATGAATATTTTTATATTCATCTAATTATATGATTCATTTGACGGTATAAATTTTGGTCATATGGCTCAATTGATAATAACAAGGTAATTTCTTTTCATCTCACATTATATTCACATGAGAATGTTTCTATATTTACCACTATTTCTATTTGTGTGGTGAATGAATTTCCCATGATTGTATTCTATGTGTAATATATGATAATTTATGGTTAATTAAATCTTCATTTTATGATACTTATTTAATGGGGTGTAATTTTCATAAGTTACCAAATCAACAAGGGAACCAATCACCCTACTCTTTTTTGAAGAATTATTTATTGTTATGTATTTTAATTTTCATCATCTCATATTGGGATATGTTCTTCTATATCCTTATTGCTGTAAATATTATGTCCATTTGATGAGATTCCATTTTCTCTCTCATAAATTCATTTTCTTAATTTTAATGTGATGTTGTTAGGCTATCAAATTTTTGTATGGGAGCTTCTTCAAAAAATTTCAATTCGTTGGGTTATAGTTATACTTCTTGATTATGTCGTACTATGAATATGTGTGAATTTCATTTGATTATTTTAAACATAATATAAGGACCAAGCCTTATTAAATACCTATTATTGAGTTTAGTTATGAAAACACTTCCTTTTACATTGAGGATCATTTCATGTTTAGAGATTTAGATAATTAGGACAAAACATTCATAACATTACACATTGTTACAGAGTGGACACCATAAAAACAGTTTCCATTTTTCTCAAAATATAAAACATTAAAACATAAACAAGACTCCTTGAAAATTAATCAACATTTTAATTGTCTTCCTTGTATTAAACATCCATCAACCTATGAAGAATAATTTAAAAACATGGGATGAGCACAAATCTCATTAAGGGTTAAAAAATGATGGAAAGAGCACATTAGTCCATGAACACTCATAATGTATGAAAACATTTTCAGAAGACATTATTGTTACTCATATATACTTACTTTGTTCAACATGAGATTCACACAATATCCACACAAACATGAGAAAATAAATATAACCATAGAGGTATCTTGGAGAATTACATACATAATCTTATTACCATTTGTGGCTACCTTATAATCTGTAACCCTCACGACTACCTTACTTTGTGTAACCATCGCAGTTACACATGGAGTAACCGTACGACTGACCTCTTACATACTAATACCCAATGAATTGGAGTGAAATAGAGGTAACACCCATCATCATAAATAATCTCAAAGAACCAAAACATAATCATACAAAATAAATAATTCCAAAAAAACATTGCTTTGGAATTTCGTAAAATCAAATATAACAAGAGGATTTTTATAGAAAATCCCCTTATAAATATCATAAAATTGAAGAGATACATAATAGAGTGGATGGAGTATGTATATGTACTGTAAATACACATAATTAAACATAATATAAACAGAATCACTCAAAGAAACAATTTTAATACCACATAAATAATGATGTAGAATGATAACCCAAAGAATGGAAATCAGGTTTAGAATTCCCTTAACTAAGGTTTTTCTTACTTCCAAATTGTATGAACCTCCAGTATAATGGTTAAAAGTCTGTTAGTAATATTTTACAGAAACATGTTAATGTTTATAAAATCTTATATGATAATTTCCTAAAATCATTTAACCCTTAATTGTTAGTATTTTTCCCTTTGCACTGTTTTTGGGTGAGTTCTTAACATGATTTCCATGATTGGTTCATGATGGACATTCTTGTCGATTGGAAGTGAAAATCCAGAATTGGAATGGAGTATTATTTACAAATATCAAGTAAAATAACTTATTAAATTCAACATTTTGAATTCTTACATGAGGATGATTCATAAGTTATAAAATTAATGATGTTTGTTTAGATCATTTTAGTTGTTATTTGATAATAACAACCTCGTTTTGTATTATAAATTAGAAAAATGAGTAAAAAAATACCAGAACCATATGTGAGCCATAATACCTATATTATAACATGTTTCAACCATATAAATGGTTTCATGACCATACTGGAATGAATTAATGGATTTTGAAATCACATTGTCCACAATGTCGGAAATTCGACACAAACGGACAATATTTTTATTCTTTAAATAAGTGGGAGAGGAGAAGAATAATGATGTGTAATTTTTCCATAAATAAGATAAAATATTGAATATAGATGATATCTGGAGATTTCATGCTTCTTGGGTAAGGAGATATGATGAAATAATAAGGAAATAACTCAAAATAAAAGAAAGATTGTGAAATCGCTTACAAAAATCCTGCAACCCAACAGCTACACAACATGTTTTAGAAAAATATTATAAATAGAGGGGACGAAGGTCACCCATCCAGAAATGAATAATAATATAGAAGAGATAAGAAATAAAAAAAATTAAGACCATGGTATAGAAACATGAAAATTAAACCACATAAAAGAGAATTTGAATGGAAAAAGAATGAAATTGAGAATTTTCATACCTAGTAGAGTAACCATTAGAACATGATGGTTGGGATCATGGGGGCTTGAGGAAAACTTGGGAGGAATACTATGAAGGTAAGGAGTCCATATCATCGTTGAGGGAGAATTGGGAATTAATTCAATGATGGGAAGAGTTGGTATTTATAGGAAAAGTAAGAGATTATTTTAATAATTTTCAAGGGACACATCATGATTGGTATTTATAGAACCATGGACATGCCCATGGTATTTTCCCAGGGTATAAGCCACATGGGACACATCATATATTATTTAACTATGCACAATTCTTTCATATTTATGACATCATTATTATAAAATTAATGATGTCATTTACACACTGAAACTAAAAACTGTATTTTTTACTATTCACCGAAAAATCAACAGTTACAGAAAAATACCCAAAATTCAACCTAACTATTTATCGACGTGTAGATATCAAAAATGAATTCCACTTTTTGAAAATAATTTTCTAAATATTATTAATTTAATATTTAAATAAAAGCATACTTAATTCAAAAATTATCAATTCTAATTATGTAACCACTTATATATCACAGTGGAAAACTAACCTAGATGATATTATCTTAAAGCCTAAATAAAATAAATTAATAATACAATTTACTATTAATTAGTGTAATATCACTATTCATATTACTATTCATATGGGTATGTTACTATTCACCAAAAAAAGGAGTTGGTTCTAATAGACTCCAAATAACATACTGAACACAAATGTAGATGACCGTTTCTTAAAATTCAAAACATAGAAGTAAAAAAGTTATGTTTTAAAGGCTAATTAAAAATATATATTTAAAACAATGTTTAATGCATTTCTATTTATTTTTAGAAAAAATTGGGTGTTACATTATCCCCACCTTCTTGAAATTGCGTCCACACAATTTTATTTACATACAAAACAACTGAGGGTATTTTTCCCTCATAGAATTTTCAGACTCCCATGTTGCTTGTTCAACCATGTGGTTCCTCCCCAAAAACTTTACATGGTAGATTACCATACTCCACAATACCTGTTCTTTTCGATAAAGAATCTGAATCGGTTTCTCTTTGAAATAAAGGTTCTCTTCCAGCTGAACTTCTTCTGGGATCAAGACATGGGATGAATCTGGCACATACTTTATCAACATCAAAACATAAAAACCATTGAGTACCTAAAACAATCTCACAAGAAAATCTACCATGTATTCAACTATTCCAACTTTCTCCATGATTTCAAAAGGAACGAAGAACTGTGGAATTACCTTTCCTATTTTTCTGAAAGGCATCACACTTTTCCAAGGAGAGACATTAAGGTAAACATGGTCACCTACCTCAAAAGATAAGTCTTTCATTCTGTTATCTACATAACTTTTCTTCCTGCTCTGAGCTGTCATCATGTGCTGCTAGATCATCCGCACATTCTCAGCCACTTCTTCAACTAACTCTGTCCCTATCAAATTTCATTCACCAACTTCATCCCAAAACACTAGAGTCTGACAAAACATTCCATACAATTCCTAAAAAGGTTCCATTTGATTACAAGAATGAAAACTGTAAATATAAGAAAACTCAAAAAATGAATAATGTTAATCCAAACTTCCCTGAAAGTCCATTGAACATGCTCGAAGCCTATCCTCCAATGTTTGAATCATTTGTTCTAACTTCCCATCTAATTGAGGATGAAAAGCTATACTGAAATTTAACTCGGTGCCCAACGACTTCTGAAGTCACTTCCAAAAGTTAGATGCGAACTTGAGATCTCGGTTAGATACAATTGAAAGAGAAACTCCATGTAACCTGACAATATCCTTGAGGTACCGTTGAGAAAGGAGATACAAAGTCATTTTATCTTGTATTGGTATAAAATGTGAAGAATTTGATAGCCGATCAACAATAACTCAAATAGAATTGTTACCTCAAGAAGTCTTCGGTAGTCCCCCCACAAAGTACATAGATATATTCTCCCATTTACACTATGGCACTAGAAAAGGCTGAAGCATCACCTTTGGTAACTATCACTCTACATTAACATGTTGACACATCAAAAATTCTATGGTAAAATGTGAAATATCTCTTTTCATTCCATACCACCAATAATACTCCCGAAGGTCTATGTACATCTTTGTATTGCTAGGATGAATAGAAAATGGAGAACTATGAGCTTCACGTAAAAATTCATACTTTAACTGGGAATCACAAGGCACACACATCCCTTTTCCAAATCTTAAAACAGAACCTTTATCAAGATTTAATTCTAGAAACATACCCATTTTAACCAATTCTATATTTTTTTATAGCTCACTGTCTTCCTTATGCGCTTACATAATTCTGTCCGATAGTGAAAACTTCACTGAAACCTAAAAAAATAGATGTATTCCTTGCACCATCAACTTCTATGCCAAAATTGATCAAATCATTAATCAAGGGATCATGTTCCAAATGTATCATGGTTAATGATGCATGATGTTTTCGACATAAGGAATCTGCTACTTTGTTTGTTTTTTCAGGATGGTAATTGATCTTGCAGTCATAATACTTTATCAGTTCTAGCCATCTTCACTGCATTATGTTTAATTCCTTCAGAGTGAATATATACTATAGAATTTTATGGTTAGTATATATTTGGAATTTGGTTCCGTATTGGTGATGCCTTCATATTTTCAAAGAAAAAACCACAGCTTCCAATTCCAAATAATGTGTGGGATAATTTAGCTCAAGAAGTATAAGTTGTCTCGAAGAATTGGAAATTACATGATCATTCTGCATCAAAATATAACCATGTCCCTTCAAAGAGGCATCACTGAAGATAAAAAAAACACCATTCCGGAAAGGTAAGGCCAAAACTGGAACATTCACCGATCTCTTGTTCTGTTCCAGAAAACAAACATCACAATCATTTGTCCAAAAAAATGTAACCCTTTTCCGTGTTTACTTTTTTATTGGGCTAGATAACCATGAAAAGTTCTTAACAAACCATTGGTAATAACTTTATCAGTCTAGAAAACTACGAATCTCTGTAACATTTGTGGTTCTTGGCCATTCATCAACTACTTTTGTTTTGGCAGGATCAACTGTTATTCCATTCTTATTGACAATGTTCCCAAGAAAAGAAATATGTTCCAACCAAAAATCACAATTTCTGATTTTTCCATATACTTTCTTTTATTTTAATGTTTTTAAAACAACCCTTATATGTTTTTCATGCTCATATTTATTTTAAAAAAATACCTGAATGTTATCAATAAATACAACCTCAAACGTTTCCAAGAACTCATGAAATACTCTATTCAGAAGATTAATGAATACATAATGTGCATTAGTTAATCCAAACAGAATAAAAAGAAATTTATAATGCCTATATCATGTATTAAAGGCTGTTTTCAGGATGTCAACCCCCTTCACCTTCAGCTGATGGTATCTGGATCTCAAGTCAATCTTGGAAAAGTACTGAGCTCCCTGGAGCTGATCAAACAATTCATCAATTTGAGGCAAAGGATACCTGTTTTTTGCAGTGAGGTTATTTAAATCTCTATAATCAATTCAAAGTCTCATGGTACCATATTTCTTTTTAACAAAAAAACAGGGGCTCTCTATGGTGAAGTGCTAGGACGAATGAAGCATTTGTCAATCAAATTATGCAACTGAATTTTCAATTCAAGAAGTTCTATTAGAGACATACTATATTGGGGTTTTGAAATTGGCTTATCATTAGGAACTAAGTCAATTGTGGATTCGAATTCTCGATCAGGTATGACACTGGGAAACTCATCAGGGAAAACATCAAGGTATTAATTTACCACTGGAACATCATTAATTTGAATAGTTCCCTTGTTTTCAACAATATGAGCATGATAACTTTCATTTCCATCTTTCAATAGATTCTCATCTTCCTGACATGTTATGAATTATATGGGTTCATTCTTGTATACAAACAGAAACTCATTCTAAAAAAAACTTCGTTAGCTATATAGTCAATCTTAGCATGATAATCAAAAAGCCATTCCATCTCTAGAATAATATCAAACTTGACTAAGGAAAAAACAACAAGGTTTGTAGGTAATGTCATTCCACAGACCACAATAGAAAGATTCTTATAATTCCTCTTTGCTATAACATTTCCCCCTTGTGTTTTAACAACATGTTCAGTTCTCATTTGTCGATGAGATATTTCCAATTTACCAAAAAATTTCTCAGAGATGAAGGAATTTATAGACCCTATATCAAAAAAAACAATAGAAAAATCTGGGTGGACAAACAAAGTACCTGATAAAACATCATTGGATGGCCCAACATCTGCTAACGTAGTCGCAAAGGATCCCACTACACCTTTCTTCTTGTATTCTAGCTTCTTTGCATCCTTTAGATCTCTCTTTGGGAAGGCATTTTCATAGTGACCCATCTCACCACATTTAAAACACTTTACATTTTTCTTACAAGGATTATTATTATGATCAATTTCATTGAAATATCAGGATATATGTCCAAACTTACTGCATTTAAAACACTTCCCAGTTTTTCTAAGACATTCCCTAGGGTGTTTCTTGCCACACTTTTCAAATACTGGAAATTGGATTTTTTTTACCATCATATTTCTTTGGTTGATTCATACCCATTTCATTCCAACTGGACCTCTTCTTCTCTTCGTTTCAAAAATTCATATGATCATCAGAAAACTCTATCTCTACCCTCTCAGCACATCATAAAAGTTTCTGAAATCTTTTGAATCCACGATAGGCCAGCACCCTTCAATACCTTGGCATTAATGCTGAATAAAAGTGGTTGATTTTTCTATCAATATCCAAAAAAAATTGGAGCATACCTCCCCAGTCTGGTGAAGTTAGCTTAATACACAACCACTGAATATTCCTCCTTCTGTTTCAATTAATGGAATTTCTTCTCCATTCATAGTCACACCACCATAGGAAAATATGTTTCAAGGAAAACACTATTAAATTCATCCCACTCTAAGGCATAAAAATATTATCTACCCCTGATATTCCTTAACATTGAACACCACTGATCAAATTCCCCTTCAAAATGATAAATGGAACGACTTACCTGTTGATTTTCTGAACATCCCATAACATCGAATATCTTTTCAAGGGCTATGATCCATTCTTTAGCTGCTACTGGGTTAGAAGATCCATTGAACGCAAGAGGATGTTCTCTCATAAAATGTTCCACTACATCATGTTCTGTTGTGGTACCTCTATTGGTTCTCTTGAATGGATGCCACCACCATTTATTTCCTATTTTAGCTGATCCATTACTGTCTCAAACTTTTCTGTTCCAATCCCTACCATTCCGGGTTGTAGTTTCGGAAGGATTTCATTCTGTCGGTACCACTTCTCTTCACCATCCATGTTCCTTCTATGGACATCCATTCTAAACAAACAAGATTTAGATAAATCAAAATGGTAAACATTAAATGCTGTAACATTTCAAATTAAACATATATTTAAAATCATTTAGGGTATTCTATTAACATCACCCTAACCCCTAAAGTTATCTAAACCATCCTCTGATACAAACTATAAGGACCGGACCTTATTACAAACATAATCTTAATTTTAATTAAGAAAACACTTCCTTTTAAATTTATGATCTTTTTATGTTTATAGCATTAGATAATTAGGGCAAAACATTCATAACATTACAAATTGTTATAGAGTGGATACCATAAAAACAGTTTCCATTTTTCCCAAAATATAAAACATTAAAACATAAACAAGACTCCTTGACAATTAATCAACATTTAACTTGTCTTCCTTTTATTAAACATCCATAAACCTATATATAATCATTTAAAAACATGGGATTGGTACAAATCTCAATAATGGATGAAAAAGTAAGGAAAGTCCACAGTAGTCCATGAACACTCGTAACGTATGAAATTTTTTTCAGAAGACATGCTTGTCACTCATATATACTTACTTTGTTCAACATGAGATTCACACAGGATCAAAAAAACATGAGAACATAAATATAACCATAGAGGTATCTTGGGGAATTACTTATATAATCTTATAACCATTTGTGGCTACCTTATAATCTGTAACCCTCATGGCTACCTTACTTTGTGTAACCATCGTAGTTACACGTGGAGTAACCGTACGACTGATCTCCTACTTACTCATACCCAATGCATTGGATGGAAATAGAGGTACCACCATTCATAATAAATAATTCCAATGAACCAAAACATAATTATACAACATGAATAATTCCCAAAAAACATTTCTTTGGAATTTCATAAAATCAAATATAAAAAGAGTATTTTTATAGAAAATCCACTTATAAATATCAAAAAATTGAAGAGATACATAATATAGTGGATGGAGTATGTATATATACTATAAATACACATAATTAAACATAATATAAATAGAACCCATCACACAAACAATTTTAATACCACATAAATAATGAAGTATAATGATAACCCAAAGAATGGAAATCAGGTTTAGAATTCCCTTACCTCAGGTTTTTCTTACATAAAAATTGTTTGAACCTCCAGTATAATGGTTAAAAGAGTGTTAGTAATATTTTACAGAAACATGTTAATGTTTATAAAATCTAATATGATCATTTCGTAACATCATTTCACCTTTAATTGTTAGTATTTTTCCCTTTTCACTGTTTTTGGGTGAGTTCTTAACATGATTTCCTTGATTGGTTCATGATGGACATTCTTGTCGATTGGAAGTGAAACTCCAGAATTGGAATGGAGTATTATTTACATATATCCTGTAACATAAATTATTAAATTCATCATTTTTAATTCTTACATGAGGATGATTCATAAGTTATAAAATTAATGATGTTCGTTTAGATCATTTGAGTGGTTATTTGATAATAACAACCTCATTTTGTATTATAAATTAGAAACATGAGTACAAAAAAAATACCAGAACCATAGGTGAGCCATAATAAATATATTATAACATTTTTCAAACATATAAATGATTTCATGACCATACTTGAAAGAATTAATTGATTTTGAAATCACATTGTCCACGATGTCAGAAATTCGACACCGACAGACAGTCTTTTTATTCTTTAAATAAGTTAGAGAGGAGAAGAATAATGATATGTAATTTTTCCATAAAAAATACAAAATATATAATATACATGATATCTATAGATTTAATGCCTCTTGGGTAAGGAGATATGACGAAATAATAAGGAAAGAACTCAAAATAAAAGAATGATTGTCAAATCGCTAACAAAAATTCGGCAACCTAACAGCTACACAACATGTTTTAGAAAAATATTATAAATATAGGGGACAAAGGTCAGCCATTCAGAAATGAATAATAATATAGAAGTGGTAATGAATAATAAATAAATAAGAACATGGTATAGAAACATGAAAATTATACCTCATAAAAGTGAATTTGAATGGAAAAAGAAAGAAATTGAGAATTTTCTTACCTTGTAGAGTAACCCTTAGAACATGATGGTTGGGACCTTGGGGGATTGAGGAAGACATGTGAGGAATACTATGAAGTTAAGGAGTCTAGAGCTTCTTTGAGGGAGAATTGGGATTTAATTCAATGAATGGAAGATTTGGTATTTTTAGGAAAAGTTAGAGATTATTTTAATAATTTTCCGGGGACACATCATGGTTGGTATTTACAGAACCATGGACTTGCCCATGGTATTTTCCAAGGTCATAAGACACTTGGGACACCTCAAATATTATTTAACTATACAAAAGTATTCCAGATTTATGACATCATTATTATAACATTAATGATGTCATTTACACCCTGAAACTAAAAACTGTATTTTTTTACAATTCACCGAAAAATCAACGGTTACAGAAAAATTCCCAAAATTCAACGTAACTATTTATTGACATGTAGATTTAAAAAATGAATCCCATTTTTAGAAAATAATTTACTAAATATTATTAATTTTATATTTAAATAAAAGCTTACTTATTTCAAAAATTATCAATTCTAATTATGTAACTACTTATATATCACAGTGGAAAACTAACCTAGATAATATTACCTTAAATCCTAAATAAAATAAATTAATAATAAAATTTACTATTAATTAGCGTCATATCACTATTCATATTACTATTTATATGGTTATGTTACTATTCACAAAAAAACAAGTTGGTTCTAATAGACTCCAAATAACATACTGAACACAAATGTAGATGACAGTTTCTTAAAATTCAAAACATAGAAGTAAAAAAGTTATGTTTTAAAGGCTAATTAAAAATATATATTTAAAACAAATTTTAATGCATTTATATTTATTTTCAGAAAAAAATGGGGTGTTACATTATCCCCACCTTCTTGAAATTTCATCCACACAATTTTAATTACTTATTAAACAACTGAGGGTATTTTTCCCTCAAAGAATTTTCTGACTCCCATGTTGGTTCTTCAACCATGTGGTTCCTCCCCAAAACCATTACCTGGTAGATTATCTTATTACGCAATACCTGTTCTTTTCAATAAAGAATCTGAACTGGTTTCTCTTTGAAATAAAGGTTATCTTCCATGTGAACTTCTTCTGGGATCAAGACATTGGATGAATCCGACACATACTTTCTCAACATCGAAACATAAAAACCATTGTGTACCTAAAACAAACTCAGAGGAAAAACAACATTGTATTCAACTGTTCCAACTTTCTCCTTGATTTCAAACGGAATGATGAAATGTGGAATTACCTTTCCATTTTTTCTGAAACGCATCACAATTTTCCAATGAGAGACTTTAAGGTAAACATGGTCACCTACCTCAAAAGATAAGTCTTTCATTCTATTATCTACATAAATTTCCTTCTTGCTCTGAGCTGTCCTCATGTGCCACTGCATCATCCTCACATTCTTAACCACTTGTTCAACTAATTCTAGCCCTTTCAAATTTCATTCACCGACTTCATCCCAAAACACTGGAGTCCGACACAACTTTCCATAGAAGTCCTAAAAAGGTTCCATCTGACTACAAAAATGAAAAATGTTATTATTAGAAAACTCAACAAATTAATCATGTTGATACCAACTTCCCTGATAGTCCATTGAACAAACTCGAAGCATATCCTCCAATTTTTGAATCATTTGTTCTGACTTCCCATCTAATTGACGATGAAAAGCTATAATGAAATTTAACTCGGTGCCCAACGAATCCTGAAGTCACTTCCAAAAGTTAGATGTAAACCTGAGATCTTGGTAAGATACAATGGAAAGAGAAACTCCATGTAACCTGACAATCTCCTTGAGATACCATTGAGAAAGCAGATCCAAATAAATTTTATCTTGAATTGATAGAAAATGTACAGACTTTGTTAGCCTATCAACAATAATCCAATTAGCATTGTTACCTCATGAAGTATTCGGTAGTCCCCCCCACAAAGTCCATGGATATATTCTCCCATTTCACCTCTGGTACTAGAAAAGGATTAAGCATCACCTTTGGTAACTGTCACTCTACTTTAACATGTTGACACATCAAACATTATATGGTAAAATCAGAAATATCTCTTTTCATTCCATCCCACCAATAATACTCCTGAAGGTCTCTGTACAACTTAATACTACTATGATGAATAGAAAATGGAAAACTATGAGCTTCACACAAAAATTCATACTTCAACTAGGAATCACAAGGCACACACATCCCTTTTCCTAATCTTAAAACACAACCTTTATCGAGATTGAATTCTAGAAACATATCCATTTTAACCAATTCTACCTTTTTTTGTAGCTCACTATCTTCCTTCTGCCCTTACATAATTCTATCTAACAGTGAAGACTTCACTGAAACCTAAAACCAAAATGATGTATTCCTTGCACCATCAACTTCTATGCCAAAATTGATCAAATCATTAATCAAGGGATCATGTTCCAAACGTATCATGGTTAATGATGCATGATTTTTTTGACATAAGGAATCTTCTACTTTGTTTGATTTTTCAGGATGGTAATTTGTCATGGAGTCATAATAATTTTTCAGTTCTAGCCACCTTCTTTGAATTATGTTTAATCCCTTCATAGTGAATATATACTGTAGAATTTTATGGTTAGTATATATTTGTAATTTTCATCTTTATTGGTGATTCCTTCATATTTTCAAAGAAAAAACCACAGATTCCAATTCCAAATCATGTGTGGGATAATTTAGCTCTTTAATTATAAATTGTCTCGATGAATTTGTAATTACCTGATCATTCTGCATCAAAACACAACAAAGTCCCTTCAAATAAGCATCACTGAAGATGACAAACACACCATTCTGGAACGGTAAGGCCAAAACTGGAACATTCACCAATTTCTTGTTCAGTTCCTGAAAACAAACATCACAATCCTTTGTCCATAAAAATGTAACCCCTTTCCGTGTTTACTTTTTTATCAGGGTAGATAACCATGAAAAGTTCTTAACAAACCATTGTTAATAACTTGATAAGTCCAGAAAACTATGAATCTCTATAACATTTGTGGGTCTTGTCCATTCATCAAAAACATTTGTTTTGGCAGGATAAACTGTTATTCCATCCTTATTTACAGTGTTCCCATGAAAAGAAATATGATTCAACCGAAAATCACACATTCTGATTTTTCTATATAGTTTCATTTATTTTAATGTTTGTAAAACAACCCTTAGATGTTTTTCATGCCCATATTAATTTTAAAAAAATACCCAAATGTTATCAATAAATACAACCACAAACATTTCCAAGAACTCCTGAAATACTCTATTCATAAGATTAATGAATACATAATGTGCATTAGTTAATCCAAACGGAATTACAAGAAATTTATAATGCCCATATCAAGTACTAAAGGCTGTTTTCGGGATGTCATCCCCGTTCACCTTCAGTAGAAGGTATCCGGATCTCTAGTCAATCTTGGAAAAGTACTGATCTCCCTGGAGACGATCAAACAAGTCATCAATTTGAGGCAAATGATACATTTTTTTAACAGTGAGGTTATTCAAATATCTATAATCGATGAAAAGTCTCATGGAACCATATTTATTTTTAGGAAAAAAAACAGGGGTTCCCTATGCTGAAGTGCTGGGATGAATGAAGCCTTTGTCGATCAAATTATGCTATTGATTTTTCAATTCAAGAAGTTCTATTAGAGCCATACTATATAGGGGTTTTGAAATTGGCTTAGCATCAGGAACAATTTCAATTGTGAATTTGACTTCTCGAATAGGTATGACACTGGGAAACTCTTCAGGGAAAACATCAAGGTATTCATTTACCACTGGCACATCATTAATTTGAATAGTTCCCTTGTTTTCAACAATATGAGCATGATAACTTTCATTTCAATATTTTAATAGTTTCTCATCTTCCTGAAATGTTATCAATTATATGGGTTCATTCATGTATACAAACTAAAACTCATTCTGAAAAACAAATTATTTAGCTATAGAGTCAATCTTAGCATGATTATCAAAAAGCCAATCTATCTCCAGAATAATATCAAACTCGACTGAGGGTAAAACAACAAGGTTTTAGGTAAAGTCTTTCCACAGACCACAATAGAAATATTCTTATAATTCCTCTTTGGTATAACATTTCCCCATTGTGTTTTAACAACATGTTCAATTCTCATTTTTCGATGAGATATTTCCAATTTACCAGAAAATTTCTCAGAGATGAAGGAATTTGTAGACATTGTATCAAAAAAACTATAGAAAAATATTGAGTTGACAAACAAAGTACCTGATAAAACTTCATTGGATGGCCCAACATCTGCAAATATAGTCTCAATGGATCTGACTACACCTTTCTGCTTCTATTCTAGCTTCTTTTCTTCCTTTGGATCTCTCTTTGGGCAGGCATTTGCATAGTGACCCATCTCACCACATTAAAAACACTTTACATTTTTCGTATAAGTATTATTATTATGGTCAATTTCATTGAAATATCAGGCTATATTTCCAAACTTACTACATTTAAAACACATCCCAGGTTTTCTAAGAAATTCCCTAGGGTGTTTCTTGCCACACTTTTCAAACACTGTAAATTGGATTCTTTTTACCGTGATATTTCTTTGGTTGATTCATACCCATTTCTTTCTAACTAGACATATTCTTCTATTTGTTTACAAAATTCATGTGATCATCAGAAAACTCCATATCTACCCTCTCAGCACATCAGACAAGTTTCCGAAAACTTTTTAATTCACGAGAGGCCAACACCCTTCGATACCTTGGCATTAATACTGATCAAAAGTGGTTGATTTTTCTATCAAGATCCAGAAAAAAAAATTGGAGCATACCTCGCCAGTCTGGTGAAGTTAGCTTCATACACAACCACTGAATATTCCTCCTTCTATTTCAATTCAAGGAATTTCTTCTCCATTCACAGTCACCCCACCATAGGAAAATATTTTTCAGGGAATACACTTTTAAATTCATCCCACTCTGAGGCATCAAAATAATCTCTACCCCTGATATTCCTTAACATTGAACACCACTGATCTACTTCCCCTTAAAAATGATAAATGGAAAGACTTACCTATTTGTTGTCTGAACATACCATAACATCGAATATCTTTCCAAGGGCTTTGATCCATTCTTTAGCTGCTACTGGGTCAGAAGATCCATTGAACGCAAGATTATGTTGTCTCATAAAATCTTCCACTACTATCATGTTCTGTTGTGGTACCTCTATTGGTTCTCTTGCATGGATGCCACCACCATTTATTGCCTATGATAGCTGATCCATTACTGTCACAAACTTTTCGGTTCCAATCCCTACCATTCCGGGTTGTAGTTTCAGAAGGATTTCATTCTGTCGGTCCCTCTCCTCTTCACCATCCCTGTTCCTTCTGCGAACATCCATTCTAAACAAACAAGTCTTAGATAAAGTAACATGGTAAACATTAAATTCTATAACATTCCAAATTAAACATAGAGTTAAAATAATTTAAGGTATTCTATTAACATCACCCTAACCCCTTAAGTTATCTAAAACATCCTCTAATACCAACTATAAGGACCTGACCTTATTACATACATAATCTTCAGTTTCGTTAAGAAAACACTTCCTTTTACATTTTTGATCTTTTTAAGTTTATAGAATTATATAATTAAGACAAAACATTCATAACATTACACATTGTTACATAGTGGATACCATAAAAATAGTTTCCATTTTTCTCAAAATATAAATCAATAAAACTTAAACAAGACTCCTTGACAATTCTTCAATATTTAACCTATATTACTTCCTTGCATTACACATCCATTAACCTTTGAAAAATAATTTAAAAACATATGATGGGTAAAAATCTCAATTAGGGATGAAAAAGGATGGAACGACCACATTAGTCCATGAACACTCATAACGTATGAAAACATTTTCAGAAGACATGTTTGTCACTCATATAAAATTACTTTTTGCAACATGAGATTCAAACAAGATCCACAAAAACATGAGATCATAAATATAATCATATAGGTATCTTGGGGCATTAATTACATAATCTTGTAACCATTCTTGGCTACCTTATAATGTGTAACCCTCACAACTACCTTACTTTGTGCAACCATCATAGTTACAGTTGGAGTAACCATACGGCTGACCTACAACATACTCATACCCAATGTATTGGAGGGAAAAATATGTCCCAACATTCATCATAAATAATTCTCTAGAACCATAAAATAATCATAAAACATGAATAATTCCAGAAAACCATTTCATTGGAATTTCGTACAATCAAATTTAAATGGATGGTTTTTAATGAAAGCCCCTTATGAATATCATACAATTGAAGAGATACTTAATAGAGTTTATGGAGTATCTATATTCAAACTAAATACACATAAATAAACATAATATAAACATAACCCATCACACAATCAATTTTAATACAACATAAATAATGAAGTATAAGGGTAACACAAAGAATGGAAATCAAGATTAGAATTCCCTTACCTCAGGTTTGTCTTTCTTCCAACCTGTTTGAATCTCTTGTATAAAGGTAAAAATAGTGTTATTAATATTTTACAGAAAACTTTTTATGTTTATAACATATTATATGTTCATTTCATAACATCATTTCACCATTAATTGTTAGTATTTTCCCCTTTCCACTGTTTTTTGGGTGAGTTCTTAACATGATTTCCATGGTTGGTTCATGATGGACATTCTTTTCGATTGGAAGTGAAACTCTATAATTGGAATGGAGTAGTATTTACATATATCCAGTAACATAAATTATTCAATTCATCATTTTGAAATATTTTTTGAGGATGATTCATAAGTTATAAAATTAATGAAGTTCGTTTAGATCATTTGAGTGGTTATTTGATAATAACAACCTTGTTTTGTCTTATAAATTAGAAAAATGAGTAAAAAAGAACTCCAAAACCTTGGGTGAGTCATAAAACATTTATTATAACTGGGTTCAACCATATAAATTGTTTCATGACCATAATTGAATGAATTAATCGATTTTGAAATCACATTGTACACGATGTTGGTAATTCGACACAAACAGACAATGTTTTTATTATTTAAATATGTGGGAGTGGAGATTAATAATTATGAGTAATTTTTCCATAAAAATGATAAAACACAGAATATACATGATTTCAGGAGATTTCATGCCTCTTTGGTAAAGATATATGAATAAACAATAAGGAAAGAACTCAAAATAATAGAAAAATGGGGAAATCGCTTTCAAAACTTCGGCAACCTAACTGCTACACAACATGGTATTAGAAAAAAATTAAAAAGAGAGGGGACAAGGGTCACCCAATTAGAAATGAATAATAATATAGAGAATATCAAGAATAATATGGAAATAATAACATGGTATAGAAACTTGAAAATTATACCACATAAAAGTGAATTTGAAAAGAAAAATAAAGAAATTGATATTTTATTACCTTGTAGAGTAACCCTTAGAACATCATGGTTGGGACCTTGGGGGATTGAGGAAACCTTGGGAGGACTACTATGATGGTAAGGAGGCCAGATCTTCGTTGAGGGTGAAATGGGAATGAATTCAATGAGGGTAAGAGTGGGAATTTATAGGAAAATTGAGGGGTTATTTTAATAATTTCAAGGGATAACTCATGATTGGTATTTACAAAACCATGGGCTTGCCCATGTTATTTTCCCATTTTATAATAAATTTGTGACACCTCACATATTATTTAACTATACACCAGTCTACCCGATTTATGACATCATTATTATATCATTAATGATTTCATTAACACACAGACACTAAAAACTTTATTATTTATTATTCACCGAAAAATCAACCATTGCAGAAAAATTCCCAAAATTCACCGTAACTATTAATTGAAATGTAGATTTCAAAAATGAAGTCCATTTTTGGTAAATAATTTTCTAAATATTATTAATTTAATATTTAATTAAAAGCACACTTAATTCAAAAATTAACAATTCTAATTATGTAACTACTTATATATCACAATGAAAAACTAACCTAGATACTATTATCTTAATGCCTTAATAAAATAAAATAAAAATAAAATTTTTATTCATTAGGGTCATATCACTACTCATATTACAATTCATAAAGGTGCGTTACTATTCACCAATAAATGTTGGTTCCAATATACTCCAAATAACATACTAAACACAAATGTAGATGACCATTTCATGAAATTCAAAACATAGAAGTAATAATGTTATGTTTTAAAGGATAATTAAAAATATCTATTTAAAACAGTATTTCATTTATTTCTATTTATTTTTAGAAAAAATGTGGTGTTACACATAATATCCACTTATATTGGGGTTATTCTTATTTTTCACACATAATTATATAATTGATTTATCCTTAATCTTTGGATACCATATTTAGAAGAAATTCCATCTCAATTTACATTCCATTGAGACTTAATTGTTTTATACAGTAATTCTATCTCATATGGGTTATATATTGTCCACTCAAATATTATGGCATGAATAATATTATTCTTAAGATATTATAAAGTATTGATGAAAATCTATTCCTCATTTATTTTTATTCACGCTTCTCTCATTTGGTTAAGAACTCCTTAACTAAAATATTGTTTTAACGATTTATTCCTTTAAATCATTATCATTAATGTCCCTAATTTAAAAATGGTTTTAAGGACTTAATTATATAGATATTAATTTTTTCAAGTGAAAATTTATTTAATAGTATAAAAGTTGTATGAGACACTTTGATTCAAAAATCTTTTTATTAAATTTTTTAAATGGTTTTGAAAATAGTTTGATAAAGCATTGATTATGTCTACATCTTGAAATGATATGTTGTCATTTCAATTTGGAAATGTTATATTTCGTTTATGTTTTTCTAAATGATATAAATATTTTATGGTTCTTGGTAATTTCTATAATATATGGGTGGTTCTGTGATAATCTTAGGGTGGGTGAGCTCGAGATAGCTCTCCAATGCATTGGGTAACATGACATAGCTAAACATTACTATTTATCCTAAGAGGTTTAGGGAATATACTACGACGTGTATTCCAAATTTGACTCCCTATGTAGTTTTGATAGATACAATGTATGTATTTTATGAATTCAATAAGTTACCTTTATGATTTATGATTTCTGGGTGTTATTCATAAATCTAATGAATTCATATGGTATGATATTATTGAAAATAATGGTTTCATTTTTTTTATTTGTTGATGGGATATTATTTTAATTCCTTATTTTATATCTCTTAATGATATTTTTATGCTCATCCCACTTTTTTGAAATGTTTTCCAAAAAGAATTAAAGATGAATATGGGTCATGTATGAGATCAAGGAAGAGTCATGCTGTCTAAAACTGGGAACTAGACATGTTTATATATTATTTTATGAAAAAATAGATACTAATTAGTAGTGTATAATGGTAATTTTCAAGTTTATATGTAATATTTATAGCCCAATTCTCTAAAACTCTAAACATGAAAAGATCCACAATGTGAATTATTTATTTAATTAATGATTATTTAATGATTAAGGACTGTTCCTTATAGAAGGTGATCCTTGAATGTGATCCCCATATCTCTACATGATATACCCTATATTGGAAATAGATTAGCTTATACCTCTTCTCACCATTCCTTGTGGAATAGATGAATTCCACCTAGAACTCCCTCTCAAAGTTACTCCAAAATCCTCAGCTTCTTTCTACGCCCTAATATAGAGAGTCCACCAATTATGTGAAGCTCCCATCATCTGGGTCACGACAAGAGGAACCCATTACTCAGTTAGAGCCCATATCAAGATGAAAGCTATCACCAGATCCTTGAGTCATCAGTATGTCTCCATGTCTGACACACTTAACTCGTACATCCAGAGGGTCTATCGGTGAATGGAACAATGCATATTATTCCACTAGTCTACCTCCTCCTATCGATCAGTCCTCTGATGTTGATCCAAATCAGCATCATGGGCCTAAATAACCCACTCTACTCATAGACATCATCAAGGATCTATAGCTAATTGGTAAACAAGGAATTCCATTTCCCATGTAGTGTAGAAGACCTCTTTTAATTTTTTATTAAACATGATATTCATTTTAAATTTCCTTGAGACCCGAAAAAAGAAAGAACACAAGTCATCATGATTCACGTACAACTTCTAGGGTCTCTACCCTGAAATCATTGTAGTCTCACATTGACTTTCGGTAGGTCCGTAGTCCTTGCATTAGATCACACTAGGGGGGGGGGAAATACCATGTCCTATCCAGACTTCCCAGGAATATTTCAAGCACTGTGATTTCCTTACACTATATCCCTATAATCCCATGAAATTATCACTTGGTATAATCATAAAATCCATCCAATCTCTCCAAAATCCCTCTGATATCATTCTGTCATGACCCTCCTTCACCAAGATGAGAGAATGGATATGTAACAACCAAACCATTCCTTCTTCAAGTTGATGGAGATATAAGGACCCCTAATTCCCTCCTTCAATAGGACTCGGAGTGGAGACTATCACCAATGGTATAAAATCTCACTAAAAATGGAAGTCATTACCCTTTTAATTTAATAGGATCGATATAAAAGATGGTAAATCCAATAAAACTCTAAAAACTAAATGAAAAACTAATTCCAAAAATCCACTCCCATATGTGAGTACAAAATAAACTAATACAAGGTACATGAAAACTATAATGAAAAGTACCAAAACATAATAAAAGTAGCAACAACTCATGATGCATTAATTATTAATGTCTGGATCAGTCTTCAAGATACTATTGGAAAACAAAAATCATTTTTACATATGAAATGTTAGTATACATGAATAATCATTATGGAAAAACAAAATCTCCTGTTCACAAGTTTGGAGGCATTATAATTTCTTGTGAGATAATGTGATGACAATAACACCTACCAAGGAAACTATCCACCCATCCACACCAAGTCACAGTCCAAAAATAATGCTTGTCAATAAATTAATATTAATAACACATTGATATTTGTGTACACCACACTGCTTTCCAACTTGTTATTTTGGACACCCTATGCATCCGAACTCCCCAACAAATTTCATCGTAGTCCCACTGTCACCCCAACAACAACCTTATGGGCCATCACCAATCCTCCCACTAGCATGCACCTTATATTAACCAACCACACCTAACTACACCCATAAACACCTGGGCCATCACAACCACTTCCTACTGCTGAAAAAAACATAGGCCAGAAAAACATTTGTCTCATCTGAATATACATGGGCCTCAACTTGATGAAACATAAAAAACAAATCTATCCATGAACACCTAGGCCAACCACCACAACACACCCTGTCCGATGAGTCTTGTTCTATAATATACCATTGGCTATCAGAGCCTTCCCAAAGCAACATGGGCTACTTGGGAGAGGGTTTATAAAGGATATAATAATTAGCAGCTCATAAGAATGTTGGGGGAAACAACGTCCACCATGAAATAGGGGTGTTTGGCGTAGAGTTATCAACAAGGGTGGAGTTCGAATAAGAAACACAGAAACTAAACTTATATATATAAATAAAAAAATACTCATCCCAACAGAAGTGTTCCGAAACAAACCATCAACCTATAGACAACCAGAGTACAACCACCCCCGCTACTATTGCTACATGAATGAACACACAACATCCACAACTAAAGCACAAAACATTTCTGGAAAACAATCCAACGGTTTAAACCTTTACCTTATAATGTTCATTTGATGCTATTTAAATATTCATTCACTACCAGGAAACAAACAGGAATAATCACGTGCCAAGACAAGAACTGAATGAAACATCCAATTAACAAATTCAGTAATCAAACCTGGTGCTCCTGTAAAGTCACAACAACAAATGGGACCAGTTATATTCCTTGATGTACTAGAATAAAACCAACCCCAACATATGGCCCCAAAATTTCTCAAATACACAACCAAAATCTAAGCAATAGGAGATCCCATCCCCATTCATGTCACCCTGCAAACATTAACCAGAACAAGAATTAGTATTAGCAGGATAGTGGAAATGATTTTTCAGTTTTTTACCACACCATTTATGATGTTATATTTTTCCATTTGGTTAATCGGGGTGATCACACAAGGTTTCATATTCATTAAGATTCCATTTTATCGACCAACTATACTTGATTAACTAGTTTTCATGTTACATCCATTCAATTACAAGATTATATAGAAAAAAAGAGGTTCATTAGTGTGCAAGAAAAGACTACCAACAAACACTATTTTCAGTGTGAATAATCCAATAAAAATCACAACATTAAAATGTACATAAAATAAAATATGCTACTCTGTCATCATCCCCACCCATTCATTAATTAAAATCCTTGTTATTATAATAATTACGGTTTTCCTTCATCCACATCATGAGGGAAACGATATAATAGTTTCCTCACATGATAATCTGTAAATAAAGACAAAAAATACCCCTACATGTATCATCAAGGATTGATGTTTTTTATCCTCACGTCAAGAACTAAGGATGTGCGACATGCAGAGGTAGATCATTAAAGACACCAAGGCTGAATAGGGAGGGATCCAACATGGGAACATGATTCTTCTTAGAAGGAAGTCTCTAGTCTCACTAATAGAGACCAGAAAGAAAAAGGAATGGAGGAAATTGTATTATGAAAATTCATGACCCTAAAATTAGGGAGACGCTTTTAAGGTACTTATTAGTTGGAACATGGATTAACTATGTAGTTGGGAGGTTTAGCTTGTTGGGATTAATTGAAATTTAATAATTCTCCTCATAGATGGTGGAAATAATATATGTGAGCTAATATATATTATTTTAATGGGGGGAAACGTGTAACATGGAAGAAATTTTAAAACACAACAAAGGTGTGACCTCGAGGAAAATTTATACACATTTAGGTAACTCAAGGGTTGCTTGACTCTTGGGGGTTTAAAATATCTTTTACTATCTTTAGCTAGATTTTGAAGGGACATCAAAACAATTTTATGTCAAATAATACCTTAATAGGGAAAATAGGAAGGTCCTAGAAAAATAAGGAAGGGCTCACTATTAGCTGTGCTCCCGTCGCCCTGACACTGTCACCATGGCACCATCGCCCTATCACAGTAGACCTAGAACTATCACCTTGGCACCATCCCCTAGGCACCGTCACCCTGGTTCTTTTACCCTAGCACTGTCACTCTTGCACCATAGCCATGCAACCGTTTCCCTGGCACTGATGCCGAATGGTGTTATGGACAACCAATCGGTTCCACCGGTAACCATCAGTGTCACAGAAGACCATCAATGCCACAAACGCTCATCGATACCACCGACACTAATCAGTGAAACTGATTCTCATTCGTTCCACCATTCGTTCAATCCTAAAATTTGGAAAAATCCTTAATGTGTCACTGATGGTCCCCAGGTCACCCCAAACACTAGAATTTGGGAATGTGATGGACCAGGAGGGTCCAAGACATTACATTTTAGGTACTAAATATAGGAAAATAAAACTAATAAAAAAATATGATGAATAAAAGAGGAATAGAAGATTTTTTTAGTGTATAAGTTTTTTTTATTTTCCCAAAATATAAATTCTGTGTATACAATCCTGAAAATATATGAGATTTTAACATAAACCCTAAAACCATATCCCATGCTTATACATAAACATTAAAATGAAAAATATGAATATATATATAATTATTATAAATTTATTCCAAAAACATTTTCATTCGTGTATTACTATATATTATTCTTTTATAATTTTCCATTTTCTTTTTATTAACAATTTCATTCTAAAAATGATCTTTCAGCCGAAATTGATATATTTTCCATTAATATTACTATTTTATGGTTGTGGTAAAAAAATAAAAAAAATATTAAACAAATGTAGCATCAAAATAATGAAATATGTATAATATTTTTTCATACTATAAATTATTAACTATATATTTAATTCTTGGTTCAAAAATTAATTGCCTCACATAAAGTTAGTAGTTTTTAGATACTAAGGGGTAGTGTTTTCAATTAAAAATTGATTGATAGAGAGGAAGATCACTAATAATTCAACAGTAATGATTTTTAATTTTTTCATAAATTAGATATTTATTTATTAAAAACAACTTAGTTAAATTCTATATAAAATAAAAATTAATAAATGAATCAAATCATATTGTAGACATGGTAGAAATTATAGATGCATATGCAGTGTCATTATTTTCCAATAGGTTGGAACCAACGAGTGTATATAAGATCATATCAAAATTAATGTTGAACACTTTCATAAATATCATATAAAAAAATTAAATCCATTTTAATAACTAATCATAAAATGCATTGATAGAAAATGAAATACATCACTTTGTGGAGACGGTAGTCTAGACGTACACACATGTGATACATTCATTTATTATTTTATGGAATTGAGTTTGAAAAGATAAAACAATTAATATATTAAAATATTAGTATAACTATGATGTTGGATTTATTATGTCGATATTTATAAAATTAGTTCAGATTAAATCTTATTAGAATTATATTCTGATAGAGTTTATTTGGAAGATACTTCTACTTTGATATACCTATTTTGGTATACACCTTATGAATTCATACGATTGTATTAGGATAAAACTAAATGTCCAGAAATTATTGTATTTAATCATTGAATATTTGGGTTATTTTTTGATTCAAATTTTTCTACTGATTTTGAAAATAGTGGATGGTAAGAGGATTCCTTTTATAAGATATTGGTGTGACACAAATGAAATATCCAAATTGGATAATATAATTTATTGTCAAATTCTAATTAATTATTTTCCTAAAGGAGGATAAATTATTTTTATGAAAATATATTGTCAAAATATCACCTAATAAAAATATTTAGTCAATTTTATGTGGTATTTTTAATATTTTCTTTATGTTTAAACAATAACTAAATCTGTTATAACTCTTACTGTGGTACATAATTTATCTTTTTTCACAATATATATTTACCCATAATTTTTGAACTAAATAATATATATTAATTTATAATTGTTTTAAAAAAATAATTTATTTTAATTAATATATTTTCAATAAATTTTGTAAATAAATTTAAAATAATTTCAAAAAATGTTATGATTTTTTTGAAAAAATATTTTTTAGACAAGGAACTACATTTATTCTCATTTTAGGCATACTAATTATCATTTAATTTATATTATAAAATAATGAATGAATATATATTCTATAATTACTACTAATAGAATTAACCTATAGTTATTTATGTAATATTTTATGAAAAAAACATATTATACAATAATTTAAAATGTTCTATTGAAAATAAATATTTTACAATTAAATGAATTTTTTCAATGCAATTAATATCCAGGGAAATAATTTTTTCTGTTAATAAGATTTCTATTTTATTATTATTATTAGTTAGTTTTTAGATAAAAAATGGTAAAATAAATAAAACATACATGATAAAAACTTTTATAACAAAAAAATACTTAGTATTAATTTTTATGATCCTAAAATTTTCATAATGAATTAAAAAAATATTTTCGATAATTATATTTTATTTATATATCTTATATTTTTATTTTTAATATAATTCTAATAAAATATTCACATAAGGACTTGGTTTAATATAAATTTATAAATTAAAGAAATAAAATTTATTAAATTAAAATATATCCTTAACTCCCAATGTGTTACATTATAACCCCATTCACATGAGGTATTTGTTTAATATATATTCATATATTAAAAACGTAAAAATTATTAAATTCAAATATATCATTAACTCCCTAGGTGTAACATTATAACCAGATTAAAAAATCTCTTTACAATTTCAAAACTCTAATATACATAGATTGTGAGACTTTTTTTATCTTTTGATCCTTGGTTCCCAAATTTCATCATCTAAATAATGGTTCCACAACAATATGTTGACCATGTAAAAGGTGTTCTTCTAGAATTGTTTCTCACTGAAATATAGAATTAACTCTAGTCTTTTGTCATAATATTTATCACAATGTATTGGTATGGGATCTGATATTATTACACATGGCACATATTGTATGTAATTCCTCTTGGGGGATATACTGAAAAAATAAAATAATTTAGATATATTTGAAAAATGTTCCATGAAATAAAAAACCATACCTTTTTTATCATTATTTACAAGGGACTGATATACATAGTTACCAACATTCAATTATTTCACAATCTTACATCCTTCATCTAATGAGATGTTAATTGTAAAACCTTGTCAATAATATTTGTATATATATCTCAATAATTGTTCCAACATAATTTTTTTGATGACTAGTTACCCTGATTCGTTATTGAATGTATGTATCCCTCAATATCATTTTTTAAATTTGATTGGGTCCCAATAGAATTCATTCTTTTAATTTATACTAACACATTAGAATTAAATTGTTCCATCCACAAATTGACATATAATGATCAATATGAATTCTTGAATGGATACTATTGGTTTGATAAAACAGAACTATATGATGGATTTGAACACAAAAAAATATAATTCTTTAGATTATTCTCCAAATAAATCTTCAAGGGTTTGAATGGCCCTCACATATAGGTTATATACCTGAGAATGATATAAAATGATATACTTTGACTCCATATTCAAAACATGATGATGTTTTGTCTAGCACATCTAGTTAAATAATATATCCCAATCATATAGATTATAATATTATAATTTATTTAACAACACAATTACTATAGTTCATATCATTGAATGATGATCCATAGTGAAATCCTCATTTATGGCAATGAAAAATTAACATCATGAGGAGATCTACCACTGAACAGTTATCATTATCACATTTAGTTATTTTTCTAGATTTAATCATTGAAATACAAAGTTATTTTCTCTTATTTTCATATGATTATTGAAATATATTCTAACAACCCCTTAGAATTATGTCTCTCTACCTTAAATTGTATACATACTTAGAATCATTGTATATACTATTCAATATCCCATATCATGATGTACAAATATAAATACTCTTTAAGATAACTATTATGTTTTATTCAGTGAAAATATATTGAAAAATATGACAAATAAGATTCATCTAAAATATCTTTATTAAAATATGATATTATAAAGACATGTAATTTGTTCTTGAAACACATCAATCCATAAAAAATATGGTTTATGTCTGGAACATTTATCATATTTATATATAGTTCGTCATCATTATTGTATTCCTTAAAAAATATTAATATTGATTGATAGTTAAACATTAATCTAACACATATATGATATTTTACAATTATAAATTATTTTAAAATAAGTATTTAGAAACATTGTAGTATTGAATCACATTCATTCATCTTCATATACAAACTAGCATTTCCACCCTGATAATTTCATGCACCACCATGTATCACCTCATAGGGTTTTAATATATTGAGAATTCATAACAACAAATCATTTATAACCATATTATTTCATCCATATTTAACTCATTTAATGTGAATATATACATTAAAATTATATGAACAATATATACATATGATTTTTCACCATAAATATAATACTAATATAATTTAAATAAAAAATTTATAACATTAATCTCATATACATGAGTCGGGTTATTTTTTATTAATATTAAATTGGTGTGATGATTAATATATCACATTATTAATATTCATGTTATTTATTAAATTTTCCATTTTAAATTAATAAATATATATCAAGAACCCCTCAATAATGTAAGGATCTTTTAAAACATGTTAACTTCTGAAACAACTCCTCAGTTAATTTTTGTTTTCTAACATTCATATATCAAAATAAAATTATATCCATTTTTATTCTGGTTATTTATAGGATTTTATATCCATGATAAATCCCTTAAAATATTTTGTGGTATCTATATATCCCAATATATCATTGGAACATGGTTACTATGAATGGTATCAACCATTTCACAATGACATCCATCTTTGAGGGATTTTTGATATACCATCACAATCGATTACATGAGTCTTTAATTGTAAATTTTATTAAAAGAATTCCATCATTATATATTTTTTATGTAAGTTATCCATCCTAATGGACATCCATTAAAATCCCTATATGGATATCATGATCTTATTTTCTAATAGAATAAAAAATAACATCCTCAGTAATGTGTTCCAAAAATAGATCAAGAAAATCTCTAAGGCACTATTCATTAAATGAATGATGATTGAAGGAGAATTGTTAGCCCCAAATGGAATATCTATAAAATAATAATGATCATACCTTTTAATAATGGTCCTTTTAAGTATTTCATCTCTTTTTAAACTCAATTTTTAGTATAATGAATGATGGTTAGATTTGAGGTGTATGATTCTTCATTTTGTTGATAAATTAATTCACCCATAGAATGTAAAGGAAATATAGTCCTGTTATTGATATTGTTAAGTTAATTATAATCAATTCAATGATGCATCAACCCATATTTATTCCTATTAAAATAGAACTACTGTAACACATATTAACAAACTTGAGTATATTAATCCCTTAGTATTGTTATAATATAGTTTATTCACTAATTCCATTAACATTATCAGGTTTATTCTATATATCTACTCACATATAGGTGAGGAAAAAAGTATGAGTTTGATAAAATATATAGAACATTGTGATTTTAGGTGAATACTTGCAATGCCTTAAAGAATTATTTCATAAAACCTATAGACAATAAAAATATCATTGATGATGAGTTTATATAAAAAAAATTTAGATAAATATCCCACATAAATATGTAGTAAGACCCATTCATCCATCTAATTCCCTATAGGTATGTTCAAATTATTTGTCACACTAACAGATGATAATAGATTGATTTTTTCTATCAACCACAAATTACCTTCCTTGTCAGTTGAAATTTTTCATATATATATATATATATTTCAAATCCATTATAAAAGAATAATACTAATGGAATGATAGTAATATGAGAAGTGGGGATATTCATAAAAAAATTAACATGAACTCCATAACTCACTCGAGGTGGGTATGTGTGAAATCACCATCATGATCCTCTTTGGACACTGGTATGGTATTGAACCTTCCATAGCCTTGGACCTACCCCTTATATTAGGTTACTGAATTGGATTGTTACCATGTCCACCACACATATGATGTTATAATATAAATAAATATTTTTGATGCACACTATTTTCACCCATTAAACTCTACATTTTCCCCAATAACTAATTTATTTTTACCCATATATTCTCTAAATAAAAAATATTATAGTTACACAAATACATTTCCATTCGTTCATCTTACCAAATCTTTTTCACATGTAATATTTAATGTTATAACATTCATTCAATGAAACAAATAGACAACCCAAAAACTAAAATTTTATCATCTAAGGTGTGTCATTAAAATAACCCAAGTTGAGGACATTAAATATAAATCAGTATAGTTATATATAAATTATAACTTTTCATGGAATTCTAGTTATAATTTAATATAGTACCTCATTATTTCTGTTATTTCCTTGACTATAACAGTAATTTTTCACATGATTCCTCATAGTTCCATCAATTTACTAGGACCATAATGATTTTTTTAGTAATTAGTAATAAATTTTTGAAATAAAATAATATTTGAAAATGAATAATTGGAGTTGTAAATCATTATATATCATTTTCTAGATATGGATAAATTATTTATCTTAGTTCATCCATGATCGTAATCTATTCCAAATATTCATAGTGGCTCATTAATAAAATTTGAATTAAATCATTCATATCCCTGAGGAGTTCCATTCATAGTGAACATTCTAAATCTCACATACCATGAACATATAATGATCATTTTTATACTCAATCATCACTTTTTGGATTTTCATCCATTACAATACTTATTCCATAATCAACTCCAACATTTAGAATTCAGATACAAATTTAATTACGGGGAATCCACACCATATATACATTACTAAAAAATCAAGAATTTATTTTATAAATTCTATAATCATAAGGTATATCACTAATGTTTTATAAATATAATCTATAAAATTAATTATATCTACACCTAATAAAAACTACAAATATCGAACCATAACATATATAAATATTGTATCATTAAATATTATTATCCAATATATTTCATAGTAATACACACCAAAGGACCCTAAATCGTTTGTTTATTCACATTCTAGATATATAATTAACAAATTTCATATAATAAAATCTCTAAAATTGTTATTCTGTCATAATAGCCTTCTCATAAATTTCATACATTACACATTTATTCAAAATTTGGGAAAAACAAAAGCCTAAGAATTGGTGCACATAAATTCTCAGTAATGGTAACTAATTAAGAAATTAATCAAAGATAATAATTTATAATCAGTATAATGGTATGAAACATGATATTAAATTATTAATTTAATAACAAATTAAAGAAATATAATTAATCATAAATTCTGAAAGGGGTTTGTCAAAACAAGACACATAAGCCCAAAGAGTGTGGAATCATAAATAATTAATAATGATCCCAAAGAATATATCATAAGTTTAGTATATATGTTTTTTTCATACACATATTTATTGAAAAAAAATTCCATATTATGGTTATACATCAAAGGATGTCAATGTGGATTGGGTTCACTCATCATTACATCATTCCCATAATCATGGATAACTGGCATGAGTATAATAGTAGATAGAGTCCCATATATTACTGGTCAAACTCCCCACTCAATTCATTATTATATATTGAGATATAAATATATACAAAATTAATTGGTGGTCAACATAATTCCCATCCAACCAGTCACATAATGAAAAAAACACATATTTGTACCACAAGATCATAGAACATTCATCCTATCATCATATTGTGACTCATGGAGTGGAAATTGATTATACATACCATAAATCACATTATAAATGAATAATTCATAGAATATAAATAGTTTTTTTTAAATATTTAGTTATTTTAACATAACTTAACCATTTGAAAATAACTGATTCTCAGAAATAAATTTTGCAAGTTCATTTAAAATGTGGTAAAAGAATGATTTTTATAGAAATAATCATAATTCTTCATCATTATAAGTCATCAAGAAAAATTATTATCATTGTATTATTATTTTTGGTCCCTTTTTAAGTATAGAAATCATATAAGGATGTTTTACTATATTAAAAAAATACATCTGAAAGAGTTTTTGGGAATTTTTTTGTAGACATGTTAGAAAAGAATTTCATTCAGTTAATTTAAATACATTAATTCTATTGAATATGTATAAAAATATTTTCAATAAAAATAAATAAAAAAAATTTAAAAATGCATCTAGATAATGGAATTCTTATTATTGGGGAAAATCCATTCATATAATAAAAATTAAAATAGAACATTGTTTCAAGAAATTGAAAAAATAAAAAATGACTTATTAAAAAAAATGATTACATTGAATAAATTCACAATATAGACAATGTTTTTGAAAATTTGATTCTTATGCATTTTATGTTAAAGGTATAATCATATGTAAAAAATTTAGTATTACAAGATATAGATGAAAACATTCATCCACCAAATATAACATTATGTTAATATTTGATTTGAAATATTTCATTATAATTTATTGTACTAAGGAGTGTAATATTTTTCTAAAAAATACAAATTATTGGAGTATCTATAGTATAATAAATTATATATAATTTAATATATATATATATTGATGTTAATTTCCATAGATATAAATTTTAAATTGATAATCCCCAAAAATATTTGTAATGTTAAAAAAGCCATTACATTATTTATTGTATTTATTTTTACACCTTAAATACTGATTAAAAATATATATTAATTTATATAAATTATATTATAGAACTATATTAATATATAATTTAATATGAATCATTCATTAATGTTTTTAATATTCCATTTGTGTAAAATTTTAACATTAAAAGGATCTTCCATGTGAATACGATACTTTTTTCCACCCATGTTTTGTTTTAATGGTCTCAATAGTGAATCCGTGGTAATTTTTTCATAATATCATTAATATTAAAAATGATATAATAATAACTTTTTTTTATTATATACAATATAATAAAAAAATAAACCGTGGAATAAATTTTGAAAAATATCACACTATGTGGATGATATTATATATGTATGCATGTGTCATCTACATTTGTGTTCAATGTGTTATTTGGAGTCTATTGGAACCAACTTGTTTTTTTGGTGAATAGTAACATAACCTTATGAATAGTAATATGAATTGTGATATGACCCTAATGTATAGTAATTTTTTTATTATTTTATTTTATTATGGTTTTAAGATTATAACATCTAGGTTAGTTTTTCATTGTGATATATAAGAAGTTACAAAATTAGAATTGTTGATTTTTGAATTAAGTATGATTTTATTTAAATATTAATTTAATAATAATTAGAAAATTATTTTCAAATAATGGAATTCATTTTTAAAATCTACATGATTATAAATGGTTATGGTGAATTTTGGGAATTTTTCTGCAACAGTTGATTTTTCGGTGAATAGTAAAAAAAATAGTTTTTTGTTTCGGTGTGTTAATGACATAAATAGTGATATAATAATGATGTAATAAATTTTGCCAACTTTTCTATAGTTAAATAACATGTTATGTGTCCCATATGGCTTATACCATGGGAAAATACCATGGTCAAGCCCATGGTTTTGTAAATACCACTCATGAGTTGTCCCTTGAAAAGTATTAAAATAATCCCCCACTTTTCCTATAAATACCAACTATTCCCTTAATTGAATTCATTTCCAATTCTCCATAAATGAAGCTTTGGACTCATTACCATCATATTATTCCTCCCAAGGTTTCCTCAAGCCCACAAGGTCCCAACATTCATGGTATAAGGGTTACTCTACAAGGTAAGAAAATTCTCAATTTTTATCTTTTTTCATTTCAAATTATCTTTTATGTGGTATAACGTTCAAGTTTCTATGCCAAGTTCTTATTTACATATTATTATTTATCTTCTATATATTATGATTAATTTCTTAGTGGGTCACCCTTATCCCTTCTATTCTTAATATTTTTCTAAAACCATGTTGTGTCGTTGTTTAGCTGCCAAATGTTTATAAGTGATTTCACTAATTTTATTTTATTTTGAGTTCTTTCCTTATTATTTCTTAATATCTCCTTACCCAAGAGTCATGAAATCTCAAAAAAAGGTATATTATATATGTTATATTGTTTATGGAAAAATTACTCATCATTATTCTTCTACTCTCTCAGTTATTTAAATAATAAAAACACTGTCTGTTTGTGTCGAATTACCGACATCGTGGACGATGTGATTTCAAAATCCATTAATTATTTTAAGTCTGGTCATGAAACCATTTATATAGTTGAAATAGGTTATAATATATGTTTTATGACTCATCCACGGGTTTGGAATTCTTTTGTACTCATGTATCTAATTTATAAGACAAAACGAAGTTGTTATTATCAAATAACCACTCAAATGATCTAAACGAACATCATTAATTTTATAACTTTTTAATCTTCATCATATATGAATTAAAAATGTTGAATTGAATACTTTTTTTACTTTATATATTTAAATAATACTCCATTCCAATTCTGGAGTTTCACTTCCAATCGACAAGAATTTCCATCATGAACCAATCAGGGAAATCATGTTAAGAACTCACCCAGAAACAGTGCAAAGGGAAAAATACTAACAATTAAGGGTGAAATGATGTTATTAAATTTTCATATAAGATGTTATAAACATGAGAATATTTATGTAAAATATGAATAACACTATTTTAACCATTATAAATGTGGTTTAAACAAGTTGGATGTAAGACAAACCCGAAGTAAGGGAATTCTAAACTCAATTTCCATTCTTTGGGTTATCCTTATACTTTTTTATTTATGTGGTATTAAAATTGTTTTTGTGATGGGTTTTATTTATATTATGTTTAATTATGTGTATTTACAGTATTTATACATACTCCATCCTCTCTATTAAGTATCTCATCAATTGTATGATATTTATAAGGGGCTTTTCTTTAAAAACCCTCTTTTTATATTTGATTTTACGAAATTACAGAGCAATGTTTTTGTGGAATTATTAATGTTGTATGATCATGTTTTGGTTCTTGTAAATTATTTATGATGAAGGGTGGGACCTATATTTCCCTCCAATTCATTGGGTATGAGTAAGTTTGAGGTCATCCGTACGGTTACTCCAAGTGTAACTGCGATTGTTACACAAAGTAATGTAGTCGTGAGGGTTACAGATTATAAGGTAGTGAAAAATGGTTACAAGATTATCTAAGTAATGCACCAAGATACCTCTATTATTATGTTTATGTTTTCATGTTTGTTTGGATCGTGTGTGAATTTCATGATGCACAATGTAAGTATATATGAGTGACATGCATTTCTTCTGAAAATGTTTTCATACGTTAAGGGTGTTCGTGGACTAATGTGCTCTTTCCTTTCATTTTAATCCCTTACTGAGCCTTGTGGTCATCCCAAGATTTTAAATTGTTTTTCACAGGTAAATGGATGTGTAATAAAAGGAAGGAAGAAATGTACAATATTTAAGAATTGTCAAGGAGTCTTGTTTAAGTTTTAATGTTTTATATTTTGTGAAAAATGGAATATGTTTTTATGGTATCGACACTTTTAAAATGTGTAATGTTATGAATGTTTTGTCCTATTTATCTAAAGCAATAAACTTGAAAATATCCTCAATGTAAAATGAAGTGTTTTATTAACTAAACTCAAGATTATGTATGTAATACGGTCAGGTCCTTATACATATTACCATTATAGATCTGACTAATAGAATAGTAATTTGACCTTTTGAATAATATTCTGACCATTATATTAAAACCATTTATATGTATTTATAAAAAATATATTTAGGTATCATAATAAATGATAATATAAAATTTATACTACCCTATTGAAATTTTTTATTGAATAATATACTAAATGATCATATTTTTATAAACATGAATGATATATTTTATAAAATATAATAAAAGATAATTATTTTCATAATTTATACATTAAAAAAATGAATCATTATAATGATAATCTAGTTTTACGTGAGAATAATTTATTTATAAATATTAAAAATATTTATCGTAATAATGACATTACAATTTTAAGACTTATTATAAAAATATTTAAAATAATTTTTTTAATATAAATAAAAATATTTCCAAAAAATGGATTTCATAATTTGAATATAAAAATAACGAAACCTTACTTTTATTGTTATTATTTTTTATTCAATAGGTGATTTTTTATTGAATAGTGAAATACTTCAAAAAAAATTATTTTTCGTCTTTCGAATAACAAATGAATTATTCATTCATGAGTGATATAAGGAACAAAATTCATGATCTCAAAATAAGTTTTTATTGTATGTTGATAGAATATTTAATACTATATGTATTTTTGAGGATTCATAATAACCTGATCAAAATTATATTAAACGAAACCCCTCTTCTCTGGATATAGATTCTACTCACACTATCCCTACTTCCCACCTTATATAAGCTTATTATCCATCACATATTATACTATAATATCTCTCTATACCTCTCAAAAAATGAAATTAGTTTTATTAACACAAAATAGACTATACAAAGTTGTCTTAACAATTCATCAAATAGTGGAAATCCAAATTGTAATGGATTTTAAATGAGCTCTCCATTAATATTCATTTATTATCTCACCTCATCACTACTACCAAACATGATTAAATAATGAATCATATATAATATATTAAATTTAATTTAATTTTTTTATGAATAATAAAAAATCATCACAATATAATATTAAATATAAAATGATAACTTATAATAATTTGGATTCACTTCGTCTAGAAAAAAACAGTTTTTATCCACCGCCATCATATATGGTATTGTTAAAGATATATCGAAAATTTGTTTTTAGACATATGCGTGAAAATACTTATTTATTATTAAAAAGAGAACCAATGTTATTTTAGGTAGAGGGGAACCAATAACATGTCATGTAGGCCTATTACCAGTATCCCTCATTACAATGTCAAATGGAACCATGGCCATAGAGGCCAGTCATTATACTATTCTCAAATAATATCTCACATCGGAGGTCGCCTGTCGATGAAATTAATCTGATCCCAAGACCACATGGAATAAATTAATATATTTTTGGAATTAAAACCCATTAAAGATGAATCATAATATTAGTACAGTATCCTTTTACTTTACATAATACAGTCCTCAGACTTCTAACATATGGTTCAATTTCTTTTTAGATATTCTCTCATTAAAATTATAGAAAATTGGTTTGATAATGGATTATACGAAGTTTTTACCACTCAACAAAACACCAAACTAAAATTGATAATTATGTTAATGATTTTATATTATATGAAATTTAATTTTTAAAACATTATTAATAATAATATATTTATATTTAAAAAAAATAGTTCACATTAGATAGTAAAACCACATAAATGACAAAAATAAATAATGATACCATTTTTACTAAATCAATCATCACTATGATTGAACACACATTAATATTTTTTAAAATTTAATCTATTTTGTAAATTAATATCATTTCATTTCACTTATAGAGATATATTACCTTTTTAATTGATCCTAAATAATCATCCAAAATATAGTAACCATTGAACATGAAGAAAATATCCTTGGAATATTAATTATAGATGCATTATCTATATAAAATGGGATTATACTGAAATAGAAGAATAATAATAAATTATATATAGGTTAATTAGGATACGAATAATGTTTTTAACCATCATTATAATATAATTCATGTTGATAAGTGAATGTACTTAATGAATCCAAATCTGGGTTAAGGGAACACCCTACAGCTCCAACTTGTCTTTGGGTTTTGCCATATTTATATCGTCATCATTTCTTCCCTCTATTTATATTTATGGATTGATTATAAAATATGACAATATGTCACATATATATTTAAATAGATTATTATCCCTTCTTTTATAGTGATATACTAGTTAATGATGTTCTGTTTCAAATGAAATTTAAACTAGATTTTATGGATCATCAAAAAATTTATTTTATTTAAAAAAAACACATGAAATATAAATAATAAATATTGTTTTTCATGAAATAATCAATATTTTATGGGTAAACCTCCAGTTTTATGTCTTCATTCATGAATCATATGGAATTATTTCCATATTTAATGATTTAATGCATTTTTAATAATACCTCAATCATGATATTATATTCCAAAATTACTTCAATAATATTTCCCATGAAATTTTCATCAAATTAACAACATATCTGAAACCTTATTAAATTTATGAAAACATTTAAACATAAATATTCAATTAATTATATTTTTTTTAATTCCATTTTATATTTTCAATAATTTTTATTTATTATAAATTTATATATCCCATATCATTCCATTAATATTTATTTTTCTTACACCATACATTTTATATCCTTATATGGAAAACATATTCAAGTATATTTTTTGATTGGTATTCCTAGATAGCCAACAATTTTTTTGGATAATATTTATATCAAATGAGATAAAGCTTGTTGTACTATAGATTAAACATATTTGGATAATGAACAATAACCACCTTAATATGATGTCTCGTTATTATACTTTGATTTATTATTAAAACATCAATTATAATAATTTTTCCAAATTTCATTGATACAATGATCTTCTTATGAGCTATTATTTATATAATTCTTCCCAAAAATAATTCACGATTATTAACATTAATGTTATTATATAATTCAATTAGTCTCAGATTCTTCACTTCATTATCATGAAAATTTCTTTACTAAAATTTTAGATAACCCATTTCCACAATGTATATATATGGTTATTCAATTATGTATTCGATATTAAATGTTATTTAGTGAATAATTTTGGTAATTGATGTAAATGTATTTCCTTTTAGATCATTGTTCATGTATAATTATCCTATACTTCCTAACACAAAATACCATCAGATCCATTGGGTTGTGTTTGTGTATTTTTATGGTATAATAATGTAACCCTATTTGAATGTGTCGTTATTCACAATATGTTTTATCAGAGTAAGGATTTATTATTTTTTGGGATTATTATATGAATATATTAGTAAGAACTATATTGATAAAACAATACATTGTAAAATATTAGGATTTTTTAATAATGAATATAGTTGGTGTTTCCCAATAATGAAGTCTTTATATGGATTCTACAAGTTCATGTGGATAAAGCAGTAATAAACCAAGGGTATTTACAAAAAACAATCTTTGGGTGTTAAGTAGTCATATACTAGGTTCATCAAAAATAGGAATTGATGCACACATTGTTTTCTAATGTCATTGGATATTATATATTAAATTCAAATTATTTATAAACTACATTACCATGGTCATAAATAGATGATCATTATAGAAAACCTAAAAGGGAAATTATCATGGATAACCCAAATTGAAACATATTGAGTCATGAGATTTGATATTAATGCCTTCTAGTTATTATTACGTCATAGATCCCTTTTTTCACGTAAAATCCCAGATATATCATGGAATGTTTTTTCATAAATTCATTGGAATTTTATGAGTCCACAGTTTCTGACAGCGCCTGATTCTGAGACCCGGTGTGCCCAGAATCAATTTATGAAGTGTTTTTCGGGTATGTTCAGTAAACGTATGTGTGGATTTTTCTATCTTTTGAACTGATGCTCGAAATTGAAATATGAGGACTCTGATGAACTTGCATCGCAATTATTCTCTTAAGAAGACCTTTACCACATTTGCGTTTGGCCGAGAGTGGATGTTAATTTTTGGGATTCTTGATAAATAAAATAAAATAATATGTGTCATAATGTTATTTTTTGGAGGTTATTATATCTAAAGTGAAGTTGGAGGTGGGGCCCAACACACACATAACCTCCCTTAGGAGGATAATGTGTGGTGGGGCCCAGACGAACACCAAACCCCCCAACTCCCTATGTAACTCTCTTTTAATTAAGGGAGTCTCTTAAACTTTTAACACTACCTTTTAATTTTTGAAAACATTCTACCTCCCACCATCTTTCATTAAAGTTCCAACACCATTAATTAATGAATTGAGCTTTCACAATTAATTAATTAATTTGTAATTTTATGAATTCTTTTAAATTCATTTGAAGGGAATGGAAATATTAAAATGATAGGGAGGCTATTGTTTTATTTTAATAGTCATAAACCTTGTGGAGAGCTAGGGAGTATTGGTGGAACCTTGGCGAAATAGGGAGAGATTTCCTCAAATGAATAACGTTTATTCCACCGAAGAACGACGGCACAACTCCTTATACCTTTGTCAACGGGAGCGAGGGAGGGAAGCACCGCCGCCTACGAAGTACACCGAGGGTGACGTCTCAACATGACGTTTCAAGCTCTACTTCCTCGGACATTGACGGACGAATTCCCTCTTCCTCAACGCCCATCTTCCTTGACTCATCAATGTACAACACCAATTATGAGGTAGGGGTTTTTTATAATTTTAAATGAATAAAATTATACCCTCGTTCATGATGTATGCTTTAGTTCATCTTTGGCCTTTTGTTATCGCCTAACGCGTAGTGCACGGGCCAAAAAAACATGGCCCGAAAAACCTCCATTGATTATTTTGCGTTGATAATGGAGGTGGAGCAGGTAGAGCATGGTTTCATCGCACTTCTATGGATGAAGACGGAAGTGACCATGCTGGCTGGGGCGGTCGGAAGAGGCGGCGGTGGCTGCATGGCAGCCACATGGAGAAAAATTTGCATCCCCCATCAGAGGGCTACTCTGGCTGAAGAACTGGCCAGCTACGGCCGGCCGGGCCGGTGGACCGCGACACCCAAAGGTTCCGCACAGAGGAGATGTGGCCCTCAATCGTCGGCCACTTGGGTTGAGCGAACCTGCCGGCTACGTCTGGATGGGTAGAAAAATCACGGAACCCGCACACACCACCCGATGGGGTAACCGCAGCCCACAAACGGGGGGCCGCTGGCCGGAGAAGCAGCCAGCCACCTACCGGCTGGGCTGACATCCTGCGACACAACTTGGAACCACTTGGGAAGGACAGCGGCCTGCAGTGCCAGCCGCTGGCGCTGGACAGAACCGGCCAGCTTCGGCCGGACGGGCAGGGAGAGGCGGTAAATCTTGGGGCCGCAAGGTGTACCGGACCGCCACACTCCACCGTCTGGGCCAACCCCCCGCCAATTCGGACCCACCAAATAGGGCCAAGCTGATATCCCAGCTAGGTCGAACCCACCGAACCGGGTTGGGCCGACCCGCCAGCCCACTGGGCATGACGGGGCGTGCCTGTTTTGCTTAAACTTGAATAACGTCTAGACCTTGTTTCCGATCGTCACTCCATATGCGGAACTGAGACCCTTGCGATGAGGCGGTACTTTTGAGATACTCTAAGTGTGATGTGGAAAAATTTGAAAAACAACCGGCTTTGGATCGAGCATAAATCGAACCAGGCCTCTCGAATGGAAAAACTAATAACTCTCAGACCAGAAGTCTGATTGACGCGCCGTCTGTCGCGTTGGGATTATTTTGATGAGATGGAACATTGGGATACATCAACTCAATATTTTGTGATAATTGATGTATCGACCCCTTTTCTTGAGGAGCGTACCCTCTTGGGATTGAGCGTGCTGTGTGCAAGAACCCTATAACAGGTTGCGACTGCGATGATGACTACAGTATTGGAATCCTCTGTGGGTTTGATGACTAAAATTTTACCAGAATCATATGTGGTTTTGATAGTTCTGACAGAGTAGCTGGTCCTGTATCCTGTGTGGGTCTGACAGCTTAGATGAATCAGTGACTATATCTGATCATCTCTATTATACTAGAATAGTTGGCTTGTATGCTTTTTGGGTCCGACAGCTTTGACGAGATAGCTAGCATGTATCTTGTGTGGGTCTGACAGCTTAGAAGAGATAGCTGGCATATATCCTGTGTGGGTCTAATATCTTAGATGAGATAGTAGGGCTGTATCCTGTGTGGGTCCCACAGCTTAGCCTGACTTTTATCATGTGTGGGTCTGACGGCATAGATGATCTATTGGATACATCTAATCATCTACAACTCTATACAATTTTTGCATAATTATTTGAGATATGTCATGTCTTTCAACCATTATAATCAGGGTGATTTACTTTAATTCCTTTGTGGAATTGGTTTGTGCTTGGGCTTTAGAGTTGCAGCCGGACTGAGATTGGTAACATAGGTATATGTATGGGAATATACCTAAGTAGTGTTGGTTGATACTTCATGATTGCATCCTTTTTATTTTGATTATACTTACTAGATATCGTGAGAACTTTCAGGTCTCGGGGTCCCTAATGAGTATCGTTATACTCACCCCTGCTCGAGCTATGCCCGCACCTCATTGTGTTGGATGTTGATGAAATATAGCACTGACGGAGGCTTAGTGCACCATGACTTGATGGTACTCAGAGGTGGACCTTGTGATGAGTCGGCACACCGAGGAGACTGGCGGATGTGAGTGATGATGTGGCCATCTGTACCTACCCTTCAATTAGGAATCTACAGAGGACGATCCATGAGCTACTCTTTACATTTAGTTGTATTTTCATTTTTACTTGTACTTGTTGTTCAGTTGGGTTTGTATACTTGCCCATTTACATTCGAGCACACTAATTTGTATTTAGTTTTATTTAGTGTTACATCCTATTGCATACTCTGTTGTGTCTGTTTACTTTCATAAACGCAATGCCTTACCAGCTTAGAGATTTACAGTTTTGGTGCTAGTCGCCAGCCACTGGCCTATGGGAGGCGGGCTTGGGGTAGTCACGACATGAGTTCCAAGGATGGTTCGTGAAAAGTTGGTATCAGAGGATTCAGTTCTACCACAGAAATTAGGACTCTGATCTATCTTACTATAAAGTAATAATGTTAAGATTATTGAGAGTGGTTTTCAGTACATGGAGTCCAGTGTTGGTGTTGTGGCCAATATATCCATATACGAGGACCTTGACCTCTAATTTCCGGCTCATTGCACGAAAACCCTGATAGTGTGTGTGTTTCAAGAGATTCCTTTGTGGTCTCTTTGAGTCAGCTCACCAGGTAAAACTTATCGACCATGGGGAATCTGTTCCTTATCAGGATTCTACTGGGAAGATAACCATCTAGGGTTTTCAATAATGTACACGATGATGGCCACCGAGCGATGAGGCTCTGGTTTAGGGCCCTCTTTCTATGTTGGCACCATCATGTGGTGGACCAGAAGAACCACCACCCGTAGGGCAGCAGATACCCCCAGACACAATGGCAGATGTTGCACTCCGAATGAGTACGTTGCACGAGTTACAGCGACAGAGGCCTCTGAGGTTTCGAGGTGAGACATATTCCTATGCAGGAGAGGACTGAATAGAGGAGATTACTGATGTTTTTCGACTTGTTAAGACACTAGTATAGAAGTTGTTGATCTTAGCTACTAATCGTTTTCAGTGAGCGACCATAAGGATGGTATTCATAATGATGAATTTTTTGTACATGGACTATTTTCCGAGATGGAACCTTCAGGCATTGTGCCAACTATATCACTTCTTGTTGGACAACAGAAAATACAGGCGGTACCGATAGAGGATCCTTGTATCCTTATTACCTTACATGCGTTTCAGCACCAGATATCCCTCATGTTCTGAGGAAATCCCAACCCATAGGTGGATGAGTACTTTCTTGAGGAGGGGGTTGAGAGATTTCTAGATCTTATATAGCTTCGGTAGGACGACGTGTCAGTAGCTCAATATTCATCTAGGCATACCGATCTTTCCTCGTACTCGATGAATATGATTTGATCAGTGCTTTAGATATCGTACCTCTGAGTGAGGTATGTTTAAGGATATCTGACCCAAAACTTTTTCCTCTAGTCATTCATACTTATGTTAGGGTGCTTTAGAGAACCTTTGTGTTTGATTGTTCATTGGATGAGCGGATACAACCAGTGAATGTTATAAATTGGAAAGCATGAATCTGGCATTAGTCTCAGAGATTTCGGCGTGTGAGATGTTTCAGGAAGTGGATGTGTTAAGGAATGATGAATCTGTCGGGAAGCAGGAATGGAAGTTGGGATAGGAGAGCAGCATGAGGTGGTGAATATTTTGACATGTTACATCCACCTGCCTTGGTAGTCCCTGCTAGGCTCATCGAGTTGGAGGGTAGGGGAAGAGGGTAGCGGCATGCGGTCAAGGAGTGTGACCTAAGGTCTCTGAGAATGATTTGTGGTATGGTCTGTGTATACTAATTTCTTTCGTATCAATAGGCATTGGTACTAATCATTCCTTCCTTCCATGAATATTTTCCCAGAAATAGTGTTTCTAGTTAAGCTGTTGACTTGACCCTCACGTCTGGAGATACCTTTGTGAGGAGACTTGATAATCACACATATGCCGATGGTGTGATCTGAACCTCGAGGGGAGACTTTTGGTTGGCATATCATGGTGGCAGTGTCAAGGCCTTACGACATTAGTTTGGGTATGGACTGGGCAACCACAGTTCATACACAGAATGACTATTTTTGGAAAAAAGGTTGTGTTTTATAAACAACGTTGGGATGGGGTTTTCCTTGGTCGATAAAAAGGAAAACCTAGGCAGCACAGGATGGAATCATGCATAAGAGGGTGCAGTCAATCACTCTGGAGTAGGCCAGACTTATCATTGTGCCAGAATTCTCTAGAGTTGCAGCACCACTATCAGCATTGACTAAGAAGGGAAAAACCCTTTGTGTGGTTAGAGAGATACTAGAAGAGCTTTTAGGATGTGAGGCATATGTTGACCAGTGAGACCATATTTTGGCTACCGGAGGAGGGAATTGGGTATGTAGTTTACTATTATGCATCAGGGACCGAACACAGGTGAGTCCTGACACATGAGTGAGTAGTGATCCCGTATGGTTCACAGATGTTGAGATATCACAAGATGAACTATGCTACCCATGACCTGGAGTTAGAAGTAGTAGTCTTCACCTTGAATATGTGGTGGCACTATCTGATGGGTGAGCATTTTACAGTCTACTCCGACCACCAGAGTCTTAGGTATATCTTCTCACAGAAGGACCTAAACCAGAGACAATGGTGATGGCTTGAGTTCCTCTATGACTATGACTACGAGATAGTCTATACTCTTGAGAAGGGGAACGTTGTAGCAGATGATATCAGCAGGATATCATGAATTCGGCTCTAGGAGAGGTGACAGATAAGATGGCTCCATTGCAGATATCCTTTGTGGATAGAGTTGGAGTAGCCATTTTGTAGTCTCTCATAGTCACTTCTCCACTTCTTCAGTGACACACATAGGCATAGTTTGTGGATTTTGACTATGAGACACGACGTTCTTATATATCCTCAGGGCATGCGCCTGATGGGTTTTCTGAAGGTTGGGAGCACATCACCCACTTCACAGGGCATACTATGGTACCATTTTTACTATAGGAGTTTGTGTTGGGGGATTTCCACACTTCCCCTCTAGCGGTAAATCCAAGAGTGGTGAAGATGTATCATGATCACATACGACATCACTGGTGGCCCGGTATAATGAATCCAGTAGTAGATTTTTTCTCTCGATGCCTCACTTGTCAGCAAGTGATGTTAGAGCATCAAGTTCCAGCAGGATTGGTTCATCCCTTAGAGGATCCAGAATGGAAGTGGGACATAATATCCATGGATTTCATGACAGGACTTACACATACATCTATAGGACACGACTCTTTGTGATTGATTATTGACTGACATACAAAGCCGGCCCACTTCCTAGTGATCAGAGAGTAGAGCTCAGTAGTGATCTTGTGACGCCTCTATGTACAGGAGATCAGATGGCTTCATGGTGTTCCATCGATGATCGTTTCCGATCGAGATTCTCGTTTCACTTCCTGGATATGGAAGGGGTTTCAAGAGGTTTTCAGCACGCAGATTCTCTTGAGCACTATCTCCCATCCTCAGATGGATGGACAGACCAAGAGGACCATTCAGAATCTCGAGGACATGCTTCGTACATGTGTCCTCAATATTGGTCACTGGTTGGAAGATCACTTACCCTTGGTGGAGTTTACCTACAACAACAACTACCACTCCAACATTGGGGTAGCCACATACGAGGCACTGTACGGCAGACCATACAGATCACCTCTGTGCTAGACTGACCCAGGGGAGTCAGCACTTTTATGACCAGAGATGGTGCAGTCTACGATGGAGAAGGTGTAGATCATCTAGGAGCAGATGAAGACTGCACAGAGTATATAAAAGTCCTATGCTGATAGGAGATGGAGACCACTAAAGTTTGAGGATGGTGACCAAGTCATCCTTCGAGTCTCACCTTGACGAGGTCTATAGAGATTTGGTCGAGGCGCGAAGTTCTCTTCGTGATTTATCGGGTCGTTCTAGGTCCTCAGTAGAGTAGGCGAGGTGGATTACCGCCTTTCTCTTCCACCACAGTTGTACTGGGTGCACGGCGTCTTCCATATATCTCAGCTGAGGAGATACATACATAACCCGTGCCACATCATCGACCACAGAGAGCTAGAAATTGATGACTGTGTGACTTCCACGGAGTTTTCAGTGGACATTGAGGATCAACAGGTGAGGGTCCATCGTGGATGGTCGATTCCTCTGGTGTGCGTTCACTAGTAGCAGGGGAACCTCCAGAACAGCTCATGGGACTGGGATGCTTGGATGTGTGCTCAGTACCCCCATTTGTTTCCCTAGTGTGTGTTGCAGCTTTATGAGGACATAAAGCCCTGTGGGTGGGGTAATGTATGACCCAGAAATTTCTTGGAAATTTTTTTCATAATTTTCTTGGGAATTTTACGAGTCCATACTTTCTGACGGCACCAGATTCCGAGGCCCGGTGCGCCCAGAATCAATTTCTAATGTTTTGTACGGGATCGTTCAGTAAACGAACGTGAAGGTTTTTCTATATTTTGAACCGATGCCGGAATAGAAATCTGAGGACACCTATGAACTCACAACACCAATATTCCCATAAGGATACCTTTACCACCATTGTGTTTGGTCAAGAGTGGAAGTTAATTTTGAAGATTCACGTTAAATTAAATTAAATAATGTATGTCATAATTTTATTTATTTGGTGGTTATTATCTCCAAAGAGAAGTTGGTGGTGGGGCCCACCCCCCACATAACCTCCCATGGGAGGATAATGTGAGGTGGGGCCCACACGAACACCAAACCCCCCAACTCCCCATGTATCTCTCTTTTAATAAAGGGTGTCTCTTAAACTTATAACACTCTGTTTAAAATTTTGTAAACTCTCCACCTCCCACCATATCTCATTAATGTTCCAACACCATTAATTAATTAATTGATCTTCCAAAATAAATTAATTAATTTATAATATTATGGATTCATTTGAATTCATTTGAAGGTCCTGGAATTATTAAAATGATAGGGAGGATTTTGTTTTTATTTGGTTGGAATAAACCTTGTGCAGAGCATGGGAGTATTGGTGGAACCTTGGAGAAATAGAAAGGGCCTTCCTCTGACGAAGAACGTCGGTTCCACTGAGGAATGACATCACGAATCCTTCTACCTTCTTCAACAGGAGCGAGGGAGGGAAGCACCGCCTCCCATGAAGTACACCGAGGGCATCGTCTCGACACGATGTTTCGAGATATACTTCCTCTGAGGTTGACAGAATGATGCCTGTCTTCCGAGATGCTCGTCCTCCACGACTCGTCAACCTACAATGCCAATTACGATGTAGGGTTTTTTTTATTTTTAAATCAATAAAATATTACCCTCTTTCTTGATGTATTCTTCGGTTCAACTTTGGCCTTTTTTTATCGCCTAACGCGGAAGGTGTGGGCCGAACAAACACGACCCGACCACCCTCTATTGATTTTTTCCCGTTGAAAATGGAGGTGGAGTTGGTAGGGAATGGTAACATTGCACCATGAATGATGAAGGAGGGTGCGACCAATCAAGTTGTGGTGGTTGGATGAGGAGACAATGATCGGAGACGGCGACCGCACGCCAGCAGCGTGGAGGAATACTTCGGCCCGCATCCGTGGGCCGCTCGGGCTGAAGAACCGACCATCTATGGTCGGTCGGGCTGGTGGACTGTGACACCTGGAGGTGCCGCGCGAGAGAGATGTGACCCACAACCACGACCCACTTTGGATGAGTGAACCGGCCCACTACGGCTGGCCGTGCAGAACAAACGCGGCGCCCGCAGGTGCCGTGTGACGGGGGAACCGTGGCCCGCAACCGCAGGAGGCTCACCGCAGAACCAACCTGATTCCTTCCAGCTGGGCTGATGACCTGTGGCACCACATGGCATCACATGGGAAGGACAACAACCCGCTGTGCAGGCTGCTCATGCTAGACAGAACCGGCCCACACCATGGGTCGGGTCCGCGGGTGGACCGTCCCCATAGGGTCGGGCCGACCCCCCTAGCTAGTTCAGATCCACCAAACCGGGCCAGGATGATCCCCCAGCTGAGTCAGACCCACCGAACTGGGTCAGGCCAACCCGCCAGCCCACTGGGATATACGGGCCGGGCTCGTTTCGCTTAAACGTGAATAACATCTAGACCGTGCATCCGATCGACGCGCCGTCAATGGCACTAGGACCCTTGTAAAGAGGCGGTCCTTTTGCTATACTCTAATTTAGTTTTGGGAAAAATTGAAAAATGCCCAGGTTTGGATCGAGCGTACATCCAACCTGGACCTTGGAATGAAAAAGCTAATAACTCTCAGTCAGGGCGTTCGATTGACGCACCGTTTGTCGCTTTGGGTTTCTTTTTATGAGATGGAACATTAGGATACATCAACTCAGGACTTAGTGATAGTTGATGTATCAACCCCTTTGGCCGAGGAGCGTACCCTCCCGGGTTGAGAATGCTTTGTGAGGGAACCCAAGAGCTGCCTGCGTCTGCGACGATGACTAACATACTGGAATCCTCTATGGGTTCGACGACGACAACTGTACTAGAATCCTCCATGGGTTTAACAGTTCTGACAGAGTAGCTAGTCCTATATCCTATGTGGGTCCGATATCTTAGATGAATCAGTTGTTACATTTGATCATATCTATTAATCTACAATAGATGGAATGTATCCTTTGTGGGTCTGACAGCTTAGACGATATAGCTGGCATGTATCCTATGTTGGTCTGACCGCTTAAATGAGATAGATGGCCGGTATCCTTTGTGGGTCCGACAGATTAGAAGAGATAGCTAGCTGGTATCCTATGTGGGTCCGACATCATAGCTTGTCCTATATCCTATGTGGCTCTGACATCTTAGATGATCTAGTGGCTATATCTGATCATCTATATGTCTCTATAATTGTGGCATACTTGTGTGAGCTGAGTAATGTCTTTCAAAAATTATCATTGTGGTGATTGAATTTACTTCCTTGTGGAATTGGTTTGTCCATTGGCTCGAGATTTGGAGCTGGAATGAGATTGGTAACATAGGTATATTTATGGGATTATATATAAGTAGGGTTGGATGATTCTTCATGATTTTATATTTCCTCTTTTTTTATCCTTAGTGTATATTGTGAGACCTTGCGGGTCTCGGGGTCCCTACAGAGTATCGTTATACTCACCTCTCCATGGGCTATGCCTGCACATCGTAGTGTTTGATGCAGACGAAGAACAATGCTAACGAAGGCCAAGTGCCCCATGACTGGTCGGTACCCAGAGGGGGACCTTGCAACAAGTTGGCACATGGAGGAGACTGACAGACGTGAGTGCTGAGGTGGATATCTGTACCTACACTTCAGGTTTGAATCCCAGGAGGACGATCTAGGATCTTCTCTTTAATTTCATCTATTTTTCCCTTTTTTTTACTTGTACTTATTGTTCAATTGGGTTTGTATACTGTCCCATTTACTTTCCATCACACTCTTTTTTATTCAGTATTATTTAGTTTTACTTCCTATTGCGTACTATGTTTTCTTTTTTTACTTTCATAAAGGCAATGCCTTCCCAGCTTAGGGATTTACGTCATTAGTGCTAGTCACCAACCCCTGGCCTATGGAAGGTGGTCTTGGGGTAGTCATTGTATAGGCCCCATAGACGGGTTGTGACCTTCCAATATATGATAATTTGATTAATTTTTCTCTTTCACAATTTTCATTTACATTTAATTATTGATTAAATATGAAGAATCAAGTTAAAAACTAATGTTATGTGAAATGAAATGATTTACCAAATCATATTCCAAACCTTATAGAATATTTAGATGAGAAATTCATGTTTTTTATTCCATATTTCAATCAAATTATTAGTAATAAGTTGAATCTTGTGGACCTACCACATTATAAAGAGAATAAAAATATTGTTGCTGAGGCCTTAATGTGAAAATGATGTCATACATTTAATCATACTTTTGATCCCCCATAATTTAATTCTCAAAATTTAATTATATAGAATATTCAATATACTCGATTATTCTGAAAAAAAAATATTATTAGTGAATAATTTTTCATTCAATATTCCCATCCATGGTTGAAACTAATAATGTAAATGAATCCAATGTAGAAAATGTATTCTATTAAATCCGAATGATTCAATAAAACATTTTTAAATTCATATAGTCCACATTCAATCAATATTCAAATTTAGGGTCAGTTAATTGTATTTAACAAAATGTAATATGAGGTTACTAGAGAGTCTGAGCCAAATTTCACAAGGATTACAAAGTGTGAAACTATATTTTTCAATGACACTGAATGAATATTCAGTTTATTGATTAGTGTATTAAAGCTGATTCATGGAAAATATTTCAATATTCAATACATTGAAATATATTTTGATGATAATGTAAATTATTCACTATTGATATGATGAAGCCTGGAGATTCTCAGCAGTCTTATGGATTAGGAGATACCAAATTTATAATAATTCATAGTTTTAGACGATCAATAGATATATTACCTATAGTGTAGAAACTCAATCTACACAAATGTAAAAATGATTGTAAAAATAATAATAATAAATATCTCAATGGAAATGGTATATTGTAAATTTTTAGAAAAGAGGGGTGTCATACTAATCAATGATTAAGGGACATAAATAATCACACTAATAAGAAAAACATAAAAAAAATTCTAATTAACAATCATCATTTAGTCTACAGTTTCATCTATAAGAAACATAGATATAATGTAATCAAATTCCCAATAATATTCATTTATAGAGATTATCAATGATAGGATCCTCAATAACCTATGGATAAAGAAATTTTTTTGTCACTGCAATTAATATTGACCCTGATAATTTATTACTGAATGATATAATGGTCATTCATTAATGAGTGGTGAATAATTTTTTTTATTTTAGTTATAATTTTATTTGTATATTGAAAATTTATTAAAACACTAAAGAAAATCATATAGGATGAGTTATTTGTGATAATTGAAAACATGATTTTTTTCATCCCATGTATATAACTCCTCTATAAGCAATGATTGTGGACCGAACCAACCATCAAATTTGTTTATACTTTATTTAGAACAATTTTATGTTGTACACTGAATTTATTAATTTTCCATATATAAATTTGACATCAAATACAAGGAGAATAAAAGTAATATAGAAATCTCAAAAACTAATTATATTTTGTACAATTATATGGTTGGCGAGGAATCACCATTAAAAAATTCTCATGTAGGGATATTTCATCTCTATAAGAATATCTAACATGGTTAAATGGTTTGAAAAAAGAGTGAATCATTATTTAAAACAAGTTCATTCTGAGTATATATTTTATATCACAAGAAAATAATGAGAGAGAACATGTATCCCCTAAGATTAATTAATGATTTTCTCGATCAGCTATATTGGTCGATGTACATATTTATTGTAGGACTTCAGTCAGGATGTTAGTAATTAATGGTAACTTTGGATTATATTCTTTATAATACCTTTTTTATAACATATAAAAACTATTAGTTCATATTTAATCTATTCATAATCAAAATTTATTTATGAAACCTAAAAAAAATGAATTGTTCTATAAAAAATTTCATAGACAATTTATGAGTAATCAATATTGATTTTTTTCTAACACCATTTAAAAAAAGGATGTTCATGAGGTTTAGATGATTAAAATTATAATGACGATATTAAAAATTATTTATATAAAATTATAGAAAATATGGACTATAAGTAAATTATTTAATTTTTTTGTTAATTTTATCACACTAAAATTTATTCCTAAGGCTCTTTATAAGTTGAAGATGATTTATGAGTAGATCATTAAAATATCATTAAAAGAGATATATACTTCGATTGGAATATTTGGGTGATATGAATGAATTTTTTGGAATATATCAATAATATAAGTCCAACTAACCATGATACCCTAGAAGGATGTGATTTTTTGTCTAATGATCATAAATAGATCATCAATGAAATAAAAATGGGTCAAATCCTTACACCAACAGTAATAATACAAAAATATTAGGATCACTTCATGGTATATTGTGAATCTAAAAATAATGGATTGGGAAGTGTACTACTAAATATATTATGATGATTTTTTAATCCTCATGGAAGTTGAAATTTAATGAGTAAAAGAATCAATTGCATGATATTGAATTGGGTATAGTGATTTTCAAAATAATTATTTTAAGAATTATATCTATGGGTAATATGTAAATTATACAGATCGTAAGATCCCTAGGTATATAATCGAACTCAGTGAGATAAATATGAGCCAATAATTATGGTTAGAACTAAACATGGCCTATAATCACCCAATACATTATCATCATGTAATGGAAAATAATTTTTTAAATATTCTAATTAGAAAGGATTTAACATCTCTATAAATGGTGATAATTTATATTGATCCAGTCTATATTCAATTAAATTTTATAGTCATGAATTTTATAATGTAGGAATTACCCTACTACCCCACTCAAATGATTTACTATCAATTCTTTCTGGATATGGTAATGTTCGATCAATGTGAATATAGAGAACATAATTGAAATTTAAATAATTATGTTTTATTTATAAGAATCATGATTTTGATTTTTTTCTACTCTCCTATGAAAACATATCATATAGATTATTACTATCTTTTATCATAAATGTATATTCAGAATCATGTAATAATCTGTGTAATAGATTATGGTCCCCTTGTATTTAATTTATGATTATTTATATAGGGGAAGACATGGTGATATAGAATACAGTTGAATCATTACGAAATTAAAATGATCAAATTTGAAAATTGAAGAAAAATTGGTTAATAGATAGGGGTAAATGATTAGAATTCCATCAAATATTGACATAATGATATTATTAAATGCTGAAGATGGCATGAAATTATCCATTTTCCCAAAGATAATCAGAATGTATTATTATCTCTTGGATTATTATTTGATGGTCAACAAGTTGAATGATATAACCAATGATGTTTCAAAGATTGAGTTATGTCTACAAGTGAAGGTAGATTGGTAAATTTAAAAGTTAATGATGAAACTATTTTCCATACCTATGTTGAAAATGGATAATAATCACCATGAAATTTTAGAGTTGACATTTCAAGAGACCTATAATAAGTGGCTCAATAATGGTCTAAATAGATCATCTAAAAATTAGTATTAAGAAAATTTTAATCAAAGGGGGATCCTCAATTGATCAACACGAATGTATATAAAAATTAGAGATGTGGTAATGCATCATGGGATACATCTATTAATTTCACTCAACAGAGATTTGAGGTTTATAAAAATATCAATATGTAACATCCCATGCAAGTAAAGAGTAATTTATTTTCATATCTATGCCTATTTATGAATTAGATAGTGTTTTAGAGGCTTAAAATGAGAATACATCCAATCTTAAGCATAGAAAACTCCACTTTTTTTAAGATTATTTTACCACCTTTTGATGGAGAACCATTTGTAAATATATATTCTGAAAATTTTATAAGAACTATTTGTCAAAATGAACATATTATTTAGGATTGGGACATTGAAATTTACTTTCGATAAATTTTTGGTATTTTTCTGACAATGCTCATTTTTAATGAATAGTGAAAAATACTGCATTTTACTTCAAAACTGCTTTTTCATCTAATATAACTATATGGATAGATTATATATTAAATTGGTTTTTAAGTGTAATTAGAATATTTTTTTTACAATTTATTACATGTTTTTCATTGTGATTAATTTTACTTGGTAATTGGGCATAAACACGTGTCAAACCTTTGATAGATATCGTTTCAAAAAAAACCCGCTATTTGTTTTGACAATAGGAATTATTTTTAAATTAATTACTAAAATTTCTATTTTTGGAATTTGGTAAAATGGATTCCATATTTGGAATCATAAGGAAATAATTATTTAATTAAGACTCTTTTTTTTTTGGAAATTATGAATAGTTATGATGGTAATTATTTTTAATTATCGTGATTAATTAGTAATCAGGTAGTTAAGGGTAATAAAATAATTTCATAATAATATAAAATTACACCAACATGTGTCCTAATGCTACTTTTTGTGTTATGGACGGCCATGGTATGCCTTGTACCAAACTTTGGGACCTCATTGAATCAATTTTGTGTGATAGTGACATTTTATCTTTTTATTTTTAAGGAAAGTTAAATATAACAAAAGTATGTAACACCTAAGTAAATCAATTATAAATTTTTCTACATAAATTATATCATATAATAAAAATAGACATTGAGAATCTATAAATATTTCCTACATCGTGGTATTTTTTTATAATTTTTACACATTAAATATATAAATTTCTTTTTGACACCATGATGATGTAGTGATTACTTCATTAATGAATGATTTAAATAAAATAAACATATAATGTAAAATTTGAGACATAGACTTGTCTAAAACCTATCTGATGGGTGTATTTAGAACCCTTATCACCTTATCCACTAAATATTTCATTTTTGACCACTAAAATCTGAGACCCATTTTTTAATAAAGTAGCATTTCATGACTTTCCATGACTGCCCCTCCTCCCCCTTAATAAAGGCCACCAACAATACCACATTACCCACACCTATTAAGACTTTGGCTCGGCCAAAATATGCTCATTTTATCTCTCCACATTCCTCTTTTCATCACAGAAGCCTCATATTAGAAAAAAAAGCTCTTCAAGAACCACTTTTTGTTCAAACTAAGGGGAGTTACCCGATTTAAAGGTAATTCTTCTCTTATGTCCTTTTGTTTTATTTTTCTTCTTCAACAACATAAAATCCTTTTATTACTTTCTATTATAACAAAAACAGTATCTTAAATATACTAGGATGTTTTTATGAGAATTATTTGATTTAAACTTACACACACTTCCGTCTAATGGTAAAAGAACATACTGTTTCTGTGAGTGGCGAATTATGGCCTCACGAAACGATGATTGTTCAATCTTCTTTTAACACCATTCATAGTGTCCATTAAGATGTCACTAAATTTATATAAAATATATATTATGTTTATGTTTTCCTTATTCTTATTTATTTTTCATTTATGGCATACCTTTATGGATTCCATTTTGGGTAAACGTGATATCTTCATTTTAGGATATGCGGACTACCGCCCATGCAAAGTGATTTGAATAGTTAATTCCATATGTGGTACTTATAAAGATGGAGTTAATGATATTATATATGATATTATACTGGAATTAATATATACCTTTATATCATTATGATTCAATTCCATTGAATATGAGATATAAATGAAAGTAGTGTTCATGTGTACCTAGGGCTTACCGTCTCCATGAACGGTGCATGTCATTTCTTACCTCTAAATGTTATGTAATATTATAAATTAATGTATATAATAGATATATGTGATATATTACATATATATAATGAATATAATTTTGGATATAATGGATATTTTACCACATGAACATCTTTAATTATAGGAAGTTTATTTTTGGCTGAAGTTCCAAAGATCAACAAAATGACTGTTACTAACTTAAATATTTACATAATGATCATAACATGGTAATAAGTGATATAAATGGAACAATGAACTTGAAAAAGGTTCTTAAGAAAGTATAAAATATCTATAGTTTATTATTCAGGAGATTAAAGAATGATCTAGTCAAGTCGGACACGAGGTAAGGTACTTCGTCTTAATCTCCTTTCATTGAGGCATATTTTGTTTTATACACAACTTTATTTTATACGTTGTATAAACCAATTTGACATATACTTTTATTAAAATGGAAAATTTTTATATTAATAGTTTTACTAAATGATAAATTGGAATGTTTTTGTCTTATGTATGCAGTGACAATGAATTCTCTGTCGCCGTGACCATTATTTGAGTTTCGGCTTCCTCTACAAGACATAAGCATTTTTTAAATGAAAAATAAAAACCATGTTTTAATTTTCTATTATTTTGGTATTGAAAATAGTTTTGATAATTTTTTGATTATATCAATGTGTTTTTGATATCTTGTGATTGAAATGTGGAAATGTTGTTTCTCGTTTATGCATGTTTTATGTGATACGATTATGTTATGGTTATTTGGTATTGTTTATAAAGACGGGTGGTTCAATGATAAACTAATGGAGGGTGAGCTGGTGATAGCTCTTCAATGCATTGGGTACCACGAAGGAGTTAAATTCTATGGTTTCTCCGAAGAGATTTAGTAAATAT